>QLOH01000429.1:0-602500 GCA_026901365.1 Sesbania bispinosa
ACTTCAATACTTCAGACTAGAGGTGCCACGTCATCAAAAGACTTCAGACGGCACTGATACTTCAGACGGGTTGAACTACTTCAGACAGCTTCAAATCTTCAGACGAGTTCTGCTTCTTCAGACAGCTTCAACACTTAGTCTTTTTATGTAGGCTCATAGTGACTCTTGCTGAAATCATAGATAAAACATTAAAACATGTGTGTATCTATGATAAGTAATTTAAGTCAAATTTGTCAACCATTAAAACTTTGGGAATCTAGTTGTCTTGAAACATCATAAAAAACCTTATGATATTTTTGAGACTCAACAATTTCCTGGGCTTCCTCCTCACCAGTAGAGGAACGGAAGCAAACCCAGACAAATGCAAAGCCGTGTTGGATATGAAAAGCCCAACTTGCATCAAGGAGATACAACAGCTCAATGGAAGAATCACAGCACTCAGCCGATTCATCCCCAAGTCGGCCACAACCTCCCTTCCTTTCTTCGAACTTCTTCGCAAAGGGAAGTCCTTCACTTGGACTGCTGAGTGCGAAACCGCCTTTCAGCAGCTGAAGCAGACGCTGGCAAATCCACCAATCCTAGTGAAACCGGCCCAAGGAGAACATCTGTACCTCTACATTTCCGTGACCAATCAAGCCGTAAGTTCGGTTTTGGTTAAAGAAGATGGGCGCACCCAACTTCCCATTTACTTTGTCAGCAAGACTCTACAGGGTGCCGAGTTGAGATATCAAAAGTTAGAGAAAGCTGCCCTACTCGTGTTAACTACCGCCAGAAGATTGAGACACTACTTCCAAGGACACAGAGTCACAGTCCGGACCGACTTACCCCTCAGACTCGTCCTCCACAAGCCAGAACTCTCTGGACGTATGACCGCTTGGGCCCTGGAGTTATCAGAATTTGACATACACTTTGAGGGGCGCACTGCTCTCAAGAGTCAAATTCTAGCTGATTTCGTCGCTGAAATGACACCCTCTGAAGACTCACCTAATGCTGAATGGACCGTCTTTGTCGACGGCTCTTCCAACAAAAAAGGT
Organism: Sesbania bispinosa; assembly: GCA_026901365.1. NCBI lineage: Eukaryota > Viridiplantae > Streptophyta > Magnoliopsida > Fabales > Fabaceae > Sesbania > Sesbania bispinosa. Next base: position 1,035 of record QLOH01000429.1, read on the forward strand.
GTCGGAGCCGGGATAGTCCTGGAAGGACCCAATGGAGTTTGCATTGAGAAATCTCTAAAGTTCGAGTTCCACACCTCGAACAATCAAGCCGAGTATGAAGCATGTATTGCCGGTCTCCTGATGGCGAAGGAAGTAGGTGCCAAAAAAGTCCTCGTCTGCAGTGACTCACTACTGATGATATCCCAGATCAAAGGGGAATATCAAGCAAAGGAACCATTACTACAGAGGTATCTGGAGAAAGTAAAGGTCTCGAGCGACGATTTTGAAGAGATTATCTTCCAACATGTCCCTAGAGCCGACAATACCAGAGCCGACATCTTATCCAGATTAGCAAGCACCAAAAGGCTTGGTAATAACAAGTCAGTACTTCAAAAAGTCGTCTCGACCCCAAGAATATCCGAGGCATCCATGATGCTGATAGAAGAATCCACTTCATGGATGACACCCATTAAGACTTACATCCTGAAGGGCACACTCCCTCAAGAGGAAAAAGAAACCAGAAAGCTGAGGCGACTGGCTTCCCATTTCACACCAAGACAGATTATACAAGAAGGGATTCTCTACCCCTCTCCTCAAATGCGTTGATGACAAAGAAGCCAAGTATGTGTTGGTCGAGTTACATGAAGGCATTTGTGGGAATCACCAAGGAGGTGGAACACTTACAAGAAAGACCCTTAGAGCCGGATATTACTGGCCGACTCTGGCCCAAGATTCCATGGACTATGCTAAAAAGTGCGAAACGTGCCAGAAGAATGCTTCCATCCACCACCAACCTTCATCTGAGTTAACAACCATCACGGCCCCCTGGCCTTTCCACCAGTGGGGAATTGACATACTCGGCCCTTTTCCCCCAGCTCCAGGATAGGTCAAATTCCTAGAGGTAGCAGTGGATTATTTCACCAAGTGGATAGAAGCAGAACCTCTTGCCACTATCACCTCAACCAAAGTGCAGATGTTCTTTTATAAGAACATTGTCTCAAGGTTCGGGATACCCCATTCTGTGATCACGGACAACGGGACACAATTCACTGATAAAAGGTTCAGAGAGCTGCTGTCAGACCTAAAGATCAAGCATCACTTCACTGCAGTAGAACACCCACAAACCAACGACCAAGCCGAGTCTGCAAACAAGGTGATCCTCAAAGCCCTTAAGCGCAGGTTAGACAACGCCAAAGGCAACTGGGTGGAGCAACTAAACCATGTACTCTGGGCATATCGCACCACTCCACAGTCTTCTACCAATGAAACCCCATTTCGGCTCACATACGAAACTGAAGCACTGATCCCGGTCGAGATTGGGGAGCCGAGTTGGAGAGTCCAGAACTTCACCCAAGGATCGAACGATAAAGCAATTTTGGAAGAACTTGACTTCTTGGATGAAACTCGGGCCATAACTCATATCCGGGAATTAATTCTGAAGGAACGCCTCACAACACGATGCAACACTAAAGTCATAGCTTGAAGTTTTCAATCTGCAGATCTCATCCTACGCAGAGCCGACATCGGCAACAAAAATGCAACCCAAGGATAGTTGACAGCAAACTGGGAAGGTCCCTACAGAATCGTTGAGGCAACCGGGAATGGAGCCTACAAGCGTTACAAGCATATTAATGTTAAAAGCGCAAGTTACGAAAAGTAACGAAGTAGTTCGAGACGACAAGCGTTACAAGCATATTAATGTTAAAAGCCCAAGTTACGAAAAATAACGAAAAAGATTCGAGACGACACACACAAACTGAAATTAGTGCCGAATACACAAATACTTAACTGAAATAGATGCAACAACTTTTCCATTACAAAATACGTTCATTACAAACGAAGAAAAAATTACAAGTTAAAAAAGAAGAGGTCATTCAATATACGGGCCGACTTCCTCACCAGAAGCGACATCAACATAAACCTTCTTCTCCATGTCGATCCGGAAAATTTTCCCCTCAAAGACCTCATACTCGGGTGACGTATCTTTGACCTTCAAGCCGGGATTGAGCACCCCCAACTGCGCCACATCATTCCCGAACGATGCATTGCTGATCTCTTGAGAAAGCTTCACAAGGCTAGCCCTTTCTTCATTAAATTTGGCTTGAGCTTTCTGCAAGTTTTTCTTCACAAGTTCAGCAACAGCCTCATCGGTCATCCCGGACGCAGGTGGAGCCAACTGCAGCTTCTCCAAGTCGGCCTTCAACCTATCTACCTCAGCTTCCAGGGTTTTGTTCTTATCTTTCGCAGACTTATAAAGACCCTTGTATTTTTTACTTTCCTTCTTCTCAAGGTTGAGGGCCTCTTGGGCAGTTTTCACATCTTCTAAGGCCTTATCCCTCTCGACCGTACGGTTCTCATGGTCTGAAGAAATCCGCTCGGAGACCGGGATTACATCAAGCCTTAGATGCCTTATGTACGCAGCATGCTGAAGGCATTGGCGCTTAATGTCCAATAAACCTTCAACTTTCAGAACACTTTCGTGAACCGATTTCATGAAGGGGTTGTACAGAATATGGTCCAACTCAGGGATGTCCAAATCAACCTCCGAGTCGTACAAGTTCAACCCGGACTCCTCTGAAGATTCTTCCACCCTAGCCCTTTTATTTTTCTTTTTCTTCAAATTCTTCTTCCTTTGCGCTTGAGGCTGCCCATCGTCATACCCAGACGGGACGGGATCAACATTGATGATCGGTCGGGGAACTGAACCATCTCCGCCATCAGTCCGGGTAAAATCCAAGTCGACCCGAACATCATCGGTATTAACTTGGGTGTTCTGTACGGCCCTCAACTGCCTCACCGCCCCGGATGCCATTGAAGCTACAAAAACAAACACGAACGATTAGCAGGGACGAAAATAACAGAAAGTAACAGGCAAATAGACTAAATTTCACTAATTCTGGATCCAACGTTACGAGTCGGACCATCTAATATTTTCTTAGAGGAAAACAACCCACATTCCTCAACTGACTCCTTTAGCAAATCCCTTACTACCAGATCCTGAGGGGACAAAGCCGACTCGGAGACTTCAAAGTCAGACGGCTTCATGTCATAATGTTTGTCATTCCAGTAAATAAAAAAACGTGGTGTGTTAGAAGACCTTTCCTCCCAAAACGGCTTCACACCTTCGACCGCCTGTACTTGGAAGAACTCCTGTTTGAAAGTGATGCTCCCCCTCTTAGCCGACTCACAGAACGGGGTTATCAATTTTCGATCTTTATGCCCCCTAAAAGAGATCCAACTTTTCAGAGTCTCATTCTTTTTCCCTGGGGGGTGCTTCCTTAACACTATGAAATAATAAAAGAATAACTTTACAGAAGGCGTGAAGCCGAACTCGGTCAAGATAAACTCGAAGCATCTGATGAAGGCCCACGAGTTGGGGTGCAGTTGTGACGGAGCACACCACAAAAAACATAAGCATCCGTTCTTGAAATTCGGTGAACGGAAGCCTCAATCTCACTTTTGAATGAAAAAAGTCGTAAGTCTATAAAAAAGGTGTATTGGTCTCGGATAGATGGCATACTCGGCCCCCTCGAGGTGGAAGCACCACATTGTACAATTCTTTCATCTCGGCTGAGCCAAACACCTCCAGATCGAATAAGCGTTCCTGGAAATGCTCAGGACAACCGAGTCTATACACAGAACAGGTAGCAAGAACCTCCGGATCCACCCACTGATGCCTATCAGCCCACAGGGGCACGAAGTACTCCTCATCACGGGGCTCAGCCATTTCAACACCTGCAGAGGTGATTGTGTAAAAACTACCCTCATCAGAACCGGGACGACTAGCACTCGACTCATCAAAGACACTATCATATGAATCCGTATCGGATTTATATAATTTGTTATCATTTTCAACTCGAACTCCCCCCAGAGGCCATATTCCTCCGCCTCAACACCCCCCAGAGGCCATATTCCTCCGCTTCAACACCTCGACCAACTCAGAACTTAAATCCTCATTATCCCCACAGGATGACCGGCTCCGGGACACCCATGACTCAGGTTTCCCAGAAAAAACTTCCAAAGAACTACTCTCACTCATTTGTGAAAAAAAAAGAGGGGGAGAGAAGAGTAATTCCTGATAGTCGGATCCTGAATTCGATTCGGAAGCAGAGAGCCGGATCAAGATTCGGGAATGCGATTGCACAAAGAGAGAAGCTGGAAACAAATGAAGCAAGTGGCAGAAGAAAACTTCTCCACCCCTATTTATAAGGCCGAAAAGGCCCATAACCGCTACGGCCCAGGAAGTCGAACCGTCGCGACTTTATAGCAGAGCGACACGTCACCTGGAACACGAAACGTCACCAATAATTGCAACAATTCAAAGAAAATGAAACTTCGCGACGTTTCATCAGGATACAAACTCGTCCCAAAAACGTGAAGTAAAATAGCATCCCAAACCAAGGTAGAAGCGGCTCACAACTTGTCACACCCAACTGGGATAAATCAAAAACCCTCAAAACCGTCTCAAACATAATCTTCGAGGCCGTCTCGAGTTGAACCGTCAAAGACGTCTCGAACTCTAAATGTCGTCTCAGCTACGTCCAAAGCATTTAAGCTCAAAGCCAACTAAATAAGTTGACAAGAGTTGGGGGGCTTCTGTTACGGTCTAAACCTAAGGCCCAATAGCCAATATGGCCCGCGTACTATATTATTGTCATATCCTTAAATATATAATAATATTTGTACATAATATAACCATACCTGTAATTATATATGTGATCTCCCACAATATATTAAATATTGTATCTATGATTATATGATTATACCTGAATATTCACTCATTTTATACAAAGGCCCACTTGCCATATTTATACAGGGAAAACCCCTATATATACGGGTAACTGACAGATCATCAGGTACACACAATCTTATCCAGTCAATCACTTTGACCATTTTTATCCCTTTCTGACTTGGGCGTCAGAGTCCCTTTGCAGGTACACCCCCTGGGTTCAAATCGGATCTCGCACTGTCAACCCGGACCCAGAGCCGAATTTAACCTGCTGACTCAGATCCAGGTCCGTGTTTCATACTAGAACAAATTCCCAGCTCATCAAGTCGATGGCCACCGAAAGCCATCCCCACCGTTCCTCTGTATCCACTCATCTCATCTCTTCCAATCGCCGACATCACTTGCGGAGTAGAAATGAGTGATGTGTGTATTTATTGAATATTATTTTTAGGTAAATAGCATTTTAATTATGTATAATCATGCATATTAATTATTGATAGCATGTATTTTTTATTCCTTTTATTTTAGATGACGGTTTCTTGCCCTTTATTTTGTAGGTGGAGGATTTTGGGATTAACTTGACTTTTAATTATTGCTAATTGGTTATGGGCCAAACCCAAATTTATTCCCCAATTATTATTAAAGTCAATTGAGGACACAATTTGAAAGGCTATGAAATTGAATCAAGAAGTAGCTTTATTCTTTGAGGATTAAGAGCGAAAGTTCAAGACCTTTTGGGAGCAAGACATTGTATTTTTACTAGATTCAACAAGACAACAAGCTTCACAGAGCAAATTTGAACACTTTTTTTGTACCCTATTCTTTGAAATAACACGTTTCAATTGAGATTTATTGATTTTGACTTAAATATGGCTGGGTAGGTTTATTATTCTAGGAATTGGGAGTATCCCAATGTAGGATTGACAACTATGTTTTGATTTCTTCCTTTTTATTAATGTTATTTTTGTTTTGATTTAGTTTTAGATAGTTTTAATGCTTGTGAATTTGTCAGGCCTCTTATTCACATGATTTTAGATATTAGGGGAAGAACTGAAAGATGAATCTTAACATTGGAAACTCTAATATTGAACTTGGACTCTAAATCACGAAAGTAGGTTTGATCCTTTGAGGGCTCGCTGAATTATCGCAGAACTTAATGGGTTTGAGGTGATTCAATTACCACAAAAGTAGGAGTTGGTCCAATAAAGTACTTTGTTGAGATTTTAAAAGAAACCAATAATTACCTTAGGATAATTCACCTTCAAAATAAATAACTTAATAAAAGGGGTAATCTTTGCATATCTATTGGTACTCATTATGGTGAATCATAATTCCTGGAAGTTTTTAAATTCAATTTTATCCCATTTAATAATTAGTTTTCTTATTATTATTTGATTTAATTAGATTTCTTTCATTTATTCTTTATCTAAATCTTTTATCTTTCTTTGTTTCAAATCTAATTGGGTGCGTTTAGATAATAAAATTGTAGATAATTGGTAGTCAACAATATAGTTCATGTGGATGAAGTTGGCTGAACGTCTCTAGAAGGAGGGTTGAATAGAAACTTGAAAATATTGTACCTGAAAATTCACACTTAAATTCACGTTGAGACATGATTTCAAGTTTGACACTTGGAGTCTCAAATAGGTTATATGAGATGTTGTCTCAACAATAATTTTATAATCAAGTAGAGATGATTTGTTAATTTATGAGACTTGATTATCTCTTAATAGATTTGATTTAGTTTAGCAAACAGATCTTATATGTAAGATTAATTAGCTCAGCAAATGTTAAGACCTTAAAAGAGGATGAGTGAGACTATTGACTGATTCTCAGGTTGAGATAGGATCTGAGATGAGATGGGTCTGAGATGAGATGTAAGATGAGATGCATGGACAGATTTTAGTAATTACAACTTGGTTTTCTCTGAACAGATTTAATTTATATTAACAAACAGATTTTAGATATGAGATGTGCAATATAAATAAAGAGATAGGGAGAAGAGATGCACACTGAGATTTATATTGGTTCACCGATAACCTTGGGCTACGTCTAGTCCTCACAACTCATGAGATTTCCACTATTGACAAACCCGTCAATACAAGTATTCTTACAGCCTCTTCAGGACGTCCCTCACACCAAGCATAGGCACTCCTACCTTGGTTGGGCCACAAGTATTCTTTGTTCTCAACTTCCTCTTCAGGCAACTCATAAAGTATTCTTTGTTTTCAACTGCCTCTCCAGGCAACGCATGCAGTATTCTTTGTCTTCAACTGTCTCTCCAGGAAACTCAGTGAGTATTCTTCTTATAGTGCCTCTCCAGGCCTTACAAACGCTCACACTAAGCTTAGGCACCTCCTAGCTTAGTTGAGACTTGATGGTATGAGATGAGATGTGATTGATCTAGCTTAGATTACATACAAAATATGGATAAACCGTGAGCTCAGCTAGACGATAGCTCTCTAAATCACTCAAAGAGTGTATATAAAATAGTACAAAACAAGAGCTAAACCTACTACATGATATTGGCTAAGATAGCATAGGTAGGTAGGTTGAGATTCACTTGAGACTTAGATTTTTCTGGTTGTGCAGCAGCATCTCTGCTGAGTCTCACTGTGTCTCTCACACGTCTCAACATACTGAGACTTCCTTCTATAGTCTTCAGAAAACTAGCCGTTAATAGAGCCGTTATACTAGCCGTTGGAAGAGAGAGAAGCTGTTTTTCACTTTTCTGACGTGAGACAGGTGCTTTTCTGATGCTGTCTCTGCTGTGACAGTGTACTTGCATTGACTTGCTTTTGCTGCTGAGACTCTGTCTGCATCTCATGTCTGCGTCTGATCTCTTCATCTCAAGTCTGGGTCTCATGTCTGCATCTGATCTCTGCGTCTGATCTTGAGACTGCATCTGATCTAAGACCGTCTCATGTCTGCATCTGCATCTCTGCGTCTGAACTTGAGACTGCGTCTGATCTTGAGACTACATCTGATCTGAGACCGTCTCATGTCTGATTCTGCATCTCAAGTTGAGTCTACATCTCAAGTCTGATTCTGCATCTCTGTTGAGTCTGCATCTCAAGTCTGACTTTGAATCTCATCTTTGCTCAACTTCATATTTCAAAGTTCTTCTTTGTCATGCTTGGACTGAATATGATCTTATAATGAATTTGGGCTTGTCTCAATCTGTCTTTACAGTTTGAGCTTGTCTCAAGCTGATTTTGAATCTCTCCTTGGTTTGGAATCTTCTATTCTGATCTTATCTCTTTATTTTTGAAGCTAAGTTAGAGTCTCATCTCTTGGCAGATCTTGCATCTGACTGTTGATCCTTCCTTTTAAGTTTGTAGATGAGTCTCTTCTTTGAGCATTGGTCTTAAGCTGATTTTTAGACTGAGCTTGCATCTGAACATGAGATAGCATCTTATGCTTGAGTCTACGTCTCATCTTGAGTTTCAAATATTGGTCTTCTTGATGCAACTTAATTCACTGTTTGAGCTCATCTTGACTTGACTTGATGATTGGCATTTCTAGTAGAGACCCTTTCTGATTGTAGCTGAGACTTTAGTCTGATGTGCACCTCTCTCAACTTAGGCTATATTCCATTTCAAAACTTTTGAAGACTTTCTGATAAAGGATATCTCTAAGGCCTTCTTCTGAAATTACCTTCAGCATATAGAACGTCTAAGCTCTGCCTATTCTTCAAAGACAATTCTGAAGTCTGATGTTTCTTATCATTTGGATTCTGATCTTTCTGAATCTCATGAAAGACTTGCATTAATTGCTCAATCTCAGGCTGATCTTTATCTTCCACTTAAGTCTGAGGATTACTACCAGTCTCAATCTGTGGTTTCCTCTCAATCTCAGTCTGAGCTTGGTCCTGGTTGATCTTTCTAAGTTCTTCATGAGAATCCTGTCTTTCTAAGATCTCACATACAAAAACATCAGTAACTTCAAGAACAGAAAACCTTAAGTTTGGTCAAAAGGTTTGTTGTCATTAAAACCAAATCTCAGAGGGTTTTTGCGCTAACAGTGGAGACGATGTCTTTTATATTACTTGACCAAATCGTGCACTTGCGATTTTTATCAAGGAGGGAGAAGAAACTGACAACAAGGTCATTAGATCTCCAGCCATGTTGCAGAAAAATTGTTTCTTTTCAGGTGACCATGGCAACAAAAGAGAGAAAATGGTTCATGGTCCAAGGAATATTGTGTCTGTGAGGTGGGATTAGTCTAGAGAACACTAAGTGGGTTAGAAGGTGGGCAATGTGGGAATGCGTCGTCGGCGAGATCCCGACGAGAACTCTTTCCAGTATTCTGGGTTGTCAGCCACACATGCTAACATTGGCGGGGCTAGATCTGTCGTGGATCAGAGCCCATTTGCAAAATGAACATATCGGTAACATATTTTCCACCTGCTTCGGATGTCACCACCAATGGAGTCACTGGGTCCCTCCACCAGCCTTGTTGTCGTTGTTCAACTCACTTTCTTCATCTCCTTTTCTTTCCCCATTTCCCTCCTCGTCTCTTTCTTTCTTGAGTGAAGCGTCTGGGTTCGCAATCAGCTGCTTCTACTGGGTTGTGGAGGTACGATGATGAGGCGTGGTTCATGGTTATGGCGATGATAGACACAATGGATGTGATGGTGAGGTCAAAGCTTGGCTGGAAAAAGGGAATTAGGGTGGCTACATGGTCTACGCATTAACCTTCACCAAAAAAGTAAAGGAGAAAATCTCGATACAAAGAAAGTGGGGAAAAATATGGAGGACATGAATGAAATATAAAAGAAAAATAATGCCGAAAAAAGTATACTATGCTCTTTTCTTATTTAATTGAATAGAAAATAAAAGGGTCTTTCCCAAGTAGATTATTTTGCCTCTATTGTTTGAAATAGTAAATTTCAGTAATTAATATTGAATTCTTTCAAAAGATGGAATGGGTGAATTTGTCTGGGATTATTTTTAGAAATGATCACTATTTTTAGAAAAAACAATCACTTAAAAAACTTTTAGTGTGTTTGTTTCAGATTTGAGAAATAATTAGAATCTAAAAATAATCAGAAATTTAATTATAATCAGAAGTTATTCTTATTTGATTTTTAGAATAATCAATTGAAATAGAGGAGAGAATGTTAAAAAAAACATTTTTTTGTCATTGTCATCAAACAAAAATTAGCTTCTTATTCACTACCAAAAAATAAAAAATAGAGACGAAAAAAATCCATCTCTAAAAGGAGCTTTTTCCGTCTCTAACAGGGTTAGAGACGGAATCAGAGACGGAATAGGGGTCGTGGCTGATTCGGGCGTCGCAAATTTTTTAGAGACGGATTTTTATATCCGTCTCTAGTTAGAGACGAAAATGTTCCGTCTCGAAGAAATAACAAATCCGTCTCTAAGAGAATTATAAATATTTAGTGATTCTGTCTCTACAGAGACGGAATAATCCGTCTCTAATGATTTAGTATTCCGTCTCTAATCAGAGACAGAATGGATTTTCCGTCGCTAATTTGGAAGGTGTGTTCCGTCTCTAACTAGCGATAGCCTTATTTTCCGTCTCTAACCCGGTGGAATTATTTTTTAGAATTCTGTCTCTAAAATCCGTCTCTATCATTGAATTTTTTTCTAATTTTTTTTTTATCATTTCAAATATCCTGTATACATTTTTTAGTAATACTACTAATTCAAACATATATTCGACACCAGGGGACATCAATAAACTCACGATCATACTACTCATTAAATTCCAAAACACACCAAACATAAAGTTTTACAAAACACATTAATCCAAACATAAATTCCAAAACACACCAAATATAAAGTTTACAAAACACATTAATCCAAACATAAATTCTAAAACACATCAAATCAGGCTAAAAGCTTGGATAATAGGGAGGTATTACTAATTTCACGCTAAAAGCTTTCTCTAATTTGGTAAATCTACTTTTAAAATAGATATATTTGGCTTTTGGTTTTAGTGAAATTGCTAAGAAACGACTCTAAGACAGGTACAGGGCCCCAATGCCTAAAGCTGGAGTCAATTATTAATTGGCATTAATAGTATTATAATGACCAAACAAAAGGATGGTTTTGTTATTTGATCACGCATTTGATTTTTAAATATAAAAGAATTATAGCTGACTGTATAATGTCACGTGAAATTTTGATAATATGCAATGTTTGATATGACATTATAACTTAACCAAAAAGAAAAAAAGTAAAAACTGTGCACTTTAAAAATAAAATATAAGAATGACCATTTGATATGATTATAACTCAAATATTTTTAGCCAAATTAGTTTGAATACCTAAGAGGATATGGTATATATGGGGAGAGTGTTTTTGGTTCTGAACATCTTGTTAATCAAAGCCAATGGGGGAGACTCTGGTGGAATTAAGTTGTTTTGATATAATATTCCTGAGTATATGTATCAAATGCAAAGTAAGACAGAGAGGAAAGGCAATCCTTCCTCAACTGCATCACCACATATAGTAATTTACATTCTAAATTTTCTACCCAATGAAATGCACTTAAACCAAATTAAGATACTAAGGCAGATTGGCCAAAAACAGATATTGGCCCATCACTTCCATGACAACTCCATGCTGCTATCTATTTGATCATATACCTATTTTAATTTACATTCCTCTGTTCTCTGCACTCAAATTCTGGAATAACCATATATATTACATTCCTCTGTTCTTTGCACTCATGAAAAGAGGAACATCTACAAATAACCATATATATTGTATCAAGCCAACACACAGAGCAGTACCCAACACCAATCCCACACCAACCCATCAATAGTCAACAATAACAGTTCTTCTAATTGAATTAAATTAAGATGAAAATAATTAAAGTTCAAATATTCAATAACGTGATTACCTCTGGAAATAATCAAAATAAGGTGGTTAATTGCAAAAGTCCAAAAGGGCCATAGAGAGGAGGCAGGGGAAGGACAAGAAGGAGGTGGGTGCATCGACATTGAGCAAACCCAGAGAGCAAGTCCCATCATAGCTGCCACATCACTTGGTGGAAATTCATTAATGTCATTTAATTAAATCATTAATAAACAATCAACAACTAATTAAATCATAGAACACGAGTGTCATGACAAACAAAGAATCATGTTTAATTTAACCAAACATGAAGGTGTGTGATCTTATCATTTGAATAGCTGATCAGTGTTTTGAGTTTTAAACTTATTTTATTTTCCTTTCAATTCTTTAAGATACATCTAATTTCCTTTTTTAAATGGTTTAATTAAATGGACTGCAACAAATACAAAGACAAGGTCGTGAAAACTACTAGAGGTAAAAGGTGAACATCGTGCTAATCCTTTTTAATTAGTCTTTGAAAAATGTCCCTGTACATGAAACAAAATTGCCTTTCTCTATTTTTTTTCTATTTGTATTCCATGTTCTTTTTCAACTAGAATAAGTAAAGTTACTATTTTATTTATTCATTTTTGTAGAGAAAATGAAATGTCAATTGGATGCACTATTGAAATGGCCAAAATTTGCAGTGTGGAGTGAAACCAAGTGTTCTCTATTTATCATCCAACATTTCACAAAAGTAAAGTAATTACTTTCATTTATCCAATTGAAACAAGAACACACAAAGACATCTCTACACCCACACCATACCTGTCTTTTTACTACCTGCATTAGCTAAATGAATCCTGTGCGATACAAATAAAGCAGAATGACAAGCAAGAACATTTAAAAACAGAACAATCACACATCTATAACGCTCCATAAAAAGGCCTCTAATACCTACTTGTGCACAAGATTACACTCAAAACTTTTTTTGCCTTCATTTTCAGGTATACAGAGCATGATCACACTATTTCCTTTCACTCTACAAACAATATCAAAATCGAATTCAGGTCTTATAGTTTTCAAATTCCCAGACCAAAAAAATCAACTTTGAGAAGACGCAAAATAGCATAATAGCACAATAATTTATGTTAGCTCATCCATGTCAATACTAGATCCAGATGAAACCCATTGTATACTCTGTAAATGTAACCTGAGACTGATAAGAAAAACATAACCTGAGACTGATAAGACAACGCGAGAATGGAGCTGTGCACGAGAACGAAGCTGTGCGAGAACGGAGCTACACGGCTGCGAGAACGGAGTTGTGCGCCTGAGACCGAGTAGACGATGCGTGCGCGAGAACGAAGCTGTGCGGTGCTGCCTGTGCGGTGTTGCTGCCTCCTGCCTGGTGGGGATGGCTCATGGCTGGATGCGATTGCGATGGCAGCGGTGCTGTCTGTGCCGTCAGCGGCCGTGGATGCGTGAGGGTGAGGGTGAGGGTGAGAGAGAGAGGCTCTGATTCTAGGGTTTTTTTCCACCCTCCTTTAATTTTTTTTGGTAGCAACCCTACTTTAAATTTGTTCCACACATATGTATATGCATTACAGTTTATACTTTAATATCTTGTTTTCAATTTCTCATAAATACATATATTCATTTTATCATTTTATTGCATAATAATAATAAGTCATATTTTGAAATAAAACATATTATAAACAATAAAATATTTTCAAGAGATTTTAAATTTGAATAATTTATTTTAAAATTAAAAATTGAATTAGAGACGGAATTACTTCGTCTCTAATATAAAAATTATAGTATTTCTCAATTCAAAGTTAGAGACGGAATTGATGAATAAAAAATCTCTGTCTCTACATTCCGTCTCTAACCATTGAAATTATGATTTTATAATTTAGAGACGGATCTGGAGACGGAAATAATCAGACATGGATTATTTCCGTCTCTAAATGTCGTCTCTAAAATGGTTTAAAGTATTTAGAGACAAATGTAGATACGGAATACCATTGAGACGGAAAATTTCGTCTCTATGAACTTGAACAGTTGTTCCGTCTCAATGAGGTATTATCCGTCTCTAGATCCGTCTTTGTTAGAGACGGAAAAAATTCCGTCTCTAATTTCCGTCTTTATTTTTAACTTTTCTAGTAGTGTATTTTTATAAAAATTTCTAAAAAGATCACTTTTTACACTAATTAAGAATATTTTTTAATTTTAAACAAATGGACCTCAAGAATAATCAATTTTAAGTGTATAAAGATTGTGTTTATTTGTAATTATTTTTAGAAATAATTACTTTTTAAAAATAGGCTTAAATATGTTTCTAGTCGCTCAAAAATTAGTGAATTTTGTGTTTAATCCCTATAAAATTTTCCACCTAAGTTTAGTCTCTTATTAATTATTCGTTTTCAATTTTAATCCTTACCGTAAATTGTTGTTGTTAAGTGATAACCTGACACTGTTACAATGTGCTGATTATTTAGGCTGACGTGGTTGCCACGTTGGATTTTGTCAAACTTATTTTGGCCCAAATTTTTTTAATTATTAATTTCAATATTAATTAATTTAATATTTAATTGTTTTAAAAAATACATGTAGGATTGACATACAGACAAAGAACCCTAAACCCTAAAAATTTATTATAAATTTTTTACAAAAGTGTCCCTATCATAATTATAGTAACTTAAATTATAGTTATTAATAAAAAATAATAATTTATAACTTTAATAATTTTAAAATTTATTACATATTATTATATTTTAATATAATTTAATTTATTAATTATTTAATATATTTATGTTTTATTATATATTTTATTTAATGATCAACAAATTAAAATGAGAATAATTGAAAAAAAAAAGACAAAGAATCTGACACAGTTTGCCAGCCAAAACCTATTTTACTAATGGAATTAATAATTAAAAAATTGTGGCAAAATAATTTAAACAAAACCCAATATGACAGTCACGTCAATCTAAACAGACACGTCATCACACTACAACAGTGTCAAGTCATTAGCAACAATTAACAGTAAGGATTAAACTTAGAAACGGAAAATTAATGAGGGACTAAACTTAGGTGAAAAATTTATAGGGACTAAACACAAAATTCGCTAATTTTTGAGGGACTAAAAACAAATTTAAACCTTAAAAATATCATCAAAACTTTTTAATGTGTTTGTTTTAGATTTTGAAAATAATTAGGATTTAAAAAAACAAAATTCTAGTTATAATCAGAAACCATTCTTAATTGCTTCTTAGAATAATTTAATGGAATAGTAGAGAATGTTAGAAAGTGATTTTTGTTATTGTAAACAAACAAAAATTAGATTTTAATTTTTAAAAATACTTTCTAAAAATAAATAATTTTTACACAATCTAAGAATCACTTTTTTTTTAAGTTTAAGCAAATAGACCCAAAACTCGGAACCAAGAATGGTGGATAGTTTTGTGTCGGAAGTAATTATAGTGTGGGTTGTGGTAATGGAATGTCATCTACAAGGGAGCCTAATGGAGGAATTTTAACAAATAGGGTGTGAGCAATAGAGGGAGGATTGGGGGAGAAGAGCCCCGTGTTCTACCTTATGCCACAGTGATGGGGTTGAACATCAAGGGGCTTCTTTAGGACACAAATTATAGGACAAGGGGTGAACCTAGAAAAGAAAAAAAGGTTCCTCTCTCTTATGCAACGTTATTTACAAATTTTGGGGAAGGTGTTTTTATCTCGCTTATTTCTCTTCTATACCAAATGTGATAGGTTCTCTCTGACGATGCACATGGGTTGGGTAGACCCTGACAAACCCGACTCGAGGGAAAAATGATGGGTTGGGTTGAGTTTTAGGGTAGATTCAATTTCACTGAAATTGAACTCGATTAATTTAGGTAGGACATTGGGCTTCCACATTTGTAACCCAAACAACCTGACCCAATCCTAATCATACAGAGAGAGAGAGAGGAGGCAAATCAAATGAGAAAACTCCTTATATGAGGGCGAGAGGGGTAAATATCAATTATTAAATCTTACCATGAATAATAAAGATTAAAACATAAAGTCACATAACTTTTTTAAGTGATTATATGACCATTAAATAACTTTTAATGTTGACTACCAATGCATGATTATATGACCATGATTTATCCCTCTCACTTATATAAAAAAATCCCTCTCACTAGATATGTGCCCAATATATATACATACAAGAGTGTGTGTGTGTGTGTGTGTGTGTGTGTGTGTGTGTGTGTGTGTGTGTGTGTGTGTGTGTGTGTAAAACTAAACAATATAGTAAAAATATTAGAAGATCTAATTTTCCTTGCAACCCGAGCAATTCGACCTAACTCGACTACCTTTTTTTACTCCATTTTTTTTTTGTTTATGTTAACCTCTTTCAACTTTTATGTGAACCCAACTATCCGACCATAGTCGATTCGATTTGGGTTGGGTTGGGTTTCAACTTAAAAATTAAAGAAACCCCACCCAACCCTACCTACTTTAAGTGGTTTGGGTGCAAACAAACCCCTAACCCAACCTGTGTGCACGCATCTCCCCAATTTCTATCTCTCCAAACTTTTTCTTGCTTAAATGAATCAATGATACTAAATGTTGTGTATGAGGCCATTATTATTATTATTATTATTATTATTATTATTATTATTATTATTATTTTGAGTTATTTTTATAATGATTACGTAAGTATGTGGAATCCTTATTTTGTAACACATTTATGTAGATACTGTAAGTTTTCTCTGATAGTAATTTCCTAGGATTCAATTATGGAAACTACACAGGATCTTGAATTTTATGATTTTCACATACCCATACAAGGGAGTGACAAAGATACTAACCTGGATCCATAATTGCTCTTCTTGTTTGAATTCTCTGTGAAAAATTGCAGTCCAATTTTCTCCCCTTTTCCTTTTACCTTCCAGACTCCTTGATGGTTAGGAGGTTACTTTTTATACAGACAGTTACCTTTCTATTCTGTAACTTATCTTTTATAAGGAAGAGGAGAGGGATTTTCAAATTAACCCCTTCTGACTCTATTTTCCATATTGGGTCAACAACCATCACATTGGGCCCACTTTTATTAAAGTCAGACTATTAAATTACATGGGTCACATTAATTAAATTAATTTAACAGATATTACATATCAAATCTCTTAGTTAAGCCGAATTTATTTTTACTTTTCTTAAGTACTAAAATTTATTTAATCAACATTAAATATAACGAGATATTTATAAATTACTATTAAATTAATTTGTTAAGGCAAAAAGGCAAGGACAACAATAATTCTAAACATGTTTATCATAAGTTAAATTTATCTTAAGGTTTTGATGATAACAATAAAAATACATCTAAAAACATAGTTATGATTTAATGGCATCTTAACACACTAACAATTTACTTAACTAGGTAGATGAAAGATATATATATGGTCACCAAGTTAAGACAAACTCAAAAAGATCAATAATCCAAGGACGAGTTCATGAGACAATTCATAAGCATATGGAACAAGTAAAATATGATTTTATATTAAAATTACTTATGAACTAAGGCAACTCCGGTCAAGACAACCCATGGATAAGGCAACAATTGAGAAAATCCAAGGACAATAATACTTGGGGGCAAGATAGCCTAGTGTTGAAAAAGTTGAGACAACAAGTATTTAAGACTCATAACAAAAATTTACGATCTTAAAGCCTGAAAGACTGAAGAAAAAGAAGACTTGAAGGCTATGACAACTCAATAACAAATCTTTAAGATAAGTCCCTTTTGAGAAGATTCAGACTAAAATGTACATTACACAACCTAGTCTTCTAATGAACAAACATTGTAATTTAACAACCAAGGAAGAGAAATCAAACACGCCTTTGACTCTCTAAAAAATTGAAATACTAACGTTGTAAAACAACTTTTTTATGGAAGCAAAATAAAGAAAAAAGTACATTACTACTTTTACCTAGTTGTTTCACTAAAATAACAAGTTTTAACAATTAACACTTATATGAGTTGTGACACCCTTAATTTTGTTTATTTAATTATAAGTCGAATACTATGAATGATTTCTTAATTATATATAAATGTTTAATTATGTATGTATCTGGTGACAACAAAGAGGAAAAATTACAAAAGAGTTTAAGACTTTAAGGAGGCAAACACGTTTATAATGTGTCAGGGTATACATATAATTATTGTTACAAAAAAGCTTAAGGAGGTTAACACCATGGACTAAAAAATAGTTTAGATATTTTTTAAGAATGGAATAAATAGAAAGATTTTCCAAGAATGGAAATCAAAACTCGAGTATTTTATAGGAATAAAAAAGTTATTTTACCCAACACAATTCTATTAATGCAAACATGATAGATTGAATCTTGGGCATACCTCATATCTCCAACAGCACCATGGGTAATTTCCAAGAACTTTATATATTTCCAAACTTCAAATTATGAAGAAATCTTCCCCTACCCCAATTTTGGTTGCTAGTTTGATGAAGAGGATGAGAAGATGAGCTTTTTTCCTCACTTGCCTTTACTCCACTTACATGGCCTTCTCAAAAAATCATAAAATTTAAGTAGAAAAAAATTTCTATGAGAAAACAAAAAGAATGAAGAAGATGTCGATAGGAAGTAGAGAGAGCAATTGAGAGTAGGGTTACGTTCTCTACAACGACAAAGTTATGTTACTTTTCCCCACTCAGATCTTGACTGTATAAGAGTTAGTGAAGAGGGATATTTGGTTCCAACTTCCAAGAAACTTGTGCCTCCCTTAATTAAGTTACATAAAAAAGTGTAATTTAGTTTTACATAATTGTTTGTAATTAAATTAAGAGTTTAATTACTATGCAATGTCAGTGCAAAATAATTTTATACAAACATTCAATGATGTATTGCAACATCATTTAATGAATATATATGACACATCATGCATTTTAAACTCATTTAAACTCCATATGTTTGGCCTTTATTATAAAAGTGATTTGGACATAAACCATTAAAAATCTAGGCTTTCTAACTTAGGAAACCAAGCTAGTTCGAACCGTTTATATATAAGTCAACACTAATCAAACGTAAACAGTTTGAGTGGACTCGTATACCTACCTCTATATGTTTTCATATTTACTTGATTCAATAACTCATAAGGTGATTAAATTATGTTGTAATATAATGTTAAATTACAATATAACATTTTTATACTTATAATGCATACTCATTTATCTCTTATTTTATCTATCTCACGCTAACATGTTTATAACATGTTTGGATTTCTGTTTACACCAACCAAATGTATATTCACTATAAAGGTATCTGAGCAGTGTTTAATAAAGTGGATAATATGTGTTTGACGAAAAGGTAGAAGGCAAAGAGAAGATTGAATTCTATTCACATTGATCATAGAAGTACAAGCTGATACAAATATAATGGCACAAAGATATACCGACCTTAACTAATATAACAGAAAGATAAACTGAATAGACTAACAGCTAAACTAACTGACTAACAACTTAACTAACAATATCCTTTACATCCCCCCTCAAACTCAAGGGTGGAAGAGGTTTCACCCTGAGTTTGAATTTGCAAATGTTGAAGGAGGATTTAGGTAGGGGTTTAGTTAGAATATCTGTTGTTTGCTCAGCTGAGGGAATGTGATGAATAAGAAGTGATCCTTTTTGAACTTTATCTCTAACAAAATAGAGATCTAATTCAAAATGTTTGGTTATAGAGTGAAGAATGGGATTGGCTGAGAGCATTACAACACTAAGGTTATCACAGTATACAAGAGGTTGAGTTGATGGGGAAAATTGAAGTTCATCCAATAAGGATTGGAGCCAGGAAATTTCAGCAGTTACTGTTGCAATGCTTCCGTACTCTGCCTCTGTGGTGGATCTGGAAACAACATGCTATTTTTTTGAAGACCATGAAATGGGATTGGAGCCATAGAACACACAATATCCAGTGGTGGACTTTCTGTCATCCGGATCAGAACCCCAGTCAGAATCACAAAATGTTGTTAAGTGAAGAGAAGATGACCTGGTTAGAGTAAGACCATGACTTAGAGTACCATTAAGATACCTCAATATTCTTTTAACATCTTGCCGGTGGGAATTATGAGGATTGTGCATGAATTGAGAGACTTTATTTACAACAAAAGAAATCTCTGGCCGAGTCATTGTAACATATTGAAGGCCACCTACAAGTGACCTGTAAAGGTGTGGATCGTCAACAGGATCATTAGTAGTGGAGCATAGTTTGAGGTTCTGAATCATTGGTGTAGACATTGGTTTGGAAGTAGTCATATTGGCTTTTTGTAAAAGATCAAAAATGTATTTTGTTTGGGAAAGATGAAGCTGACCAGGAATTGAAGTGTCAACTTGGATGCCAAGGAAGTAGTGTAAATCTCCAAGATCTTTGAGAGGAAAGATGGAGTTTAAGTGAGAAATTAAGTCTGTAATAGTAGTGAAAGAATCACCTGTAATAATGATGTCATCAACATAAACTAGTATGATAATAATGTGACCAGAGAGTCTTTTGAGAAAGAGGGAGGAATCTGATTTTGTTGATGAAAAGCCAATAGTGAGAAGGGTTTGTTGAAGCTTGGAAAACTAGGCTCTAGGGGCCTGTTTGAGGCCATAGAGAGATTTGTTAAGTTTACATACAAGGTTAGGAGATCCTTGAGTGAAACCTGGAGGTTGTGTCATGTAAACCTCTTCATTGAGGTCACCATTAAGGAAAGCATTATTGATGTCAATTTGTCTCATGGACCAGCCAAAAGTGAGTGCCAAGGTGAGAATAAGTCTGATTGTTGTGGGCTTGACCACTGGACTAAAGGTTTCAAAGTAATCAAAACCTTCTTGTTGATGGAATCCCTTGGCAACAAGTCTGGCTTTGTATTTGTTCAAGGATCCATCAACATTTCTTTTGATCTTAAAAACCCATTTGCATCCAATGGGAAATCTTTTAGGTGGTAGTGAAACCAGGGACCAAGTATTGTTTTTGATGAGAGCTTCATATTCAGCTTTCATGGATGAGTACCAGGATGGTGAAGCTAAGGCTGCCTTAATAGATTTTGGTTCAGTATTTTGTGACTGATGTAGTGGTAAGGTAGATTTGTTTAGGTTTGTGGATTCCAGCCTTGCTCCTAGTGGTCATTGGATGAAGATTGACTGAGGAGAAATTCTGTTGTGATGTAGGAGCCTGAGTTTGATTCTGAAGTGTGTTTGGAGTATCAACTGTGGGAGATGAATCTTGAGCTTGATCCTGAAGTGGAGTTGCAGTTGTGGAAGGTGGAGCTGGTTGTGATGTGGTAGTTTGATTATGATTATGACAGATGGATGGTGTTGCAAGAATTGTATCATTGGAATTAATGGGAGATACATGAGGAGTGGTTGAAATGATGTGACTGTCAATAAAAGGAATTGAAGGAGGAGTTGGTGGAAGGTATTGTGAGATGGGTTGAGAAGCTGATTGAAGACATCTGTGCAAAAACTCTGTGTTGGTTTTAAAAGGAAAAATGCATTCATCAAATTGAACATGTCTGGAGATGTAAATTTTTCCAGTACTGGACAAGCATAGATAACCTTTGTGGTTTGGACTGTATCCCAAGAAGGCACACTGCTCAGATCTAAAATCAAGTTTATGCTTGTTGTAAGGTCTGAGAAAGGGATAACAAGCATAACCAAAGATTTTTAGATTAATATAGGTAGGAGTTTTATGGAAGAGAACCTCAATAGGAGTTGAGTGATTAAGGGTAGGTGTTGGTAGTCTATTAATAAGAAAAACTGCTGTCTGAAATGCATATCCCGAATACTTCAAGGGCATTTTTGCATTAACAAGAAGTGTCAATCCAATTTCAGTGATGTTTCTGTGCTTCCTCTCAGCAGAAGCACTTTGTTCATGTGTATAGGGACAGCTGAATCTGTGAACAATGCCTTGAGAGTTTATGAATTCTAAGAATGCAACATATTCTTTACCACCATCAGATTGAAAGGCTTTAATTTTTAAACAAAGTTGATTTTCTATCATCTTTTTTAACTGAATAAAGGTTGGTAATGCCTCTGACTTTCTTTTGAGAAGATATATCCAAGTAAATTTGGAATATGCATCTATAAAGTGAATATAATATCTGCTGCCATTTGAGAAAGGAATTGGTGATGGACCCCAAATATTTGAAAAGATGAGTTGAAGAGGTTCATTGTATGTTGTGGAAGAACTTTGAAAGGGAAGTTTATGTGCTTTTCCCATGCAATAGGCCTCACATATAAAGGGAGACTTTGGTGATGAGCATGAGATGTTGTTTTCTTTCAGAATATTTGAAACAGTAGATGATGAAGCATGACCAAGTCTGGCATGCCAAGTGTGAAAATTAACAGAAGTTGCATCAACACCATAACAAAACCTTATTCTTTTATTCCTTCTCACAGAATTTGAATCGTTACAATTGAAAGATGAATTACAATGTGTAGACAGCCTAGGTGTGCTGAAGCATGAACTCATGGCATTAACATTGTCAAGTGCATACAAGCCATTCTTAATCATCCCTTGAAGAAGTGTTTCCTTGGTTGCCTGGGATTTAACATAGCATCTGTCAGGATGGAATTCAAAAAAGACTTTATTGTCTTTAGCAAATTGTGAAACACTTAATAGATTCTTTTTGACTCCAGGGACATGAAGTAGATCATGTAGGGATAAAGGTGTGGCAAGTGGAGTTAAGAAGAAGGATTTACCAATGTATTGGACAATTGCACCTGCTCCATTTGCCATCCTTAGCCTATTGTCACCTTTGCATTGAGTCCTTGTCATTAGATTTCTTGAGTCTGTTGTAACATGATGTGTTGCACCTGAATCTGGGTACGAAGAAGGATCATAAACAGTTTCAGGTACACATACAAGGGTTGTGTTTATAGATCCAAGATCATTGTTTGAATCAGCTTCACTGTTCATAACAGTAATTTGCCCTTGATTCTGATTGTTTGCTCTTTGTGGTTGAGTGTCATCCTGATATTGTTCATCAAATCTGTGGTAGCAGTTTAATGCTATATGTCCAAATTTGCCACAGACTTGACATTGTGGTCTGTTTCTTCCTGAAAACTGAAAATTATTTCTTCCTCTTCCTCTGTTGGATCTAAAAGAGAATCTTCCCCCTCTATTTGAGAATCTGCCTCTGCCTCTTTTGTGAAACTGTGTTTGAGCTAGATTAGCCTGCATGCTTTCCATCGAAAAACTATCTGAATCTTTTTCTTTTTCTTTCTTTCTTTCTTCTTTCAAATATCTCTTCTTGTGACATAAGAAGAGCTTCTACCTCTTCAAAGGAGTACGGATCAGTTCTTGACAAGATTGTGTTAATGAGTGAGTCATACTCTTCGGGTAACCCATCTAGAATAGCTTCAATTTGTTCTTCATTGTTTAAGGGAGATCCAACAACTTAACTAACAATACCTTTTACACACTAAAAAAAGTTTGAGTCTTGATAGTTTGGGTTCAACGTACATTTGATCTTTGCAAATTGTAAAGTAAACATGCTCTTAATCTTTTAAAAATTAACTTAAATATTGTAAAACTGTATTTAAGCAACTTTTCATGAGCCTACTTTTTTTTTCTTTTTTTTTTTTTATCTTGGACTTGTTTTGTATCATCTTTTGTAGAAGAAAGTATGCTTTGAAAAATATAATTGATTAAGAACCATTTAAAAATGAAATTAAAACTCAATTCAATCCTCCATTCTTGAGTTTTATTTGTCTTATTTCTTATTTTCCATCAATAAAATTAATTTGAGAATTTTAAAAATTAAAAATTTAAAAATGCATTTTTTTATTTTTTATTATCAATAAAATAATCTATCAATTAAATCAATATTTTCTATTTTTTAAATTTATATTTCTTTCATGTTTTCTCATATTTTATAAGTGCCCGTTTGGAAATATTGTACCTTGTTCCAGATATAAAGTTTTTTAAATATAAGATGAATCTAATTTTAACAATTTGTTTTTTTAAAAAATTAATTATAAGCTATTAATTATTTATTTATTTATCAAAATGATTGAACCATTTGTGTTAGAGAGTGTATTGGTAGCATTCCTCCCTAAGAGTTTAATTAATTAATTACTTGTACAAATACATTAGCTATTCTCCGTGTCACATCACTTTAGAATAAGAGTTTAATTAATATATATTATCAGTGTTAAAAATAATAGACTTTTTGTACACATGTGTTACACTTGTAAAGTATAACCATTAAATCCTTAAAACAATAAATAATTGTAGGTTATTTTTGGTCCGAAGATTAGAGGCTCATATTGGCCAATAAATTTTTTGGATCACAATTACGCCCAATTAGACCGTTCTAAAAATTGATATGAAAATTTGGTATTGGGTTTCAGGTAGGTCCCAATATAGCATGACAGCCATGACTCAAATTTTGTCACGGACTCGCAGGGACTTGACCATTTTTTTTCATCACGGACATGAACCAAACAAGGAATACTGTATGCCTTTGCTTTTCCCACCCCCTTTTTACTATTCTCTCCCCTTTTGTTTTTTAAGATTTCTTCCTTTTTTACCCTCACCCCTTCCCCTTAACCACCCCGCACTCTCACCCACCACTAGAGTTGTCAAAGTGAGCCAACCTGACTCACCCGAATTTGCTCACCATGAGTTAGGCTAAAAGTGAGTCGAGTCGAGTCGGGTTGGCTCACTTTTCTGGTGAGCTGAAAAATACCAACCCGGCTCGACCCATTGCGGGTTGGTGGGTTAAGCGGGATGACTCACCAAACTTAAAAAAATATAAAATTATACAAAAATAATAAAAAAGGTCAAAAAAATTAGAAAAATTATAAAAATTATAAAAATTACTTTAAAAATATAAAAATTAAAAAGTGAGTCATCCCACCTCAACCCGACTCAAACCCATTTTGGCTCGCGAGTTAAGTGGGTTGACCCATGTGACCATATATTTTACCAATCCAACCCACTGGTGACTCGGGTTGGGCCGGGTTGACTAACCGAGCTCAACCCGAATTGACAGCTCTACCCACCACCCAACCACCAAAACA
The DNA here is from genome assembly GCA_026901365.1 of Sesbania bispinosa. Classification (NCBI taxonomy): domain Eukaryota; kingdom Viridiplantae; phylum Streptophyta; class Magnoliopsida; order Fabales; family Fabaceae; genus Sesbania; species Sesbania bispinosa. The sequence goes on from QLOH01000429.1 coordinate 25,613, forward strand.
CCTCTTCCTTCCTTTTTTTCCCAATTCCCATCCCACATTTAGAAGCCATTTTTTGAAAAAAAAAAAAGCTTCCCCACATGTCATGTGTATCTGGAAGCCATTTCCAGGCGTATATCCAAAAGCCAAACTAAAAAATTGGTTTTCGGACAGGTTTGTTCAAAAGCTAAAAGAAAAAACTAACTTCGAGACACACATGAATGTTCGGAATGACCTCTAGGCATGGGGTGGGAGAAGAGGGGGAGGCTGTTGCGGTGAGTGATAATGACTATGAGTAAGGGTGGGGGTGGTGCGTATTATTTACAATACTCTAGGAGTAGATTCTCCTTCCATTTAAAATCAACACATGACATGATTAGTTATGCATCCCCAATTTTAATTTTTTTTTAAATAAAAAGGAAAAAAATTGTCACATAATGAAAGGGAAGTACTGAGTAGTAGGTGGTCTTAGAGTACTGCAAATTTGTTCAGGTGGTGGTGAAGGGGAAGGAATGGGGTAGTTAGAGAAATGTATTTTACAAAAAAACATTTGGGATGGGTATAGCAAAAATAGGGGTGGGAATAGCAAACTCTAACACTGTGTAATACTTTTACTTTAGACCGTTAGGCAGCAAGCGAGCTAATATATGTTTTGAGTATTCTCCCTTTTTTTTTGGTCGATTTTTGAGTATTCTCCTGGGCTCCGCGATATTGCTGTATTGGACTCTTTTGGGTTTTTTTTTTTTTTTTTTTACTTTTAATCTAAATGTATTTAAGATAAAAAAATTTAAAAGTCGGACAAAATAATTCTCTCCTAAACGATTTATTTGATCAAAAAAATTAATAAACGAATTTTCAAATTCAATATTTGTATGAGCCTTTGTAATTTGTAGGATTTTTTTAAATTGAGAAAAAGTATTTTAAAATATACAGTGTGAAATTATAACTATTGATGAAAAACCAATAATTGAGATTTTAGTAATATTATAATTTATTATAAATGAATATATATTTTTCATAAACTCATCAATTGATAGTTTTTCTACACCTAATCTCAATCATTGGTCATATACAGATCACAACAACTTCTTTTAAACATTTCGCATATCAGCTTCCTAATACTTTTTTTTTTCATTTTTAAAAAAATCAGACAGAAAATTGGACGTGATCTTTTGATGTCTTGATATTCTGGTTTGACAAATGTTAAATATGCATTTTTTTCATAACGTAAGCATCCAATTTTTTTAGAAAATTAATAATTATTTATTATAAGTATAAAAAAATTATATTAATATCTAATGATGTGCTGTCACATCATTTCATGAAATTAATAATATATGATGTATCATATTTATTAAATAATGTACAAACACATTATTGGATGATAATGTAATTTTTTTATATTAATAATGTATAGTAATTAAACTCATTTTAAAAAAATGAGCTTAACGAATATATGTTGTTAGTGTAAAAAGACCTTACACAAATATCCAATATATTATAGAGTTTAATATATATACACTGTCAGTGTAAAAAAGTTTTACACTGACATCCAATTGTGTATTGCCACGTCATTTAATGAATATGACACCTCAATATGTGTTCTTAAAGTCAATAAATGATGTGACAACATACCATTGGATGTCTGTGTAAAACTTTTTTGCATTGACTGTGTATATCAATTAAATCCTATATTATATGTTGTGATATCATTTATGAAATTTAATAAAATGTTAATTATCTTATTTATTAAATGATACTGCAATATATCATCAAATTAATGTAATAGTCTATATTTATTAAATATTTTAAAATTTTCTTTTATTATGAATGAAATGCCATGGTGGATATTATGAGTCCTAATTAAATCTCATTTCTTTAGGGGTGGTCCACTTTTTCAGTTAGGACGGAGAGGGATATATATTCTCGTACAAAATTTTTAAGGACCAAATTGAACCGTACAAAATAAGAAACCCCACGAAAATTGTCCTAAACTGGCTTCTAGTAAGTTGTAATCCTTTTGAACACTATTTAGTGTTTTTCATGCTGGGATTTATTTCTGTGAAGAGTTGACTTAGATGATAAAGCATGAAATTTTAATAAATCCTTCGCGCTAACTATACATTACTCTTAGTTGGGTTTTTTTAAGAAAATTCAATGTATTATCATTTTAATTAATTTGGTTACATTTTATTTTATTTTGACATACATGAAACATAAAACAAGATCCATGTATTTCATTTCGTAATAATCTGTATATTAAACACTATCTACTTGCAACTTTTAGCTTGCTTCGTTACTCACGCTTTTCTCAATTGCACCACGCATCCACTTGTTTGATGTTAGCACTTGAAAATCTTCTTCACCATTGCATAATGAGTCCAATACCTAATGTCCATTATTGAGTGAGGCAAACAAAGGTACCATGAATCACGATCGATTGAGTCTAACACGTCAATTAAAACAGCACCACCACAGCATAAAACGACAACTTCCTTAGTCAAAGATACATTTTAGATCCCACAAAATGTGGTTCCTTTATGCATGTTCAATCAAGTCTCACACAATTGCAATAAGAAGAGCCAAAATATTTTAAAACTAATTTTATTTTATTTTTATTTACAATTGGGATTTGTAGGCCTTAACGTACAAGCCGATCAACCAACAATCTTGCCTTGTTTCCATATTAATGACAAGATAAAGTTCGGTCAAAAGATTCATTTTTTCTAAGTTCAGTCTCATGCACTTCATATTGGTAGCGACTGCGGAGTGATCGTGCAATGGCATAGAGTTTATGCATTATAACTTTTATTATTTTATTAAAAGTTTCGGAAATGATTTGTAATTAAAATGCCAAGAGGCTAGCTAGGACCAATAAAACAGTAAAAAGCACTCCCAAATTGTAAAGAACCACCTGCAATATAATTGGCAAACATCAATTTAAAGGAATTATTTTAAGCTAGCGCACAAACATGTGAATGGCTCACCCATATGATATATATGTATGCGCGAAATTAATTAGTACGTGGATGGTAAAATTTCCATTTTCTTGCCTGCAATGCTTGTCTTCGTGGACAGGATATGAACTTAATTTATTTCTAATTATTTGGGGTATCACATCTTTCTTTGATTGATATTGATATATGTGTTCACTTGGATGAATCAGTCTCTTTTATGTAACGACTGTTTCTTCTAGTAACGGTGAGATTGTTTTTTCTGAAGACTTTCTGTTTCTTTTAAACAAAATTTTCTTTAGCTTTTTATCTGTTTCTTTCTAAGACAATCTCAATTGAAAACATTAGTATAGATATTCAGAATTATATTAAGTGTGTTTTGAGACTTTGTCATTATGAAAACATCTCTAGAGGATTCTTGGACCTTAATCATCACTCAAAATTATTTGTTCATCTTTTAACAAGATATCAAATGTTTGGTTAGCTTTGGAAATATCAAAACCATAAGATGGTTTCTTAGACTTATCTTTGTTCAACTTACTAGGCTCCTCTCTTGAGGGCTTCAACAAAGAACATACATAAAGGGGATCTGGCTTTAATTCTGCCATATTAACTTTGTTTTCTTCCTCATCTACATCCTTGTCATTATCCTCTTTGAACACTTTTACAAAGGCTACTTTGTCTTTTTCACCACTCGATCAAACTTCTTAAATTTGGCTTTCTCAATCCTTAAGTATTCGATTTGCCTTACCCTATAAGCTAATTGAGCCATGTCTTAAACTTGTTGGTTAACTAATTTCTTTCGAATGTAAAATTCTAGTCCACTGGCAGTCATTTGGACTAACTCATTTTTAGGAACTGGGGTAAAATGCAGAAAGATAAAGAGTACAGGAAAAGAAAATGGTGGTCCCAATGTTCCTACTTGCTCTCTGCAACTGGTTGCCTTGATCTATGGATGGACATTGTGGCTTCTGTGTGCTTGAGTATTCAATTTGTCCACCCTGTAGCCTTGGTCCTAATCCTATTTATAGGCTCCTTTCAGAACTGCTGGTAACTGCCTCCAACTTCTTGTAGGTCCTTCCTTAGATTGCTGAGTCAACCCACGTTTCTAAATCTCTCAATCTTGAAGAAAATTGTTGATAACTGCTGGCTGATGTGGATAAGTGAGGCTTGGAAACCTACCTTCGAGTGTTGGCTTCGAGTTTTCTCCTTCGAGCTGCTCTCCCTGACCATTGAAATTACTCTGGGAGCTTCGAGATTAATCATCCATAACTCTTAAACTCGAGGCTATTGGTGATACGAACCGGAAGCGTAAAGATAGGAACGTCTTGAAGATCAATTAACGGTAAATAACTGTAAGGAGCTTGACACAATCCAAGACTTGCTGGAAGCACCAAAGCTATCAAAGATAGGAACTTGACACAATCTGTGACCTGCCGGAGGTACCAAAGTTATCAAATATAGGAACTTGACACAATCCGTGACCTGCCGGAAGGACCAAAGTTATCAAGATATAAGCAACTAGACCCTAACCAAGACCTGCTGGTAGAACCTAAGTTATCAAGTAGTTCTTTAATCCAAGAACAAAGGATAAGCTCTCACAATGAGAAAACTCAAATTTTATTGATAAAAATAACTGTCTACAAATTGATTCTCAATGCTAATATATAGCAAAGGAATTTCCTAAAATAAACTATCTAAAAGATACAATCCTAAATCAAATAGATTTAATTCTAGATAAGATAAAATATAATCCTAAAAGATTTAATCCTAAATAAGATAAAAATAATCCTAAAATATTCAAATATAATCCTAAGAGATCTGATATTGATTCCTAATAGATCTGATCCTAAATAAATCAGTTACGATCTGATTAGATACACTTCCCCGAAATAGGCTCTCCTAAGATTCGGATAACAGACATAACCGATTGTCATATCAGATATCGCTCTTGTACTTCAATCAGAGTTAAGTTAAACCACTTCTTTGGTTCTTCTTCTGCTCGGTGATCTACTTTCCTTTGGACTTCAATAATCAAGAGTTGCAAAGCTCTCTTTAACTGCTCAGATCTAGCCACAGTCATTGGACCTTCAATCCCTTGCAATGCATCTGAGGCATCTTGGTTGAGGTTAGACAGGATCGTGTCAATTGGTCTCGAACCTGAAACCACTCAAGAATAATAAAAGGCCATTCGAGGCTTCAACTTGAACGAACTTACCTTCTTGAAACTTAGAAGAATTAATAATTTCACCCCAACAAATATGGGGTTACTAAAAGAAAATGAAAATGATTAGAAGATCAAAAGTAATGTGATAGTACTGTTAGTTTAAAATTATGATATAATTATCTTTAAATGTGCATAATTTGACCTACAAAAGTCTGTTTTAGGTAAAACCAATTTTGTTTGAAAATTTTTTTATGGTAGTATCAAACTGGAAAATTTGAGAATTTTACCTTAATCACAAAAGTCCCAGTAAATTTTTTAATACAACTATTCTGTCATAAGTTCTGATATAAACTAGTACACTTCAACAGATCATAACTTGAGCTACAAGAATGCTTTTTTTAAGTGAAACCAATTTTATTTGAAAGCTTATTCATGGTAGTATTAAACTGGAAAGTTTGATAATTTTATCATAACCACAAAAGTCCCAGTAAATTCGTGAATATGGTTGTTCTGTTATAAATTCTGATATAAAGCATTCGACTTCATCAGATCATAACTTGAGCTACAAAAATGATATTTGAGCGAATCCAATTTCATTGGAAAAGATTTATATTATTTTTAGACTGGAAAGTTTCAAAATTTTTGAACATCTAAATAATTCCCTGTAAATCATTAAAGTAGGTTGTTCTGTTACATGATCATATTTGAGCCTACTATTTTTGGATGTTTATAACTAGAGCTAGGAAAATCTTTTTCAAGTGAAACCAGTTGGATTTGAAAGATAATACAAAATAGTTTAATACCATTAAGTATCTAAATTTTTGGTTGCATGGATTTGTATAAGTGCATAAAAACAGAACTGTCTCATTCTGCACTATGTGATAAATCAGTCAACTTAAATGAATCATATCATGGGATAGGAAAATCCAAATTGCATGATTTTTGTCTTATTATAAAGCTTGAGATCTTTAGTTTATCATGGTGAAATCTCATACTTATGTGAGTTGAAAATAATTCACGGATGCAGTTTGAAGTACATGAGTCGGTGAGTTTTTATGATATAAAACAGTAACTTGGAATTAGAATATCTTTGGATGTACTAATCAAAATGAGATGATATGTTGTTTTTTAGATAAAATATCATCTCTTATTTCAAAAGACTTTTCAAGGCGGGACTTTGATAAACTACTCAAGATTCACATTAGTTTTATTCTTAACCACAAAGGATGAATCTTTTAGAAGCTTCTGCAAGAAAGTCCAAACTGAAAAATAATCTAATATTGCTTTTTTGAGTTGTGATCATGAAGGGGAGTTTGAGAACTCCTTATTCAAAGCATTCTTTGATGAGAATGACATTTCTCACAACTTTTCATGCCTTAGAACTCCATAACAGAATGAAGTTGTGAAAAGAAAGAATAGGACAGTACAAGAAATGGCTAGAACCATTTTAAATGATTCTAGTGTTAAAAATATTTCTGGTTTAAAGTTGCAAGCATTTCATGCTATACTTTGAATATAGTCATTATTAGAGGCATGTGAAACAAGACTTTATATAAATTGTGGAAATGTAGAAAACTAAACATTTCATACTTGCATACATTTGGGTGTGAATGTTATATTGGTAAGTTTAATTCAAATAAGGCTATCTATCTTGGATATTCTCTAACTTCAAAAAGCCTATAGAAATCAAACTAATTGAGGAAACTATGCATGTTGTTTTCCATTGAATCTAATGCTTCTCTTGAGAAAGAAAGAACTACAGGTTTAGAAGATGAAATAGAAAAACTAAATCTAAACAAGAAGGATAAATCCGACTTCAGAAGCAGATGTCAGGAATTAGAAGATTATCAGAAGAAGGATCAGAAACTGATCAGAAGAAGGATCAAAAGCACAAGGATGCTGATTTTGATTCTAAATTACGAAAACCAGAATGAGGAATATTCAACAAGCTTCCGATGATCCATCCATATCTAGGAGATGGAAACTAGAAAATGTTCACCCTTATGATCAAATCATTGGAAATACATTAGAAGAAGAACTTGAACATTTTGAAAAGAACAAAGTGTGGACACTAGTTCCCCCTTCTCGAAATCACTCTATCATTGGAACTAGATGAGTTTTAAAAAGGAGATGGATGAGAAAGGTAAAGTGATAAAAAACAAAGAAATCAAGAAGATGATGAAATCTCCATTCATCAAGAGAATTTCATAAAAGATCTTCTCATCAGATACAAAATGGATGAAGCCAAACCAATGGACAATCCAATGCATCAATCCACTTTATTTGATAAAGACAAATGTGGTAAGTTTGTTTCTAAAAAGGAACACAGAGGTATGATTGCTTCCTTATTATATTTAATAGCAAGTAGGCAAGCTGTTGTATTTTCCATTGGGTTATGTGCAAGGTTTCTATCTTTTCCTAAAAAAATTTCATGCCACGTCTGTGAAGAGAATATTTAGATACCTTGTTGGTGCTACTAATCTTGGCCTTTGGTGCAACAAAGGAACCAATTTTGATCTTGTAGGATTTCGTATGTTAATATTGCTGGAATTAGGATTGAGAGAAAAGACACAAATGGTTAATGCCAATTTCTAGGTTAATCTCTCCTATCATGTATGTGTAGCAAGCATAACACTATTGCCCTATCCACTGTTGAAGCAAAATATATACCGGCGGCATGTTATTGTGGATCTAGCATTAAATGGAGGATTATTCCTTGAGTGAAAGAGTTGAGCTATGTGTTTTTCCTTCAAAAAGGAAAACCTAGGATATTAACTAAAAAGGTGAAACCATTTTTGACGAGAATCCAAGGGGGGTGGTTTGTTTTACGGATCTATCTAGGTTGGAATGCTCATAAGTAAGAAAATTGGGGAAATTGTTAAACAAGAAAAATGCGTGAATGGAGAAGGCAGAAGATGGAATGGAAAAATGATAGACGTCACACTTCCAAGGATGGAAGATAAGCCTAAGAGTTATACACACAAAGGGATGAAGGACCTTTGATAAAACTCAATTCTTGAATTAACAAGAAAATTAGAGAAACACTCTCCAATATAAAATAAAATTCTGATTCAAACTTGTCTTGTAAATTCTGCAGGCATGATGCGCCCCTTTTAAAGGTGCCTACAATCCTTGCATGGCTTTCCACATTCAGCCACTTAATTCTCCTAATAATTCTTTTAAAATTTAGAAACATAACAACCAACAAGGATTAAAGTTACATAATTCAGCCATCAATTGGCCGCCCCTTAGGAGAAACATAACGGCTCCAATATTGAATTATGGCTGCTCCATTCAATGTATAACTGCTACATTGCAATGCTTGTCTCCCCCTTCAATTTGTAACAACTCTCTTCTTGATGGTTGTAATTTCTTTGCCCCTTGCATTGATTCAGCCCAACAATTTTTGTAACTGTCCAGACAAAATAAGTCAGCCAAATAACTCCAAGTTAGCCGCCCACATGTAGCTTCTTGTATAGCCTTCTTATGCCTGGTTGGATTCACATCATACCCTCCTTCTTCGAGAAGATTCGTCCCGAATCTTAAAGCTTTATTTATTTGCTTAATTTAATTTACTAACTACTGCAGAAACTCAAAAGCTTCCTCCTGGATCAAATACAACTTGAATAAATTCAGATTTGTTCCTTTCCAATGGTTGCAATCCGTGGAGCACCTCTCTTGTCAACACTCCCTCACCTTCCTGCAAGCAATAATGATTACCAATACACAAAGTATGCAAAATTTCTTTGTCAAGCACATATGATTCAGCCCCAAAATGTTTATGAAAATGTGCAGCTTGGATACTATTCGTAAAAACAAATAACTCCATGTGTTGGTTTTCATCATCCTCAAGAGGTTGTGTTTCAACATCGGGCTGGATGTGCAATGGAGCACTTGGAACAATATCAACAAGCTTCCTCTTCAAACTTAGGGGTAGGTGTATTGCATTCACATGCCCATCCTCTTGTTCCTGTAATTTAACATCACAAACAGTAGAACAATCGTTAACAAATAAAATTTCCTCGCTCTTTTTCTGTAGTTCTTTTTCTATTTCTTCTCTCTGTTTTTCTTCTCTTTCTTTTTCTTCTTTTTCTCTCATTTTTTCTTCACTCTCTCTTGCTTCTTTTTCTCTCCTTTCTTTTTCTATTTTTATTTTCAATGTCAGCTGATCAGCATGTACAACGTCAGATGATAGACATATCAACTTAATCTTTCGTCCACCATGCATAAAAGAAATAGAAGGCCTCTCAGGATTTATACTTTTTTTATTCAACCATGGCCTCCCTAATAGAATATGGCATGTCTCCATGGGTGCAATATCACAAAGAACTTCGTCTTCATATTACCCAATAGAGAATTTAATCGTTGCTTGTCCATTTGCAGTAGGCAGGTGTAACTTCTCAACCACCCTACTGCTCACAACATTTCTAAAGTTGAATCGATCTACTGCAACCAAGAACAAATGACCTTCGAAGGAACACCTGTTATAGTAAATTTCCATCGCCATTCCAAACCCAGAGTCGAAGCTTTGATACCAAATGACGAGAATCCAAGGGGGGTGGTTCGTTTTACGGATCTATCTAAGTTGGAATGCTCATAAGTAAGAAAATTGGGGAAATTGTTAAACAAGAAAAATGCGTGAATGGAGAAGGCAGAAGATGGAATGGAAAAATGATAGACATCACACTTCCAAGGATGGAAGATAAGCCTAAGAGTTATACACACAAAGGGATGAAGGACCTTTGGTAAAACTCAATTCTTGAATTAACAAGAAAATTAGAGAAACACTCTCCAATATAAAATAAAATTCTGATTCAAACTTGTCTTGTAAATTCTGCAGGCATGATGCGCCCCTTTTAAAGGTGCCTACAATCCTTGCATGACTTTTAACATTCAGCCACTTAATTCTCCTAATAATTCTATTAAAATTTAGAAACATAACAACCAACAAGGATTAAAGTTACATAATTCAGCCATCAATTGGCCGCCCCTTAGGAGAAACATAACGGCTCCAATATTGAATTATGGCTGCTCCATTCAATGTATAACCGCTACATTGCAATGCTTGTCTCCCCCCTTCAATTTGTAACAACTCTCTTCTTGATGGTTGTAATTTCTTTGTCCCCTTGCATTGATTCAGCCCAACTATTTTTGTAACTGTCCAGACAAAATAAGTCAGCCAAATAACTCCAAGTTAGCCGCCCACATGTAGCTTCTTGTATAGCCTTCTTATGCCTGGTTGGATTCACATCAATTTTTTTTACCTTTGTTATCAATATTAGCTTTTATTACCAATCCCCTAGGATATAACACTCTCATTGTCTCTTTCCCTCTCATTCTCACATTCTTCAATGCCTAGGAAGGAGTTGTTGCTTTCATTTTTTCTCACTATAAATAGGAACTATAACCCAAAGTGAAAGATAGTTTACTTCCTTCATAAATTCAATTATCTTTCACAACACTCTTTGTTTTTGCCAATCCCATTCTTCTATATCATTCTTGTTATTATCATGAGGATAAAAACTATAGGAAGGAAAGGCATCAAATATGTAGCTATTAAATTAGAATCCTCCTCCCATGAAGATATTCATATTCATCAAAGCTTACCAGTTAGAGTTGTCCTTTTTACAATTGTTCCTGTTACAAAATCTCTTTCACCTACTAGAACTCCTAAACCACTCATAGGAGATGATCATATAGGATGGGGTTTAGTGTTGTGAAGAGCTATAGGAATGAAAAGAAAGGTAAAGGGAAATTAGTAGTAATTGATGAGTCAAAGGTAAAAGCTATTCTCCTTTCAAAAGGAAAAAGGAGAAAGTAGAAAGGTAATGGAAGATTGTAGTAGAAGGGAAAATATATTTATTTCATAAAATTAGAAGAGAAGATTGGGGTGTAGATGTCTTCTTAGAAAAACTAGGATGGCTCAACTTCTTTAAAATTTATGAGCCTATGTATCCAAGATTAGTGAAAGCTTCTTTTGCTGCAACTTCTAAGTTTAGGTGTGATAGTGAATCTGTTTTGGTGGAAATCAAGGTAAACTCAATGTTACTCACACTTTAGTACTTTGATGAATCTATACATGCCTTCCGTATGACATGTTTCTCACCAAGCTTTTTAGGATTCATTAGAAAAAGGTAGAGCCTCCATGGCAACCTTTGGGACTAATATGGTAAATCAGTTCCATGCCTCTCATATATTTGATTCTTATGTCCCATCATTTTATGATAAAGTCCAATCCCCTATTCTTGATGATTAAACTCAGTTTGGATAAAGGGATCATGTCTTCAACATATTAGTATTGAGAAAGTGTCTTATGATTGTCTAATATGCAAGAGAAATAAGTAAGGATTGTGTAGTATCAACTCTGGTTTAACACATTTGTGTTACTATTAAGTGCTTCTCATATTCTACCAATGCCTTTAGCTCACTTCCAACCAACTTAAGACATATATAGATGACTGCTACCTGATCTTATTTAGATCATTCCTCACATTCTAAGTAGCCTACGCTAGGCAATGATAAGAACTTATTCCTTCTTATCATTTTCATGCTCGTTTTGATGGATGACAAAAGGGGGAGAAGAATAAGAATATTTAGTCATAACAAATTTCTATCTGAATGTGTTATAATTAATGGCACAAATTTAGGGGGAGAAATTTGTTTATTGTTAAATCCCATTTTTGTTATCTGAATGTTATAAATGGCACAAATTTAGGGGGAGATTTAATTTTGTATTGTTAAATCACTTGATTATTATTTCCCTCATTCAGAAAACTTAAAATTTGTTCACGAAAGTTTGTCATCATAAGAAAGAGGGAGATTGTAAGGTTCAAGATCCTTTTGAGCAAAGGTTTTAATGACAACAAACTTTCACAACAATATTCTAAGTGTTTTGAATACTTTGGTACTAATGTTTGAACTTGAGAATGCTTGAAAGAACACAGGAAAAGTTACAGAAGCAGGTGGAAAGATAAAAAACATGATTTAACATCAAAACATGTGTCCAGAAGCATGTTAGAGCTTTCATGTCAAAAGTGATGAAACAAGTTCAAGAAGTATCTTCTTTGCTTCAAGAAGGTCAAGAAAATTCATCTAAGATCCTATAAATATTAAACTGAATTGTATCAAGCTTCAGAAGCAAAGCTGAAACTTAAGAAGGATCATTCAGGACCATTAGAAGCATGAGAAGGAGCTTTTTATGAAACCTGACACCTTCGGAATGTGAAAGATCACTTAAGAATTTCAAGCATATTTATTCCAAGTGTTGTTGACGAAAACAAAGCAAATGGACAAGGTCAATATCATTAGAAACATAGTTTTGTCTTTAGAAGCAAAACCAACAGTTTCTACAGTAAAGTTATAACTCTTCAGAAACATCAAATATGAATTTCAAGTTGTAAACATGTTCAAAGTACTTTAGAAACATTGAACAAGTTCCCACACTCCTCAAGCTAGCATCCTTGAATATTTCAAGTTGAAGAACACTCAAGAAGCATAAGATTGAATTTCTGCACACTTCCAGAAGAAACAGTTTTTTTTTCCAGAAGAAGAAACGGAATTTCTGCTCACTTCCAGAAGAAACAGTTTTCTCCAAAAGAAGAAACAAAATTTCTGCACACTTCCAGAAGAAACAGTTTTCTCCAGAAGAAGAAACAAATTTCTGCATATCTCCAAAAGGAACAACTTTCTTCAGATGCAGGAAAAGCATCACAGATTTTTTCCAGCAACTTATTATTGTTATTTATCAATTGTTGGATGTTTTTACACGTCGAGAAGAAACATTTTGTGAAAGAACAGAAGAAACCCAGAAGGATTAATTGGTCAAAGAATGGGAGAGAAGAAAGTTGTCCTATGATAGTGACAGCTCCTACAAGGCCAACTAAGAGCTTGACCACTTCACCAAGCAACTCCAATGGCCCTAAAGTTCTATAAATTCAACCCCATTCATCTAGGGAACATCAATGAGAGCAAAAGGGAAGAAATCCAAAGAGCCATAATGTAGAAATCCCCTTCTAGAGTGAGGTTCTCCTTCAACCACTCCAAAATGCAAAGTTGCTGTCCATAATTCTTAGAGAGTGTGTCTAGGTTTAGTTTTGTAAAGATTAATCCACTCCATGAGTGTTTTGTGAGCCATATGTAAAAAACCCATTTCTTGTTGAAGAGTGTTTGTGATCTCCCAAGCTAACTAGAGAGAGTTAGTGTTGGATTGAGAGTGTGTTGAGCCTACAAAGGCTGAGCAAAGAATAGTGGTGTTAGAGCCTGAAGAGCCTGCAAAATAATACTTGTAAGGAGCCTGAAGAGGCTGCAGAAGAATACTTGAAAAGAGCTTGAGGAGGCTGTGGGAGCAAAGAATACCTTGTAATCAAGATTAATTACTGGAAAATCCTATTGAGGTAGGTACTAAACGTAGCCCAAGGATTGTGAAGGTGAACCAGTATAAAAATCATCTATTCAATGTCTCTTACCCTTACTCTCTTTATCTTTCTGCGCCTACATTTATTGATTTGCTAGTTATTGTTCATACTTTGAATATTTAGCAAGCTGTAAACCCGATTTTGATAAACCTATTTTTGAACTGATATTTTCACATAAATCACATCCATATCAGTTCAAATATTGATCTGGAAAGTTTCATTAAATTATGAAACTGTTTGGTGCTTCCGAAACACATTTCTTGAAATCTGTTCATTGTTCAACGTTGAAACTTGGGGTTTAAATTACCAGATCTTTACAAACTCGATTTTAATTAGATTTAACTTTATATTCTGATTGTTTACTATTTAAATATTTGATATGGAAAGTTGAAGTAAATATAGCAATCACAAGAATGAGGGTTGAATTGTGATCTCTTAAAATTTCTGCATTTTTCTTCTAATATTTATTTCTTCTTAAGTTAAATACTTGGCTAATATTAGAAGTTCAAGGGTTAATTCACACAATATGAATTGTATTTATAGTATGCTGAAATTATGATTTCTTTTGTTTGGAACCTTCTTCAAGTAACACTTACTTAAGTATTAGATAGTTTTTAAACCTTTTTATGCAAATGATATGACAGTTATGATATGAATATAATAGCAGTAATAAAAAGATTAAGGTAAGAAGAAGATTGCACACAATATTTATACTGGTTCACCTCTTAACCTTGAGGCTACGTCTAGTCCCTACTCCCAGTAGGATTTTCCACTATATAAACCTTGTTACAATGACTTCTTGGGTGCTCTTTACCACTAGTATTCTTCTGTAGTCTCTTCAGGCTCAACCAATATTCTTCTGCAGGCTCACCCAGTATTCTTCTGCAGTCTCTGTAGGCTCACCTGGTATTCTTCTGCAGCCTCTGCAAGGTCTTACAACAGATATCTACAAATAACAGGGCACACCTTACTCTTGCAGACTTAACCTAACTATCTCTCAAAAGAATTCTCGTCCTTTGAGAGTTATAGAATTGTGTGATAAAAATACAACAATGAAGGCTCACAATTTACAATAAATTAGTACACAGCTGAAATACTTGAGCCAACACACACTTTTCCTCACTTTCCTAGCTATTTCAACTCAGAACAAAGATATTTGTAGAAAGTGAAAATTCTGCAAAAGGTATGATTGTAATTTCACAGACTTCTTGATACTTCTTTTGCTTGTTCTGTTGTGTGTGATAAATGGAGGAGAAAGCTTCTTTTTATAGCCAAGGGAATGGAATATAGCCGTTGGCAAAGCCTTGGAGAGTAAGTCAATCAACCAGTTGGAAGTGCAGCAATTGTCACTATCATGTGCAGCTTTTTCTCTTTCCTTGGTTTGACTGGTCCTTTCTTCTGATGAGCACATCTTCTGAAGTTTGTATCTTCTCCAGTAGGAAATACATTCTGTAGTTTGTTTCCATTTTGATTTGTATTTTGATTTTGTGAAATAATTACTTGATCATCATGTAATTATTTTAGATGAGGAGTATACCCAGTAAGATCTTAAATAGTCTCTTTGAATCAGATTTTGCTTCTTCTGATGTTGCTAATAAAGGCTTTACTTCTAGAAGTTTTAACTACAACAACATTAGCTCTTTTCTTATCAAAGAGCTTTCTTCTTATGATTGAATAACTTAGGAGGTTAGAAGATGTTCTGAAGGTGTTGAGTTTTGCAGACTTGAGTGTATCTTCTGAGAGCTTCATGACAGATTGTTTCTTGTGAAGTAATTCAGAGATATCTTCTTCTGATTCTTCTCAACAGCTTTCTTGCTTTCACCTTACTTAATTCTTTCTTTTCTTTATTGTAAGGTGATATTTTTATTAAATGATTGTTTCTTCTTGCTTGATTTGCTTGAAACAAAATCTGCATCATCTTTTGTTTTTTCTGATATGCTACTGCAATGGATCTTCTTATCCTTTTTACCTATTTCTTTTTGAACCAACTCAATTTGAAACATTAGTCCACATACTCAGAATTATATTAAGTATATTTTGATAGTTTGTCATTATGAAAATATCTCAAAGGGATTCTTGGACCTTACAAAAGTTTCATCAAGTTTCAAGTCTATTTGATACTCTAGAAGAAACATTTATCATATTTCATTGTGTAACTTGATTTAAAATATCAGATTGATATAAACCTTCTTCTAAACAAACTTTCTTATATAATCTTATTATTTATTGGCTAAATAACTATTCTCGAAAGTTTATTAAAATATAAAATCATTTGACCTTTCAGAAGAATGGTTTAAAGTGATAGATTCACTGCAGAAACATTATATTATTCTTCTGAACCTTATTTGAGTTGTTTCTACATTAAATACACTATATGGAAGAATAAAATTTGATGATATTAGTCCTTATGATATTGCTTGCCTTTGAGAAGATAGTTTCAATAAACTTAGTTGGCATTATACACTAATCACTATCTTATAGAAGTAACTTCTGATAGCCAAGGTATTCCTTGAGCAAAGATCAGCAAGTTTCTTAAAGTATTTGTTGGTTGGACTAAAAGTTTTCAAGGGTTACAATTCAACCCCCTTCTTGTGACTCTCCGATTTACTTCATTTGGTATCAGAGCTCAGCCTTTATGGGTTGAGCACACTTAACTGGGTGATAGGAAAAGATTCAGGAAGAAGTTATGGACAACCAAGAAGCATACTTCCAAAGTGTTGATGTAGAATATTGAAGAAATGAACAACTTCAAGAAGGAGCTGATGATGCTAGAAATTGATACAACTCTACATGTGAAGTGTCAACTTTTCCTCTTTCAAAATTCTTTTCTATAGAAATTTGCTTAATCTTTTATACTAAGCCCTAGGGGCTTGCTTCAACCCATACAAGGCTTTTCTTAGCTTATACACATGATTAGGAAACTTATGATTTTCAAAACCTAGAGTTGATCTACATTCACTTCCTCTTGTATATACCCATTCAAAAAACACTTTTCATGTCCATTTGGTAAAGCTTAAAATTCATGATATATGCATATGCAGGTAATATTCTTATAGAACCTAATCATGCTATAGGTGCATAAGTATCTTTATAATAAATTCCTTCTTTTTTATTATATTCTTTTGCAACTAATATTGCCTTATTTCTTATAATAATTGTAGATTCATCAAGTTTATTTCAGTAACAACCCAAGTTATAAATCATTTGATAAATAGAATTAATAGGGGAAAAGGTTTTATAAAATGAACTAGAGGAAAAGGGAATTAGAATTGCACACTAGAAAAATAAGGATTCTGATTGTCCTCACTCAAGTGAGAAGGTCTCGTTTGAGCGAGCATATAAAAAAAAGGGAATTTTTGGGGTACTATCATGCTCGCTTGAGCAAGCATATCAATAAAAAGTTGGGGTTAATGGTTCTGGTTTGCTCGCTCAAGCAAGGGATCCTCGCTTGAGCGCAATTCTTGGGAAATTCTAGGGTTGCTCTCTGGAATCCCCTCGCTCAAGCTCAACTCTCTCGCTTGAGCACAATTCCAAGAGTTGCTCTCTGGAATATTCTCGCTCAAGCGAGCATTCTATCGCCTGAGCGAGGATGCGTTTATTCCAGGACTTCTTTTTCTCTCGCTTAAGCGAGAAGGCCTCACTTGAGCGAGAATGCGCGAATCAATTTTTTTTTTAAATAGAGCTAGGGCTCTTTATTTCTCATTTTCTCCCTTTTCCTCCCACTTTATAGAGAGAGAAGCTTTCTAGAGAGAGAAGGAGCTTGAAGCCAAGGGGAAGTAGAAGAAGGCAAGGGTTACTCATCATCAACCTCTCAACTTCATTCCCCCTTCACATTTGAGATCTTTTGAAGTGAGTATAACTCACACACTTCCACCCATTTGGTGTGATTCTCCTTCCATGTTCCCTATTCTCCCTTTCTCCTTCTATTAAGCTTGTGATTGAATGCTTGGTTGTGTTTTCTCCTTGTTTGCACTTGTGAAGTTATATGGAACTAAATTCATGTATTAAGGTTTCCCTCAAGCAAGGGCTTCCTCCTATGATCATGTTCATTAGATTTATTGTGCATTTTATGAGATAGATTCTATGGGTGAACATTGCATTAAAGCCTTTGGCCCCAGCTAATCAGAAAATGGTTTTGGCTTCGGCCCCAGTTTTGGTTCCGGCCCCAGTTGACCTTAACTAATCAAGATTTGGACTTCGATCCCTAGTTATTTGGACTTCGGTCCCCAGTTAAAACACGGGTTTTGGCCCCCAGTTAATGGCAGTGATTAGTACCCATGGAAGACGTTCCTTGTAGTCTGAGCTCAGGTCTAGCCCCATTTTAGTCATAAGACTAAGGGTGTTCGTGGATTGGATTGGATCGGTTTTGAGGGAAAAATCATCCAATCCAATAATTTTGATTTTCTCATTTAATCATCCAATCGGTTTTGATTTTTATCCAAATCCAATCCAATTTGAATCGGTTTGGATTGAATTGGATTTTGGTTTCTCAAATAAACTAAAAAATGAAGTTATAAAAGCAAAATTATGACATCATTACTAGTTTCTGAAATCGTTAATCATTTACCAATTTAAAGCCGAAAAGTTATATTTTACCAAATTGTTAATGTTTCTTGAACAAATAGGTTGTAACTTTAAATACTTAATTAGATATGAGGGTCGATCCCAATTCCATTGCCTATAAACATTATTCACTTATGGTAAACCAATATGATAAAAACATGCAATTATCTTATCATATCCCATAACATACAAATTACTTGATGGCTTTCAATCCCATGATTGAATGTTATTCGTTAAATATAGCTGTACAATAATAATTTTCTTACATCATCACAGAAAAATAATATCAATAATGATAATATATCAAAATGTTTCGAAAATTTTGGATCGATTTGGATTGGATTGGTTCTCACAGGCTGATCCGAAATCCAATAAAAAATTTCGGTTTTTTGTGGTTTATGGTTATTTTGGTTTGTGGTTTTTTGGATCGGTTGTTGTGTTTCCAATTGGATTGGATTGGATTTGAACACCCCTAGATAAGACAGTCTGCCGGGTAATGCAGGTCATGCGTGTTAATGTTTATGTTCAGCCGAGATATCATGTCATGATTTGTTTTGTTTATTCTATTGCATTTCATTTGCCTGCTTACCCACAATGCATGATGCATGGTTATATTCACTGAGACATTTGTCTCACCACATGTTTTGTGGACTATATTTTAGATGCACATGTTCCTCCTCGCACTAGGCAGTGAGCATGGAGCTTGGGGAGCTGTTTTATTATGTTTTGCTTTGGGCCAGGATGTTATGTTATAGTTGTTAGGCCCTGTTTATGATTAGATTAAGCTATTTGTATTTTTATTCTTTTGAGGGATATGACTGTACGTGTGCAGCCTTCGACCCCTCTCTATTTTGTTCAAGACACATGTATGGGGGTATCCCAAGTCACTATTTTGTATTGGATTAACATGTAGCCTTATTGGCTTTTATGTATTCAGTTTGTATTTCCATATACTGTTTAAATGCGATATTTAATGGCGCGAAATAATTTCAAAAATTCAGGAATTTTGCTTCCAACGAGCTTAATTCTTGGATTTAGAAATTAGGACGTTGCAATTTCTAAACACCCACTTTGTGTCCAGTACTTGTTTTTCATTTGGTCTTTGAACTAATTCTCATACATTGTTCCTTTTAAATTGACGCCACATGCTCTCCCATCATCTGCGTGAGCATCTGAAGGGTAGTCGCCACAAGATCCGGAGGTTGATCCCATGGGGGAGAATGTGGGTTGGTTCGAGGATGACCCTACCTACCGCCAGCCATAGTCCTCTACGCATTATTAGGAAAACATCGAGGTGATCAGTCACTCAATTTCATAATAATGCATAAAAGGATAATAACTAACTTCAGAAACTACTAATCCACAATCCAATTGGATTGAATTGCTCTGATACCAAAATGTAACATCCTAATTTCTAAATCCAAGAATTTAGCTCGTTGGAAGCCAAATTCTGAAATTTCTGAAATTATTTCGCGCCATTTTAAATATCGCAATACAAACCATATAGCGTTTAAGCGTCCAACGAAAATCAAACAATATATGGAAAGGTAAACTGAAATACATAATGCCTCAAGAGCTCAAATAGACATAATCTATTTACACCCACTAGGATGCCCCCATACATGTGCCCTAGACAAAATAGAAGGCCCGAAGGTAGCACATGTACAATCATATCCCTCAAAATAATACATTGTAATTCTAATCCTCAACAAATCCATTAAATACATGAAAACATCTAAATACATCAAAATGACAACTCCGATAAGCCTCCCATCTCACTGCCCTGTCCTAGGTGGAACCTATGCATCTAAATATAGTCACAAAATGCGTGGTGAGACTAAAGTCTCAGTGAGCAAAGCATGCAACAAGCAGTATAGGAAAACAAGCAGATGTAATGTAACAAGCACAATATTAACATAAGGACATAAGCTCTAACATACCAAATTTCAATCAACAGTTATGACTCTAAGCATATTCTGCATTTCCCGGTAGTACAAGGTCTTATCTCTATCTCTGGGGCTAGACCTGAGCTCAAACTACAAGAAACGTCTTTCTTGGGGTTATACCTGCCATTACTCTAGGGACCGAAGTCCAAGTTTTTCCCTAGGGACCGAAGTCCAATAATTCTAGGGACCGAAGTCCATTTTCTTTTGATTAATCTCTGGGGCTAATGCCCAAGTGTCTTATTTATTCTCAAACAGACATAACATAACTCATAATCTTAAATAGATGCATAATATAGTCATAATATTTAGCAAGAAATAACAAATAGAGTCCATACTTAGCAATAATACCAACTCAAACCCTAAGTGAGGATTCCTAAGTCAATAACCACCAATACTTTAAATATAACAAAAATCTGTTGGGTTTTGGAAGGTCAAACGCAGTGGAAGAACTAAACTTTTAAAATTTAAATATTTCCAAAACCCTCCAAGGATACATGCAAAAGCCATAAATCGTGTTATAGAGTATACCTTTTAGTGTTTTCCTTTTTGCCAAACCACGGGAATGCAAGAGTAGCTATGCCTCCACCAGTGTCCATACAAACGCGATACTAGGACTCCCTCTTTCGCAGTGTTAGCGGCGACAAGGGGAAGATTGCCTCTTCTCTCATTATGAGGGATGGTGATATGATTTAGAGAAAACCTTTTTCTTTCTATAGTGTTTTGGAGTATTAGAGTGATCACTTATTAGCTACAATCAATAGATTCTATATATTGCGGTGGCTAACCCTCATAGTGAGCATTAGGCTTTAGTGATACCTACCCATATGTAGGCCCAAACTAATGGGTTGACCCATTTAGTCTTACTAAATGAGCTTCACATCACATGGACCTTTAATCTAGCCTAATTAAAACCATCTTATGGCTTCATTGTCCAAGTCAGCCTGTTCTAAGTGTGACCCTGTAAGTTCCCATTATGTTGGCAGTAACATTAAAATCTCATTTTAATATTACAAGTAGCGAATGATATCTAGCAAAATATCGCAACTACCCAAATAACAGGAATGTCAAGTGATTTGACATAAAACCAATCTATGACCAATGTTACCATGTTTGTATGGTCCCTTTGTCCATATATCTAGATTAAACACAAGGCAAGGAAACTGTCATCCCTGTATAGTTCAATCTCGGTTTCTTGATTTCCCGAGTAGATTTCTAACAAATGATATTAATATCTCATATTAATATTATTTGTCTCACTCAATCAAAGGGCCTAAGATATAACTCCCATTGTG
This sequence comes from Sesbania bispinosa, assembly GCA_026901365.1. NCBI lineage: Eukaryota > Viridiplantae > Streptophyta > Magnoliopsida > Fabales > Fabaceae > Sesbania > Sesbania bispinosa. The sequence continues at coordinate 46,925 of QLOH01000429.1, forward strand.
TGGGAGGGACAAATCCCATCTAGTCACTCACATCCCTCCATATGATTTGTGGCATACTCGGTAACCACCTTTATAGTCACCGGGTTAGGCATGACGTTTGATGGCACCAAAGCATACGACTCCTCATGTTGGGAACCGTAGTGACATCGGGTCAAAGGACCACATACACCATTGTCACTATGAGAATTGCTAATGACATACATAATAATCCATGTAGCATTGTCATTGTGGGTCAATTCAGTACACCATTAAAACCCTTGAATGTGCACCCGTGTGAAAGATTTGATATCACATATCCATGACTAGTGAGACATAGTCATCAAAATACTCACATACTAGTCTCCACGTATATTTGTTGTCCCTTTTCACAATAATACTTGACTATGGATGATTTGAGAATGACGTTCTGATGTAGCCTATAGAATATCACTATCAAGTCAAACTTGATATCTGACAGCCACAAACAAGTCATTCTAAGGAATTTATCATATTAATTAAAATTAATTAATTAATATAATAAATGATGCCTTTTATAATTAACATGACATATATTGTATGCTAAAAGGGGTCAATATACCATTGACCTCTAGGGCACACACCAATAATATCCCAGTTGCATTAGAGCCAATTGGGTTTAACTTTTACCCTAAAAGGCTTAATGTGTCTCTCAAGCTTCTATTGTGTAAGAGGTTTTCTTAGTGGTTTGATGATCCAATCATCCGTTGGTATTCCGCATATTGTCATATATGAATGCAAATGCATAACCATATGTTTGGATGATTGGTTATATCCAGGTTCCTCATAAGTCATATGCTTATTTTATTCGACACATAAAATATCATCTTCCTTTGTCATGAGAAATCCATATTTCTCAAGTTGATGATCTATCCTACTAGACTTACATAAACCTTTTGCTTGCAAAATGGGATAGTCTTCCACAACACCTTGTGAAGCCTAGTCTCCTTCCATCACCAATTCAGTGTTACTTTTTAACCTTAAATTTCTTCAAGTTCAACCTCCTCCCACTAGTTCCAACAGAGATAAATCTATTCATAAAAGAATAACAAATCGAGTGACAAACATTTTGTCTTGTATGGAATTATAGAAGAAGTATCCTTTGGATTCCCTTGAATGACCAAAGGAGCACCTAAAAGATTTAGGATCATCAAATGTAATGAAGTACTAAAACCTATTTCTAGCAATTGTGTTTAGAGACCCATATATATCCTTATATATAAGGCCTAAAAGATTACCTCCCCTCTCACTTTTATTTGAGAATGAGGTCTTAGTCATCTTTCAAATAAACAAGACTTGCTTACCTAAAATGATTCCAAATCAAATGAGTTCAAAATCCATCTTTATGTAATCTTGAAGTGCATTTCTCATTTATGTATCCTAAACAACAATGCTAAAGTTAAAAGAAGTTCTTATCATTAGATTTGAACCTTAAAGTATTTCATTATAGAGGAAACTATTCAGAATGAGAACATAAATCATCAATTAAATGAATCGAACAATATTTTTTGAAAAATTCTCTTTTCTGTACAAGAAATAAAGTTCTCCATCTCAATAACAAGTTCAATGGGCAAAGATAACAAATCCTACAACAAAGGCAACAACTCTTGCTCCAACGTGAACATGTATATCCATTTTGCCAATTGTCAATGCTCTATTTCTTCATCAAGTATCAAATACTCAAGGTAAAGAAATTGAAAATTGAATTCTATAACAAAATACCTGAAGTAGAAGTCTCACTTCTCTTCTTTTTAAACTCCTTTAGGTACATTAAGTAATTCCTTTTCAATGCCTATTTACATCACAAGGGAACTACTTTCCTTAACCACATTGTCCTTGGGCTTCTTGTGTTGTCCTCTCCCTTATCTTGAACCCTAATTATGGCTCTTCCCTCATGAATATCTTGCTTAGTTGTTCTTAACATACTAAGTTAGTCTGGCAGAGATTTGTCAATTTAGTTCATGTTAAAATCCTTGACAAACTGACTATACTTGTCCGACAACGATTGTAGAACAAGTCTTTCGCCAACTCTTACTCAAGAGGAAAAACTCAACTTATGAGGATCTTAATGAACTCAATCATATTGAGCACATGAGCATTGATAAGGTTGCCATTTTCAAATTTGCATTGAAACAATGTCTTAGATATCTCATATCTAACAAGTCTAACTAGTTCCTCATAGATTTTCTTGAGGTGTATGATCATATCATAAACATCCAAGTTCTCATTATGCTTATAAAGCTATGAGTTCATGGTGGTTAGAATGTATGGCAAGTGTCCAAAATATTATCTTAATACTTCTCATAAGCATCTTTCCAACACGTAGGGCATTTGGAACAAGTAACTTAGGAGACTATCTCTCTAAAATATATAATGTTTTATCCCAAACAAAAATGCCCTTCTTAAAAACAAATGACAATGATAGAAAATAACTAAACATGTTTGTCAAAAGGAGGCCACCCTTTAGCGGGATGCGAGGTAGTGTCCTGACTCAAAAATTAGATATCACATCACCAATTAGCAATATGTGTCTCGCATCAAATGAATGTTTCACGAACCGATAAACAAGTAAATCCCTCGCATCATTTGAATACGTTCTTGTCAGCAAATTGATAACCGATATGTTTCTCGCAACCAATATTTGAGTCTAGGTTTTTACATCACCGTGAACCTTTCACGTTGTAATAGCGATAAATAGGGCTTCAACAATTGAACCATTTGACACCCAAAGACATGAACTTTTCATGTTTTATGGAACCCTCTAACATTGCAACGTACTTATAATATCACAGAAGAAATATCATGTTATTAAATATCTAATAAGGACTTTTATTAAATATTACTCCCACTATTTTAATTCAAATCAACTACCCTCAACATTGATTCGGAAAAATCCCATTGCTAGATTTTTCTTGTGGGTCAAGATCCATATTTCACCTAGTTCTAAGTCATCTTTGGCTGATTGCTTAAAATTAGGTTATTTAGGTAGGAAACAATTTCCAATTGTATGGCATACAACTCTTGGATAGTTAGGTGAATAACTCCTATTCTAATTCATCTTATGAATTAATGCCTAACTTAGTGCCTCTAGTTTTTCAATCCTATTGAATATACCTAGTTAAGTCAAAACCCAATGGTTGACAATTGGATATTACTTTTATCCTATCGCCCCTCACTAGAATAAATAAAGGTACCCTGCTTTGGCAGACCCACACTTAATCAATTCTAGCCTTGACGAGTGTCATGCATTGGAAGGCATTTGATCACGACTTAATATTTCTTTGAGGGATTTATATTTTAATTTATCTAAACAATTTTAACATTATCGCAATATGTGTGTATATGTATATTTATATATCACATACATGTATAATATGCATCTCATACATACAATAATATATAAATGTGTGACATGGTTATGGTCCCTAAAAGATTGATTCCCCCAAGCCAATGGGGTATCAATAATTAAAGCAAAGGTATAAGCATCTTTTCCAAGCGTCTTCCTTTGGGTGTCCTCATATGTTATTCAAACTTTTGTCTCTTACACCTCCTTACATTTGTCTTTCCAATACCATGACTGTTATTTTACATTACATTATTACAAAGAAACCTCTTTTACATAGAGGGACATGGGATGAGAAGAGAAGTACAAATAGCGGTTGAGAGAAAGGCACGACACGTAGGCCGTATTTGACAAAACCAAAAGGCAAAATAAAATACATACACAAGAACTAGGACCATAACCATGCACTAATCTTCCAAGAATTAACATATATTAAAGGGTTTTAATATTCATATTAATATTAATATTTTTTTAAAGTTCTCTTTGATTCCAAATCAAAGATAAACCTTTGCAATATCCTTAACTCAACTCTTGATATCCAAACAACACTTGTTTTCAATTCTTATTTGGAACTATTTCCAATATTATTAAATAAAAACCTTTAATTTGTAACTTTTACAAATCCTATTAAATTTAATAAAGATCAAATCTTTGATTTACAAATCATATAAAATTTATTAAAAATTAAATCTTTAATTTATAATTTTCATGTATCGTATTAAATTTAACAAAGATCAAATATTTGATTTGTAACCAAAGAGTTGTGGCTTAGTTGGCAACGCAGGTTGAGATTGTGGAAAGAACTCCCGGGGTTGATTCCCACTAAACATACTCTTAGGGAGGAGTGGGGAGCCTTAACTATGACTCAGCCCCGAATAGGATTGCCCCTGGTAATAGAGAATACCCATGGTTAACACTAAAAAAAACTTTGATTTGTAACATTTACAAATCCTATTGCATTTAATAAAATAAAATCTTTAATTTGTAACTCTTATAAATCCTATCCTATTAAATTTAATAAAGAAGAGATCTTTAATAGTAACCTTTACAAATTTTATTAAATTTAATAAAGATCAAATATTTAAATTTGTAACTATTACAAATTCTATTAAATTTAATATAAATTGAATATTTAATTTGTAACCATTACAAATATTATAAAATTTAATAAAGATCGAATCTTTAATTTGTAACCATAAAAAATGTTATTAAATTTGATAAAGATTAAATCTTTAAATTGTAACCATGACAAATAATAATCAATTTAATAAAGATCAAATCTTTAATTCGTAACCATTACAAATATTATTAAATTTAATAAAGATCAAATCTTTAAACTGTAACAATTACAAATAATAATTAACTTAATGAAGATCGGGTCTTTAATTTTGTAACCATTACAAATTATATTAAATTTATTAATTTAATAAAGATAAAATCTTTAGATTGTAACAAATACAAATAATAATCAAATTATTAAAGATCAAATCTTTAATTTGTAGCCATTACAAATCATATTAAGCATAAGAAAGATCAAATATTTGATGTACAAAATTTGTAAATCCTATTATTATCAATAAAGATTCCTTTTGTTAAAAAAAAAATCAGGTCTAGTAAAGTGCCAAAAGGATTCAAAAAATTGAACATTGACATTACAACTCTTGCAAAGATTGAACTTTTATTTGAAAAAGATTAATCTTTCTTGAAAAGATCAAACCTTTACATTGCAACTCTTGTAAAGATTGAACTTTATTGTAAAAGAATTCATCTTTTTTTTTTTTTTTTGAAAAGAGCAAACCTTTATATTGCAACTCTTGCAAAGATTGAATTTTTATTCTAAAGGGATTCTTCTTTATTGAAAAGGTCAAACATTTATATTGCAACTCTTACAAAGATTGAATTTTTATGCAAAAGGTTGAACATTTATTTACAACGCAACTAATATCACATATTCACACATACTAAGTGAAACAATAACCAATTTATGGCATTTCAAGTGGCTCTGATACCACTATTGGGTTTTGGAAGGTCAAACGCAGCGGAAGAACTAAACTTTTCAAATTTAAATATTTCCAAAACCCTCCAAGAATCCATGCAAAAGCCATAAATCGTGTTATAGAGTATACCTTTTAGTGTTTTCCTTTTTGCTAAACCACGGGCATGCAAGAGTAGCTATGCCTCCACCGGTGTCCACACAAACGCGATACTAGGAATCCCTATTTCGCAGTGCTAGCGGTGACGAAGGGAAGATTGCCTCTTCTCTCATTATGAGGGATGGTGATATGATTTAGAGAAAACCTTTTTCTCTCTATTGTGTTTGGAGTATTAGAGTAATCACTTATTAGCTACCTGTTTGTTGTGAAAATTTTCAATTAAGTTCGAAAGCTTTCTTGATTCTGAAAGTACAATCTGGGACTAGAATTTGAATCCTCTAAAGGTTCTTTTTAAAATTAGGTTTACTCAGAAATTGCATTCAAAGAGTAACAGAATTTTGAATAACTTATTTCTTCAAAAGAATGACTTCGAAAAATCAGTTTTCAAGAAGAAACAGAATTCAAAGAGAAAAGATGAATAAAAACATATTTGAAAATGAAGAATTAAGGACAAAATGCAAGAAGTGAAAGTACAGAATTTAAATAAAAGAAAGAAAAAGTTGCAGAAATTTAATTGCAAGAAGTAAACAAATCAAAGAAAAAGTGCAGAAATGTAAGAGCAGAAAGTAATCAAAGAAAAGAAAATTTGCAGAATTGTAGATTGCATTAATGAAAAGTTGGTATGGATAAACATACTGGACAATCTCCTTTGTAACCTCTTAGTCGTTTATGATGTTAAACATTGGGTGTTTTCAGAGAGTTTCAATAAAATAAAATCCAACCTTTGTTACATTAGAATTCTGCCTATTTATAGACTTCTAATCCTAACAGACACTTAACAATATTTTGACACGTTTACAAGCCTAAATGAGGTGTCAAATTTCTAAGTGTGACACGTATTCAAAGCAACAACGGTCTTCTATTTGAAAAACAACTGACTGCTTGAGATCTTGACATCTGTCTTCAGATAGTAACTTTCAATAACTGCTTGCTTGAGATCTTGACATTTGTCTCTGGATGTTAACTTCCGATAACTACTCCATTTGAAATCTGACGAGTCTTCGAATTGCCTTTCAAAATCTGATAGGTCTTCGAATACCTTTCCAGACTTCTGACTTCATAAATTCTTCTAAGTTATCTGGAATGTCTTTCTTTTCTTGAACTAGTCTTTGATCTCTCTTTGAACTTCGAATCACATCTTGAAACTTTATCAGATCCGTTATAATTTATCTTCTTTATTTTCACATGTTGTATCTTTCTTTATATAAGTCATTCAAATTTCTCATGTAATTCAAATTGCACTCACATATGAATAAAAGACTTGTATTTATCTTAAGTCTCATGTCTTCAAAATTGATTCATATTCAATAAATGAACGAATTCATCTAGAATTCTCTCTTCTTGCTATCAAAAAGCATTTCGAATTTGAATACATGTCTAATATAAAGGCTACTTTATATTTCAATGCATATGCAAAGATCAACATCTCTATCTTCGAATTCGAAATAATATAAACTCTTCGAATTTTACTAAGTTAACTTGAATCTTGATCATAAATAATTCTTTCGAATCTCTCTTCATAATGCCTTTCCATTCGAAAATATTGATCTCTTATAACTTAGTAAAATTTTGAGTTTCAACCCCAACAGATGCCCCCTTAAAATATTAGTTTCGAGGAAACATTCTAACTTCAGCAGAAACTAATATTTTAATAAAACAAGGAAAGGTTGTTAAAAATTATTTTCTCTTAGCAAACCCTTCATCTTCCTTGCCTTCCATTGGTCTGAGTACAACAGTACAATGACTTGAAGCAAGTATTTAGGCCGTTGGAGGAATGCCTACCTTTCTGAAGTCTTTTCAAAATTTATCAACCTTTTGAACAACTTTTATTGGTGCTCTGTTATATTTGAATTTGTATTTTTAACAAACTCATTGACTTCTTCATTATAATTTTCTTATTCAGATCAAAAGGCTACCAACAGTCAAAAGAGTGAATCTGGTGAAGAACAATCAAGCAGAAAAAGGAAATCGAAGGTAATTTCGATTTTGAATAGTTCCTTATTCAAGATATTTGAATCGAATTATTCTAACCTTTACACTTTTAATGTAGCCTTCTATTTCTCCTGAAGTTTCAAAGCCTAAAAAGGTTAAAACAGGTTCCTCTGCTGGAGGAATCAAGAAAAAGCAAGTTCAAGAAACTTCTGAATCTGCTACCCATAGTGATCCAAAGTTATTTAAAATTTCAAACTCATTTTCTTAACAAGTTCCTATATATATATATTTTATTCTGACCAAACCTTTTGGTTCTTGAAGCTTAAGAAAAATTCTCCATCAGAGAATGATTCTTCTAGTTTTCCTCCTCCACCTTCTAATCCTCGTGCTGAAAGGAGAATACAGGCACGTTCTGATTTAAGAAGTTCAAAGGCAAAGGAAAGTTTAGATGAGAAGGATCAAGATGAAAATGAGGAAGACCCTAAACTTCCTTCAAAATCTGGACCTGTCGAAACTGGATCCTAAAAAATTGTCAAGAAGAAGAAAGTTGGAGCTTCTGAGGTAATAACTTTTTAAAGTCTTTATAATCCTCATTTCATAATTTCCTTCAATCATTCATCCATCCTCTCATCTCAAATAGGTGGCTAGAGAATATTATGCTCTTCGAGTGAAACACATCGCTCATAAGAGACTAAGGCCAAAGAAAATGCTAATACCAGAAGGCATTGAGGTGGAATTTCGAATTCCTTCCTTAGCATTATAAATTCTCTTTGAATAATTCTTATTCCAATATTCAATAATTGTAGGTTCAGACTATAAATTCATCTTCGAAATCAGCAGCTGAACCAACTCCAACAAATCAATCTGGTCAAGAACAGTCTTCAAAAGAAGAAAATGAAGAAAAAGAACAAAGTGTAAGTTCCCCTCCAGAATCTCGACCAGAAGATGATGTCTTTCAAAAAGAAGAAGAATCAAAGAAAGAAGGTGATGCTCAACAAACTAAAGTGTCAGCACTGTCAGGGGTCGAACCAGGTCTCGAGCATAAGGTTGAAGAAGAGTTTATTCCTGAGGCTTCTCAGTTGAAAGAGAATGAAACAGAAAATCTAACTAAGACGACTTCTCCTTTGACCAAGGATTCCTCTAAAGATCAATCAAAAACTGACATCCCTTCTACTCAAATCAAAGAGAATATAATTCCTGAGAATCCTTCAGAAATTCAAAGTGAGATGACTGCTACTCACCAAACTACCCCTTTGAATACTTCAGAAGTTGTGCCTAGTTCTTCCAATAAATCTCTAACCCCCTCAAGCTTGAAGGAATGCTTGAATGTATTGGATGAAAATCCTTTTGTTGTCCTCGACCTTTTAACAGGTGAAGGTTCAATATCCTATGCTCATTCAGATTCTAGGTCCCATCAACCAACAACTGAATTTGTGGAGGATTTGATTGAAGTTTTAAGGAATTTGATATTCATTGATGATTTCCTTGAAATTTTCCCAGCGGATGTTGAATACCAATACAAGGTAGAGAGAAAGCTTGAGGCGATTTATGCTCGGCAAAGCAGCTTATATATGCAACAACTCAATGGGTTAAATACTTTCAAGAATATCTATGTTAAAGCTATAGATATTTTGAAAGAGCATCAGACAAATGCTGCTAAGGCTTCTGAAGTCAGAGTCGAAAATGATGATATGTTAGAGAAACTAAAGGATTCTAGAACCAAAGTTTCAAAACTTAATGAAAGCATAGGGGCTCTAACTGTTCAGTTATCCTCCATTGCAGAAAAGCGTAAGACCATTGAAGAACAAATCAAGAAACTGCAAGAGGATGACAAGATTCTGATCTTAGAAGAAAACAGCTGTAAGACTTTGATGTCCAAACTTGAAAATAGAAAGCTCGAACTCCTCAACAGGGTGAAATATGTTTCCAGTGAATTGGTGAAATCGAACGAGCTTTTGACCAGCATTGATCACATGGACAAAGTCTTATTGCAGCAATATAAGGATCTGAACCAAGTGTATGGGCCGATGAAAGAAAATCCCCTTTTTCAGCTTTGCTTTATTTTCCACTGTATGTTTAAAAACTTTTGATTGGTGCTTTGGAGTCACCAGCTAATTTGAATGCTTTAAACAATCTTAATTTCATGCAAAGTTGGTTTATATTGATTCAAGTATTTTCCATTTATACTTAGGATTCGATTAACACCTGATAATTCTCTAATCGAATACGCATTGTTCGAAAATACCTTTTCAACTTCGAATGGTCCTTCCCAATTCGGAGACCATTTTCCAAATCGTTTAGATTTTTTATCAACAGGTAAAATTACTTTCCAAACAAGATCTCCTTCGTCAAAAGACTTAGATTTTAATTTATGATTGTAAATTCGAGATACTTGTTCTTTTTGCCTGATGTGTTGAAATCGGATGAGAAGGCTCCTTTTTATAGCCAAGGAATGTGGAATATAGCCATTGGACAAGCCTTGGAGAACAAGTCAAATAGCCAGCTTGAAGTGCAGCAGCTGTCATTGTCATGTGCAACTTTTTCTCTTTCATTGGCTTGACTGGTCCTATCTTCTGATGACACTATCGTTTGAAGCTTGTATCTTCTCCAGTAGGAAATACATTCAGTAACATGTTTCCCTTTCAATTTATTTTTTGACTTTGTGAAATAATTACTGGTTCTTCATGTGATTATGTATGTGTTGGGATTCGAATTTCTAGTATTTCGAATTCCACAAATCTGTAAGTTCTTTACACTTTTCAAATTCATAGAAAACAATAAAAGTTAACTTTTCGAGTTTGCCAATGAATTTGGAAACTTAGACGTTTTTTAAGTTAAGTTAATATAAAGAGAACTTCAGAAATTCGAAAAGAAGACAAAGGTGATTTCGAGAATATGGTATTTCTGGTACTCATAAAAGTAAAAGATAATTCTTTTATTCATAATCCAAATTCGAATTACATGAGTTCGAATACATTGGAAATATATATTAGAAAAGAAACTATCCTAAACTATAATTAGTACTTGACTCATGCCTACCAGACCTCTTCCTCTTCTTCTTCCCCTACAGGCTTTGATTGAGCCAAGGCAAAAGTTTTATGATGACGTGATTGTGCAGCCTTTGGTGCATGGGGTGATAAGAAAGATAGCCTGGGAAAGTAATAAAAAAGATTCTTTCAATGTATAAATGAACCTTTAATTGGCTACTACGTTCAACCCAAAAAGAAACCTTCAAAAAGAAAGGTTGAAAAAGCCTATAGCTTTGGTCACTTCGTCAACCCCATAAAAAATGAAATCATTCCAGATTGGGTTGTACGCAGTATCTAAAGGAATAAACTTCATCACATTCTTCGAAGGATTTAGAAAAGAAGAAGAAGGAGAATGAGAAGGTTTGAAGGATAAATCCAAAAGGAACTCCTATTTGTAGGAGTTAAAAGGGTGAAGGATTATAAATGCACCTCTCCCAGTGCCCAATGACAAACGCCTTCATTATGAGGTTGAATGGACGGTGGCCGGTGGCCTTCATGACCTCTGATTTAGCCAAACAAAGCTTGACATGTGGCATACAAAGGAATGCATTCAAATCTCGAAATCAGGAAATACTTAGTGAAGTCAAATATCAACAGAAAAAGCTAAGTATCAGAGATGAAGGAATTTTCGAGTACATGAAGTCAGGATTTCAGAAAGAAGATTTTGAGAAATCGAAGAACAAGATTTCGAATTTACAGAAAGCAGAAAATCAAAAACAAGATGCATGAAGACTTAGAATATTTCTGAATCAAGAAGTGATCTGTTCGAGCAAAAAGAAGAGAGAAGAAAATAGTTAATGCAAGTTACAGAAGTTTGCTGCTCAAGGACAGATGGCAACATCTCAGTGGAAGTACTTTGAAAAGTGCAAGGATAAAGAGCAGTTTTCTGGTTAGCAGAAAACGTGGCAGACATGCATGCTGCCAACACATAGGGATAGATGATGTGTCAATTGTACAATAGTTAGCCGTTAGAATGAAAAACTATAAATAGGTGAACTTTCTATGTAATAAGGGTTGGCAAATCATTATACTTAAAACTCTGAAACACCTAAACGTCCAATCTGTAGCGACTACACAGGTTACAAGGAGCAACAGTATGTGATGAACCCATCCACATTTTCATTAATGCAATTGTTCTTACAATTTTTCTTTACTTTCTGTTCTTTTACTTCATTCTGCAATTTACATTTAAGGCAATTTTTCTTTCTTTCAAATTTTTTGTTCTTACTTCTTTAAAATTCTGTTCTTCTTTGATTTCAAAATTTTAACTTAGAACTTTGATTGATGAAATTCTGAATCAACTTGTTCTACACTTTTGAGAAATAAGTTCTTTTGTTCAAACAAGAGTTTAATTGATGAAATTCTGAATCAATTTATTCAAATTCTAGAAAAATCAAGTCTTTCACAAATTCTGTAAATTAGAACACTATAAACCTACTTTTTAAAAGAGTCTCGTAAGAGGATCCGATTCTAATCCCCAGATTGTTCTTAGAATCAAAGTGAGTAAAAGTAAATTTTTCGAGATTGACTTTTATCACCACAAACAGTATGATGAGGAGCATGGCCAGTAATGTTGTAAGATAGTCTTCTTAAAACAATCTCTGCTTCTTCTGATGAATGTTGTTAAGATATATTCTTCTGGAACTGTTACTGTATCAACATTCTTAGCTTTTGCTTTTACCACAGATCTTTCTTCTTATCACAGAAATGTCTTCTGAGAAGATGTTTTGTGATTTCAATTCAAGTTGTGAGTCTATCTTCTGATGGCTTCCTGTCAAATATCTTCTGAGAGCTTACTGTCAATTTGTTTCTTCTGGAACTTTGTCAGAGATATCTTCTTCTAATTCTTCTCAACAGCTTTCTTGCTTTCACCTTACTTAATTCTTTCCTTTCTTTATTGTAAGATGATATTTATTAAGTACCTGTCTTTTCTGCTTGAGTTGCTTTTTAAGTGGATATGCTCCTTCTTTGTTTCTTCTGATGTGTTACTGTAGTGGTTCTTCTTTATTCATTTTACCTGTTTCTTCTTAAGACAACTCACTTTGAAACATTAGTCCATTTACTCAGAATTGTAGAAAATATACTTTGATAATATGTCATCATGAAAACATCTCTAAGGGATTCATGGATCTTACACCCAAATAACAGAATGCCATGTGATTTGACATAAAACCAATCTACGACCAATGTTACCATGTATGTATGGTCCCTTTGTCCATATATCTAGATTAAACACAAGGCATGGAAAGTGTCATCCCTGTATAGTTCAATCTCGATTTCTTGATTTCCCGAGTAGACTTCTAACAAATAATATTAATATCTCATATTAATATTATTTGGGCACGACCATGCACTTTTTAGTCTCACTCAATCAAAGGGCCCAAGATATTATCTCCCGTTATGTGGGAGGGACAAATCCCATCTAATCACTCCCATCCCTCCACATGATTTGTGGCATACTCGTTAACCACCTTTATAGTCACCGGGTTAGGCATGACGTTTGAGGGCACCAAAGCATATGACTCCTCATGTTGGGAACCGTAGTGACATCAGTACAAAGGACCACATACACCCTTGTCACTATGAGAATAGCTAATGACATACATAATAATCCATGTAGCATTCTCATTGTGGGACAATCCAGTACACCATTAAAACCCTTTAATGTGCACCCACGTGAAAGATTTGATATCACATATCCATGACTAGTGAGACATAGTCATCAATCTACTCACAAACTAGTCTCGACGTATTATTGTTGTTCTTTTTCACAATAATACTTGACTAGGGATGATCTGAGAATGACGTTCTGAATTAGCCTATAGAATCTCACTATATCTTACAGCCACGAAAAAGTCATTCTAAGGAACTTATCATATTAATTAATATTAATTAATAAATATAATAAATAATGTCTTTTATAATTAACATGACATATATTGTATGCTAAAAGGGGTCAATATACCATTGGCCTTTAGGGCATACACCAACAAAATCAATCGGTAAAAATCACATACAAACTCAAGAAAGGAAAGGAAAGGAAAGGTGTGGCACATTGGAGATTACATATACAAGATTGGGTGAGGGTGTGTGAGTGTTACTCACCTCAAAGGAGCAAAAATGGAGAAGGGAAATGAGGTTGAAGAAGGTTGGGTGGTGAAATCCTTGGCTTGGAAAGCTTCCCTCTTACCCTTGGCTTGCTTCTTTCTCTAGAACCCCGCTCTCTCTAAGATAGTTATGAGTTTATTAATGGGGGAGAGTTAGCGTTCTGCGTGTTTTAAAAAACTGAATTCATGTTTGCTCGCTCGAGCGAGCATCAGAAACTGCTCTCTGAGTTGGGGTTCGCTAGAGCGAGCACTGGCTCGCTTGAGCGAGGAACGCCCAGTAAAAATACCCTTGTTGTCTGACTTTGTGCTCACTCAATTTAGGGGTGCTATCTGATTTTGTGCTCGCTCTAGTGAGCACCAAGTCAGAGAGCACCCCAAAATTTCAATTCCTTGCTCGCTTAAGCGAGCCTTGGCTCGCTTGAGCGAGCATGACAGCAACTAGAAAAACCATATTAGTAAACCAGTAACACAACTCTTTGCTGATATGCTCGCTTGAGCGAGTCCTGCCTAGCTTGTGCGAGTACCAAGTCAGAGAGCATTATGCACTTAAATTCCCTTACTCGCTCGAGCGAGCCCTGACTTGCTTGAGCGAGCATACAAGAATGCAATTTTCTGGTTTGCTATATAAACCAGCCCCTTTACCACCCAAATATTACCAAATCACTTCCTTTCCTCCCAAAACCTATTTCATTACTATTTTAACACAAAACATGATTGCAACTTGGGATGTTACATTTCTACCCCCCCCCCCCCTTAAAACAATTTTTCCCCAAAATTGGCTAGAAATACAAGTATGCAAAACACATTTACCTCAATAAAAAAGCTCCGGAAATTGAGAGCGGATATCTGTTGAGTCTCAAAAATATTATTAAGAAATTAATAATGTTTTAAGTCTCATTATCCTAAGTTTTAATGAGTAACAAATTTGATCATTGAAATTAATTATAAATACTCATAAATGTATTTCTCATGTTCGGAAGATTATACCTTCTGAAGTAGACCTTCTAAAGTAGACCTGCTGAAGTGATGAAGACTTGCTGAAGTCAAGTAACTTGCTGAACATTGAAGACATGCTGAAGTTTTCTGACGTGGCTTTTGTTCCTGCATTTAATCTATCTTGAAAAAAGGATCGTTGAAGACTTTCTCAAGTATAAAGTCTTTTCAGAGACCTATGCAAGATGCCTGCGCTGATCACTTCTCTTAGCATAGTGCTCAGAACTGCTTTCTGGAACAAGTTCAAATTCCATACCATAAGAGGAATGTTCCTGCTACAAAAGTACATATGCTCAGGAAAAGTAATTAAGGTCGTTGTTGCGAGCCTACTTTGCCCTGTTCAGAAGCCATCAGGATCTATGTCTCAACGGAAGCATTGGCATTTAATGCTATCTCACAACGGGATTAAATAGAGCTCAACAAATCTCAAATCCAACTCTATAAATACCCTCGTTCAGACTTCACGCAAGAAAGAGAGAACATCAACCTGCTGAAGTGCTGCTAATTTTACGTGAAAAATTTACACTCTGATATACTTGTACAAAACTTTCATATCCTGAGATTAACTCAGTTTATCTGTACATATTTTACCCAGTTTGAGCTTTAAACTTGTGTAGTTTTTAAGCTTAGGATATTTTCTTTAAAACACAGTTTGTATAGAGCCTGGAGAGGCTTGGTAACGAAAGAATACTTGTGTAAAGAGCCTGAAGAGGCTTGGTATCAAAAGAATACTTGTAATCTATTCAGATTAGTGGATAAATCCTTAGCTGGTTGGTTTTGGGACTGGGCGTAGCTTACAGTGGTAGTGAGTGAACCAGGATAAATACTTGGCTAAGTTTTCTCACCCTTAACTCTCTTAAATTTCAGTTTAAGCTAACGAGAAGGGATTTGAATTCACTATTTTATAACACTTAGCTTTCAAAAACTTTTTATAAACTGTTTTATTGAACCCTCTAAAGCAACTTCAGAGAGTATAAAAACTTCAAATAACAACAAGTTATTTGAACCTTCTGAAATTTATTCGGCTTGTGAAATGATTTCCAAAAACTCACTGAGTTTTATAAAACAATATTTCAACCCCCCTTCTAGTATTTCCTGTGTTTTCCTACAGTTGGTATCAGAGCTTATCCTCAGGTTAAGCATTTCATCAGTGCTGAGGGAAAGGATCCAAGATGGAAACTTCTACAAGCAACCCACACTATATCACAGAAGGTGCATTTGTGACAAGGCCTCCACCATTTAATGGTGTTGACTACCATTACTGGAGAGATTGTATGAAACTATTAATTGAAAGCAACAACATCGATCTATGGGATATAATCACTGAGGGTGATTATATTCCTAGGCATGGTGGTGTACCCATACCTAAGGCAGATTGGACTGGTGAGCAAAAGGCTCGTGTTCAGCTAAATGCTAAAGCAAAACTCTACTTAGTTTGTTTCTTGAATAAACCTGAGTATGAGAAGGTGCATGGATGCTCCTCCGCCAAGGAAATCTGGGATACATTGGCAGAAGCCCATGAAGGACTGACAATTTCAAACAATCCAAGATTAACATGCTAGTTTATCAATATGAGATGTTCAAGATGCAAGAGTCTGAAACCATAGATCAAATGTTTGATAGGTTTCAGACAATAACAAATGGACTTAAGTCTTTGGGCAGATTTAATGATTCTGGTGATAATAATCGCAAGATTCTAAGGAGTCTACCAAAGGCTTGGAGACCTAAAGTTACAGCCATTCAAGAGGCTAAAGACCTCAACTCTTTGAGAATGGAAGAACTGTTAGGATCCCTTAAAGTCCATGAGTTAGAACTTGGTGAGGATATACCCAAGAAAAAGTCATTAGCTTTGAACTCCAGATCCAAGCAGCCTAGGCATGGGTCACACAAAGCCATGCAAGCTGAGGAGACTTTAGAAGGTAGTGAAGGTTCTGAAGTCATTTCAGAGGATGATGATGATTTAGCCCTTCTCAGTAGGAATATCAAAAGAATGCTACAAAAGACAGGAAAATTCAGAAAGAATTCATCCTGTGGATCAAAACCAGGTAAGTTAGGTAAACATACTATATCAAATGACAAAATTATTTGTTTTGAATGTAAGCAGCTAGGTCACATGAAGGCTGACAGTCCCAAGCTAAAGAAACCTTCATTCAAAAAGAAGAACTTCTTTAAGAAGAAGAATGGATTAATGGCTACTTGGGAAGACCTTGATGATTCCACTTCAGAGAAAAATGAGGACACTTCAGAAGAAGCAAATCTTTGCTTAATGGCAAGCCTCCCATCTTCAGATAGTTCAGAATCAGAGGTAATTCCTCAAACTCTCCAAGATTAATATGATGATTTGGTTGAGAGCTCAAGGGAACTTTTCAATGAGTACAAAGATCTTTCTAAGGCATACACTGATGTATGTGACAAAAATGAAATTTTAGAAAAAGAAAATCTTTTACGTAAAGAAAGACTCTTGATGCAAGAGATTGGAAATTCCAAAGATCTTTCTAAAGAAAATCAAAAACTCCAAAGAAAGATTGAGGAACTTACCAAAGATTTAGCCAGATTTGTGGAAGGAACTAATAATCTTAATAGATTATTAGGAACTCAAAAGAGCTTCAATGACAAATGTGGCTTAGGCTTCTCTTAAGACATATAATCATATTCATCTAATTCTAAACCTCCTTTTATAAGAAAACAGGGTTTGAGAAAAGGTAATGGGTGTTCCCATTATGGAAAGCTTAGACACCATGTGTCACAGTGCAAACACAAAAGGAAGTCTAAACCCAAGACTAACAAAAAAAGACCCAAAAAAAATATGGGTATCTAAAAATTTGATTATTCCTGTTGTAGATGTCTTTAATAGGACAAAGGAGACACCACAAATGGTACTTGGACAGTGGATGCTCGTGTATCATGACGGGAGAAAAGTCTTTGTTCCAAAATCTTAGACCCAAGGATGGTGGGGTGGTCACCTTTGGTGGGAATCAGCAAGGGAAGATCACAGGTATAGGGTCTGTAGGTATTTCTCCTCTCTCCCTTATCCAAAATGTTCTCCTTGTGGAAGGACTTAAACACAACCTGCTGAGCATAAGTCAATTATGTGACAGTGGATATGTTGTATCCTTCACCAAGGATGGATGTGTAGTCAAGGATTCTTCAGATCAAATTCTCTTTTTTGCTAAGAGACACAACAATGTGTATAAAATTGATCTTGAGGAACTTGCAAGTCAGAATGTGACATGTCTTCTTTCTATAAAAGATGAAAAAAAAAATTGGCATCAGAAACTTGGGCATGCCAGCTTGAGATTAATCTCAAAGTTAACAAAATACAACCTTGTTAAAGGATTGCCCAAGCTCTCTTTCAAGTTTGATATTTTTTGTGAAAACTGTCTTAAGGGTAAACAAACAAAAAACTCTTTTAAGAGTAAAAAATGTTGTTTCTACCTCAAGACCTTTAGAACTACTTCACATTGACTTATTTGGTCCCACAAGAACTGAAAACCTTAGTGGTAAGAAGTATGGTTTGGTCATTGTGGATGACTACTCTAGATTTACATGGGTATTATTCCTAAAAAGCAAGGATGGGACTTTTGAGAATTTCACAAAATTATGTAAGAAGGTGCAAAATGAAAAAGGATTTTGCATATCTGCTATCAGAAGTGACCATGGTGGTGAGTTTGAAAACTCAAGCTTCAGAATGTTCTGTGATGAGAATGGGATCTCACAATTTCTCCGTGGAAAAAACACCTCAGCAAAATGAGGTTGTTGAGAGAAAGAACAGAAGCTTGAAGGAGATGGGTAGAACCATGCTTATTTCAAGCAACCTACCAGGATCATTCTGGGCAGAAGCTGTTCACATAGCTTGCTACATTCAAAACAGAAATTTGGTAAGACCAATCCTGAAATGAACTCCCTAAGAATTATGGAGAGGAAGGAAACCCAACATTTTTTACTTCCATATTTTTTGTTGTTAGTGTTTCATACTTAACACCAAAGATGATATTGGAAAGTTTGATCCTAAATCTGACAAGGGATTTTTCATTGGATATTCAGAAACTTCAAAGGCTTATAGGGTGTATAACTCTAGAACCTTGGCAGTAGAAGAATCTATCCATGTTAGACAGAGGTCAAGGATGAAGAACCTGCTGAAGAACCCTCTGAAGTACCCGTTGAAGAAAATCTTCTTCAAAGAGTTAATGTTGAGTCTCAGTCTGAGCAAGTATTTCCTCACAGAAATGAGTGGAGATACAAGTCTTATCATCCTCAAAGGCAAATCATTGGTGAAACTTCAGAAGGTGTAAGAACAAGATCAAGACTTAGAGTGTTAGAACCACAGGAAACACTAGAAGGGGGGTTGAATAGTGTTTTACATTTTTTAAACAATTTTTTGGAAATCTTGAAATAAATAACAGATGAATCAAAATAAGTTGTTATAAAAAATATTTCAGAGTTATTAGAAAAGAGCGGAAAATAAGAAAAATAAATTTGACAAACTTACTAACAATACTTAAGAAGGTTTTAAATAAACATCCAATTAATTTAGTTTCTTATTTAAAACTGAGTTTTTTGAAAACATCTCAAAGTACCTTCTGAATGTTATTATACAATCTTTTCAAAACTGTTTCTGAACTACTTCAGATGATTGGTGATCGTCTGAAGTCTGTTTCTAACCTCTGAACTGAGTTCTTTTCAGACTCACTTCAGAAAGTTATTTCAGAGGTTCTTCAAAGTGCATTTTCTGTAATACTTCAAATGATATGAGATTGTCTGAAGTTTGTTTATCTATAAAAATTGTTTTATTGAAATTGTTGAATTAGAGTTTTGATATAAAAATACTTTTCAATCCCCTTCGAAAATATAAAGCTAAAAATAAAAGAGTTTAAGGGAAAGAGAACTTAGCCAAGAATTTATCCTGGTTCACTCACCAACCCAGTGAGCTACATCCAGTCCCAGGGCAAACCACCACTGTATTTTCCACTATCTGAACACAGATACAAGTATTATTTTACCACCGTCTCTTCAGGCTTAACAATAAGTATTCCTTTGTTTTCAACTGCCTCTCCAAGAAACATATGTAGTATTATTTTACAGACAAGCCTCTCCAGGCTCAACAACAAGTATTCTTTTACAACAGCCTCTTCAGGCTCAACAACAAGTATTCCTTTGTTTTCAACTGCCTCTCCAGGCAACATATGCAGTATTATTTTACAGACAAGCCTCTCCGGGCTCAACAACAAGTATTCTTTTACCACAGCCTCTTCAGGCTTAACAACAAGTATTCCTTTGTTTTCAACTGCCTCTCCAGGCAACATATGCAGTATTATTTTACAGACAAGCCTCTCCAGGCGCAACAAGTATTCTTTCTTCCACCATGCCTCTTCAGGCTCTCAGACACATATAGTGTTTACATCATACACTAAGTTTAAGTTTCTAAGAAACATAAACTTAGATTCTTCTTGTACAAAGGGATTACTGAGTCTAACTCAGGATACATGAAATGAATTCTAAGTACAAGGAAACAACAGAGATACAAGTGTTTGAATTACAATAGGCTTAAATTCATCTCTGTATGATGGATAACTTCTTTTGAAAGATGTCTTGATAAGATATTGGATTTGATATATAGTCGATTCTTTCTTGGGTATATTTTCAGCCTTGAGCTTCAATACAACCCTTTTTGGTTGACATCTTGTGGATGTGTTGCTGAGAAATTGGTCGACTGACCGACATCTTCAAACTCTTTCTTGAGGCTATTTATATGTTCTGATAAAATATAGTCGTTTGAAGATTGCTTGGTTACCGTTGAGAAGAAGTGATTTGGCTCAAATAGCCGTTGTGAAATAACTTCTTAAACGGTTGCTTCTTCTTAAGCAGAATAGGTGTGCAGATAGCTTAGCTCTGACACACTTTTAGATGAGTTCTTTAACCTTGAGAGATTTTCCTTTAACAGGTAGATTCTTCTTTTCTCTCTATGCATCTTCTTTTCTTTCACCTTTCTTTTCTGTGAGTGTGAGGAGATATCCGTTAGATTTGTCCTTTTGCTCAATTTGTGATATTTTCATTTTTGCTTAGCTTCTGAGCTTCTGACGTTTTCTCCTTTTTCTCTCTTAAGAATATTTTAAAAATATTCTAGCTATTGAACATATGGTCTTTGCCTTTGTTGAGACTCCCCGTAGTTTGAGATTTGTCCACGTAGTCAGATTTGAAAGTCTTCATGTCTTCAGATAGTCTGATATATCTCATCATCTTGTTCAGAGAGTATGTGTTCAGAAGGTTTTAATCTTCATATACTTTCAGACGATTAGTGAGCTTTCAGATGGTTTCATTGTTTAAGCTTGATGTCATCAACTTCAACATATGCTTATCTCAGATGATTGTTTCAAGTATTTCTTAGTTCTTCACACTAAGAATACTTTCTACAAGTTCTTTTCTTCTAGCAAAAATTACTTCTTCTTTTCTTCAGATGATCACAGCTCTGTTCTTCTTTGTCTCTTCCTATGCTTCTGTGACTCAGGTCGATAATGATATTGAATTAAATAATCTTAATTCAAATAGCTTTCTTGTCACTTTCTTGTTCAGTCTTCTGATCTGTTCTGGGCAGCAGTAGATGCAGTAGGTCTGTGCACGCAATGCTTTTTCGTTGCAAGTGCAGCAGGCGTTGTAGGATTTCCTTATTTGTGCAAAACTTTTGATTGAGGCAAGAAAGTAGTTCTGATTATTATGCTGAAATAAGTGAAGTTCATTGGGTAGAGTGTTCTTCACACTTAGCAATGACTTCAAGAGGTCAATCCTTGATTCTGACACGTTCAGCCTTCAGATACACAGAGTGCTTCAGATCAACTTTAATTCTTCAGATGATAGTTATTCTTCAGATACACAGAGTGCTTTAAATCAGCTTAAATTCTTCAGATGATAGTTATTCTTCAGATACACAGAGTGCTTTAGATCAGCTTCAATTCTTCAGATGATAGTCACTTCTTCAGATACACAGAGTGCTTGAGATCAGCTTCAATTCTTCAGATGATAGTCACTTCTTCAGACAGAGTCAAGTCTTTGCTTTTGTCTTCTAGTCTTCAGACGATAGTCAAGTCTTCATTTTTTGTCTCCAAGTCTTCAGACGATGAATATGCTTCAGATAGACGAGCCTTCTCTCCTCTTCAGATTCTGAGTCTTTTCTTTTTCTTTTCTTCAGTTTCTATGTTGTTCTTTTTCTTCTCTTCATATTTGCTTCATCTTCTTTGTGGATTTCTTCTTTTCTTGCTGTCTTCTAGGCTTCAGATGATTACTACATCCTGAAATACAATATACAAAACAATACCTTTCTTTAGTAGAACCTGCTTATATGATCTTATATGTTAATCATTAAAACCTAAGGATATTGGGTCTTAAGTTAAGTTTGAATACTCAAATTAATTCTGAGACTCAACATAGAGAAGTCAATAATCTTGCCCTCCTTTCTGAAATTAAGCCAAAGAATATTTATGAAGCTTTGTGTGATGAAGGGTGGATCCTAGCCATGCAGGAAGAGCTGAATCAATTTTCCAGAAGTGATGTCTGGACTCTTGTTCCTAAACCCCATGGGAAAAAAATTATTGGAACCAAATGGGTGTTCAGAAACAAGCTCTCTGAAGAAGGAAAGGTTGTCATAAACAAGGCTAGATTGGTTGCTCAAGACTACAACCAGCAAGAAGGTATTGATTTCACAGAAACCTTTGCACTTGTAGCAAGGCTTGAAGCCATTAGGATTTTGATTTCTTATGCAGCCAATAATGGCATTAAACTGTATCACATGGATGTTAAGAGTGCCTTCCTTAATGGGTTCATTGAGGAAGAAGTATTTGTTAGACAACCCCCTGGATTTGAAGATTCAATTTTTCCTAATCATGTTTTCAAATTGAAAAAGGCTTTATATGGTCTTAAACAAGTTCCCAGGGCATGGTGTGACAAATTGAGCAACCTTCTCATAAAGAATGGTTTTGAAAGAGGAAAAGTTGACACAACCCTTTTTAGAAAAATGTCTAACAAAGATCTAATTCTTGTCCAGATATATGTTGATGACATTATATTTGGTTCAACAAATTCTTCATTATGCAAAGCATTTTCAAGGTTAATGCAATATGAGTTTGAAATAAGTTTAACAAGTGAACTCAAATTTTTCTTAGGACTTCAGATTAAGTAAGAATCTGATTGTATATGGATCTATCAAGAAAAATATACAAAAGAAATGCTTAAGAAGTTTAAAACGAATGATTGCAAACCCATGTCAACTCCCATGCATCCCTTTGCCATCTTAAGTAAAGATGAAGGAGAAGAATATATTGATTAAACTTTGTATAGAGGTATAATTGGTTCATTGTTGTATCTTACAGGAAGCAGACTTGAAATTATGTTTAATGTTTGTCTGTGTCAAGATTCCACTTTGATCCAAGAATAACTCATTACAAGGCTGTAAAGAGAATTTTCAGATATCTCAATGGTACTACTAATCTTGGTCTGTGCTTTAAGAAGAGTAAGGACTGCAGATTATTGGGCTACTGTGATGCTGACTTTGCTGGAGATAGAGTTGAGAGAAAATCAACAAGTGGAGGATGCCACTTCATAGGAGAAAATTTGATTAGCTGGTCAAGCAAGAGGCAGATCACAATTGCCTTATCAACTGATGAAGCTGAGTATATTGTTGTTGCAAGTTGTTGTTCCCAACTGCTATGGGTAAAATATCAGGTAGAGGATTTTAATATTGTTGTTGATTTAATTCTTGTGTTATGTGATAACACGAGTGCAATAAATCCTTTCTAAATATCCCATTCAGCATTCTAGGGCAAAGCATATAGAGATGAAGCATCATTTTATTAGAGACAATGTTCAGAAATGAGTTTTTGATATTAAGTTCATTGATACAGAGCATCAATCGGCTGATATATTCACAAAACCCCTTGCTGAGGATAGGTTTAAGTTCATAAGAGATCATTTAAACATTCATGCATTTTCTGCAAAAGGAGTCTCTGAAGTATATGTGCTTGTTGAAGTATGTGTGCTTGCTGAAGTATTTCCTACTTGCTGAAATATTTTTGAACTTGTTGAAATCTAACACTTGCTGAAGTGTCACTCCGGTGACGTGGCTATCTGAGACAGTTGGCTTTTCCACTTTCAATAGCAAGTGGGAAGCCTTACAGGGTTACTCTCTCTCACTTTTGCAGTCTCAGCTTTTCTCTTCTCAGAATCTTTGCTCCCATAGAAACTCTTCAAGTTCTTCGTTCTTCAATTTCTCATCTTTCTCAAGTACTCTGCTCTTCAATGGCTCCCAAGAAGAATGTTGATGTTGGTTCCTCCAAGGCTGGTGGAAAGATTGTTCCCACCAGATGTGTGAACCTTGAAAAGCTTGCTGAGTATGGTCATGACTTCACTGACTATTTTGAAGTTGAGGGGTGGACTTCATTCTTTGAGAATATCTACTGCTTTTGGCATAAAGCAAGCGTAGTAGAATTCTGGAGGACTGCAGAGTGATTGAAGGCAAAAACAATTATGTCTCCATTAGGGCAACTACAATGGGGGAGAATATCTTTGTTGATGCCTCAATTTTGGAGATGGTTACCAAGGTAAAGGCTGTAGGAGAACAGTTTGTTCCAGACTAGGAAGCTCGTAATGGTGATCCAAGAAAGTTCAACCTGATGATGTATGGTTCAGAAACTCCAGGAAACATGAGTGGGACTGGTTTGTTGGAAGTTCCCAGGCTCTTGCATGCCATACTTGGTTGCTGTGTGCTTCCAAAAGGTGGTAGTAAAAACAATGTTTCGGAGTTAGAGAGGTTCTGTCTTATTCACTTGCTCAGGAAGAAGAAGCTGAACTTGCCAAGGATCATTCTTGACCATATGATCAAAAGGGCAAGAGATACTGTTGCAAATCTTCCTCACAACACCTTGATCATGAAGATTATGCTTCATTTTAAAATTCCAGTGTAAAAGCACTACGATCAGAACCCTCCATCTTTCTTCACACCAACTAATATCAAGCAAATGGGCATTGATATTAAGCCCCCTTCTCTTAAACTCACTTTAAAAGAAACTCTTGTTATGGAGAAAGCTGCTGCTATTGGGAAATCAGCTCTTGAGATCTTGGAGAATGAGCTGAAGAGAGATACTGGGAAGGATGAATTCCAACCTTCTGCTGCAACTCCTATCAAGAAGGTAGTAAAGAAGAATAGAAGTACAATCTTTCAGAAGGCTCCTGAAGCTGTAGCAGTTCATTAAAGCCAAGAGGTAGTAACTCCTGTTGCCCAAAAGGCAACACCATCTGAAAAGGTGGCTGAAGTGGCACAAATCCAAGCTTCTGAACCTATTCAGAAGGTTCCTAGTGAACCTGCTGAAATTGTGGGTCAGCATGCTAAAGTTATTGCTACTCAGGTCAATAAGCTTACCTCATCCCCAAAGGCACAGGCCATGGTGGTTGATCAAATGAGTGAATGCTCTTCAGAAAAACCAATTGAGGTTATTGATAAGTGTTAAAATTAAGTAAATTTATATGTAATTAAAACACTTATTGGTAATGAATCATTGAATTTATAATCCAATTTCACCCTTTTTTGCTTAATTTGTGGCTCTTATATTCATTGAAATTAAATTTGAATTTGAAGCTATTTTGATTAGAATTTTGGGAATTTTTGTAGAAGATGAAATAATGTACAGAGAAAGCATCAAGTGAGCAGTGAGAGAGACAGAAGCTATGTAGAGCAAGATTCAAAGGCAAGCAATCTAGGGAATTAGTCACCGATTCCTGCACTGAGCGCAGGCAAAGCGCAGGATTGCCCATATTGTTACTGTTTCTTGCGCTTCACCTGCGCTGAGCGCAGGTGAAGTAACTTTGCATTTTAATGAGCCGTTAGACAGTTATACGGAGATACGGAGAGAGTTTTGGAGAGACAAAACTTTGGAAAAGAACAGTGACCATTCTGGAGCAAGAGGGAAACTACAACAGAGCTGGAAGGCTTCGCTGCTACTCTTCTTCTTGATTCTTGTGGGTTGTAATGGCTACCATGAGTAGCTAAACTTCTCTGAAGGATTGAATGTAGTCGATTCAAACCTCATTTGTATTTTGGATCAATGATATTTAGGAATCCTTGTTTTATCAATATTGGTGTTTTTATTTCTATTCTTAATGCTTGATTCCCTTCTTGTAACGGAATTATGATTTGATTTATTGATTTGGCTGGGAAGCAATTCTTTAAATCTGATTTGGATAAAAACACTCAATAGATTGAATTACTAGGAATAGGGTTCAATATATTGATTGCTTTAAAACAACTTTTCTTAATGCTAGGCAATTTGTTAAATATTCGAGGGATCAGTGTTTATAAGATTGTTCTAAGAATTTCATATTTGAGGAATCAATATGAATGAAAATTATTTGTGCTTCAGTATTGCTAATTGCAAATTCCTATATATTATTGAGTCCCAAAATACAAGAGGGGTGCGATAGATGAATTTCAATCCTAGTTTCTCAACTGCTCAATTTCATCCAATTTTCTCTTTGTCTCAAATTCTTTTTATTACATTTTTAAATTTACTTCTCATAAAATAAATTCAACCTTTTGCAATCATTCTTACTCATTAAGTTTGAGTCCTAAGGATTTATTTTGAACCGTTCCTCGTGGGTACGACAACCCCTACTTTTTCTACTATTATACTGTTGCGATATTGGGTTGCTTGCCAAGATCTCAACAGTTAAACCTTTGGCTACCAGTAACCCTAATCCTGAACTTCAGAAGGTTACTACCCTAGCAAATGCCTTGGATGAAGAAGAGGCAAGAAAGGCAAAGGAGCTGGAAGATCAAGACTATGCTATTGTTGTTGCTGCTCAACAAGCAATTCTGGAGGATGAGAGGATTGAACAATCCTCTAAGCCTAAAAGGAAAAGAAGTTCCAAGTCAAGGAGGATAATCAGAATAAGATTGCTTTCACCTATTCCTGCAGTACCCCAACTTCAGATTGTTACTAGAAGCAAATCTATCCAAGAAGAAGATGTTGTGAAATTCCAGCAAGTTGCTGAAGAAGAAAGGAAGAAAAAGCTTGAGGAGCTCAAGCTGAAAAAGTTGAAAAGGACAGCTGTTGAACCTGTTGCTGATGTTGCTCCTTACATGAAGATTAAAGTATTCTTTGCGAATCTGAATCCCTCAGATATAGAAGATGATCTTAGTCCTACAGTTGTTCCAGTCAAGGTTGTTCAACCTACTGCTGCTAAAGTTATTGTTGCTGCTGAAATGTGCTGCACCATCACCTCCACCTTCTCATTCATCACCATCTTCATCTTCATCCCATTCGGAAGAAGAAGGAGAATCCATTGTATCTGTTGCACCAAGAAGACTTAATGGGAAAGAAGAAGGATGTTATGTTTGGAAGGGAGAAGGAAAATTTGTTTGGGAAGGAAGCAACCATCCAAGACATAACTTGCTGAAGCACAAGTCTAGGGACTTATCAAGAAAACCCACTTTTGATAGTGTTGTTCCTATTGACAGCTTGGATGGTCTATTAAAAGCTGCTGAGTTTCCTCACAAATTTTATTCTGCGCCACTTGGTGAAAGGCCTAGAGTGCCTAAGTTCCCAAATTTTTATGAGGAATTATTGTTCTTTAGAGAGAATCCACCTCTGCACAAGCACATTGGTCTTAATGTAGACTCTCTTGAAGCTGCAAGGTGTAAAAGGATAGCTGCTCAGAAGGAGATAGGGGGAGATCTTTTGTTTGATCAGCTTGAAAGGATTAGACAAGGAGTTCAACCTCCTAAGCACTTTTGGAAGAAGGTAGATGTAAATTCTCCTAATCATATCAAGATACCTGTTGAAGATTGGATTCTAATAAGGCATCTCAACTTGGAGACTAAGTTGTAAGCAAGATATATTGTTTCTTCAGCTGGATGCAAGAATTTCAAGCCTCCCAAACCTCTTACTATCAAGCCATCCACCAAGATATTTTGGCAACCTGACAAGATTGTCCCAAGGCTTCCTTTTGCTGAAGGGCCTGAAGACAAGAATAAGGCACCAAAATTCTATTTTTCCTACCCTAATGACTTGAGGCCCATGACTCCTGCTGAATGGGAAAGGGTTCTTGGTTATGTGGAAAGGTATGGTGGTTTGGATCACACTTACAGAGATTGGGTATGGAACTCTTTTTGGCGAGAGAGAGAAAGAATGGTCTTGCTCAGGTACTAAGTTTGATTTTGCTGATTCATGCACTGTGAGCACTCTTTCTATTCAAGAATAAAAGACTTTCTTTCTAGGCCGGTTTCCCTTATCTGATAGAGAAGAACATGAAGACTAGGTGATACAGAAAAAGCCTCCTGCAACCCATTCCCATCCAGTGTTCAAGCCTGCTGAATTTGCCCTACCCTTTGGATTTGGAAGATTTGAGGTTATAAGTCATCATTACACCTTTGTCTTCATCGAAGATGGTCTTGCTAAAGCTTTTGCTGAAATGGAGAGGGAGAACAAGAGGCTCAGAAAATTGAATGAAAGGCTCATGCAAAGGATGAATCAAGTTTTGGTTGCACAAGCTCAACAACATTTGCAGGCATCTCAATCTCAACCTCCTCCAGGGTCCTCAACAGATCCCAGGGCTTGAGACTTTGTTGTCATGCCTTAGTCTATGATGGTTAAGCCAAAAACTTCATAATAGTGTTATTTTATTCAAAATTTTGTTTGATTAATGCAAACAATGTTTGATGTGACTACGTTATACATATTTAACTGCTTTTACGATTTATTTTGTGCCTGATTGCTGAAATAAATGCTTTGATATGTTTGTTTGATCTAATGAATTATACTATTTTTGGCTCTTTAATTCTCTGAACTATTAGGTATGTGCATTTATAACTTCGGAAGGATCTGATGCACCCTTTTGATTGATAACAAAAGGGGGAGTAAAAATATACTAACAAAAATATGAAGTTTGAGTGTTTCAAAGAAAGAAGCAATATTTGAGGGGGAGCAAGCATTCTGCATAAATATCTGTGTAATGGGGAGGATTCTCTAAACTCAATTTTATTTCCCTTCAGATATTTGTCAGTTTTTAAAAGCAAATTTGTCATCATTAAAAAGGGGGAGAATGTTGAATCTCAAAAATATTATTAAGAAATTAATAATGTTTTAAGTCTCATTATCCTAAGTTTTAATGAGTAACAAATTTGATCATTGAAATTAATTATAAATACTCTTAAAGGTATTTCTCATGTTCGGTAGATTGGACCTTCTGAAGTAGACCTGCTGAAGTGATGTAGACTTACTGAAGTCAAGTAACTTGCTGAACGTTGAAGACTTGCTGAAGTTTTCTGACGTGGCTTTTGTTTTTACATTTAATCTATCTTGAAGAAAGGATCGTTGAAGACTTTCTCAAGTATCAAGACTTTTCAGAGACCTATGCAAGATGTCGGCGCTGATCACTTCTCTTAGCATAGTGCTCAGAACTACTTTCTGGAACAAGTTCAAATTCCATACCATAAAAGGAATGTTCCTGTCGCAGAAGTACATGTGCTCAGGAAAAGTAATGTCGTTGCTACAAGCCTACTTTGCCCTGTTTAGAAGCCATCAGGATCTATGTCTCAACGGAAGCATTGGCATTCAATGTTATATCACAACCAGATTAAATAGAGGTTAACGGATCTCAAATCCAACTCTATAAATACCCTCGTTCAGACTTCACGCAAGATAGAGAGAACATCAACCTGCTGAAATGCTGCAAATTTTACGTGAAAAATTTACACTCTGATATACTTGTACAAAACTTTCATATCCTGAGATTAACTCAGTTTATCTGTACATTTTACCCAGTTTGAGCTTTAAACTTGTGTAGTTTTTAAGGTTAGGATATTTTCTTTAAACCACGGTCTGTATAGAGCCTGGAGAGGCTTGGTAAGGAAAGAATACTTGTGTAGAGAGCCTGAAGAGGCATTGGTATCAAAAGAAAACTTGTAATCTATGCAGATTAGTGGATAAATCCTTAGTTGGTTGGCTTTGGAACTGGACGTAGTTCACAGTGGTAGTGAGTGAACCAGGATAAATACTTGGCTAAGTTTTCTCACCCTTCACTCTCTTAAATTTCAGTTTAAGCTAATGAGAAGGGATTTGAATTCACTTTTTATAACACTTAGATTTCAAACACTTTTTCTAAACTGTTTTATTGAACACTCTGAAGCAACTTCAGAGAGTATAAAAACTTCAAATAACAGCAAGTTATTTGAACCTTCTGAAATTTATTCGGCTTGTGAAAAGATTTCCAAAAACTCACTGAGTTTTATAAAACACTATTCAACCCCCCTTCTAGTGTTTTCTGCGTTTTCCTACAATATCCTCCTCCTTTTCCCAAGTCGCTTCCTCAGGCGTTTGCCCCTCCCAAAACACCTTCACCAAGGGGATTGTCTTATTCCTCAGTGTCTTGACACTCCGGTCATCATTTGTGCACCCTCAATTGTACCAATTCGAAGCTTATGATGTGCGAAGGGTCATGGAATACTTACTAAGCTGAGAAACATGGAAAACATCATGCACACTTGACAGGTGGGGTGGTAAGGCTATCCTGAAGGCCAGAGGGCCATCCCTCTGCAGGATCTGAAATGGTCCAATGAACCTGGGTTTGAGCTTTTTGGCTTTAATGGCTCGCCCAATACCTGTCACGTGACCTCTTATCAGCATAGCTCTTCTGCTGGATTTGGATAGTGACATGCTTTTCCCTAATGACCCTAATCTTTTTTGTGGTTTCCTGTACTAACTCCGGACCTAACAGGGTTCTCTCACCCACCTCATACCAACAGAGTGGGGATCTGCACTTCCTACCATACAGGGCCTCATAGGGTTCCAAGCCTATACTGCTATGGAAACTGTTGTTGTAGGCAAACTCTATGAGAGGTAGGCACCTATCTCAACTACCCTGCTTCTCTAGCACACAAGCTCTAAGCATATCCTCTAGGGTCTGGATGGTCCTCTCAGACTGACCGTCAGTCTGAGGGTGGTAAGCAGTGCTAAACCGAAGTTTAGTCCCGAAAGCTTGATGAAGTGCACTCCAAAACCTAGAGATAAACCGAGGATCTCTATCTGAAATGATGCTAAAGGGAATGCCATGGAGCTTAACAATCTCCTTGACATACAGGTCTGCGAGCTTACTCAGGGAATAAGTGTTCCTAATAGGTAGGAAGTGGGCCGACTTAGTCAGCCGGTCCATAATGACCCAGATGGCATCAAACCCAGCTTGAACTCTGGGTAGAACAGAGGTTTCTAATTGTAAAAGGGTTCCTGAAGATTTCTGGTGTTCTATTTTGACCTGTTGACACACTAGACACCTAGAAACAAACTTTGTTATTTCACCCTTCATACCATCCCACTAAAATATCTTCCTCAAATCTTGATACATTTTGGTAGTGCCCGGATGTATCGAGAACTTGCCACTGTGGGCCTCCTCTAAAATTTGCTGCCTCAGACTACCCCCCTTAGGGACACAAACTCTCCCTTGGAAGAGCATCATCCCATCACTTGACTCAGAAAAACCTGGCTGCCCTCTCCTAGCTTGGAGGTTCGGGTCTGAACCCTGTGCCTCCCTAATCAGAGCCCGAAGCTCACTGGTGACCTCTAACCTATAGAGTCTCAAACTACTCTCTCCAACCTCAACATTCAGGCTTAGGTTCCTAAAGTCTCTCAACAACCCCATCTCATGCACCATCATGGATGACACATGCATGGAGGGATTTCCTACTGAGATCATCAGCCACTACATTGGCTTTGCCCGGATAGTACTTTAACTCGAAGTCATAGTCCTTCAGAAACATCATCTATCTCCTCTGCCTCACATTGAGTTCCTTTTGATCAAAGAGATATTTCAAACTCCATCCATCTCCTCTACCTCTTATTTCAAACAGCCCCTTTACCACCCAAATATTACCAAATCAATTTGTTTCCTCCCAAAACCTATTTCATTACTATTTTAACACAAAACATGATTGAAACTTGGGATGTTAGAAATTGAATATTTTCACTTAGCAATGAACATTTACAAGATGAATTAGCATAGATGATACCTAAGGTTTCATTTTCAAGTTTTAACTCATTCAATTCCTTTTGTAAGGATATTTTCTTTTATTTTAGAGTTAAAATCGACCTCTTTTGTGCTAGATTAGTCTTTTCTAATTTCTTAGTTTCCACATGAAATTTAATAAATGCATCTTGTAATTGATCTTAGGTTGTAGAAGGTTCAAAGTTAGAATCACTTACCTCACTTTCTGTTTCAAGGTTAGCCATAAAAAATAATTTGCTTGTTCTTCATCTTCAGAACTTGATGTCATTCCATTTTAATTTTCTTCCCAATCCATGTATGTTATCTCTTCTTCCTCTTTTGTCTTTCTTTGACTTCCTTTCACCTTTCTCATTTTTCTTGAGGTATATGGGACACTCCATTTTGATATGACCGGGCTTTCCGCACTCATAACAAGTTGGAGTTGATTGGCTTCCATCAATATTTTTTATGTTCTTTTTTTGGAAATTTCTCCTTGAATTTCCTCTCTTCTTAAGAAACTTTCCAAACTTCTTCACAAATAGACTCAAGTTTTCATCACTTTCTTTATTTGATCTTGAGTCTTCAACTCAATCGCTTTCATCTCCTCTGTCACTCTTTGAAGATATTTCTTTTAGTTCCAATTTTTTCTTTCTTTTGTCTGTCTCTTCATGTTCATGATGTCTATTGAGTTCAAGTTCACGTTCTTGCAACTTGCCAAAGAGAGTAGCTAGTCACATGGTAGAAAGATCCTTTGATTGTGTGATAGGGTTCAACTTTGGTTGCCATAAGATACAGACAAAAGATTTTCCTAATGTAGCAAGATGATTGACTTTATATGTAAAATGTTTTTGCAAATCATAGGCACTTTCATCATATTTCATTCTAAATAGCTCATACTCATGTGTTAAAGTGTTCATTCTAGCTCTTTTTACTTCACTAGTTCCCTTATGAGTTACTTCATGTGTTAAAGTTATTTCTTTAGCATTTTTGCAATTTGAAACTCTAAAGAATTCATCATAACTAAGAGTAGAAGTTATTATATTCTTGGCTTTCAGATTATATTGTACTCTTCTCTTATCTTCATCACTCCACTCACTTCTAGGTTTCTATTGTCTTTCACCATCAACCACATGCATTGGGATAAATGGACCTTTTTCTGCAGCATCCCAAACATCTTTATCTATTGCTTCGATAAATATTTCCATTCTTTCCTTCCAATGAGAGTAGCCTTCACCATTAAAAACTAGGGGATGGTTGATTGAACCACCCTTTCTAAGAAATTGGTTTTGTGCAGCCATTTTGTCAACTTGATAGCTGTTAAGCCTTCTTATTCAAGAACCAGCTCTGATACCACTT
This sequence comes from Sesbania bispinosa, assembly GCA_026901365.1. NCBI lineage: Eukaryota > Viridiplantae > Streptophyta > Magnoliopsida > Fabales > Fabaceae > Sesbania > Sesbania bispinosa. Next base: position 79,869 of record QLOH01000429.1, read on the forward strand.
GTTAGACAAATGACCACAAATCCAAGAGGGGGGATGAATTGGATCTTTAAAAAAATTCAGAAACTGTTTTTTTTTCAATTGATAGGCTCTAATATTGAGGTAGTATAAATCTTTCTTGATATACAACAGATATGTGTGTTTGTATTTATCTTTTCTTACCAATGAAAGAGATAAGCAATTGAAACTGAGAATTTTAACTCAATCAACAAAGTACCAGTAAGAAATACAAAAAAACTTGCAAAAGCTTAAAAGAGATAGAGAGAAGAAAGAAACTGAGAATTTATACTGGTTCACTCTCTTACCACAAAGAGCTACATCCGGTCCTTAGTTTACCTTTAAGATTTTTCTACTAAGAAACAAAATTCTTACAAATTCCTTTCACAAGACATACCGTTCTTGCTACAAGATTGACAATAGATCCCTACCTATTAATAAGCCTTCCCTTTGTAGGATTCCCCACCTACAACCTTTCACATTCCTCAAGAAAGATGCCCCACTCCCTTGAAAGTAATACAGAAAATTATATCAAAACTGTTACAATCACCTTCTGTGATAGTAGCTTACAAAATGAAGAACTTTCTCTCTTTTCACCGATTGACTTTTCATGAAAACAACTCAAGTATTTGAGAGAATTTTTGGTAAGCAACAAATCACTCTTTCTTTCTTCTCACTTTTTCATTTGAATTTCGTTCATAATGGTCCTTTTATACATTTGGATAAAATTTCTAGCCGTTGGAGACAATTAGAAAGAGATAAGGTATGAGAAAATTTAGTTATTTTCGAGCAAGATACATGGAAATTGATTACGCGTTTCGTATAGTCCGTTACAAGATTCGTCTTCAACTTTGTAATTGATTGAATTAGTATGTAGTATAATCAGTTACATTGTTCATTGGGACCACTTGGGTTTCAATTTGGTCAATGTAATCGATTAAAAATGTGTGTAATCGATTAAAACAGAGAATTATTGTAATTCTGAATGAATTACTTTGCTTGGTAATTGATTACCTCACTTATGTAATAGCTTGAGTTGTATATTATTGAAAGACATCTAATATATACTCAACTTTACTTTATTAATAGCTTGAGTTGCATATCAATGAAAGATCATCTAACATATACTCAACACACATATATACACATCTTCCTTTTCACTTTCTCCAATTGAATTGTTTTGCCTTGTAGGATTTGCTTCATAAAAAATCAACACTTATTTTTTAATTATAAAAACACAAATGAGAGTTTACTGTAGACACAAACTTAAAAAGGTTTATCCTCCAATGTATGAAAAAAAAAGTAAACTTATTTGATCTCATTGTTAAGAACTAGTTTGGATTAGTTTCTAGTTTTTATATATAGGAACTTTTCATTGATTGAGATGAGTGTTTGAATTTGAACTTATAAAAATATTCCTTATAAAATATTTTAATAAATTTATAGGTGTTTATAAAAAAGTTAGACGGGAGAACTAAAAAAAAATGGCTTGTGGAGATTAATTTCAACTTATGAGAGAAGTTGAATTTATTTTACTTTCTTGATCATTTTATTTTCTTCTCATATAAGTAATTTTAAAAAAAATATTTAAACTGTGTCTTTAAATGTTCTTTTCCTTTTAAATATTAATTATACATCTTGGATTAATTTTAACTGACAAGTAAATAAGAATTAATTTTACAACCTTCATCGTCCGGCAATTTCATGAAGTTTTTTTTTTAGAGGCAAAAAAAAAAAAAAAGTAACGGGAATATGTAATGAATATGATGATGTAGTAAACTTATTATTAGGGGCTGCCTGCAGCATCAACCATATATCTATTATCCATATTATATTCGCATCCTAAAAGTAATGGGCGCATTGCTTAGCGTAGAGTAACATTAGATTCAGCATATATAGCATCAGAATGTGACGCTCAATATTAGTTGACACCCCAAGATTGTGGGAGTTAGATAAGAAATCCTATCAATATAGCCAGAAACTTTTTCCGAGAGATTTAACGGGGGGGACCTTCTTGTATGTGGATTCAAATTCCTAAAAATCTAATGCCAATGCCAATGCCAATGCAAATGCACGATCACTTTATTCCTGAAGCTACAGGGTAGTACTAATTAAGTCAATGCATCACCTAGCGTAAATTCTTTCCCTAGAATTATGGAGACACCCTCCCTCATTGCGTAATGCTTGCATTCCTCCTGCAATTTGATCATACATGTCAATTTCCATATGCATGGTATGTCTTTGCTATTGAGTATCTATATCTATAAATCTATCTATCTATAAAAATTATATAAAGTAAAGCTTTTTAACATTCTTCACGGACATGTCAGAAACCATAAATTTATAATATAAAATTAACTTTTAATGATAATAAAAATAAATTAAATTTTAAAAATATTTAAAAATAAAATATATAAAAAATATTTTAATGATGATAAAATAAATTAAAATATAAAAAACAATTATTCTCATATTAATTAATTCTTTTAGATTTATTTCAGTTATATAAAATCTATAAACAGCTTGGTGTGTATGACTTTGCATATCAATTCTCAAGAACATATTCTTCTGTCAGGAAGGAGGGGGGGATTTTAACTGCCAGCATACTCTCTAGCGGTTCAGCTCTATGCAGTTATTCCACAGCTAAATCAATTGTAGAGAGTTGGACCGCCGGAGATAATCTGGATCCGGGATTTTAAGTTTGAGGTTCTACAGTAACTTTTATCATAAATAATATAAATTTATAATTAAAAAATTTATTAAAATTATCTTTTATAATAAAAATATTAATAATTTGTGGTGGAAGTGTAACCAAACTCAAAAGGATACGCGCACCTTATAATTATTCAAAAAGGAGAAGTAAAACATTCCTTTCATTGGAGCGGAAGTTTTAAGGTTAAAAAACATTAACAGTGCCATTGAATGTCTAACAGTGTATTTAGTAAAATTACTTGAAAAAGTATCTAAAAGTTGAAAAACTAGTTAAAAGCTGAAACTAAATTGAAAACTTAAAAATTAACTGATTTGATTAAAAATGTTTAATAAAACTAGTTATTGAATTAACTGAATATGATAAAATAACATATAAGAACACAATCAATTATTAAATAATGACAAGTGAAAATTAATGGATAAAATTGTAATAAATTTTCAGTTGGTAACTAAAAAATAGTTCTTTTAAAAAGTTATCCCAAGTAACTTCTGAAAAAACTAGTAAAAAGTCAGTAGCTACCTAAAAAAGTTACCTTACCAAACACAAATAAAATAATTTCAGTTACGAATTTTAACTTTCATCTAACTTACATATCTTACCAAACACACTCATAAAAAGAGTCATTCTTGTTATTATCAAAATACCCATTAAGGGTATTCGAGGGATGATTTTTGTCCCTAACACGACCCTAATATTTGATTGGGCTAATTCTATATACTCGAACCTGTTCATAGATACGAAGAGACCCGGTACGTAATGTAACGAGACTAAGTAAGATCGAGTCTAAGTAGAACAGTAGTTGACCCGACATATAAGTTAAATATAATCATGAAACGGTGATATAACAATATTCAAAAGAAAAAATTCATACAATTATTAAATATATTGCATACAGTAGAATTTCTCTTAGCATGTGCAATATTTTTTTACTTTCTTTAAAGTTTGGGACATTACTAAAACAAGAATAACATTATCACTATATAACTTTAAGTATAAAATGTATTTTTAAAGGTAGATAGAAAAAACTTAAACACAAAAATTTTATCTAAAAGGAAAAAAATAAGGTTAGGTATTTACATAATAAAAAATTATAAGTAATACTATATTTATATACAAAGGACGAGTTAGGTAACCCAAAGGTTAACTCGAACTTAATTAACCAGATGTTGGGTCATCAAATGAGATCGGATGAGACTCGATTTGGTCTTATTCTTTTTTATTGGACAGGAATAGACCCTGCTCGAAGGGACAAATCGGGTCCTAAACATCCATAATATCCCTATTTAATTTAATACTATTAAATAGAAGCCGTTTCTTGCAAATATTTTTCAATGAAATAAATAATTTTTCATGAAATTTTTTAACTACATTAATATATAAGCTTATGTTAAAATTTTATATTTATTTCTCTTTTTATTAATACTCAATAGTTTGATGAAATTTTATCTATTAAAATTTTAAAAAAATAATTAAAGAGAAAACTTTTACATGATTTATATATGTGTGTGTGAGAGAGAGATTCGCACTGTGTATATATATATTTATATATGTGTGTGTGTGAGAGAGAGAGAGAGAGACGCACCGTCCCCATATAGGCATATACCCAGATGTTTTCACTTCCTCGCTCTTAATTTTCATCTTACCTGTGAGGTGTAAGACAGTTTCAATTACGTCAGATTCGGCCCCCATTGATTGCATGCAATGTAAGTGCGGAAATCCCCATCAACCATGACGTAATTGAACTCTAAAATCCAAGCACAGTAGGGTATGCTTAACTTACTTGTACACTTTTGTTTGATAGCAAAGAAAGAGGTAGGGGGAAATAGGCGGTGGAGAAGTGGGAGGGAAGGTGGCAACTTCTTTTGTTTGGTGGAGGCGAGAAATAGGGGGGGAATGTCAAAAAATTATGGGTCCCACTAACTTTTTATTTCTCCAAATTTGAAGAGAGATATGAGAGAAATGTATTCCTCTTCTATTTCACACTCATTTCTCTTCTATTTCACACTCATTTCTCTCACACCAAACAATTTAAAAATATATTTCTCTTTCATTCCACACATATTTCTCTCACACCAAATAACCTAATTAAATATCTCCTCTATCTGTTCCCTATTTCTTTCTTTTCATATTCTTCTCTTCTCTATTTCCCTAATACTACCAATCAAAGCGGTAATGTGAGAAGACTTGTGTACTCTTAAGAGCAATGATATTCATTTTTTAATTATAATATTCAATATAATTTTTTCAACCGTCCATTTAGTTGTTTAGTAATAAGTTATAAATAGTAAGAATAAATTTTGTTAAAATTGATTTTAAATTACTTCTATCTTATATTATTTAAAAGTCGTGCATGACTTATTTCCTTTCATTTATTCTATATATCAAAATCAATTACTCAATTATAAACAAACATATCTCAAATTAATTGTGAGTTCAAAGGCAAAAGTCATTTTTGATTCAATCAAACATGGTGTCTATTTGGTTTACAATTGAGTAAAATTAATTCTAGAAATCAATGGTTGAGATGAGTGATGCATACTTTAAGAAGCACATTAGACAAAAATAATTTAAATAAATTATGTAAAATCATGATTTTACACATAACAATGGTAAAACAAACAGGCTAATGAAAATTTTTCCAAAATGACGTTTGAAGTAAAATGAATGCTATTTTGTTCTTCCCAAATTCCCATCATGCATCCAAACATACACGTTATTGAACAATGATTTTGTATACACTTATTTTTATATAACTTGTTTTTTTCTATCACATTTTTTATTTTAGCTCTCATCTCTTTTAACCCCTCCCTCTCTCTCTATATATATATACTTTTAACATACACGTATAACACATGAATAATCAAAATTTATTTTATTTAAATTTAATTTTAACCAACAATTTATATTAGGGAATCTCTCTCTATATATATATACTTTTAACATACACGTATAACACATGAATAATCAAAATTTAATTTATTTAAATTTAATTTTAACCAACAATTTATATTAGGGAAATGTAATGATCTTAAAGTACGAGTTAAAAATTTACAAATAATTTTTTTAAAAGAATTATAGTATTTAATATTATAAATGTAATAAATATTGTAATTTCAAATAATTTTTTTATTAATTTTTAAGCTGTGTTTAAAGTGCATTCTTTATATTATATCATCATTTTTTTTCACTTGACAGTTGACACGTTATATGTCTTTGTGTCTGGAAGAGAAGCCTATCCTGCGATATCTGCGTCTACCGTGGAGGCCACCAAATGCAGTGTGACGTTGACAAAAATTATATTTCAAGCTAGTAATTGTTTTTCATCATTTACATTTTTGCATTGGCGTCACTGACCATAAATTATTGTTGTCTCATTTTTAATTATTTTAAAATATATTTATGTTTATGACAATGGGTATCAAATTTTAGTGCGCTTACCTCAGTGGACTATTATTTGTGCGGATGCAAGACCCACTATGCTATGCTACGTAGCATTGCCCAATGTGTTGGGCAACTAGGTGTAACAATCTGTTTATTCATTCCATGCAAGATCATTCTCTACTAGACGATGAAAACTATATATGGAAGGAGAGTGACAGAACGGGTGCCTATGAAAGAGGCGTAAAGAGGACATTTCACATGTTACTTTCCACAGTAAGTTAGATAAAAAGGGTCTAAAACTAATGGAAAGACTGGCGTGCTTATTTATCCGATTTTTTTTATTTTTTTTAAGAAAGTCATATAATTTATTTATATATAATTAAATTTAAATAAAAATAAAATTAATTGATTTTTAAAATTAAAAGAGAATAAAAGAATATAATCAAGCATAAAATATACATGACCCAGATTATTTTTAAAATTATGCTTTACTGATAATTAATATGAAAAGTTCAAAATGAATAAACAATAATTATTTACTTTTTCTTATTAAAAATATGTAAATTCTTTGGATAAAATAATTCTAAATTATTAGATTTAGAATACTAAAAGAAAGAATTTTAAATTATAAATAAGAGATATTCCTATGATAAGTAGGAGATATTAAGAGAGAATTTCAACAGTTATGTTTAAATTTTTATTATTTACAATTCCTTTTTTATATACTTATAATTCACTCAACATTATTTATCACAATTCTGAGAATTATACAAAATACTCTGAACTTTTATTTGGATAGAGTATTTTAAAATTGAATTTAATAAATATACGCTGTCTTACACTATCACTTAAGATTTGCTGACACTCATTTAATGTTTAATGACACATGAGGTGTCATATTCGTGAATTAATATGACGATATATCACTGGATGATAATGTAAAACTTTTTTACACTATCAGTGTATAGTAATTAAATTTCTTTACAATTACTAGATTTTATGAATTGGAATAATAAAAGATAATTTCAAATGCATATAGGAGAGATTAATTTTATGATAAATAGGGAGAATTTCAAATGACACATATTAAAAGAAAATTTCAATATCTTTCTAATACGTTCAACTTTTTAGACTATCATTTACAATTCCTATCATACTTACAATCCACTCAATACATTCCTTATCACAATTTTAGAAATACTAAAATTATCAATTCAAACACTTATTAGAGATATTTTGCCGTAATTTGTGGGCAAACGATTTAAGTCTTAATTTTTTAAGGTAATGATTGATTAGATTATTGGCTCAACATCATTATCTAAGTGTTATTATATAGAAAAGTAAGTGATGTTTACATGAAGCATTAAGGATTGGTGCTTGCTCCCCTGGCTGATGATATATATATATATATTGATTGGCAAGACCTCCTTGCTATTGAACAACTTGACCATTGAGTCATATTCCAAAACATATATACCACCCAACCAGTGCCCTTGGTGAACCTCATTGGATGCATATGCTTGTAATCTTGTCACCCCAAATTTGATTTTAAAAGCCATCACTTGCTGGCTAATAGCTGAGGCATAATTATTTCTACCCCACCCTGTAATATTAATTGTTTAGTGGGCTTACGTTTCACTACAGGAAAATTCATTCGTTAATTATTATGGTATTATATATTATATAACTTAAAGATCACTTTAAAGCATAAAAGTATTAATGTTGGTATCATTCGTTAGCTTTAGCTGTGCGTTTAACTTTAAAATAAGGATTTAATGTATATATACTAATGATGTAAAAAAAATTTAATACATCATTTAATTGGTATTAGTATGACACTTCATGTGTTTTTAAATTCATTAAATGATGTGGTAATGTATAATTGGATAATAGTGTAAACTTTTGTTATATTAACCGTGTGTATTAAATAAACTCTTAAATTATAGGTTAAAAAAGAAAAATAAAATATATATTATGAGAAGTTAAAACACTAATTCGTTTACTTTGATAAAATATTTTCTATTTTTATTTCTTGATTTTTAATTGTAATTATTAAAATATTTTTAGTTTTGATTATAAAAATATTATTTTGTTTTCTGTTTTCAAAGTTCTATAAAAGAAACAATAAAAATAATTTTGTATTGACTTCTTTATTTTCTATACAAAACTCTGAAATATAAAATAAAATGAAAAAAACATTTGAGATTGTTTGTAATTAAAACAAAAAATAGAAAACTTAAACAGAAAATATTTTCTCAAATAAATAAGGCCCCTTTTAAAAATTTGGAAACCATTTAAATTTGTCAAATAATTACAATAATGTTTTATATATATTGTGTATTGCAGGATAACAAAAACTCCGTGTATCAAGCATATGAATGAAATTTAGAAGGGACTAGCTAGAAGGGGTAATAAGTATGTACGTATTATAGCATATGAATGAAATTTAGAAGGGACTAGCTAGAAGGGGTAATAAGTATGTACGTATTATAGCATTTTTTGTATAGAGTAAAACTCCATATTATTTTAGTAAAAAAAAAACTCCATATTATAGCCCTTGATTTTATTAACGTTGTGCATTGAGATTTCAAAACATATATGTTAATGCCTGACATTTATTCTTGTCATTCATTTTAGTCCAAAATGGTTAACGACATTAACAAAGTGCTGACGTGTCACATTAAGTGACAAGGTGGATTCAAATTATAGTCCTTCTAATATTAAGAATCGTTTACTTTAGTCCCTGCAATGGTCTTCTGCATGGAAAGACAAATTCTTTGTAACATCATGAAGAATAGAAAGCCTCAACTCTTGTTAATTATATCCAACCTATATTTTTGTTAGGGATGGGAAAAAAATCCGTACACGTGGATATATACTCGTTGATATACTTGCAATGGTACTCGCATATATATATATATATATGTGTGTGTGTGTGTGTGTGTGTGTGTGTGTGTGTGTATATGTATATGTATATGTATGTATGTATGTATGTATGTATGTATGTATATGTGTATTTATTAAATGGATGGGGACATATATTATATTACTCACCTTGTGGTTCCTGCATCATCATTAAAATATATTTTCTATTACATATATTAAAATGTTAGAATTTTTTATTATTTTACGATGAGATAAAATTTATTTTTTATTATTTTTAATATATTAACACTTTATTAAATAATTTTAATTTATATTATATAATATAATATTAATATATTATGGTATTATAATATATCATATGATATTTTCTCTCTTTTTTTTAAATTTTGAATTCTTAGATATTAATGAATACTCGTGAATACATGTTATCCGCATAGGAAACCGTTATTTTTAGTGGGTATGGATACGGATATTGCACTACCGCCCCCATTCCGCCCCATCTAATTAGTTCATGATCATTTTTCCCCTTCCTAAATAGTCAATTTTTTCTAATGATGTTTCATACTGAACAAATTGAATTGTCACTTGCTGTTTTATCTTCTTTATATATAATTAAATATGAACATAGAAATATTTTGTTCTAAGTTGGTTATTTACAAATATTTCTTGAGAACTAGTTGATATCATTCTTACCAAATTCAATATTTTAAATGATATATATGCTTATCTAGAAAAGGAGGTTATATAATTTCAACATCTCTCAATAAATAACAAATTTAACACCTAAACAACTTTTTTGGTGAATAAAGGGGGGCTAAGCCCCAGGGAGGAGAAAAACAGAAAAACTACAAATTCCTAGGGAACCAAGTCCCTGTAGAGTCAGCAGCTAAACACAAAGAAAAAAAAGCTGGGATAACATTGAAAACACAATCAATGGAAATATGAAGAAGGCCATAAGCAGCGATCATGTCAGCAGCTTGATTCGCCTCACGCATGGTATGTTGGAAACGAATTATCCAATTTCTTTGTACCCTAGAATGAATGCGAGTGACGAGGGAGTGTAAAGGGTGAGTGTGGCAGCCGAGATTAATCAGACGGAGAGCATGCATAGAATCTACTTCAACTATCAATTTGTTATATTTATGAGTCCAAGCTAGGTGGAGACCCTTTAGAATGCCAAATAACTCAACTTGAAGAGGAGACACATTATGTAGATGATAAGCATATGCAAGAAGGAAGTTCCATGGTGGTTTCTAAAAACACCAAATCATCTTAAAAATAGAAGCGTGAGGATTAGTCTGCTGGTCGTGAAAAGTCTGAATGACAAATTTAATAGTAAATGTGTCATCAACAGAGACATTCCAAGCAACACCATCACGCGTGTTATTAACATTGGTTCTGGTTGAAACAATTTCACTAATGATATGAGATGGGAAATAAGTAGCAAGGAGATCATGATTCCAAAGATCCGAAGGGAGAATAAAACTAGCAACGGTAGAATTTAAGTCTAAAGAGGCAGTACTATTATTCAACGGGTTCAAACTTCCCAGGCTAGGAAACCAAGGATCAATCTAAAATTTTATATCCCTGCCCGAACCTATCTGAATTCTTAGATTGTTGTGAAGTTTTTCCCAACCCTTACAGATACTTTTCCACAAGTTGGAGTCATTCTGACGACGATGAACTATAGGAATTAAGTCAGGACCACAAGCATATTTAATTCTAATCACTTTAACCCATAAGTCACCAACGTTATGGATAAGTTTCCATCCAAACTTCATCATGAAAAGCTAAATTTGTTTATGTAGAATTTCTGAAATTTAGACCACCCGCCTCTTTAGGACAACGGATAGTGTCCCAATATATGAGATGAATCTGATGTCTATTATTGCAAGCACACCAAATAAATTGTCTATTTCTCTTATAAATTGCAGCACAAACGCTCTTAGGGAAATAGTTTGTTTGCATGTTGTAGGTAGGAAGAGAAGACAAAACTAATTTTGTTAAAGTTATTCGACCCGCTAGGGAGAGAGAATTAACCTTCCAAGAACTCAACCCTTGATCCATTTTATCAATGATATTCCTAAAAGCTCCTCTCGTCTCTCTAGAATGATGGATCTAAACACCAAGATACTTTCCCAAATTATTTGTGCATTGAGAACCAAACTCCTGGCTTATCTGACTCCTGACAGTATGATTAACATTTCTAGAGAAATGTATCCTGGTTTTGTCATTGCTAACCTTCTGACCTGAGCTAGAACAAAAAAGGTTGAGGCAAGTCTTGATAACCTGAACCTACTCAATAGAAGCATCAGCAAAAAGAATAATATCGTCCGCAAACATCAAATGAGATAAATCTAGTCCTCCATGGAAGATTTTAAAGGGCTTCCAAATCTTGTGATTCACAGTTGCATCAACAAGGTGAGCAAACCTCTCTACACACAGAACAAACAAATAAGGAGAAATGGGGTCACCTTGACGCATACCCCTTGAGGGATTAAAAGTGTCTAAGGATTCCCCATTCCAAAGCATATTCATAGAGGGAGTAGAGATACAAGACCAAATTAGATTAATAAGAGAAGAGGGCATACAAATATCAATAAGAGTATCCTTAATGAAATTCCAATTAAGGCAGTCATAAGCCTTCTCTAAGTCCAATTTAATGGCTTATATACCTTCTTACCTTTCTTTTTTTCATTGAATAAATTGCTTCTTGAACAATTATAATTATTGTCAGAGCTATGACGGCCCGACACAAAACTAGACTGGGTAGGCCCAATGATTTTTGTCATAACAGATTTCAGTCTATTAGAAATGATTTTTGCAATTATTTTATAAGAGACATTGCAAAGACTGATAGGCCTAAACATCTTTAAAGAAGTAGCAAGTTGAACCTTAGGAATAAGAATAATAAGAGTATGGTTTAAAGGTTGTACCTTACCAGGATCATTAAAAAATCTGCTTAACCAACTCACAGAAGGAATGCCCAATAGTGTTCCATTGACTTTGATAGTAAAGTTGCTTGAAACCCATCACTACCAGGAGCCTTGAACTTACCCATATTGAAAAGAGCTGATCGAACATCAGCATCATCAAAAGGTCTATTTAAATTATCAATATCCTGTGGAGATAAAGGAGGGAAAAAACCCCTGACACAATAAGATTTAGTATCATTAGAGTCAGTGTATATATTTTTATAAAAGGTAGAAGCCATGTTCTCAAGCTGCTCTTTATCAGTAATCCAATCCCCTTCTGCTTTCTGCAAGGCTTCAACTTTGTTCTGCCTCCTTCTCACCAAAGTTGTACCATGAAAATATTTAGAGTTTCTATCACCATACTTGAGCCATCTACATCTAGACTTTTGAAACCATAAAACCTCTTCTTGGGCTAGGGTCTGGTCAAGCTCCTTCCAAAGACGAAATTGGAGGTCCTCAAGGTAAGGGTTAGGAGCCATCTGAAGACTTCTATTTATGCCACTAAGCTGGTTGATCAACTTCTTCTTCCTATAAAAAATGTTACCAAAGACTTGCCTATTCCACTCTTTTAAAGAATTTTTCATGGAATTGATATTACTGCTCCAATCATCACTCCTCCAAGAGTTAACCATAACAACTGCAAAATCACTATGAGAAAGCCAAGAAGCTAGAAAACGAAAATGACGTCTACCTTGATTAATAGGTTGGGAAGCGTTAAATCTGATACATAAAGCATTATGATTCGATTTAAAACGAGGAAGATGAACAATAGAAGCCTCAGGAAACCGAGTTCTCTAAGATAGATTGATGAGAGCACAGTCCCGTCTTTCATGAAGTTAACCACGACTCCAAGTAAAAGGAGGCCCAATATACCCAACATAAAAAAAAGGATACAATTATGCACAACATCCCAAAATTCTTGACAAATCCTTTGGGATAACAAACTATTACCTCCCATTTTTTCGTGGTCATACATGAACGCATTAAAATCACCAATAACGCACCAGGGACTAAAAATATTCTCAGAAATACTCCTCAGGTTATCCCATAGGGATATACCGGCTATAAGATGAGGACTACCATAAACCGTAGTGAGTATCCAGGGAAGGTTATTTTTAAATTGAACCACCATATGAACAAATTGGCTAGAAGAATTCTGAACATCAACTTTCCATACACTTTTGTCCTAGAGGCACCAAATGCCACCTGCTCTACCTGTAGTATTTACAACAAAAACACCATCGAAGTTCAAACGTTTAATAATTTTAGAAGCACAATTATCATCAACTTGAGTTTCCAAAATAATAATAAACGAAGCATCAAAAGAACGACACATCTCACTGATAAGGTTAGGAAATGACCAGGCACCCACACCCCTAGAATTCCAAGAAATAATATTCATAAGAAAACTACGGGGTTGTGCCAATCATGACTGTTGAAGACGTAGAAGGATCTCCTTCTTCCATGGTAGTAATACTTTCTTCAGGTTGGATAGTGTTGTCTTTAGAAGGGTCAACTAGAGCATCTTCCTTTTCAATAGACACATTATCCTGTTTAACTTAGTCATCTGGTGGTTGGTGTACTCTTTATATGATCTCCCTAGCTTTCTGCTTTGATTGAACGAAAACTAAAGTTTCCTCATCCACCTACATGGCATTATTAAGAAGAGCATTGTTTGATTCACATCGCATGGTTAACTTGTCACGTTAGGCTTGTTCTAAGATTTTCATTTGTTGGAAGACCCAAGCGTTATCAGCATCTGAGGCTTTAGTGGTTGGCACTTGCGTTTGATTACTCTTTGTTGACATTGACATGGGCTTAAGAGAAGTCTCCTTATTTGTTTTCGAAAATGGTTGGCCCAGTTTAATTTTATCCTGGTCCACCACTTTAGACTTGGGCCCTTATTGTTTTTCGCCAATTGCTTCTTCTGAACCCCATTTGATGAGCTAGCCTTATTTTTTTATTTGGACTATTGGTTCTTTCCTGCCGTCGGGTCTCTAATTCTAGTGGTAAAGACCATAGGCTTAGGTGGATCATTAATTGGATTTGATATTGGGCTCTTTACTATTCATCCGATTTGGTCTCAGCATTATAGGCTTTTAAATCCGCAAAATGATTCTCATTGCCAAGATTAGAAGCCTTATTCTGATCCTTAGACAGCTACACGTCCTTCACTTCATGATTGCCATCAATATTAATTGACTCTTTATTAATATTTCTTCTTCTAGCTGGAAGTTTAACAAGCATCCACGGGCCATACAAATCAGTTCCGAAATTATTGGAGATTTTAGGATTCTGTCCAGCAATAGTAGTAACGACTGAATCTTTTCCTTTAATGTGAGAATCCTCATCATTATGATGAATTATTGGTTCAGGATCTTGTCCATCCATGTCAGACCTTGATTCTTTTGGAGATGACGATTCTACAATCGTTTCCTTAGCAATGCCACTGTCAACGGTCGTCGGACTTGGAGCAACCGCCTTCTCGGAACAATTTTCCATTTTGTGGTCGTACGTAGTAATCGCAGTGGAAGCAGATGAGATGGAGGCCTTCATACTCCAATTTTATATATTTGCCTAAAACCTGAATCATTGAAACCAAAGGATTAGATAAATCAATTTCAACACAGATTCGAGCAAACTTACCTCGCGAATGAATGGAAGTCATGTTGTCCATCTTAAGCATGTTGCCTAAAATGTTTCCCACTGGCCACAAAAATCTGACATTATATAACTAGAGAGGCAGGTTTTGAATCCGAACTCAGACTGCAAGTCGTTTGATGTTTGGTTCTTCAGCAAAGAATAAAGGTCTCCATCTCTAAACTGTTAGGTAGTGATCTGCTATCATCCATGGTCCTTCATAAAGAGCGTGATTATAATCTTCCTTGGATGAAAATCTCCCTGCATAGTAATCATTATGCATGTCAATTATGCTTATGACCTTTAGAAACCCAATTTCTATGTAGTTTTGCTTGAAGAACTTTAAACATAACTCTCCTACCAAGTTTATATATTAGATGTTGATTGTCACATTTGAGAAATTACACTCCAAGAAAAGGAAGTTTTTACCATCTTTATGTGTTAAATTTGTTGCTTATATTGAGAGATATAGAAATTATGTAACCTCATTTTTGTAAATGAGCATATATATTATTTAAAAAAAGGAAAAATATGTTTCTCATCCTTATAGTTTCAGTCAACTTTAGTCTTCGTCCCTATACTTTAAATCATGTGTTTTTTGTCCCCAAACTTTCTAAACCCCCAAACTATGGTCTCTGCCTGTCAGTGAGATCTGTTAACCTGATGAGCTGGTTAACAAAAGTTACATGTCAACCTTAATATTGAGTCCCAAATAACTGACTGATAATCTAATTAATTTTTTTATTAATTTTTAATTATTAAAATAATCCTAATTGCTAAATTAGGGTTTTCACCTGAGCAATGTTACCCGATAAAATACCTAATTTCATAATTATGTCATTTTAATAATTAAAAAATTAATAAAAAAAGATTAATTAGATGAGTCAGCTATTTGGGGCCCACTATTGAGGCTAACATGTAACTTTTGTAACCCAGTTCATCAGGTTAACAAATCTCACTAACGGTTAGAGACCATGGTTTGGGGGTTTAGAAAGTTCAGGGACTAAAAACAAAGGATTTAAAGTACAGGGACGGAGATCAAAGTTGACCGAAACTATAGGGACGAAAAACATATTTTTCCCTTTAAAAAATTAGATTTGGTAAGGACAATTTCAACTAATTCTCAAAGAATATTAATAAATAATCAACATAGAATTAAATTATTTTACGTTGGATTATGTTAATAGAGTAAGGACTTTCTACTCTCCATAACGTCACTGAGAACTTGTCTTCCCATACTCAAGACCATTTTAGGGACTAATGTGAATTATTCTTAATATTACAGCGAATAATTTGAATACATCATTGTGTCACTTAAAGTGACACATCAACACTCAATTAACACCGCACTGACTAAAGTGAATGACATATATAAATGTCAAACATTAACAGATACATTTTGGAATCTCAGGGATTAAAGTGAATTATACTAATAAAATCAAAGATTGATACAACAATTTACTCTTTTATATATAGTGGGGCATCACTACAAGAAAAAGTAAATTTAACAACGTTTGTTTAGCCACGGTTGGCACAACTCCTCTTAACACATTTGGCTAGCCACGGTTGATATAACCTCTGCTAAAAAAATTAGACTACCAGGGGTTTCTAAAGACACCCCTGCTAATTGTTAAAAAGAAAACGATAATATTAGCAATCGCGTGACTTAACCATAACACAACTTAGAATTTCTCTGACTCTTCACTCTTCTCTTCTCTCGTCAGTGTCTAAACCTAAACCCACAAATCTCCAAATCGCTACCAACCACTCAAGATGTGAGCCTCTTTGTCACTATGCCAATCGTCGGAATCTCTACTCCCCGGAATCTCCTCCATACCAGTTGTCGGTCATCGCCCAAGCTCTTATGTCACGCTGGTGCTATCAAGAATTGCCGCCGAAGTTCCAATCATGTTGCTTCATTGCCTAATGCTCTGTTTCACCATGTGCAGCGTTTCTCATCAAGAAACTCCAACCACGTTGTTGCCTAGTCATTAAATCGGCTCACCTCTGCCACATTACCATGGAGTTCACCGCCTCGAACCCAAATCACAGTATAACACTTAGCTTGCTTTTGTCTTTGGCTAACTTTATTTTCTCTCTCTGGTCTGTGTTGCGTTCTAAGTTCATTACTAGTTTCAGATCTGCTAGGGTTTCTTGAATCTACTACTTCTCATTCTCATTCATAGTTTGAGGGAGGAAAATTGCTACGAAATTTTATATCTCTCTAATACTTTATTTTATTTGCTACACAAGTTTCAGATCCGGTATCTTATCCTTCTCCTACAAATGCGAGGAGATTGAGAGCGAGATATCGAATTCGGCTTTGTCAAATACGAAGGGATCAAAAGCACGTTGGCACTAAGGTATCCGATTTGATCAAGAGAAATGGCATTTTGCAGTTTGACACTATTGGTTACGTCACTGTACTTCATCGGTTAGAAAATTTGTTTAGCAAGTTCACCATTATTCTATAATTCTGCATTATTTCATATATCCTTATGATTAGAATGCTACAATAGCAATTTCTACCATCATAGAATTTCAAAATGACTTTTGGACTGCAGAAAATAATTGTGTATCTTTAGTTTTTTCAAATATATATAAAATGCATCTTAGTTCTATCCTCACGGGTTATCAATATGAAAAAACAATTGAATAGTCTTCAAGATATGATTAAATTGAATAGATTTCTTTTGAAAATATAAATTTTGTTATCCTCCTAATTTTATGTTTGGTTTTGCTTTGGTTATTGTATAAGTTCAAATGTTGAATTGACGACAACATCTTGATTGCACCTCACCTGTTTGATAAAAGGATAGAAAGGATAAGCTTGTGTTTTTGCTATGCTTTTGTAATTTTGTTCGTGATGGTTTACATATTGACTTGAATGTGAATATCTATTTCTCTTTTATTATATGTCAAGTCATCCTACATTAGATTAACCACAGAACTGTCTGACATTTGTACATTCATGAAACTAACATTCTAATGCTATGTTGACATTAAAATTCGTTATCCTTGTTCTTGTGCAATAGATTATATGCAGCCAAAATTGCTTTTCCCTTTGCAATTCTGATCAAAGGCATATACCCCTGCAGTAAGATCATGTACGTTTTTTTTAATAATCATCTATATTTTTAGCTTATTCTCTTTGGCTTCTTGGTATGATAAGAAGTGGAGTATTAATTTCAATTGCCAGTGGGCTGGTGATCTTGTAGGTACATGCTTTCATTTGGAAAATTATTAGTTATATTTTATTCCAAAAGTCACTGGTTTTGTATAAAGATCTATCTGAATCATGATAGATATTTAAATCACCCTATGTTATGTCAGGTTTTGATCAGATTAGCTTGCTGATATATGTATTGGATATATATGACACACTCTCCTTAGCTGGACAGTGGATACCCCATAAAAGTAGACCTATCAGAATGAATGAGAAAGGAAAGTTTACTGCACTCACTTCCCTTTCTACTTATCAACCTCTTTCTTATGGCAAAACTACCCATTTTTATTTTTTTGTTCTAGTTCAGCTCCATTTTTTATTCAAGGCCTTCTTGTGTATATGTTAAAAAGATATTTCTTTACTGGCTTTTTAGCTAGTGAAGTTGTAAGTAATATGATATACATATATAAATGTCCTTGTGAACAGGTTTGAATATAATTTAGTCAGTATTTTTGTACTTTTTACATGAATTTCATACATATAATTTTTAATAATAGGTTTGTCTATTATATATGTATTTACAGGAAGAGCTTGACTTTTCCCTTTTAAGAAATAACATCAAGCGAAATCTCTTTCTTGACAAGGTATGTAGATCTAATTGTGTTGTTGTGTTTTTTTAATGAATATATTATTCCTCTTTCATCATAGTAGATTATATTCCCAAAATTACTTCAATATAGTTATGAAATCACAAGTCTCCAGGTTTACAAGCCTTGTGTATAATAGCTAAATTATATTTCATATAACTGCTAAAATTTCTTGTCTGATTCATCATATAGAGTTGCTAATTGCTAAATTTTTGTTTATAGAAAAAATATTTTCACATATAATATGCAAAAAGCTATAAACCCAATATAACACTTATCATACTAGCCATAAATCCATGTGCAGCAAAAGGAGAAAGGCTCTTCGAAAACAATGGTACTCATGTAAACAATTTAAACCTTGGCCCTCAGTCTAACAAGCAAGAAACTTTTCACTTGCTTCTTGTAGTATGAACATTCTATAACTAAAGGTTTTATACTAAAATTCATTGCCCTTGCAGTAGAGATTTACACATAAGTGAGGCACTGCAGATTGCAGATAGAGGTGCAGAGAAGACTAAATGAACAACTTGAGGTGTGTGATACCAACTTACCATGAATGCAATTTTTCATCCTCCCATCAATCAAACCACTAATACAAATGATTGACATAAAACTTTTAGCTTCTTTTACTCCAAGTATCTTCCTTTCTGACACCTCTAAAAGTTCTCTTACCCCATCTAGCTGCAAAGACTCTTGCAGCTCTGGATAGAGGCCCAAGGAAAATACCTGCAGTCTGTCCTA
This sequence comes from Sesbania bispinosa, assembly GCA_026901365.1. Taxonomy (NCBI): domain Eukaryota; kingdom Viridiplantae; phylum Streptophyta; class Magnoliopsida; order Fabales; family Fabaceae; genus Sesbania; species Sesbania bispinosa. The sequence goes on from QLOH01000429.1 coordinate 99,012, forward strand.
GAGAAAGCTCATGAAACGCTTGGTAGACAGAATTTAGGAATGGTAGGACTTGAATCTGCTAAAGTTCAACTTTCAGAACTTGTGTCCAAAGTATCCACTCAGTGCCTGATGTAAATAATCAACAAAACTAATCAAGCAGTTTACTTTTCTTTAGTGAATGGTTTATCCTATTGCTACTAATGTGCAGTTGTGTTGTTTTAATGCTAACTCTGCTGATCATGGTCACCTATTTCTGAGACATGAACTGGGGCATCTAGAACTATTACATCAAGAAATATATTATATAGGGGAAAGGTATGGATATTTAACTCAAGAAGTTAGTTCTAGAACATTTTAGCATTATCATATTTGTAGCTTTAATTAGTTGTGTTGCCATTTTTCAATTGACATACATGTATATTTATGTCCGTATTTTTGTGCTTCCTTTGATTATTTTTATTTAATTTTTATTCTTGTTAGTTCCTTTGGAATATATGCAAAACTAGTTTATGTAACACCAATTTTTTGATTTTTCAGAAGTTGCGAAGTGCTAATGTATTAAGTTAAAACTGATTGATGTCACTTCCTTATGCTACCACTCTGCTTTATATTTAGATTTATATTAGGACACCTGTAGATATATATAATTGATAGGATTTACCTTTGTAATATTTGAGAAAATATCTATCATATAATTGTATTTGGAGCAAATATTATAATGCATGGGTTGAAAAGCTCACCAAACTAATAAAAGAGCTACCAAAAAAAAAAAGGAAGACATTACCTACGGTTTTAACCCCATGTAAGTACCTTCTTTTTTTGCTGGGTCACTGTTGTATTTACAGGAGGTTTAAACCCCCGTTAAATTTTGTGATCTTATCCGCGGTTTACTAACCCCTGGTAAATATCACATTCTCCGGCGTTTGCTTCTAACCGCGGGTAACACGTTTGTGACGCTCGTTTTACCCGCAGTATTGGCAACCCCTGGTAAAACACTTAGCGGGGGTTTAAACCCCCGGTAAATTCAAAACTAACCCCCGTTAAAATCATTTTTTCTTGTAGTGCATGGCATATGTTGATTCTTAGCAATCAAGCGAAAAAAGCTATTGAGATTAAAGTCTTAAATAATTTCTTACTTAATTTATAAAGGAATTAAATAAATCAAGATAACCAGTAAAATATTGGAAAAATTATTTCAAATGAAAGTGAAAAAAGATATAATTAAGGTCAAATTAGGTAGTAATTTGGTTTAATCAGAACTAACAAGTAATTTGTAAATTGTACATGTATTGTTAAATGCAATATTGATATATAGAAAATTAATATTTATTTTAAAAATTGATATTTTTGATTTTAAAAAAATTAAAAATTAGTTTAATTAATAGAAAATTATTACAGTACGATTGATTGAAAATTTTGGAGTATATATCAATTAAAAACAATGAGGAAAGTATTTTTTTATTATAAAATAACCAATTAAAGAGGGGGAAAATGAAAAGTATAATAACTAATTTTTTTTATTATGTGAATAAAATTATACTATAAGGTTGTTAGTTTGGTACGATAATAATATTTTTACTTGAATTGATTTTAAATCACTTACATTTAATATATTTATAAATCATGATAATTTATTTTTAACTATTAATTTTATATTTTTATCCAAATCAATTCTATCGTACCATCACTTTTAAAATAATCAACATGTGATTCTTTTTACTTATACTATTTTCACTTTAACCCTTTAGTGGGACTTTATCGAAATGTGATCCCAACATCAGTATGTGGAAGCATTTCAAAGAAGTAAGGGATTCCAACAAAAAGTTTTGTTCAAATGTTTCACTGCAAGAGTTAAGATCAAAAGAAGGAGATATCTCCATCAATGAGTTAAACGAAAATTACAATAGTAAATTTCACAATAGATCTCAACCTAAAACTATACAACAATAAATATGTTAATTTGCCTTTTCACTTATAGTATCCCTCACTTGATCAATTTTAATCAATGAGTAAACCCTTAAAATGGTCCCTGAAAGATATGGGGTCGGTCACATTGGTCTCTGAAGGATAATAAATTATAAAAACGTCCCTGAGAGATAGTAACGTCAGTCAATTAGGTCCTTCTGTTAACTCCCCTCTGTTAAAGTTAACAAAACTGCAAGTAAGTCCTCAAAATGGTCCCTGAAAGATATGGGATTGGTCACATTGGTCCCTAAAAGATAATAAATTGTAAAAACGTCCCTGAGAAATAATTACTCATTTATAAACCCTCAAAATGGTCCCTAAAAGATATGGGGTCGATCACATTGGTCCCTGAAAGATAATAAATTATAAAAACGTTCCTGAGAAATAATAATATCATTTATTATGCTTTCTTTTTCCTCGTTGAATTCGTTTCATTCCCAAATATTGTTGGTCGACCACCCAATACATGCATATGTTTCTACTATAATGCTCTACACACCTCTGGTCTGTGTCTGCTATTGTTGGTTTTCTCTCCCTTGGCTAATGTATCATGAACTCCAAGTCCTTTGGTTTCCTCTTTTACTAGAAGCTCACGTATTGCATCCTCTTCCTCTACAGTCTAAGAATAAAAAGAAGCTCCAAAACTTTTAAGGACAAAGAAAGTGCATGAGCCAAATCATCATCTTCTTGTTGAAGATGACTATGAGGAAGCCCACCATCAAATGAATCTTGAAATCATATTCCGTTGAAGGAGGGGAAAACTTTAGAAAGCATAGAGAAATAGAAGTAAAAATGATATGGCAAGAAAGAATAAAAGCAAAAGTTTCACATATGAGTTGGATTCACAATTCACAACTCCCTGAAATTTCTCGATCAGAGGAAATGGACAATCTATCCAAAGCATCAAGCATGTGCCTCATTATAGGTCTCTTATCAGGGCTGTTATGGACACAAGTCATCACAATTTTCAAAACTGCAATTATCTCTTCTTCCTTATCTGCATCTTCAGCCAAGTATGGGTGTAATACGTCTGAGAGTGGCTTCTTCTCCTCAATGCAGAACTGAATCCATTGAACAAGGTCCATTTCTGAGTTACCCACTTGGATAATGGGTAATCGCCCTGTGATAATTTCTAACAAAATCACACCATATGAATAAACATCCCACTTCTGTGATGGCTTCACCACTTTCAGTGCTTCTGGAGCCTAATAATCATTTCCCAAAATATTAGTTGCAACTTCAGTAGACAAGCTCTTTTGTCTCTCTTGGAGAGTTTCTCTACAGCCACTCAGTTGGATTGCAAGGTTGGGGTTCCCCCAACATTATTTGCAAGGCGCCCAAGTCCAAAATCAGAGATCTAGGGTGTCATGTTATGTCCAACAAGTATGTTACTTGACTTGAGATCTCCAGTAACATTTTTTGGGGCTAAATTCATGCAGAGAGATCAATCCTTTTGCAGTTTCTTTCATGATTTTCAATCGATAGGACCATGATAGCGGGGTAAATGTCATTAGTCCAGCTTTTCTAGAAATGGTGAGGCATGACTCGCATTTGGGAATGAAACGAAATCAACAAGGAAAAAGAAAGTATAATAAATGATGTTATTATTTCTCAGGGACGTTCTTACAATTTATTATCTTTCAGGGACCAATGTGATCGACCCCATATCTTTTAGGGACCATTTTAAGGGTTTATAAATGATGTTATTATTTCTCAGGGACGTTTTTACAATTTATTATTTTCAGGGACCAATGTGACCAATCTCATATCTTTCAGGGACCATTTTGAGAATTTACTTGCAGTTCTGTTAACTTTAACATAGGGGAGTTAACGGAAGGACCTAATTGACTGACGTTACTATCTCTCAGGGACGTTTTTACAATTTATTATCTTTATGGACCAATGTGACCGACCCTATATCTTTCAGGGACCATTTTGAGGGTTTACTCTTTAATCGATATATATAAAACTTCATCACTCACGCACAAATTTTGATCAACAAATTGCAAGTAGTGTGGGGTACAAGTAACTATATGCAATTGTACAAGTTAGAATGCCAACTGAAACAAGAGAATGAGTACTGTGCTCAATTTGCAACAAGCTTGGGGTAGCAAGTTTAGTAGGTGGATGGGGAAGGTGGCATCATAAGCGCCCTTAAATCCTCCTTAATGCACGTGATGAGACTAGTGGGTGTAGTAGATTTCCACTAGCCAACAGATTAAGGGGCCAAAGTCGCTATGGAATCTATGATTGGGAACCCAACAGCCTATACGATTCCCACTCCAACACCTCCCAAATATTTTGGGATTCTTAATTGGGTGAGTTTGTCGTTCATTTCTTTTTCTTTTCTTTTTTTCGTTTTTTATGGATTAGATTATGCCTGCATCATGAATCGTCATTCTCTTTTGTAGGAACTTGTCCCCTACGGCTGGGAATCTATTGGCGTAAATCAACTTGGTTTAGGATAATATTCTCCAAATCCTCTTTTTTTCCCAATCTCTTGGCATAAATAAAAACATGACTATATATATAGATATGGTTATCGATTTCGGAATTATATATATGTTTATGTTATAGACGGGTGAAAATTAAAATGTGATTTTCTTTTCCAATTTTACGGAGAACTTGTCGGCAGTTAATTTTCTCTATGATTAATTTGTTTTTGGAATAATTTATTGAAAAAAAAAATTAATAACAATAAAAAATTCATGAAACATTGAAATTGATTAATTATTTAAGATTAAATGTTGTATTAATAAAAATTGTATAATTGAACAATTAAGATTAAAAATTTGATTCAAAAGCTGAAATCAACTTTACATATAGATATAAATTTACTATCTCACTATTGGTCATAAAGTTTCCGTGGCAAAAGCATTATAGGATTTCAAATTTTCATTCATTAGTCTAGTGACACCTAATGTGTTATTAAATTCAATAATTGATGTGGCAGCACATCATTGTATGTCTGTGTAAAATTTCTTTATACTGACGGTGTATATAAATTAAACTCTTAATATATTCCACATCATTGGATGTCTGTGTAAAATTTCTTTACACTGACAGTGTATATAAATTAAACTCATATTAATTATAGAACACTTTTAAAAGTATAATTTATTATCTTTTAATGACTATTTTCATACTTAGTTTCATGCACTTTTTGCTTATATATTTTATAAAAAAGTTAAAAAAATTGACATTATTAAATTATATCATTAATAAATAATAAAATTAAGAAAATGAATAATTCAGATTAAATGTTATATTAATAGAAATAAAAATATATTTTTAGTCCCTATAAAATTAGTGGATTTAATTTATTGTTAGTTCCTCTAAAATTTGTTTTAATAAAATCATCCTCCTATTTTTATTTTATGAAATCGTCCATAATGTAAATTAGCATATGTTATGTGATGATACGTAACTTTATCTTTCATGGTCATTCTCTCATGTGGCAAATACTAATTCTATGTGACAAATACCCTTTACAGATGTACCTCTAGTAAAATAACACTTAATTATAATGCTATCATAATTAACAAACCCTAATCTTTCCCGGTTTCCATATTCCCAAATCTGAAAATTTTCCTTGTTTGATCAAGTTACAAATCCTATCCATTTTTAACCTCCATCACACATTCAACTTCCCCCAATTGAATCTATAATAACACAATTGTACAACACAGCACGATTCTACATCCCTTAGCCTTCGCCCAATTACACCATTTCTCCCTTATCTCAAACTGTCAGTAGCAATCCCAAAGAAAGTCAGTCACCATCTTCAAATTGAAACCATAGTCCCACACCCAGCCAATGCAATTGTTCTTAAAACCTGATCATAGGTCTACTAATTAATTCCCCTCAACCAAGAAGTCTTGATCCAACCATCACCCCTCTTCCAATCAAGAAATCTAGCAAAAAAAACATTTGAGAGAAAAACTATCAAATCAGCAATAAAAAACAAATCCAGAGAGAAAGGAGAGAGAAACCAAAAACATAATAGAAAATCAAAACCAAAAAGAGGGAAAATCAAAATAAGGAAAGACAAAGTAAGAAAGTGAGAGAGAAAGGAGGAGGAGACGATGTCATTGTGTCTCTCCTACCACAAATACAGTCATTGTATTTAGATGACGAGACCCTAGAATAGCACGGTCGCGCCCACTAATCTTTTTCATAGCGCCAATCCTTGCCTAGTGGCCAAATCCATCATTGTTTTCACCTCCCACAGCCAAGCACGACTGCTGAAACACTACATCCCCTGGCTGAGGCGTCACTATATGGAGTACGAGGATGATGACTTGCAAGGGACAAAACTCTTTTAGGACCATAGCTTTTCCCTTTCATGGATGGACGGAAGAATATTCTCTCTACCTTAACCTTTGTGCACGACGGTGGAGGAATTTAGGGCAGTGAAATGAGACCAGGAGTTTTGGGGAAGAAAATCACAAGACCATACTCACGTGACTCATATATGTAACAAAGGGTATTTGCCACCTATGATTAGTATTTACCACATTAGAAAATGACTAGGAAATTAAGATAAGATAACACATCATCATCACATCACGCATGCTAATTAATAGCAAGGACGGTTTCAGGAAAAATAATTGGGAGGATGTTTTAATTTAAAAAATAAAATTGTAGGGACTAAAAATAAAACTCACTAATTCTATAAAAATTAAAAACATATTTTACCCAACATAAAGTAAGGTCCTTTATATTAATTTGAAATATTATATATCTTGATTTCTTATGATTTTTTTATTACTTAAAATTATTATATAATATTAAAAATACATATTTATTATTATCGATCTAAACATGGTACAATCACGATTGAACCAATGAATTACGAACTAGTGTTTTCAACAGTTCAATTATCGGTCCGATTTTAAAGAGATTACAAAAACAAAATTGTCATTTTATCAATGTAACATTTTTTTGAATTTAACTCAAATAATATAGTAAATATATGTTTCTTTCAATAAAAAAACTTGGAGATAGTAAATTGTCTCATTTTAAGGAAAGGATGTTGTTATAATTAGCTTAATAAGAACTTAAAAGTTTGTTTGACCGATGACAAGGATATGAGAAATACTATATGATAAATTATCCTATTTTATTTACATCTATAATTTGATGAGCAAATAGTTAAAAATTAATTCTCTCAACTTATCCTATCATACTCACTAGTTAAAAATTGATTTGGTGGTGAAAGTCTATCAGAAACCAATAGGATAGGATAGAAATACTTTTTCCCCTGTCATTCTTGTTTGGAATTATGAGTTTGTTTGGTAAGTCATTTTAAATAGATAAAAACCGAAATTAGTTACCTGAAATCATTTTATCACTGTTTAGTAAAATAGCTTTTTTAGGTACACTACAAGAAATTCGGGTATTAGCGACGGCCTAAGGTCGTTGCTACAAGGTGAAAACTGTTGCTACAATGCCATTAGCGACGACCACAAGGACGTCGTTAAAATGCTCCTCATTAATACCGTAGCGACGAGAAAAAAACAGTCGTTGCTACGTAGCGTTTGCTTGCCCGAAGCTAAAGTCGTCGCTAGGCTGAAGGCTGTCACAAAGTGAAAAGATCAAAGGTTATCGCTAAGCCGTCACACCGTAGCGACGACCTAGGCCGTCGCTAATAATTATATATATTTTCTTAAAAATTATAACTAGTGACGACCATGGTCGTCGCTAATGATTATATTAATTTTTTTAATTGGATTTAGGGTTTTATATTTAATTTTATTTTAATTTACGGATTTACGGTTGAATTAATATAGAAATTCAATTTTTTATTTATTTTATAAATTTATATCATATTTATTAACGATCTAAAATATAAATAAAAACAATAAATACTATATAGAAACACTCATATAGAATATATATATATACACAAAGTGTATAAAAACATAATACAATAAAAAAAATCACGGTTGACGGCGATGACGCTGCTGTGGTGGTGGACCACGATCCTCATCCTCATCCACGGGCTGGTAATCCAGGTCGCCATCGTAGTGCAGGTGTGGCTGAGCCTGACTGTAGCTGATAGAACCACCTCCATTGCGCGCATCCAACACTAACTACAACTGTTGTCGGAGGTCGTGCGAAGTCCTCCTCCAACCGTGCGTACTGGGCCTGACAGTAATCAGCCCTCTCTTCAGCACGGCTAGCCTGCAGCTTTGCTTCGATCACTTCCTGGCGCAGCGCCTCGTCAGACGAATGTCGTGACCCGTCGCTTCCGCTGGTATGGGCCCGAGACTCGTGAATGAAGCTGGTCACACCGGGACGAATGTTGCTTCACAAGTCCCCGATGCCATAACAGCGGCCTCGAGTCTTGCCACCGGCAACATCCTTCCAGATCTGTAACTTGGTGGACCCATCAGTGATGGAGTTTTCCCCCATTTGTGACTCCACCTCCCTAAGTCGGTCATGGTAATTTGTCTGTTGAGTAGAGATAAACTAATTATATTAAGTTAGTTATTATATTGCAAATATATGAAATTATATAAAAATAATAATGCTAAGCATACTTTTGACTTACATATGTGGATCGCGCTCTGTCATCTACCCAGCCACCACCCTTTTTTGTGTGGGTGACCACAAAAAACTCATCGGGATCTACATCCCGCCCAAGTTGTCATCATTACACAGAAAAAATACACTAATTAATTATTTTAATTACAAATACAAAAATAATATAGAAGAGTGGGTTTTTACAAACCATATCCAACGCGACCTCAATGTGGGCCTTACGGCCCGTGGTGTGGACTGTCTCGCCTCAACGAGAAGTCCGATTGCTTTTGTTATGAGAGAACATCCCCTTAAACTCATCAGAGGCGAAGTAGGTCAATAGACCCTCCCAGACCTCCTCACCATACCAACTGGGCCTAGTTCCACTCGTCCGGGCCTTATTCAGTATATCCCGAAGGCGTATAGCAATCCTCTGGTCGTACACCTTCTTAATCTGGCCCTCGTCCTCAAGGGCCCAAGTAACTCAGCTCTGTAAAAGAAAAAACTTTTAAGGTAAGTCATTTGAAAATGTCATAACAAGTTAAAAAAATAATGTAAAATGAAAACATTTTACTGTAAATTCCTCCCACCACTTGTCCCTCACATCCTTCGGGGTGACCTCCCACAAATAGTGAGGACCCCGGAATTGTGACGGATCGCATGACCAATGGCCGCGATGGGGGGTTGTTAGGCACCCAACTGCAAAATAAATTCAGTGTTAACACTGCAACTTATGAAAATTAAAAATATTACAGAAATAAAAGAAATTGTAGAAACTCACCCTTTACCATAAGGTCGGATGATAACCCTACTGTGAGGGTCCCGCTCATGATCGACATTGGAGCTGGCATCCTGGTGCGGAGGTTGTTGTACATCAGGGTCGAGGTCAGCCTCCGCATCAATGTCACCCTGGGGGTTGTCCTCACCCTCCGAATCATAAATATGTGGCCGATCATCGTCTGGCAACTGATGGCCTACCTCGGGGGCAACCTCATGATAACCCAGAGTAGGTATGAATCTCATCTGCTCCATGAAGGCTCCAGCTGATGCAGCTGGTTGGGCAACCTCTGCAGGGGTTGGCACCACGTACGGTGGAGGGGCGGGCGAAGAAGGCTGCTCTGGCAGTTGCTCAGGGAGAGGGAGGTTGGTCCTATCCCGACGTAAGCGAGCTGCCTGTGCAGCAAGCTCGCCCGGAGGGATGGACCTCCCTCTAATGGGTGGGACCTTTTGTCCACCTCGACCACGCATACGAGACATAGTTACCTTATTTTAATAAGTTTAAATTAAATATTAAAAACATACCTATAAATTAAATAAACAACTACATAATATCCTAATAATGAATAATTAATTACTGCATAATTACTAATAATAAATAATTAATTACTAATAATTACTAACTACGTAATTACTAATAATTAATAACTACATTATTACTAATAATTAATAATTAATTATTAATAATCACTAAACAACTACCTATATACTTAAATACATATACAACTAAAATAACAACCTACATAATTAAACAACTAACTACATAATTATATAACTATAATTAAAAAATATTAATTAAATAATTACCTGAACGACGACAAGTGGTGGTGGACGGCTGCCGGTGGTGGTGGACAACAAGTGAGGGAGAGGGAGTGGGACAAAGGGACAGGGAGGCAACCTACAAATATTCTGATCGGTTTAAAATGAACCTAAGAACGAGGGGGAGTGTTTAATCGGTGGGGATTTGAAAATGAACGAGAGAGAGGGAGAGAAAGTGGAGGTGGCCGAAGCTAAGAGGAGGAGGAAGGAGAGGAAGAGGGGAAGGGGAAAGGGTTTTGTGAGCGTAAGTTTTAAACGTAGCAACGGCTACAACTGTTTCTAAGTTAAAAAATTTCTCTGACACACCAATTTTAATTTTAATTAAAAACGTAGCGATGACTTGACTGTTGCTACGTTTATTTTTCTAATTTTCGGAAAAAAATAATTAGTTTTTTAGCATATCGACAACCTAGTCGTGGCTACAGTGTGAAACGTAGCGATGACCAGGCCGTCACAACGTGTTAATTGCACAGTTGCGCGTTGAGCCACACATTTAATGTTGTAGCGACGGCCTAGCCGTCACTAGTAGCGACGGTGCATGGTCGTTGTTACGTTTTCGCGTCTAAGGATCTGTGCATTCTTGTAGTGGTACGTAGCTATTAGTTTTTCTTGAGAAACTACTTGAGGTAGTTTTTTTTAAAAAGCTTCATTTTTCAACTATTAGCTGAAAATTTATTATAACTTCATCCATCAACAACTTTCACTCATCATTATTTAATACTTAATGATGTCTTATATGTCATTTTACTAATTTCAACTAATTTTATCAAACACTTTCAATTAAATTAGTTAATTTATCGGCTTTCAACTAGCTTTTTCCTCTTTCATCTAGCTATTAAACTTTTAACTAATTTTTTCACCTAATTTTACCAAATACTATATTTTCCTAACTTAATGAAAAAGAGGACCTTTTCATCTTAGAAGACTTAATGAAATTTTCATCTTTCATTTATAAAATAAAGCAATCGAAAGAAGGAAAATTGGCATTTCTCAAGACTCAGAGTATATTAATCAATCCTTATAACCATAACTTCAAATGGTAATCGTAAGGGAACTCTGTATACTTAAAAAAAATTTAAGGTTTCACCCTAACACAAGGAAAATTCGCTTTTGGATTTGTAAATGCATACAAAGTAAAAAAAATTATATTATATGCACTTACTTCCCACCCTAAATACATAAATATTACTATAGATACCATATTGAATTTGTGTGACTGTTGTCTTTCTACCTTTGTATGAAATTTGTTTCTTAGTAGAAACTGATGCACTTATATATGTACAATCCAAAAGGACTAAAACTAAACAAAAAAATAATATAAATAAGTGGTAAATTTAAGGTGCCAATTAAATTATAGGATAAAATGTGTTTTTAGTCTCTGCAAATTGACTGAATTTTGCTTTTAGTTCTCGTAAATGTTTTTTTTTTCTTTTACGTCCTTACAAATGCAATTTTTTTTATATAGCCGTTAAAACTCCGTTAATAACTAACAATTCGATTTTTGTTTTTAGTACTCGTAAATGAATTTCCTTTTTTATTACATCCTTACAAATGAATCTTTTTAAAAAATGCATTTCTGTCGTTACAACTATTGTTTTGCTTCTCCTTCTCCTTCTCCTTCTCATTCTCTTCCTCCTTTTGCTACTCATTCTCCTTCTCCTATTTCAGGTGTGATTTAATTTGAATTCATTTTCAGAGTTGTGACTATATGAGAATATCTTATTTAGCTCCTCTAAATATATACCTATGCAAAAAATTATTAGTTTCAGAAAAAAATATGATATAGAAGAAGGAGGGGAGGAGAAAAAGCATAAGAAGAAGGAGGAGGAGGAGTAGATGAGGAGGAGGAGGAGTATGGGAAGAAGGAGGAGAACCGTTAAGTTAACACAATATTTAATAGCAAGTATCAATTTAAAAAAAATTACATTTGTGAAAATGTAATTTTTAACTAATGTGGTGTGATTCATATAACTTTTAACTAATTACATTAAAGATCGAGTATATCAATGAATGTATTGCTAGCTATACTCTCCTCGCGACATGCATATCATATGCATCCATGTGTGAACTGAAATGTGAATAGGCTTGCCTACACGTCAATTAGGTGGTGGTGTACATGTGAATTCAAATCCCTTTCGGCAACCTTCAATCAACTTCAGGTAATTAAATTTAAAATCCGGGACACGTGTCAACCGTGCAAGATTATGGCCAAATGTCACCATGCATAGCAAGATAGCAAGACAGGTATTTCAACGTACGCCAAGAAGTGATGAATTGCATGTGCAACTGTGCATGTAAGCCAAATACTACTAGGGGAGGTTATATCGAGCTCTCCGCACCGCACTCACTGCATTAATGGACTACTTGCTGGTTGCTACAGTTAATGCCCAAGGAGATTAGAGTCTTTGTGCGGTCGAGTTTTCCTTAACATTGTCTATTGTGTATAGAAATATCAAATTCATACAATATAAATTAAATATATAATTTATACAACACACATTTTCTCTCTATTTCTTTTCATCACATTACCCATCACATTTCACATTTCTCTCTTTTCTCTCTATGGTGTACATGTATAATTAACATTACTCTTGTATATGGGCGAAGCCAATATATTTGTATTGGAGGACTAAATAAAATATTGAAAATATATAATTAAAAGTATATATTAAATATATTTTAAATAAGAAAAAAACTTATTTAGATGGAACTTTTACTCTTTAATTTTAAATATCACTTTATTAATATAAAAAAATAATGAAAAGTTAAAACTTAACTCTAAAAAATTATAAAAATAATTATATAGTAAGTAAAAAGTAATAAAAATAATATTAAAGGATTTATAAAATATTGAACAAAATAAATTAAAAATTAATAAAATATTTTATGTGAGATTTATATAATTAATAATGAAAAAGAAAGGTTTAATTAAGCTTTCAATCCCCGAAAATATCCTGAATTTTTAAATTTAGTCCCCCCGGCCCATTTTTTTATTTTTTTAAATGGTCCTCAAAAATTAATTTTATCCCCAAATGGTCCTTTTGATTTTTTTACCAAAAAGTATTAACGTGAAACAAAAATCATAGGGACCATTTAGAAAAATTATAATATTTTGTAGGGATTAATTTGAAATCGTGATGTTTTTTTAGGGACAAATTGTAGAAAAAACAGAGGGACCATTTAGAAAAAATCATTATGGGAGGACTATTATAGAAAAAGTAAATTAAAAATGAAAGATCAAATAGAAAAATCGTGATATTTTAAGAATAAAAAACCTATATAATTAAACCAAAAACAAAAGAGTATCAAATCATCTTAATATTTTACTCTCTTGTAAATAGACAACATGATTTTTTTACTTTGTTCTAACTATTTCTTAAACTATATTTTTTTTATAATAGATACTTTCATTAACATTAAATTAGATAATTAACGGAACCAATTTTAATCTTTTAAGATTATGTTTTTAAATATTAAAAGCACATGAATAAAGGAATACCTAAGGAGTAAAATTACAATTTTTATTCTTGAATTTTATAAGGTTCTAAGCATATTTTTAATTCTAAAAGTAAAAAAAAACGTTAGTGTTATCTTAGTTTAGGGCTTTTTTATTTGAAAACTTATTTTATATGATTTTAATTAATTGAAATGGATTTTATTATTTATTTAATTCATGTTAATGAAAGGACACATTACAAAAATATAATTAGGTTTTATGTATTAATTATAATAAACTGAAAGTTCATTTTATTTGTGTAAAAAAAGTAAAAGTTTATAGTGATTATTTACTCTTTTTCCATAAAAAAAATTAAAAACTTTTGAGCGGGCATAACCTGACCGGCTGACCCTCCTTAATTCACTAATCACTATGCCCAGCCTATGCTGTAATCAAAAGTGAAAATTAAATTGAAGAAATTAATTCTTATATATTTGATTTGCATGAGTTTCTTTTATTTGTTTTGACGTATTTGCATGAGTTTCTTTTACATTTAGTTAATCAATAATGAAAAATTACATAAATTTTTGTACAGCAAAGATTTTATACTTAAGATTATGGTATATTAATATTTAATTATTAAAAGTTAAGTATAGTGTGTTGAGGAAGTCGCATTCAATATTCTCACAAAAGAAAACAAAAAAGAAATTGAAAGTTTAAATACTAGAGAAAACAATGGATGAAAAAGGTTCCTTAATTTCTCCTAATAATGACAATGTCTGAAAGTTTAGTCACAACATTATATTGGTTAAAGATTAAAAGTATACAACTTGCACGCATACTTATTTGCATTAGTTTATTTGAAAGACATCATTATTTTTTATAACTTTCTAGCTAAGAGGATTTCAAAAAAACATTATATTCTCTTAAAAAATATTTATTTTTCTTAAAAAAACTAAACCAAACATGATAAACTTTATTTGATACTCCAAGAGGTACTTAATTCGGTTTTTATTTGATATTTAATCATCATATTTTTATTTAACAATTATAAAAATATTACTTTATTTTTATTTCTTATTTTTAATATTTAATTTTATGAAAGAAATAGTGAAAACATTATGTTAAATAAATATGGTGATATTTTATAACTATTATTAACCAAGCTATATGAATTAAAAAGTCGATATTTAATAAAATAAAAGTTAAGCCTTAAGGATGATTATTATAGAATTAAAACATAAATTATTAAACAAAAAGTATAAGCTTTTTAAATATGGAGAAAAATTTAACATTATTTTATAATATGTTTTGTTAAACAAGTATAATCATTTAGTAAGAATATGTTTGTTGATGAATACAATACATTTTTTAAATAATAAAATATTCAACAATAAATAATTAATTTCTTAGACAACGACCTTAAGAAATATCCCGTAGATCTAATGGGTTGCGGAAGACTTGGTTTTACAATTTTCTCTACTTTCAACACAGCCCTTTTGGCAAAATAATGGAGACTTGATATATCTCTTTGGTAGCTAGGGTTCTCAAAGGACATTATTTTCCACATTTGTTTATTATGGATGCCCCTAAATCACATGCCCAATGTTATACGTGCTCAAGTATAGCCTAAAAAATGGGTAGTTAATCTAAGCTTTACTGAAGATCGATAGGACATAGTTGCAATGTCAAAACATGGGGGGAGATAAATACGTCCCAATGTTTTGGTGATAGAATGATCTATTTTGCCGAAAATGATGTGCACATATATGGAGCTAATCCAGTGTATTATTTGATTGATACATTAGGAATTGATTGGGATAGAAGAAAGATTTTCTTTATTTTCAAGTGTTATGAAGATGTTGAGATCCTATATAAGAATCCAACTCATGTAAAGATATAAGCATTTAGAAGCATAGCTTTGATAGTGTGTAAATTAACTATCTAATTGGGGTATAACCTCTTCATAGATCATAAATATACTTTTCTTGCCTTTCGGTAGTAATGGTGAATTGGTGATAGAACTTTACCTTATATTTGGATAGAGAAATTTGAAATTACTAGAATTCATGTGTTGAAATAATAGAAGAAAGAATTCCAAATGACAAATAAGATGATTTTTTATGACAAATAGGAGAATTTCAAATGACAAATATTGAGAGAGAATTTCAACATTTCTCTTTTATGTTCAAAACTTTTTAGATTGTTATTGTCAATTCCTCCCATTTTAACAATTCACTCGACATTGTCTACTATAATTTTGAGAATTCTAAAATTCTCTATCCAAACACACACTTATGGAATAAAATTTTGGGTGTTAATTAAATCCTAGCTAGTCTCGATGCAATGAGCTGGTGTCGAGAGCATGTTGAGGTAGTGTCCTCTCTGGGCACTAGACCTAGCATTTGATCTATCCTCTCTTCAAGTCTTATTTGAGACTGATTATATATATACAAAGAGCTTAAGGTAGCATGGAGAAGGAACAAAATCAATTTATCCCACTTTTAGGAGATTTTCGCAGAGTGCAAAAATAAAACTCAATTATTCACTTCTATTTCGTTAATGCATGTTGCCAAAAAATGCAATATACAATTGTTTACCTGGAAGATTCTACGGTGGACCAAATTTTATTTGGTCCATCTAGTCCAGTTTCCATTTTTTTCCTTATAAAAGGTGAATGAATAATTTTATTTTTTATTAAATAATCTTTATATGACTATTTGAATTTAATTTAAGAAAAAAGTATGAATTTACAATACAATCTGTGCTAATTTCGTTGAAAATATATCAATTTAGAGTTAAAGGGAAAAATTTTACATTATACGATAATATCGAATTGGGTTTTTATTATTTTCAAGTGATATTTCATAAAAGCAACTTGAAACTATTTTAATATCAATCATTAATAAAAATGAGCATTGAATTTAGTGATTAGAGATTTAAATTACTATATTTTTACATTTTGGACCATGTGAACCATGGTCCACCATAGATAGACCATTGTTTACCTAGGCTTGCATTTTCTTTTAAATCTATGTATTGTTTAGGGGATATGCATCTCATTATTGCTTCTATCTCTTTTAGGCCTTATTGATTTTGAGGCCATTTCCTTAAATAGAATGATAATTCACAACTTTACCTTAAAAAAAATTAACATAAAACATAATGTCTTTAAAAATCATTTAACATTCAAAATTCAAAGTAGTACAATTGTTTACATTCAATATGCATTACTTTAAAGGCTTTTTACTGTGAATATCAGTTAGGGAAATTCTAGGGTTGTAACGTCCTAAATTTTATTAGAATAAATATTAATTAAATTAAAGAGACTAATTTAGAAAATAATTAATTTAATGAAAAATAAATAATAGGAGTGTTATTATTATTAGTTTTGTTTTGTAAAGGTAATTTTAATTGAAAAGAGAATAAGTGGGTAGAGGATGGGCCCAAGCCCATCAAGCGTTTAAGTATTTAAATAGGGAAAGGGTACCAATTCACCCTAATCCTTATTTTTCAAATCGTCGGAGAGCGAAGATCCAAGGAGGGGAGAAACTACATCTCAAGAGGAGATTGCTGAGTGATCGAGAATCAAGAACCAAGAATCAAGATTGTTGCAGTTTGATCTTCGCTTAAGGTATGGTGGGGAAGAGGGTGCTGCTTGTATATGCATGTAGGGGTGAATGGGTAGTGAGAATAACCTTTAAAGATTAATAATTGAAATCAATATGTGAATATGTGTTGTTTTGTGATGAAAACTATGGATTGTTGATTGTTGTATGATTCTTGATGAATCTTGAGTGGATTGAATGAAAATAATGAGAACAGTGAAAAGAGGTTAAACAAGGGTTTAGAGATAAGGAACCATAATTGATTAAATGTTAAAATTATTGGAAATTATAGGAATGATTGTTGATTTTAGTGAATTTAATCGGTAAAAACGAGTTTAATTGAATTAGGAACTTGAGGAATTAAGTAGGGATTGAAGAAGAGGGTAGAGGAAAGTCATTCCCGTTTTTACCCAGAGCTGTGAATGTAAAATAGCGACTGCGGATTCGTTCATCGTTGGATCGGGCTGAAATTTTAACAGCTGGTTTGGAACACCTGGTTCTTCATTCTGAACGGTTGGATCGTCGATACGAGGTCTAGGTTAGGATATATTTAGTTCGCACTAGAGGAAAGTTATTCCCGTTTTTAGATAGAGCTGCGACTGTAAAACAGTGACTGCAGATTCGTTAACCGTTGGATCGGGCTAAAATTTTAACAGCTGGTTTGGAACACCCGGTTTGTCATTCTGAACGGTTAGATCATTGATATAAAGTCTAGGTTGAGAGATATTGAGTTCGCACTGTAGCTGTAGATTTGGGGTTTTTATTGATGAAATTGAGTTGGATGTTTATTGTTTTGTGGATTGCTTGATTAATTAGATGTTTAGAGTATAATGATTGTGGATGCTTTAGGATGATGATGATTAATGATATTTGATGATGAATATGATGATGTATATGATGATTGATGATGAATATGATGAGGTATAATGATGATATTGATGATGAGTGTGATAATAATGATGTTAATGATGATAATGTATGCCACTTTATGATAATGATGTTGATGATGATAGTGTATGTCACTTGATGATGATGATGTTAATGATGTATGATGATGATGTTGATGATGAGTGTGTGTCACTTGATTATAAAGATGATGTTTAATAATGAGTGTATGTCACTTGATGATGATGATGTTAATGATGGATGATGATGATGTTGATGATGAGTGTGTGCCACTTGATTATAAAGATGATGTTTAATAATGAGTGTATGTCACTTTATAATCAAGTGACACACACTCATCATCAACATCATCATCATCCATCATTAACATCATCATCATCAAGTGACATACACTCATTATTAAACATCATCTTTATAATCAAGTGACACACACTCATCATCAACATCATCATCATACATCATTAACATCATCATCATCAAGTGACATACACTATCATCATCAACATCATTATCATAAAGTGGCATACATTATCATCATTAACATCATTATTATCACACTCATCATCAATATCATCATTATACCTCATCATATTCATCATCAATCATCATATACATCATCATATTCATCATCAAATATCATTAATCATCATCATCCTAAAGCATCCACAATCATTATACTCTAAACATCTAATTAATCAAGCAATCCACAAAACAATAAACATCCAACTCAATTTCATCAATAAAAACCCCAAATCTACAGCTACAGTGCGAACTCAATATCTCTTAACCTAGACTTTATATAAATGATCTAACCGTTCAGAATGACAAACCGGGTGTTCCAAACCAGCTGTTAAAATTTTAGCCCGATCCAACGGTTAACGAATCTGCAGTCACTGTTTTACAGTCGCAGCTCTATCTAAAAACGGGAATAACTTTCCTCTAGTGCGAACTAAATATATCCTAACCTAGACCTCGTATCGACGATCCAACCGTTCAGAATGAAGAACCAGGTGTTCCAAACCAGCTGTTAAAATTTCAGCCCGATCCAACGATGAACGAATCCGCAGTCGCTATTTTACATTCACAGCTCTGGGTAAAAACGGGAATGACTTTCCTCTACCCTCTTCTTCAATCCCTACTTAATTCCTCAAGTTCCTAATTCAATTAAACTCGTTTTTACCGATTAAATTCACTAAAATCAACAATCATTCCTATAATTTCCAATAATTTTAACATTTAATCAATTATGGTTCCTTATCTCTAAACCCTTGTTTAACCTCTTTTCACTGTTCTCATTATTTTCATTCAATCCACTCAAGATTCATCAAGAATCATACAACAATCAACAATCCATAGTTTTCATCACAAAACAACACATATTCACATATTGATTTCAATTATTAATCTTTAAAGGTTATTCTCACTACTCATTCACCCCTACATGCATATACAAGCAGCACCCTCTTCCCCACCATACCTTAAGCGAAGATCAAACTGCAACAATCTTGATTCTTGGTTCTTGATTCTTGATCACTCAGCAATCTCCTCTTGAGATGTAGTTTCTCCCCTCCTTGGCTCTTCGCTCTCCAACGATTTGAAAAATAAGGATTAGGGTGAATTGGTACCCTTTCCCTATTTAAATACTTAAACGCTTAATGGGTTTGGGTCCATCCTCTACCCACTTATTCTCTTTTCAATTAAAATTACATTTACGAAACAAAACTAATAATAATAACACTCCTATTATTTATTTCCCATTAAATTAATTATTTTCTAAATTAGTCTCTTTAATTTAATTAATATTTATCCTAATAAAATTTAGGACGTTACAACTCTCCCCTCCTAAAAAGAAAATTCGTCCTCGAATTTTACCTGAAGCGAACAATTCTGGATAAGACTCCTTCATCTTCTCTTCGAGTTCCCAAGTGGCACTCTCGGGTGTAGGTCCTCCCCATATTACCTTAACTAAAGGAATCTCTTTACCTCGAAATTGTTTCACCCTCCGATCCTCAACTCTCACCGACATGGTTTCCACTGTTAGGTTTTCCTTAACCTCGAGATGATCCGACTCAATCACATGCAAAGGATCGTGAATGTATTTCCGGAGTTGAGAAACGTGGAAAACGTTATGAAGAATAGACAAATGTGGAGGCAAAGCGATTTGGTAGGCAAATTGCCGACTCTTTTAAGGATTTGGTAAGGACCAATAAATTGAGGTGTAAGCTTTCTAGACTTTAATGCTCTACCAACCCCGGTCCACGGAGTGACTTTCAGGAATACATGATCCCCTTCTTTGAACTCTAACTACTTCCTTCTCTTATCAGCATAGCTCTTCTGCCTACTCTGGGCTGTCCTCATCCTCTCCTGGATTATCCTAACCTTATCAGTGGTCTGCTGCACTATCTCAGGTCCTAATGCAAGACTCTCACCCGGCTCACACCAACATAAAGGGGTTCTACATCTCCTACCATACAATGCTTCATAAGGCGCCATACCTATGCTAGAGTGAAAGCTATTGTGTGAGAGCCGGAGGCTGATGAGGGCGGGGAGTGATCGCTAGTGCAAAGAGGCACGGACAAGGAGCGGCTCCTGGCAGGCTTCTAAGCTAGAAGGGACACATGGATGAACCGAGCCCACACCCGAATGTGAGGGATCTAGAGGCTGTGCAAGTATGGGACTGTACAGTTGAAAATAGCTTAAAGGAAATTGTTGGGGAGAACTATACCATCAAGGTGCATCTTCTTTTTGGAAGCCCATAACATAAGAACTCCATAGTTAAGCGTGCTTGGCTTGGAGCAATTCTGGGATGGGTGACCTTCTGGGAAGTTTCCCGGAAAGTGTGCAAGTGAGGACAACGCATACTGGAAAAGACTCGTGTTGGTTTGTGGGGACCCTCACCACTCCTGCAAGCGGCTCGGGGGAGTTACAAATGGTATCAGAGCCGAGCCTCTCCCAGTACGGTGTGGTTCGGGGACGAACCAGGCGGAAGCTGGTGGGCATGTGAGAGCCGGAGGCTGATGAGGGCGGGGAGTGATCGCTGGTGCAAAGAGACAC
This sequence comes from Sesbania bispinosa, assembly GCA_026901365.1. Taxonomy (NCBI): domain Eukaryota; kingdom Viridiplantae; phylum Streptophyta; class Magnoliopsida; order Fabales; family Fabaceae; genus Sesbania; species Sesbania bispinosa. The sequence continues at coordinate 120,081 of QLOH01000429.1, forward strand.
GGATAAGGAGCGGCTCCTGGCAGGCTTCTAAGCTAGAAGGGAAACATGGATGAACCGAGCCCACACCCGAATGAGAGGGATCTAGAGGTTGTGCAGGTATGGGACTGTACAGTTGAAAATAGCTTAAAGGAAATTGTTGGGGAGAACTATACCATCAAGGTGCATCTTCTTTTTGGAAGCCCATAACATAAGAACTCCATAGTTAAGCGTGCTTGGCTTGGAGCAATTCTGGGATGAGTGACCTTCTGGGAAGTTTCCCGGAAACTGTGCAAGTGAGGACAACGCATACTGGAAAAGACTCATGTTGGTTTGTGGGGACCCTCACCACTCCTGCAAGCGGCTCGGGGGCGTTACAAGGGTACCCTCTCGTCAGAGAGGGTTTTAGTACCTTCTTTGATCATTTAATCAATTTCTCTCAACTTTCTTAAATGATCTTAGTATTTTTATACTTATAGGACAATATTTAACTATTAGAATTTGTATTTTTAATTTTTGAAAAGACTTTTTGACCCCCTATAACTATTATCATGTATTTTTTATTGTATTTCCTCATTTTTTCACATTCTCATTTGCAATACACATGTGTCTCATTTAAAATCTATTTTATGTCTTCGAAATAATTTAGGACGGAGTACACGACTTGTTCCTACGTAATTTTGGCCTATTCAATAAAAAAAATGACAAGAAGGTACCAAAACCCTCTCTAATTGGAGGGTACCAAATTGCAACCCTATCAATTATCAATTGCATGCATTTAATGATTTTTGAAGTGTGCATGGTGATACTAAAAATAGTAATAAGCATTGATTATCATTTTTAGTTTGATTTCAAAAAGAGTTTAATAACTCTAAAAACTAGTATATTAATCCACATAATACGTGGATAAATATATATTTTTATTTAATTAAAATTTAATTCATGACAAATTAATATTTTTAAAATTAAAAAAATAATTTTAAATGATTTTTCAATTTTAAATTCTAATAATATATTATATTTTATAATTAAAATCTACTCTACATTATTATTTAATAACAAGATATAATAAAAAAATTAAATTCATAAAGATAAGAGTAAAGATTTATATATTAAAAGTGATTTTGAAATAAAAAAAATATTATAAGATTTTGAATTTTAATAAATTTTAAAATTTAATATTATCATTTATTAGCATTTAAAAATTCAAATAAGAAGAGAGAGAAAATTAGTATTAATAATTGAGAAGGAGAATCTCACTCTCACACAAATGTTAATGAAATTTATCATCCAATGAGAGAAAGAATGAATGTAAAAAATCATTGAGAGGGATAATAGAGTGAGCGGGTATGTCACTCTTTAAGATAAAAGGTCTCAAAATTATGAGATTATCTTTTTCAAATATAATCTCATAATTTAACATTCATCATTCCTTTCTATAAACAATATGCATATTTTATTTTATTTTATTTAGTATTTTAGTACTAGTTGCCAAATTAATTATACACTGCACAATTCTTAATTTCTTATTCTGTTGAAAGGGTAAAAGCGGTAGTCGATACTCGATACCATTCTGATGACATCTGGTTCTCCTCTCTCCTCTCTCCTCTCTCGGGTCAAATAAAATGTATGATATTTTTTTTTTTACCTTTTATAGCGTCACATAAATGAATAAATGATTATTTTAAAAAATAAAGGAAAGATTCTTCCTCAAACGTTGGACGGGTATATATACCACAAAATCTTCCTCCATGTCCCAAGAGCCTTACGAAACCTTCAGTCCTCATTAAAAAAAATCTCAGACTCGAATCAATGGCGCTTCGGAAATTCTTAACGAAGCGTCTCTTCGATGGTTCCAAAACGACGATGCCGTCTACGCCATTAGAACACACAATCGCGTCGTCTTCACCTCTCCAACAAACCATAGTGCCTCCAAATTACGCCTCCAAAACGAACTTCCACCGCGAGTACCTCACCTCGCCGGATTCCGCTGACAAAGGCTTTTTCCGGCGGTTTCTCCTCCGGAATGCCGTCTACCATTCCGGCACGGCGAGGCTCCCTGAGTTCCTGACGCTTCCCGTCGGAGAGAAGCTAAGGGAGAAGCTCAAAGTCATCAACAATATCACCGGCGCCGGAGATCGTCTCCGTTTAGGCGACCTCAATCTTACTCCGCAACCGGCACCGGAACCGATTAGCGCCGGCGATTCAGTGTACGGAAATGGAATCTCCGTGGAGGACGCGAAGAAGATTCTGAAGGCATCGCAGATGGAGAAACTGAAGGCGAAGCTGAAGGCCATTCCAGAGAGTTCGGTTTCTCACTCTCAGTTCTTGCAGATCTGCGTTGAGTCTTGTCAGAACCACGATCAAGGTGCGGAGTTTGCAAAGATGTTGGATGACTCTGGAAACGTCATCGTTTTGGGAAACGTTGTCTTTCTCCGGCCAGAGCAGGTATATACTATTATGCTCACCCTTCTCCCCTCGCTACAGCCACTCTCCACTGCATGACAATCTTGGTTATCTCTCTTTTTTTATTAATTAATATAAGGATTTTTTTAATATGTGTATTTTTATGATAAGTAATTAAAAAATAAAAAGATTTTATTATAAATTATCACTATTATAATAATTAATGCATTGTTAACGTTAAAAATTATAATTTTTAATAAAAAATTTCACTTTAAATTTCTTATCGCCAAGATTGCACATATTAAAAAATCGTTAATATATTATTTTAAGAGATGTGTTATTATATTATGAATCAATTATATTTTAGTCAAATATTATTTAAATTTGTGATAATTTAATAATGAATTTAATTGATTCAATCAATCATTCTCGTTTCAAATATTCCATACATTCTTAAAGTTCTTTTAATTACATCATTATTATAGAAATAAATTAGTTGCTTATGTTTCGCCGTTGTTTATTTTATTTTTTTAAGAAATTACGCATTTTTTTATGGTCAAAATTTTTTTACTGCTATTCAGAATATTATTACTAATATACCCTTTGGAGTTTGGGCAGTTACCCCTTTTATGAGGCGCGTATCTTGCCTTATTACCGGGGAGGTGGTTTAGTGATCAAAATCATCACCCCCACTTAGTGGCATGTATTTTAAGAAACATGATGACGTGAGTCCTGTTTTTGATTCTCATTTCTCAATCTCATTCACTGTCTAGTGTCTACTATACTGCGTGGTCTTTGCTCTCCTAGAAAACGTGACACCTGCTTTGACCTACCCCTACTGTATTTCCTCCATGTAACTGTTGATGCCTGCCATGCCAGCCTTCTGGTCTGTGTCACTTTCGTCTTTGTTGGAAGCTCCAAGTTTTAATGAAGGGCCACTAAAATTATAAAAATATTTTTTTTCCTAAGGTTCCTCATCACATCGATTTATGATGTGATTCGGCATGCAGTAAATTATGTATTATTAATAATAATTATTATTAAAATCTCTGACTGTCTGACACAGACCATGTGGGTCCACACTCCAGAATTGATGGCCCACGGCCCATCCTCCGGAGCAATTCATATATATATTTTTTCCCGATGTTTGGTTAAGTAATAAAGATTTTGTGATTTTTTTTTTCGGTTACAGGTAGCAAAAACAATAGAGAGCTTAATCTGTCAATCAATACCCAATCCAAATGACCCGAGAAGAAGGGAGCTAGAGCAGATGGAGAGTCAAAAGGCAATGATTGATGCTAAGGCGAAAGCCCAGGTCCGGGCTGAACTTTATTTTGGACTGGGCTTTTTGACGATCCAGACCCTTGGGTTCATGAGGCTTACTTTCTGGGAGCTAAGCTGGGATGTGATGGAGCCCATATGCTTCTTTGTTACTTCTCTAAACTTCGCGTTTGCGTACCTTTTTTTCCTCAGGACCTCCACAGAGCCCACCTTCCAAGGCTATTTCTTTCGCCGTTTCAAGACCAAGCAAGAGCGCCTCATGAAGACATACAATTTTGACATCCATAGGTATAATGAGCTGTGCAAGGCATTCTATCCAAGTTATCAATCTGAACCTTCTCCACCTTGCCACCATGCAGCAGAGACACTTTTATGATCCATGCATCCTTGAAGAATTGCATGGACAACTATTTAAATATGATAAATGATCACCCTTTTCTCAAAACAAAATACAGAAGATCAATATTAAGGACTTTGGAGTGGTAGGCTCTCAACTGATATCAACCAACAACTCAAATTTACCAAAATTAGTTGTTTTTTTTTTTTTTTTTGGTCAGAAAATTAGTTGGGTTTTGTACATAGAAAACTGGTCATCATTGCACATATTTAAATGGAAAGACCTCGTTAGTGTTTTTTTTTCCCTCTTGGAGAGTTCGTTTAATTTTTATTTTTTTATGATAAAAGTGTTTTTAATTAAAAATTTAAAAGATGCTATCTGGAGTCCTAATTATAAAAACATTTTGGAGAGTTTATAAGAACATTATCAAGTTGTCTCTTACATTAATTATATATATATTTTTTTTTTACAAAAGTACCATCATTCGTGGAGATGGTTGAGTAATTAATAAGTAGAGAAAATGAAACGTAAAGAAATTAGATGGAAAAAAAATATAATGGATCTAAAATAATTCAAGGTAATTTTGGAAATATGATACATATTCTTGACAAATTTCTTATAACCAACTAAATTAATTAACTTCTTTAATTCTTTTGTGAAGTGATTAAAAGGTTCTTATAATCAGGACAGTAAGTAGTAATTAGCTATTTTTTTTTTAAAAAAGAAAAATAGGTTTAATATTTTTCTTAAAAAAGAGTGAAGGATTACACCTAATGTGCTTTCATTGTGGAAAATATAGCCACTAGATTAAGAATTGTGGTTATCCTAATTAGATGGGGGAGAATTAGCCTTCTATGATGGCAGACATGGCGATGGACAGTGAAGCTATCACAAATGTTATGCAGGCTAGGACCAATCTTAGCATGGACAACGATAATAATTATAAGGTCGTTATTGATGCTTATTTTCAGGAATCAAATAATGAGGTTCCAAATAGTCAATCTATTGTGAATCATTATGGTCCTTGGATGTTAGTTGAGTGATCACGAAGGAGAAGACAAATCTAGGAAGTTACAGATTTTAAGGAGAATACTAGTGATTCTCGCTTTTGTGAGTTACTTGATAATGTAGAGGAAAGTAATGCTAATGATTGTGTGTCTCGTATCTTGGGATCTGTTACGACTATTCCAAATCATAAGGTGTGTGTTATTGCTACTACTAATGTTTTTAACAAGTTTGGAGGAAAGAAATCTCAAGGGAATAGTAATGACACGAAAATGAATGGTGGTGGAAAAGAATTATGTGCAACACAGTAATAATAAAGTTGACCATAAGTCGCTTGAGACAAAGCAATCGTTGACTGCTAATAATCCTAGTAGGACCCAACTTATTGATGAGGAGAGGATATTGGTATAACAAATAATGTTATAGATTTTGAGTAATTTGCATAATTAAATTTGGGAGGCGCGTTTTTCAGTGTAAGAAACTCGACAACATTTAGAGTTAATAGATGTGGGCCCTGATAAAGGCACCATGCAATTTCTATGTAAAAGAAGTTTGCATATTAATGATCAAAGTCTTATTTCTAAGCATCCAGATAAAGGTTCGAACATGTTGACGAGAGGTGAAGAGGGTGTTAATTTGCTAGAATTATTGGATCATGGTAATTCCATGCATGTGGAAATGGTACAACAACATTTGGTTATAAGCCTTGGATGTGAGTCACCACAAACTTATCAATGAAAATATAATATCTTGGAATTGCTACAATTAATGTATGGTCAAGATCATTTCCTATGTTGATTAACGATATGATGTCTAAATATTGTTTTAATTTCCTTATCTCAATAGAAACTCATTGCAAGGATTTTCATGCAATTAGATTGGTTCATAGGTTTGGTTTTCACAATTCTTAATTGGTTCACACTAATGCACACGCTAGAGCAAATCTTTTGAAATCGAACCGATAATTGAATCAATGAAGGCACTAGTTTATGGTTCATTGGTTCAACCGTGGTTGAACCATGGTCAAATTGACAATAATTGTGTGTGTATAGGGTAAAATATATTTTTGGTTCTTGTAAATAGGTCGAGTTTTACTTTTAGTCCTCATAAATGATTTTTTTTCTTTTTTCTTTTACATTACTACAAATGCAATTTTTTAATCCATCCCTGTCATTATACAACTATTAACACTAACGGTTTTTTTTCTTCTTCCTCCACTCATCCCCCTCCCCTTCCTACTTTGGCTCCTCCTCCCCTTGATTCCTCCTTCTCCTCCCCTGCCCCTGCCCCTCATCCTTTTCCTCCTCCTTGTATGTGAAAACCATCAAACCAATTAGGGTCATATTAGAACGAAGGTTATAATTGTGCTTCCAAATACATCAGGTATCGAAAAGGGGGAAATACTACCAATAAAAGGAATAACAAATCTCTAAAAATAGAAAAATATATCCATGTAAAAATCACTAAAATGAGCAACAAAAGCAACAATTCGAGGAAGTCTACGACATCATTTAGCCCAAGCTAGCGAGCAATGACAAGAGCAACGACTTCCTCTCTAGTGCAAACGACTTCTTGGAGAGCACTCCACCCATGCTCGTTCTACAGACTCCAATATGCACCAGCAACCATTAGAATCTTAATGGATATCGTATCCTTGAGACTGCAAGGTGAAGAGGGGTCTCCATGCTAGGAACATCACAATGATCAATGATAGCATATACTTCATCGGTTATACCTTTAGCAGTAAGAGATTTATCCTATGTATTCACCTCACCAAACTTCGTAAGTTTGGGTAGGGTTGAAGAAAGAGAAGGGTTAGGGGTACAGGAAGGAGAAGGGATTAATTAAATAAAAATTGTATTTATAGGGATGTAAAAGAAAAAAACATCTACGAGGAATAAAAGCAAAACTCAGTCTATTTACAAGGACAAAAAACATATTTTACACACATATATATTACATTATATAATATTTTGACTAACAAAATAACATAAAATCATAAGACATTAAGATATATAAAATTATAGATTAATATAAATAACCTTATTTTATGTTTTATAAGACAAAAAATGAAAATGATTGGTAAAATAATAGACATTTATGTAAAATTCTTAAACATGTGTTTTAATTATTCTTAAAATTCTTAAATATGAGGCAGAGGAGATGGATGGAGTTTCTTAACGACTATGGTTTTAAGTTGAAGTACCACCCAGGTAAAGCCAATGCAATGGCTAATGCCTTCAGTAGGAAATCCCTACATATGTCCTTGATGATGGTGCATGAGATGGAGTTTATAGCCGAGTTTAGGAATTTAAACCTAAATGTGAGTGTTGGGACTGATAGTCTGAGACTGCATAAGATAGAGGTATCCAATGAGTTGAGACCCAAAATAAGAGAAGCCAAGACTTGGATTTAGAACTCCAGGCTAGAAAGGGGCAACCATAATTTTCAGAGTCTGGAGATGGGATGATTCTCTTCCAAGGGAGAGTCTGTGTCACTAAGGGGGTACCCTTAACATTCAAATTTGAGGACAAAATTATTTAAGGGGGTAGAATTGTAACATCCCAAATTTTACAACCAAATTTCATAAGTAAATTTATGATAAAAAAAAAAGAGTTTTCCTTAAAAGGAAATAGGTTGGAAGGGTGAAAAGGCTATTAAAAATAAGGTAACACTGCCTCATTTTCGCTCAAGCACGGGATTCCTTGCTTGAGGGGAAATATCAAGCAGAACCTGGAAGAAAACTATCTGATAAATTTGCTCGAGTGAAGGATTTTCGCTCAAGCAAATTTCATGTAGAGAGGAGGGCGGAGTTTCTACTTGGATTTCGTTTGAGCGAAAATGTCCAACTCAAGCGAATTTCAGACAGTGAGCTACTGTTTGATTTTCGCTCAAGTAATGTATTTTAGGTGACCTCTTAAAGTGCGTCGACCACACTCTAAGTTCACTTGGAATGCGGTTCGGTACCGAACCGCACTCCAAGTACTTTTTTTTTGTTTTTTCTAGAGTCATTAGCTACAAAATATCCTTAGCTATTCTGTAGCTAAGTATTATAATTGTAACATCTCGGAAACTGGAACCTAGGAAACATAAGAGAAACCTTAGGCGGTGAACCCATAGTTAGAAGTAGGATGAGAATCCGGAGGTTAAGTGTGACTTCAGACAAGAAATTAGGGAAAATCCATTTGGAACCATGTATTTTAAAAGAATTTAGAGGAGGGACTAAGAGTTAAGGAGAAGGGCAACACCCTAGATCTTAGCCTTTAAGCGTGGAAGAATAAGCTCCGTAGTCAAGGGAATGGATTTATCAAGAATTAGAGCGGGGAAGGGTTGGATGAGAAGAACTAAGTTAGAAGAAAGTTTTGGAGGATAGGAAGTAGGTTTGACAAGGAGAGAATTGAATTGGAACCAAGAGGGGCGCAAACTGAGGTTATTGCTTAATTTTGGGAGTTAGGCCTAATAACCTTGGTGCACTAATTCGCTAATATCTAGAGACAAGGGTGTCCAATTAAGGTGATTCCACTTTCATTAGAAATCTAACTTCAGGGGCTTCAGTTTGATAGGTTATATGATAAGGTTTCAAGCTAATTTGCACTCCCAAAACAGACTCATACTCGCTCAAGCGAAAAATCTCGCTTGAGCGAGAATTGTCCAGAAAAGGGTTGCTCTCTGGGGTATTTTCGCTCAAGCGAGAATATCTCGCTTGAGCGAGAATACACGAAATCAGTTTTTAAAAACAGAGAGTTTCACTCTCTTCTCTCATTTTCCCTTGTCCCCTAGGGTTTCTAGAGAGAGATTTTTAGAGAGAGGGGGAGCTGGTGGGCTTGAAGGAGGAAGAAGATGAGGATCAAGGAGCTTGGTTGGAGCCCCAAATCACTTGAAGGGCTTGGGATCATCACTCTCCATCTCTCCACCATTCTTATTTCTTCCCCTAAGGTGAGTGCGGTTCACTCACTTTCCCATTTGTCATGAAAATTCTCTTGTATGATCCCTATTCCACCTTCCCTTGCTTGCATTCATGGTTATTGTTGATTAGAGGAAGCTAGGGTTGTTGATTTGAATGTATTCTTTTGTAATGTAAACCTTAGGTTAGAGGAAATTGGGGGTTTTCATGAGAATGAAGGTTTGAGATGTGATTATGCATATAATTGCTTATGTTTATATATTTCATCATGCTTGTGCATATTTTTACCCCCATCATGTTCATGGAAAACGTTTTGGGTCTTTGACCTCATGAAAATGGTAAGGAAAATGATTATGGGTCTACGAACCTCTTGGTAATGGATTTGCATCTTTGATCTAGTTGAGATTAGGGTTTGGAATGTGAACAATGTAAATTATGCTATTATTTTCCATCATGATTGACATGTATAAAATGATGTTGTCCATTCCAAACTTGGTTCATGTTCAAAGAAATGTTTGGGGTCCTTTGGCCCTTGGTAATGGTTAAGGTCTTTATGGCCTTGGAAAAGGTTTTAGGTAAGGTCTTCCGGCCTTCAGGGACGACGGTTCCTGTTAGTCTGAGCTCAGTCTAGCCTAAGGGAAAGGTTAAAATCCATGGTGCAGAATTCAGTATTTGAGAATTGTTGTTAATTGTCTAAGTTATTATGATTTTGTTGATGAATCCTTTGTGATGAACATGATTGAGAAGTTATGAATTGATTTATTGTTGCATGGACATGTTCATGATTCCCTATGATTATCACTCCATTTATGATTGCCATTGAATGATTGATGTTACATGTCTTGTACTTCCATTCTGAGTGTTTTATGAACTGTTCATCTTAGCTATATTGTTGTTTGCCATGTGTTTTACCTTCCCACACATGCACACACTATTATCACGCTCACTGGGACGTAGTCTCACCCCACGTTACGGGGAGTCACCTTCAGTTGTGCAGGTTAGGGTTTCTTAGCGACGGATGAAGAGCCTGAGTCCTGTGGCGGTCACTCCTGCCCCCGCAGCTTCCAGATAGATGTAGGACATTTGGTGTCCAATGTTTTAACGTATTGATAAGGTCTATGTTTGTAAATGTAATGTATGTATTGAATATTTGTGAGAATTGACGAGAATATATTATTACGGCTATGGAGGCCCTTTTTGTGTAGAATTGGATTAGCCCAGGTATGATATGAACTGTATTAGTAATTTTGCTGGTTTTCAGGTGAAGCTAAAATTGGGAACACCCAGTTTTCAGGGGAAACTCTGTCGGATTTCCGGTAGGTGTTATGGGGAACCATGACACTCCGTGTCTAGGTTCATTTCCCTTAGATTCGAATATAATATTTCATGTTGTTTTGTAGATTGAATTGTAGTGAAGGCTTAAGTAAGCGTTGGATTACCTAAGCGATTGTATGATTTGTTCACCGATATAAAAAATGGCGCGAAATAATTTCAGAAATTCTGGAATAGTGTTTTGAACGAACATTATTCTTGGATTTAGAAATTAGGACGTTACATTTTGGTATCAGAGCAGTTCAATCCAATTGGACTGTGGTTAGGTTAGTTGCCCGTAACTTACTATAATTCCACCGTGCCTTATGCTTAGTTTAGGGACTGATTACCCCTCTACTGGTTATGTGGTACACGGAATTATGGTTAGTAACGTAAATAGGGTACCTTGTTGAGGGAATTGGGACATTTCTCTAACAAGGTTAGAGCCACCTACATGATAGTTAGAGGGAGAGTGACACAGGTTTATTTTTCCAAGAGTAGGATCTCCACCTCAGGAGCCTTATGAGATGTCACTTTAGTTCCTGGAAGAATTAAGGTACCTTTAGAAGGGAAAACCAGGAAGAAGTTATGAGATAGAGTGTGTAGTTGGTTTTGGAAGGTAGAAGTAAGAGGAAAGGTTAGAGGGAATGATGAATGAGCTCCCTAGTAGGCTAGTAAGGTGTTGGTTGCTTATAAGTGAACCTTGGCGATGTAATGTGTTTGAACAATGATACTTCTTTTCTGTTTGAATGATTGCTTGATGTATAGGTTGGTTGTTTGTGCTTATACCTTCATGATGTGACTTTTGATTGATCTTGATGATCGTTCCTGTGTGAATGAATGCATGACATTTTTTTGTTTGTTTACCTATGCTGTGTTGAGAGTCCTGTATGCACCAATTGACGATAAACTTTTGAAGATAAATGATTTCTTGGTAGGTAGAGGTCAAAAGGATAAGGTGGTACTTAATGGAGGTTAGAGAAACCTGTTAGAACCACAGGAAACACTAGAAGGGGGGGTTGAATAGTGCTTTAAACTTTTTGATAGTTTTTGGAAATCTTTAATTTAAAAAATGAATATGGGCACTGTTAAAAATAAGTCTTAAGATCAGAGATAGTTGAAACATGTGGAAGATAAGAAAAACAATGTTTCTTCTAAAGCTTAAGATTGTTTTAAACAGAGGCTTTTCAAAGTATCTTCTGAAGATTAATACAAAGAGTATTTTCAGCACAGTTTCTGAAATACTTCAGACGACTAGAGGTTGTCTGAAGTCTGTTCCTGATTTTTGAACTGATCTCTTTCAGACTCACTTCTGAGAATTTATTTCAGAAGTTCTTCAAGGAACATTCTTTGTAAAGCTTCAAATGATATAAGAGATATCTCATGTTTTGTTTATATGAAAGATCATTTTATTGAAATAGTTGTGTTAAGTTTATTATAGAAAATACTTTTCAAATTCCAACTTAAATATGAAATCTGGAAATAAAGAGATTAAACAAAAAATGACTTAGGCATAGAGATTTCAGACAGGCTTTTAAGTGGCTGTCTGAAGTTTTCAGACGGCTTGTAAAAACTAATTTTAAAAGATGTTTTGTGTCTTTATAAAATATCAGATTAATTATTCTGACCCCTTGATTAGTATAAAAAGAATTAACAAGAGATAAGGGTAAGAAAACTTAGCCAAGGAATTTATCCTGGTTCACTCACTACCACTGTGAGCTACGTCCAGTCCCAATGGCAAACAACCACTGGATTTCCACTATATGAATATTCAGATTACAAGCTTGAGTTTAAGTACAGTCTCTCCAGACATAACGAGTATAGTCTCTCCAGACACCATGAGTACAGTCTCTCCAGACACCATGAATACAGTCTCTCCAGACACAACGAGTACAGTCTCTCCAGACACAATGAGTACAGTCTCTCCAGACACCATGAGTACAGTCTCTCCAGACACAATGAGTACAGTCTCTCCAGACACCATGAGTACAATCTCTCCAGATACCATGAGTACAGTCTCTCCAGACACAATGAGTACAGTCTCTCCAGACACCATGAGTACAGTCTCTCCAGACACAACGAGTACAGTCTCTCCAGACATCACAAGTATTCTTTTCTATCAAGCCTCTCCAGGCTCTACCATGAGTATTCTTTCTTCCACCAAGCCTCTCCAGGCTCTCAGACACTTATCCAAGTGTAGAGTATTCTTTCTTCCACCAAGCCTCTCCAGGCTCTCAGACACATAAAGTGTTTACAAATTAAACTAAGTTTAAGTTTCCACGAAACATAAACTTAATCTTTTCCTGTACTAGAGGTTAACTGAGTACTACTCAGGATACCATGGATAAATCTAAGTACAAGGGTAAGACAGTGATACAAGTATATAAGTTTAAGTACAATCCCTGTCTTTGATATGAGGAATAACATCCTCTGAGAATTGGCTAGGTAGATACTGACTTTAAGCTCCAGCCTTGTTCTCCAGCCATTGGTTTCCATGGGTTACATTCTCACCCGTATCATTGGAAAAACCAAGGCATACTTACAGCTTCAAACCATTCTTGGTTCATATGAGATTAAGCACAGCCTGGTAGGTTGTTCAACTGAACAACTGCTATTTTGACTAGCATAGTTGATTCAAGTAAGTGTGGTCAACACCGATAGGATTTTTCTGATGCATCTTAATCAACTGATTGAACCAAGTGAATGAGTTCAACTTCTTCAAATTCTTTCTTGAGGCTATTTATAACATTGTTCTGTTGGAATATAGCCGTTTGAAGATGATTCATAATACCGTTGAGATGTTGATGATGTGGCTCATATAGCCGTTACTTAATATTGTCTCAAACGGTTGCTTCTTCTTTAGCAGATATGTGTTCAGACAGTCCTGTTCTGATACTTCTGTAGATGAGCTCTTTTAGAGAGATTTTCTTGATATTATTTTGCATGTTCTCTCTCTTGATATCCTTTTGCTTTTCTTCAGCTGACTTCTAATTTTCTCTGCTTTTCTTAGGAGTGTATATGAGGAGGTATCCGTTGGATTTGTCCTCTTGCTTATTTTGTATATGCTCCTTTTCTGTTTGCTTCCTGACACCATTTCTCCTTTCTTCTTTGAGTGAGGTGTCTTTTTCAATGGCTGTTTCTTGCAGATGATAAAATATGTTTGAATTAAAATATGTTATTCAAACATTTCTCTTTGTTGCTTCTGCTTAGTCTCCTGAGCTTTTCTTGTGCTTTCTTTTGGATTGGTGATGATGATATTTCCGTTGTGATACCACCTTTTAGAGAAAGCATTGAATGCTATTCAATCCATCGTGAGACACGCTTCTGGGTGTCTTCACAATTCTGACAGATTACAACGTTGGTGCTGCTATAAAGCTGCCATCGTTGTTGCTGCCATTTCTGCGTTGCAGAGATTTCCTCAGTGGTGTATGGAATTCAAAATCACCAGGAAAGGTCTCTGTGTTCCTTGCCATAAACGTGTTTGAAAAGGTACGTGCAGCAGAGGTTCAGAAAAGTCTTCACAAACTTCAGCAGAGGGTGCCACGTCATAAGTGAGACTTCAGACAGCACTGATACTTCAGACGGGTTGAACTACTTCAGACAGCTCCAACTCTTCAGACGAGTTCTGCTTCTTCAGACAACTTCGTTTCTTCAGAAAGCTTCTTTGCTTCAGAAGGCTTCCTTGCTTCAGACAGCTTCTTTTCTTCAGACTGCTTTATGTTGTCTTCATATGGTCTTCACGTCTTCAGACAGTTTGCGCACTTCAGACGAGTTGCATTCTTCAGACAGCTTCTTTATAATTGATCCTGCATTTGTTCTTCTGATCCTAATCTTCTGATTCTGATTACTATTTCATCCTGAAACACAATCAACAAACCAATACCTTTCTCAGTAGAATCTGTTTATATAATCTTATTTGTTAATCATTAAAACTAAAGGATATTAAGTCTTTGAGTCAAGTTTGAATGCTCAAACTGATTAATAGACTTCACAAAACCTAATGCCTTAATTAGAGGGGGAGTAACCCTAGCCTTTGGTTAAGTTGTTTACCATGGGTTAGGTGTGAAATTTAGGAGTAGTTTGAGGAATTAGATTAGGGCCCTTAGTTTCATACTCTTTCCTTTTCTTCAAATTTCCTGTTGGTGTGTGTTGATATTGATGGGTGATGCTATCTCATTCCTAACCTCTTTGTCTTTTAGTTGGCCAAAATCATTCTGTAACCCAGTTAGATTTCTTATTGGGTGTTTAATGAATTGGTTATGAAGGTGGTAAGATTATTTAAGCCCTCATGTCCTATGATTTATTTTTTTGTATGCAAGTGGTGAGCCTAACAATTTGTCCGCTAAGATACTAAACCAATGCTCCTAGAACCCATAATTGACTATTAGGGGTAACACCGGCCTTGTAGACACATGTTAAGCCCTTAACCATTTAGTGCATGATTGTCATGTGACTGATTGGAAGGTTTCCTAGTTTAGGAACCAAGTGAGAATTTGTGGTACCTTGTAAACTCATGACTCTATAGCTGCCTTGTTTCACTTTAGAGCCCTATGGTCTTTTGGCCCTTTGTGCTTACTGCCCTATGGTTCACGCTTGAGTTTTGGTTAGGCTTTGCTACCTAGTTAGAACCTCAAGAACAATCCCGGTGGAGCTAGGAGGTAAACACTAGAAGTTTGGATGGTTGATGGCACCTTTTGAGTTTCAATCATGGTCGGTTTCTTTGAGTTAGGCCTACTCGGTTGTAGACGTCTAAGGAAATGAGGTTCCCTGTTATTGTAATCAAAGTGCTCTGAGGCTTTGTTATTAATGCATGGGGAGTGTTATGTTGTCCAAGTCACTAGAAGTAAAGTTAAGTCTGTAAATTAGGTTCCTTAGTCTTTTCCTTGTATTGGGACCTTAGTGGTTAAGGGTAAATCTAAACCCTTCGATTGGTTTTTGCTTGGGGATGTTAAGGGGGAATTATTCGTAACTTAGTTTGGTTAGGGGTTGTTGTAATCTGATAATGGTGAGTGGGGATTAGCAGAGGTAAGGAATTGGTAAAAAAAGCATTGAGGGTCTAAAACAAGGAAATCGGGTTGCAAGGTTCTCGCTCAAGCGAGCCTATTCTCGCTTGAGCGAATTATGCAGCAGAATTAAGGAATTGGTTTTCTTCATATCTCGCTTAAGCGAGAATGATCTCGCTCAAGCGAGAACAAGGAAATTTTTTAGGGCTCTCTGGATGTTTTTCGCTTGAGCGAGAATGGTCTCGCCCAAGCGAGAATCTTTCAGAGAGGGGTCATTTTTCTTGGTTCATTACTCTGTTACATTGTGTTCGCTTGGTTGCAATCTATATTCTTTTCTCAAGACCTGTGTGTTTTTTTAGAAATTAGTGATAATCTGTTGCTGTTAGCGGATTGTGTTTAGACTAGTCAGTTCCTTGGGAACGCATGATAGTTTCATGAGGTACACTTAAAGCCTAGAGGGTTGCTAGGAAGGGCTAAGCCCTTAAGGGGGTATCCATACAGAAGGAGACTTGAGGACTCATAGCATATGTAACCAGACCGATAAGTTACCCTAGTATGGGAGGCCGAAGATAGGCAAGTAATCAATCGTAGATAGGAATTATGGGATAGACCCAACCCGACCACTTTTAACCAGAGTGCGCAGAAGCCTACACCCATTCCTCTTTTTGACATTAGAATACCCTCAGGTGAGAGAAAGAATTAGGAAGGAGTGAATTTATTTAGATTTGACCCGTAGTCGTCTGGAAGCCGTGCTCGGAAAGTCTTGGGGTGAGTTAGGACTTGTTAGGAGTCTTTCAAGTTCAGGAACGATTATAAGACAGCACAAAATCAGCAGGGGTGGTACATAAGGTTAAGGAACCGTAAAGGTGCACTTTTAGGTGATCCAGACACTGTGATTGAATTAAGGGAGTCCGGTTAAGAACTTAAATTTGGAGGTGAGAGGGTAAAAGAGAGGTTAGGACAGTGAGACAGCGAGTCAGACCTAGAACGAGATTCAGGGGAGCAATGGAAACCGTAATTGAAATAGAAGGTAGAAGAGGCAAGATTAGGAGGTCAACCAACTCTTAGAGCCTTTAGTCACCTTGGGTAATGGAGGTTTTAACTAACAAACAGTAATTGGGAGGACTCTAAGAGTACGGCATAGTTTTCGTTAGGAGGTGAATTGGAGTTGAAAGATAACCAGAGCGAATTTTGGGGACAAAATTCCTTTTAGGGGGTAGAATTGTAACATCCTGGAAACTGGAACCTAGGAAACATAAGAGAAACCTTAGGCGGTGAACCCATAGTTAGAAGTAGGATGAGAATCCGGAGGTTAAGTGTGACTTCAAACAAGAAATTAGGGAAAATCCATTTGGAACCATGTATTTTAAAAGAGTTTAGAGGAGGGACTAAGAGTTAAGGAGAAGGGCAACACCTTTGATCTTAGCCTTTAAGCGTGGAAGAATAAGTTCCGTAGTTAAGGGAATGGATTTATCAAGAATTAGAGTGAGAAAGGGTTGGATGAGAAGAACTAAGTTAGAAGAAAGTTTTTGAGGATAGGAAGTAGGTTTGAGAAGGAGAGAGTTGAATTGGAACCAAGAGGGGCGCAAACTGAGGTTCTTGCTTAATTTTGGGAGTTAGGCCTAATGACCTTGTTGCACTAATTCGCTAATATCTAGAGAAATGAGTGTCCTATTAAGGTGATTCCACTTTCATTAGAAAGCTAACTTCTGGGGCTTCGGTTTGATAGGTTATATGATAGGGTTCCAAGCTCATTTGCACTCCCAAAACAGACTCATACTCGCTCAAGAGAAAAATCTCGCTTGAGCGAGAATTGTCCAGATAAGGGTTGCTCTCTAGGGTATTTTCGCTCAAGCGAGAATATCTCGCTTGAGTGAGAATACACGAAATCAGTTTTTAAAAACAGAGAGTTTCACTCTCTTCTCTCATTTTCCCTTGTCCCCTAGGGTTTCTAGAGAGAGATTTTTAGAGAGAGGGGGAGCTGGTGGGCTTGAAGGAGGAAGAAGATGAGGATCAAGGAGCTTGGTTGGAGCCCCAAATCACTTGAAGGGCTTGGGATCATCACTCTCCATCTCTCCACCATCCCTATTTCTTCCCCTAAGGTGAGTGTGGTTTACTCACTTGCTCATTTGTCATGAAAATTTGCTTGTATGATCCTTATTCCACCTTCCCTTTCTTGCATTCATGGTTATTGTTGATTAGAGGAAGCTAGGGTTGTTGATTTGAATGTATTCTTTTGTAATGTAAACCCTAAGTTAGAGAAAATTGGGGGTTTTCATGAGAATGAAGGTTTGAGATGTGATTATGCATATAATTGCTTATGTTTATATATTTCATCATGCTTGTGCATATTTTTACCCCCCATCATGTTAATGGAAAACGTTTTGGGTCTTTGACCTCATGAAAATGGTAAGGAAAATGATTATGGGTCTACGGACCCCTTGGTAATGGATTTGTATCTTTGATCTAGTTGAGATTAGGGTTTGGAATGTGAACAATGTAAATTATGTTATTATTTTCCATCATGATTGACATGTATAAAATGATGTTGCCCATTCCAAACTTGGTTCATGTTCAAAGAAATGTTTGGGGTCCTTTGGCCCTTGGTAATGGTTAAGGTCTTTATGGCCTTGGAAAAGGTTTTAGGTAAGGTCTTCTGGCCTTCAGGGACGACGGTTCCTGTTAGTCTGAGCTCAGTCTAACCTAAGGGACAGGTTAAAATCCATGATGCAGAATTCAGTATTTGAGAATTATTGTTAATTGTCTAAGTTATCATGATTTTTTTGATGAATCCTTTGTGATGAACATGATTGAGAAGTTATGAATTGATCTATTGTTGCATGGCCATGTTCATGATTCCCTATGATTATCACTCCACTTATGATTGCCATTGAATGATTGATGTTATATGTGTTGTATTTTCATTCTGAGTGTTTTATGAACTGTTCATCTTTGCTATATTGTTGTTTGCCATGTGTTTTGCCTTCCCACACATGCACACACTATTATCACGCTCACTGGGACGTAGTCTCACCCCACGTTACGGGGAATCACCTTCAGTTGTGCAGGTTAGGGTTTCTTAGCGACGGATGAAGAGCCTGAGTCCTGTGGCGGTCACTCATGCCCCCGCAGCTTCCAGATAGATGTAGGACATTTGGTGTCCAATGTTTTAACGTATTGATAAGGTCTATGTTTGTAAATGTAATGTATGTATTGAATATTTGTGAGAATTGACGAGAATATATTATTACGGCCATGGAGGCCCTTTTTGTGTAGAATTGGATTAGCCCAGGTATGATATGAACTGTATTGGTAATTTCATTGGTTTTCAGGTGAAGCCAAAATTGGGGAACGCCCCATTTTCAGGGGAAACTCTGCAGGATTTCCGGTAGGAGTTATGGGGAACCATGACACTCCGTGTCTAGGTTCATTTCCCTTAGATTCGAATATAATGTTTCATGTTGTTTTGTAGATTGAATTGTAGTGAAGGCTTAAGTAAGCGTTGGATTACCTAAGCGATTGTATGATTTGTTCACCGATATAAAAAATGGCGCGAAATAATTTCAGAAATTCGAGAATAGTGTTTCCAACGAAATTATTCTTGGATTTAAAAATTAGGACGTTACAATAATACCATACAATAATTTACTCCTACGCCCGCTACATATTTTGTTGCAGTCAATATGTATGATAAATAATAAGACTCATAAAAAATTAAATCAAAGAAACTTTAACACAATTTCTCAGTGCAGTTCCAACCGCAGTTTAAGAAGGTGCGAAACCGCACTCAAAGGCTTTTTTTGTTGTAGTGATCTCTCAATAAACTTAACACCGAAAGCAACTTAAAGATGATAAAACTTAACTCTAAATCCTTTTCTCCAAGTTAAATTTCTCAAATGTGACAATCAATATCTAATCTAGAAATTTTGAATGACAAACGCATTTGAGAAATTGCAATTAGAGGAAAGGACGATTTCAATCATATAACGTCATTTTCTAGATGAGCATATATATCACTTAAAGAATTGGATTTGGTAAGGACGGTGTCAGTTAGTTATCAAGCATTATTGGTAAATAACCAACTTAGAACTAAACTTCTCTACCCAAGTTCATATTTAACCACAAAAAAGATAATTAAGTGAGAATTCAATTTGTTCAGTACGGAATATCATTAGAGAAAATGACTATTTATGAAGGGAAAATGGTCATAAACTAATTATATATAATAGAAATATAAGTTGGATATAATTAACAAGAGCTAAGACTTTATATTCTCCTTAGTGTTACTAAGAACTTTTCTTTAAATACATAAGACCATTTTAGAGACTAAAATGAATGATTCTTAATATTACAGGGACTGATTTGAATCCACAGTGTCACTTAACGTGACATGTCAGCATTCAGTTAATGTCATCAATTATTTTGGACTAAAGTGAATGAATGAGATAAATGTCAGGGATTAACGAATAAATTTTGAAATCTTAGGAATTAAAGTTCACGAAGCTAATAAAGCCAAAGACTAATGCGGGGTTTACTCATGAAAAATTGGTTGCTTCCACGTTAATATACGTATGAGAGCTCATACCTCATGGACGGAAATATAGACATCAACTTAGAATGAAGGTCATGGTTGGACGTTTATATACACGACAAAAAGTTGTCTCATGACTATCAAAACCTTTGGTTCTTATCGCTTGTTCTATCCATTTTTTATATATCTCTCTACAAGAAAATAATAAAAATAAAAATCTCAATTTATGGTGCTTCATATACTCTTAACGAAGCATCTCTTAAGTGGTTTCAAAACGACTATGCCATCTAAAACATCGGAGAACTCAATGGTGTCATCTTTGCCTCTTCAACGACAAGTTGTAGGCCTGTAGTGCCTCCAAACTTGTTGAAAATGAACTTCCACCGTGAGTACCTGACCTCGCCGAATGCCGTAGACAAAGCTATTTCCGGTGGTTTCTCATCTGGAATTTTGTGTACCACTCGGCATAGTAAGGCTTTCCCGAGTTCTAGTCTCTTCCCCCGAAGAGAAGCTCAAAGACATCGACAATATCATCGGCATGGGAGATCGTCTCCATCTAAGTGATTGATAAGTGCTCATTTTTAATGAATTTCAATATTGAATTTAAGCACTTATTGTTTGAATTGTATTTATTTAGAAGTTAAATTCCCTTGATTTAGAATTATTGAATCTAACTGCTTATTTTTGAGTCATGGTGTAAATTAAAATTTAATTGATCCTAATTTGTTTGTTTTATAGAGTAATTGTAGAAAGGAGAAAGAACGAAGTTTAAGAAAACAAGAATAAAGGAGTGAAATTGAGAAAATTGGATTTTTCCAATTTTTTGCTCAAGCGAGGAAATGCTTGCTTGAGCGAAATTGTCCAAATTTAAGTTTTTGCCCCTGACATGTTCTCGCTCAAGCGAGCATCTGTCGCTTGAGCGAGAATACGTTTCTTTAGATTGAAGAATTCTCTTCGCTTGAGCGAGAATTTGCTCGCTCAAGCGAGAATTCACTTATTCAGAACAAAAGCAGAGTCAAAACAGAACTGAACCATCATTGAAAGATTACAAAAAGATAAACATCTCTCCAGTCGATGAGTGAAAGTGACGAAAAGCTCCGGAAGCTGTTTTTCATTATTTCTTCTCTGATTTCTTTGATTGTAATGGTTGCCATGAGCGGCTAACTTCTCTTTTGGGATTGAATGTAGTCCAATCGAACTCGGATGTATTCCAGTGATTTATATATATAGTATTTTGTTTCTATTCGATCTTGGTAATTTCATTATGTTCTTATTGCTATTCTATCTAATCAATAGTATCTCAATTTTGATTTTAAGATTTGACTGGAAAGTTTTTCTCATAATCTGCTTTGAATGAAATTACTCAATGTATTGCAATGCTAGGAATATATTTCAATATATCGGATTGCTTTATAATACATGTTTGTAATGCTGGATAATCTGTTAAATATCTGAGAAATTGGTATTTAGTGGATTTTTCTTAAAAATTGTATTTGAGGAATCAATATAAGGGATATTAGTGTATTGCATCAATATCAATAGATTTGATTTTTATATATCTCTAAATAACGAGAATACAAAAGAGTGAGATAGATGAAATTCAATCTCACTTCTCTCTAATGAATTTCTAATACTCTTTTATTGCACTTTTTATGCTTACTCTAATTTCATTTAAATTTGTCGATATCAAAATCATGAACAAATTCCATTTCTGTGTAAATATACTTCGTGACTGTAAAAATTAAGAAATTTAATAGAAATTCAAGTTTCTCGTGGATACAACAACCCTTTCTCATACTATAATACTACAATTGACTTTGGTCGCTTGCCAGGGAATCAACAAGTATTTTTTGCACTGTTGCCGGGGAACATTGTATTTCTTTAAGTTTCATAATTTCATTCACTAAGTGTTTGTAATTAGTTTTGTTTAGTCAGTTAGTTAATTAAATTCTTACCTTGTACTAATCTTTGCATGAGTTGTCTTGTGATTTATGCTTTTACAAGGTCAAGGTTCTACATATCATTTGTTATTTGACTAGGAAATTGAAAAGACAGGTAAGAAGAATAGAAGCAAAGCTAACAAGATAAAGCAAGGAAAACAACAAGGAGAATATTCCAACTCACAGTCCACATCCACTCAGTCTAATAAAAAAACCAGAAGAAATGGCTGGTGAAGGAAACAATCCACCTAAGAGGACCCTTGGTGATTATGCTATGCAACACGGACCAAGAAACTTCTCAAGCATAGTTGTCCCTGCTACCACCAGAGCTTTGGAGATGAAACCTGCTTTCCTAAGCTTGATTAGTTCTCATCAATTCACTGGAATGGATCATGAAGATCCATATACTCATCTTTCTACTTTTTATGAATTGATTGGAACTATGGGATTTGATGAAGGAGTTATTGAAGTTGTATATTTAAGATTATTTCCTTTTTCATTGGCAGGTAAAGCTAAAGAATAGCTCAAATCGCATCCAAACCAAAGCTTGACCAGGTAGAGTGATGTAGAAGAAAAAAATTTGAACAGATTTTTCCCATCATCTAGATATATCAGTACTAAGTCAAATATTTCTACATTTAGGCAAGGACCAGATGAGCCTTTCTGTGAAGCCTGGGAAAGATTCAAATTCCTACTTAGAAGAGGTCCAAATCATGGGTTTGACGACATAGCCCAGCTTAATATATTCTGTAATGGTCTGAGGCCAGACACTAAAATGATTCTGGATGCAGCAGCTGGAGGAACTGTGATGTCTGTGGATGCAGAACAGCCAACCAAGTTATTGATGCATTAGCCTCTACAGACCATCAAGCTCAACATAACAAGTATACACTTCAAAGAAGAGGAGTGCTAGATCTTAACTCTACAGATGTAATCCTTACACAAAACAAAATTCTTACTCAACAGATTGAAGCACTCACAAAGCAGGTGGCTTATTTGCCTAAAAAACTCCACACTATAAATTCTAACCATGGTCAACAACATCTTAGATGTTATTTCTGTGGAGGTGATCATCCAAATGGTCATTGTTCTTATCAACATAACAAGCATACACTTCAAAGAAGAGGAGTGCTAGATCTTAACTCTACAGATGCAATCCTTACACAAAACAAAATTCTTACTCAACAGATTGAAGCACTCACAAAGCAGGTGGCTTAGTTGCCTAAAAAACTCCACACTGTAAATTCTAACCCTGGTCAACAACATCTTAGATGTTATTTCTGTGGAGGTGATTATCCAAATGGTCATTGTTCTTATCAAAGGAACCCACAATAAGAAGACATCATCTACATGAGAAATCTAGGGAGACCGGGTAATTTCTCCAACAATTCTTATCCTAACAATTTTTCATAAGGATAAAGAAATAACCAGAATCAAATTTATGGATAGAAACAAGAAGTTGCATCTGATTGATAAAAATTAATGTTTTAGTGTAGATTCTTTGGATGAATTGTATATTTCTGCTAAGAAACGGGTACATATGCCAAGTCCTTTAGCGAAATCATTAATTGGAGCCTTTGTAGCATTATTTGAAGAAGAAAAATAGAAATTGAGGCATGTTTGAAAGAGTTAGATTCTTCCAAAGAAATTTCACCAGCAGAAACTGAGTTTGAAGAGTTGAAGAAAGAACAAAAGCTTGAAGAATAGAAAGTGGAATTGAAATTACTGCCATCTCATCTTAAATATGCATTTCTTAAAAAAGGGGAAACAAGCCGGTCATCATCAGCAATACATTATCCCCTTCTGAAGAAGAAACATCAATAAATGTGTTGAGGGAGAACAAAAATGCAATTGGGTGGACATTGTTTGATTTGAAAGGAAACAGTCCTTCTTATTGTATGCACAAAATTTTAATGGAAAAGGACTACAAACTTGTTGCTCAACCACAAAGACGCCTCAATCCAACTATGAAAGAAGTAGTCAAGAAGGAAGTGATGAAGTTATTAGATGCTGATATGATCTACCTTATTTCTAATAGTGCCTAGGTTAGTCCGGTTCAGGTAGTTCCAAAAAAGGGGTGGAATTACAGTGGTCCGTAATGCAAAGAATGAATTAATTCCCATAAGAACAGTAACTGGTTGGCGAATGTGTATTGATTGCAGGAAGTTGAATCAAGCAACCAGGAAAGATCACTTTCCATTACCTTTTATGGATAAGATGTTAGAAAGATTAGCAGGACAAGCTTTCTATTGCTTCTTATATGGATATTATCGGTATAACCAGATAGCTATAGATCCAGAAGATCAAGAAAATATTACATTCATTTGTCCATTTGAAATCGTTACTTACAGGAGAATGCCATTTGGGCTTTGTAACTCACCTGCCACATTCCAACGGTATATTTTTGCTATTTTCTCTGATCTTAGTGAGAAAAGCATTGAGATCTTCATGGATGACTTTTCTATGTTCGGGAGTTCATTTAACAATTGCTTGGAGAACTTAAACACTACACTAAAGCGGTGTACTGATTCTAATTTAGTTCTCAACTGGGAAAAATGTCATTTCATGGTGGAGGAAGGCAAAATTATGGGTCATAAGATTTCTGCAAGAGGTATTGAAGTTGACAAAGCAAAAGTGGAAATCATTGAGAAACTGCCTCCAACAACAAATGTGAAGGGAATCAGGAGTTTCCTAGGCCATGCGGGATTCTATAGGCGGTTCATTAAAAACATCTCCAAAATTTCCAAGCCACTAAGCAATCTCTTGAATAAGGATACTCCTTTTAAATTTAATTCTAATTGTCTATCTGTATTTAATTTATTAAAGCAAAATTTGATTTATGCACCTATTATCACTACTCCTAATTGGCATTATGATTTTGAATTAATGTTTGATGCAAGTAATTATGCAATAGGAGCAGTTTTGGGTCAAAGGAAGGAAAAAACTTTTTGTGTTATACATTATGAAAGCAATGTTTTAAATGATGCTAAAATCAATTATGCAATTACTGAAAAAGAATTGCTTGCTATAGTGTATGCATTGGAAAAGTTCATATCATATTTGACTGGCTCCAAATTCATTGTATATACTGGTCATGCAGTTATCAAGTATTTGTTAGCTAAATTTGATTCTAAACAAAGACTAACTAGATGGGTTTTATTATTGCAGGAATTTGATTAAGAGATCAAGGACAAAAGGGAAGTGAGAATTTGGTAGCTGATCATTTTTCCATACTATTGAATAATGAGGTGACCACGAAGGAATCTGAGGTGAAAGAGGAGTTTCCGAATGGAAAATTGCTAATGGTGCAAGAAAGACCATGATTTGCTGACTTTGTAAATTATAAGGCCGTTGGTGTCATTCTAGAGGATCTTAAGTGGCACCAAAGAAAGAAATTTCTCAAAGATGCACAATGCTATGTTTGGGATGATTCTCATTTTTTTAAACTCGGAGCTGATAACTTATTAAGATATGTTATAGCTGAAAAATCTAAGAGCATTCTCTGGCACTGTCACCATTCTCCTTATGGCGGGAATTTCAATGGTGAAAGAACTACTACTAAAGTCCTTCAATATGGTTTTTACTTTCCCACCTTGTTCAAGGATGCTCATCTTTATGTTCAACACTGCAATAACTACGTAAGAACTGGAGGGATTTCAAAAAGGCATGAAATGCCTTTAAATACCATTATGGAGGTCGAGGTATTTTACTGTTGGGGGATCGACTTTGTAGGACCATTGCCATCATCTTTTTCAAATGAATACATCCTGATGGCAGTTGACTATGTATCCAAGTGTGTTGAAGTCATTGCAGCACCAAGAGTGGATGCCAAAACTGCTTTTGAAGAAAAACATCTTTTGCAGGTTTGATACACCCATAGTTCTAATCAGTGATGGAGGCTCACATTTATGTAATGCTCAGCTTTAGAAATTTTTGGAGCATTATAGAGTTAAACACAAGGTAGCATCACCTTATCATCCGCAGACCAATGGACAGGCCGAGGTGTCAAATAGAGAAATCAAGAGAATCCTGGAGAAGACTGTTACATCTTCCAGGAAGGACTGGTCCATTAAGCTGGATGATGCACTCTGGGCTTATAGGACTGCATACAAGTCTCCTACAATCCTTTCTCCTTTTCAACTAGTTAGTTTATGGTAAGGCATGTCATCTTTTGGTAGAGTTGGAACACAAGGCAAACTGGGCCATGAAAAACTTTAATTTTGATCCACAAGTAGCAGGAGAAAAAGGAAAGTTGCATATGCATGAATTGAAAGAAATCAGACTCGGTGCTTATGACTCTTCCAAGATTTATAAGGAAAAAGTCAAAGCAGATCATGATAAGAAGATTCTTAAAAGAGAATTTCATCCGGCCCAATCTGTGTTATTGTTTAATTCCAAGTTAAGGCTTTTCCCTGGAAAATTGAAATCAAAATGGTCAGATCCATTTCTTGTCAAATCAGTTAAGCCTTATGGAGGTGTGAAATTAGAAGACACGGGCACTCACAGAACTTGGGTGGTGAATGGGGAGAGGTTGAAGTCGTGTGACACCCTTAGTTATACCGCTAAGGATAACACATTGTAACACGTGACCATTGAACTTACTGTTTTTAAAACTGTCAAAACACGGAAATATTTTTTTTTTGAAAGGGCTTAGTTCTCATCAACCTATTACATTTCTAATTTCGTTTTAAGTATTTATGAAATATCCTTTTCTTAATTTTTGAAACTCGTTTTTTCCGAAAACATCTAGATGATTATTGCCTCGCGTACATACACAGCATACACGCAGTCATAAAATCAATCATAAGGAAAGAAACAACATAAATATATACATACATCATAATGTCAGTGTACCTCTTGAGCCATCAAGGTATCTACACAAAACATGAGTTCTAACAGTAGACTAAAATAAATAAGACCTCAACAAAATACAAAACAAGAGGTCGCTAGATCAGAGCTGCTACTACCTAGACTCACAACTACGCTAGTCCTACTCATCATCCTCCGACTCAGCAGGAAGCCATCCACAACTCCTCCTCCCAGCACCTCTGAGAGTGATCATCCTGAAATCCTCTGAGGGATCGTCTCTAGAAGAATCCTCCTCTGGCTCCTCCTCCTCAGGATCCTCTTCCGACTCCTCCTCCTCAGGATCCTCCTCTGGATCCTCCTCCGGCTCCTCCTCCGGCTCCTCCTCCTCGTCCGTGGTGTCATCGATCACGATCAAATCTGGCTCACTCGGGAGAGGGCGGCTATGCGCATCAGGACGCACATGTTGTGAAGGTGATGCCTCGGGAGTGGGAGAGTATCTGGGGGAGTCTGGCCTAACCATAGTTGCCATCCGTGACGACTGAGATGACGTCGAAGGAGCGGGACGACGACGAGGGCGACAAAAAGTAGTATAGCGTCTGAGTCCTAGTGGCGTGGCGAACTCGAGGGTCACTAACACCGTAAAGTCCAACTCCGGAATCAGGGGAAGACTAGGGTGAGAAATGATAAGGCGGACCTCCCCTGTGAACACGCATCTGCTAGGGACGTCGGTCACCCGCCACTGACCTCGTGGCATCCATCGTAGCTGGACCCTCGTGGTCGACATACTGAATATCCCTGATGTCGACTGTCAATGTAGCGAAGAAATACAACGACAGAAAATAACAGAAGCAGAAAAGAAGGGTGAGAACATCGCATGAACTCATAACAAGTAGAATGCAGCAACTAGAGCATACACAGGATATTCACACTATTCAATCAACAAGAATATAGTTTATATCATCATGATGCATATAAACTAATGCATGTGGGCCCAGGGAAACATCACCATCCGCAGAGCACAACAACAACTGCCCAACCATATATGCACAACGTATCAGGAGTTAGAGTCTGTACTAGCGCGGTACTTATATTTTCTTTTAGCCAATTTTATCTAACTTCCAGACAATCTCAACTGACCCCGAAAACTTGAGAGCGACATGATAGTCAAGCTTGTACCCCGTTTACTCAACAATAGGGAGCGAGCCTACGTCACCCTAGTCATTTCGGGACCTGACTATCCTCAGGGCTGGCATCCCCCCTCGAGGACCCGCTGGCGTTCTTTGCAAAACCCAGTGCACCCGTCCCAACCAGTTTCCCACTGTACCGAGTGTCACTGCCATATAAGTCGTAAGGTTTTTTTCACCTTGAATATCATCAATGCTTATGATGCATGTCATACAACAAGGTTCAAAGTAAATACTTCCTTACAGGCGAAGCCCCTTTGAATCATTCTACGTCACCACATCCCCGTGGTACGGCCCGATTCAAAGTCTCCCCTTCACAAGGAAAACCAAACCCCATCCCGGGTTGAAACCACACTCTCTCGCTAAGCTTCTCAAGTTTTATGTAAGAAGAGGGTGTTGGTTATGATCTTTTATAGTAGTTCATACTAACGTTCTTGATAATTATGTCCACTTAAGTCCTATAATTTACTAAAACTTATGATTGTGTCTTATGAATAATATTACTTATCTTAATTCCTCTTGTACGACTAATTAAGATTAAGTTTAACTAGCCTTCATCAACTAGACTACAATTAATCTTAATCCTCTTTGACTAAGTCTTAATCTTTACTTAAGATCTTAATTAATTCCTAATCATCCCTTAATCTTTTCCTTGATCTTGGATTAGGATTTTAATTATGTTTGATTAAGGTTAGCCATAATTAATTAGTTCTTAATCATCATTATTGATTAATTACTTAATTAATACTTTTATTAATGTTAATTAACTTTAGACTTAATTAATCATTTTTTTTTACTTTTAAATGAGTCTTTGACTCTTTTTTTTTTTAAGGTTTTGGGCCTGAATCAAAGGCCCAAAAGTTGAATGACTCATGGGAGCCCATTCTTACTCATAACAAGTCAAAAAGTTGACTTTTATATTGACTTTTACTTTGGTGAAATTAGAAATCCGAATTTAGTCTTTTATTGTTTTCTTTTTAAAAGTTTCTACTTATTTGCACTTTAATCCTTTTACTTATAAAATTATCCCTTGGTCCTTTTTGAACCATCAAAGCCCATAAACATGTTTTCAACGCTTACTTGATCTTTTCAAGATCAAAAAGGCATTCTTGATGAGTTTTATCAAGAACAACTCAAGAACATCAAGAACAACTTGAGTGTTCATCAAAACTTCAAATTTTCCACAACATCCAATCTTTACCAAATTTTCACACAATCATCCACAAACAATTTAAATTTCAAATATCATACTAATTCACCCAAAATCATCCACATACACATTTAAGTTCATAATTTCATTTTCAAGCTCATAAACACGATTTTTCAAGGATCAATCATCCAAAACAATTGTATACATTCAACCAACTTCATGCATGTTCATAGATTCATCATACAGACACATTCCAAGCACCAAAAAAAATTTTGAAATACATGCAGCCCCAAAATCCCTCAAGGCCGAGAGCTATTAGAGGAAAATGGGGAAAATTTTTCCAAAATTGTTTCTTGGCTTGCATGCATCAACAATCACAATCCAAGCACATTCCAAGCATCAAAATAAACTCTAAAACATATAAATAACCCAGCTCCAAGAATCCGAAACATTTACTCAAAAAAAACTCAAAGAAATGAATTTTTTTCAAAGGAAAAACAAGAGCAAGGACAAGGATTTAAGGGCAAATCCTTGACCTTAGTCACCAATCCTACTAGAGTTCAAGTTCTCCCCCCCCCCTTACCTAAGAAATAACCTCAAGAAATAGGTGCAGAATCAGCTCACAAAACAGCCCAAAATCTCTCCTTTTGGTCACCAACAAAGCTTTGCAAGGCTAGAAGGCTTAGTGTTTAAGCTTAGGGTTCAAGGATGGAACCTTAAGCTTGAAAGTGTGAGAAGGAAAAATGGAGATTTTGAGAGAAAAGAGAGGGGAACTCACGGCTTCAATGAGGAGAGAAAAGAGAAATGAGAGAATGAAAAGGAACCTTACATGTAGGAAAGGAGAAAGAAATAAATGTTTTAGTCTTTTAATGCCATAATATCATAAGCTAGACACTTGTCTTTGAAGGAAGAAAGGATGAGACAAGTGTCTCTCATGCACCTAGCCTGCACATGCACGACTTCTAGAAGGAAAAAAAGAAAGGTTTGTGCAATTTTTCTGGCCCAGATCAAGAGTATTCGGGCCCAGTTCAAGGGACAAGAGGGGCAAAAAGGTCATTTTTTTTCAGAAAAACCCCAAAATTTCCCGGAAATTCCCTAAAAATAGGAAATTTATTTCTAAATCCAAAAAATATAAATTTTGATGATTAAAAATAATTTTAATCACTCAAAATTAAATAAAACACTCAAAACGGCAAAACGGTAAAAACGCGGGTGTTACAAGTCGTATCTGGGTGGTGATTTTGAAAGGCTCACCACAATGATCCACCTCTATGATCCATAGAGAAATAGGTGTCAAGCTATGTGACGTTAAACAAGCGCTTCCTGGGAAGCAACGCAGTGTGTTTTGCAATTTAAATTTCAAATTTAGTGTGTTTAGCTTGTTTTGGTATATGAAGTTGTGTGTTACTGGAATTTGTGTGATTTAGATGTTGTATGTGGTAGTTAGTCAAAATTAAGTGTATGATCTGTTCATGTCTAATAATTATGCATGTTTGTGTATTTAGAATGCATATGTGAATTTAGAGTGGTGTTTTGATAATGTGCATGAAATTTGAGTTTTGGTATGTATTGTGTTTTGGTAAAGTGCTTGTGAATTGTAGGTATGTATTGTGTTTTGGGTTGTTTTTGGTTGTTTTTGGTGTTTTGATAAGTGAATATTATATGATAAATTAGAGCACTTTTTAGTTCACTTATCAAGGATAAAATGGTATTTTTGCCCCAGTTTAATCCTTTTTTTTATTAAATATTAGATAAATTGTATTTATTAATCTTAGATTTGAATTTGATGCTATTTTGATAGAAATATTGTTGATTTTTGCAGGATATTGCAAAGATTTGATTTGAAGGAAAGATAGTATTAAATAAGGGAGATATTTGCAAGATTTGAAGTTTGATTGAAGGCAATTAATGAAAATTGGAAGATTATGTAAGGTCCAAGAATCCCTTCAAAGTGGTTTTAATTATGACAACCAAATCAAATGCAACTTAGCATAATTCTGATTCCAAAAGAACTAACCATTTCATTTGAGAATATGTCCAGAAGCAACAGGTTTCATCTTGCAGAAGGACAACTATGAGAAGCTTCATTTTAATGGATAACAGAAGCAATAAGCTGAAAGAATGACAAATCTGTGAAGGAAAACTTAAAATAAAAATGAGTAAATTGAAAGTAACTCATTCAAGCATTCAGAAGCTGACAAACACACTTCACAGACTCCAGAAGCATGAGGAAGCAATCTAAAAGCTCTTAATGAAATTGTTTTAGAAGAGAGATTCACTTTTTTAAGGAAACTCTCAGAAGATATCAAACACAGAACATGGAACATGTCACAGAAGCATAAGGATCATTTGCAGTTGACCAGAAACAATCCTGCAGAAGGAATATGTAAAAATGAGTTCTGCAGAAGCAGCAAATCTCTCAATGATCCTTAAAAAAATTCCTTACTAAATTGACTGAGTAACACAAGTTGAAATACACTTGGATTTATCCAGAAATCATCCTCAGATCATTCACAGAAGGAAGGGTGAAGAAATGAGCCAGTTTTGCTGTCTGCAGAAGCTGGTTCTGCAGAAGCAAGAAACCAGTCAAACAGACAGTTGTACCTGTCAGCTTTTGCATCTGTACCTGAAAGGGACTTGTCAAAGCATCACAGTTGGATCATTTTGACTGCATTCCAACGGCTACAAGGCTCCTCAACTATAAAAGGAGGTGCTCTCTTCACCATGGAACACACCTCTCTCTCCAGAAGCATAAAATAATCTCTACTCTTTCACTGCCAGCTTCTGGAACCTTTTCTCTCTCCTCGAATTATTTCTAATCTGCTTATACAAGTTGTTGAGGGGGAGTTTTGCTCAATAGGAAATTTTGATGCTGCTCTGATTGTAAAATAGTGAGCTGTTTGTACTTTACCTTGCTGTTTCTGTGCTTCTGTAAGGTCAAAGAGATTGGTTTGTTGTAAAATCTCTTATGACACATTAGGTGAAGTATTTGGAGAGGTTGTAAAGGCTCTGGTGTGAGCCTGTAACTGTTTGGAGTCTGCAGAAGGAAGTTCTGCAGATTTCTGGACCTGTGCTTCTGCAGAAAGACCTGCAGTAAGTCAGGGTCTATTTTTGTGAGTTTGGTAATTCTGTAGAAAGCCTGAAGAGGATGTGGACAGAGAATACTAGTGGTAGTGTGTACCCAAAGGTTGTAACTGATTTGTTAGTGAGAAAAATCCTACAGAAGGTAGGGACTGGACGTAGCCTCAGGTTGGAAGAGGTGAACCAGTATAAAAAACCTTTGTGTTTTCTTCTTTCCCTTACTTTGTTAATTTCTGCATGTGCACAAAAAGCTTTCAAAACTAATAATACCTAAGTAAGTGGCAACTAAATTGATTCCACCAAAGGAATCCTATTTTCAGCATAATAAGCATTAATACTTACAATTCTACTTGTGGAGATCCATCTTCTAATAAACAGCCAAGAACTTATCTTGAGCAAAATTTTATTAGAAGATAAAATTGCAGAATTTTAAAAGAATCACAATTCAACCCCCCTTCTTGTGATTCAACCATATACTTCAATTGGTACCAGAGCTTGCCTCTTGGGTTGAACTCACTTAACAGTGAGAGAGGAAAAGATCAAGGGGATGGCAAACCATGGAGCTGCATTGTTCATTCCAGAAGGATCATCCACAAACAGACCACCAGCTTTCAATGGAAAAGACTATTACTATTGGAAGGATAGAATGAAATTGTTCCTGGAATCTCAAGATATTGATCTATGGGATATTATAGAAATTGGGAATTACATTCCTACTACAAGAAGAACCAGAGTTCTGGCTCCTTCCACAGAAAGTGAGTCTGAAATTATTAAAGAAGCACCAAAACCTAAACCTAGAGAAGAATGGACACAAGATGACAAACAAAGGTATCTTCTAAACTCTAAAGATAAATTTTTTCTTCTATGTGCATTAAGTAGAGGTCAATATGATAAAGTTGTTGGCTGCAACACAGCAAAAGAAATATGGGATACCTTAAGAATTTCTCATGAAGGTACAGACCAAGTAAAAGAATCTAAAATCAACATTTTAATTCACCAATATGAAATGTTCAGTAGGTTTATTATTATTATAAATGATTTAAAATCACTTGGTAAAAGTTATTCAAAACAAGAACAAGTAGGAAAAATACTTAGAAGTCTCCCAAGGATATGGAGACCAAAAGTTACAGCAATTCAGGAAGCAAAGGATCAAGTTGTACTCAAACTGGATGAGCTTCTTGGCTCCTTAAAAGTCCATGAACAAGAGCTCATGGATGAATTGCCAAGGAAGGACAAGTCAATAGCTTTGAAAGCAAGCACATCCAGAAGAAGTGCTTCTGCAGAAGATAAAGCTTCAGAAGGAGAATCATCCTCTTCTGAAAATGATGATGAGCTAGCCTTTATATAAAAAAGAATACAAAGGCTAATCAGAAGAAAAAGCAAAGGTCCTATCATATGCTATGAATGCAACAAACCAGGACACATCAAGGCAGAGTGTCCACAGCTGAAAGAATCAAGATCATTCCAGAAGAAGAAGGCCATGATGGCTACATGGGATGATTCTGACAGCTCTGCAGAAGGAGAAGATGAAGCTGAAACTGGACATTTGTGCTTCATGGCTGGAGAAGATGAAGAAGATGAGGTAATTACCTATACTCCTTCTGCATATAAAGAACTTGAAGATGCTTTTGAAAATTTATTATCTGACTCACACACACTTGCACAAAAATGTGCTCTTCTTAAAGAACAATTAGTTAAATCTAAAGAAGAAAATGACATACTTAGAGAAGATAATAATAAGTTAACTAAAACCAATCACTGTCTCCAACAATCTCATTTTAAGTTATCTGAACAAGTCAAAACTGTAAAAAACAATTCTGCAGAAGCAGAAAAAACTGCAAGTCTGCAAAAGGAAAATCTGCTTCTGCAGAAGAAAATTGATGAACTTCAAAATGATTTGTGTAAATTTGTAAATAACACTCACAACTTGAATAAATTAATAAGAAACAGTAGAGAAACTTCAGACAAAAGAGGTTTATGATTTAATCAAGACAAGTTTTCAGAATCACACAAAACAGTTTTTGTTCCAGCCAAAAGGAAACCTCCTCATTGTTCTTTGTGTAACAAGCTTGGACACCATGACCAAAACTGTTACAAAAGAAAAAGGAGTACCAGAAGGAAGGTATCTAACCTCACAGGACCCAAGAAAATTTGGGTACCTAAAGCCTTGTTATCTTCTGTTGTAGGAACAAACAAAAGGGTCCAAGAAGAAAGAGCTATGGTTCTTGGACAGTGGATGCTCCAGACATATGACTGGAAACAGAAGCAAATTCACTCAGCTACAAATGATGGAAGGTGGAACAGTAACATTTGGAGACAACAACAAGGCTCAAATCAAAGGTATTGGAAAGATAGGTATGCAAGGTTCTACCCAAATTAATAATGTATATTATGTGAAAGGGTTAAAACATAATCTTCTTAGCATTAGTCACTTATGTGATAGTGGCTATGAAGTTATGTTTCAACCTACATTCTGTGAAATTAGAGAATTATCTACTAAAAAGGTATTATTCTCAGGTATCAGAAGCAAGAATCTATATAGCATAAATCTAGAAGAACTTCCACAACAAACCTGTCTTGCTTCTTTTGAAAATGAAAAATGGATTTGGCATAGAAAAGTTGGCCATGTAAACATGAAAACTATTTCTAAACTTTCCAAACTAGAACTTGTAAAAGGATTGCCAAAGCTGAAATTTGATAAAGATAAAATTTGTGAAGCATGTGTAAAAGGAAAACACACTAAGTCAAGTTTTCATCCCAAAAATGTAATAACTACAAAAAGGACTTTAGAACTACTTCACATTGATCTTTTTGGTCCAACTAAAACACCTAGTTTGGGAGGAAAGAAGTATGGGCTTGTGATAGTAGATGATTACTCTAGATTCACATGGGTTTTG
The DNA here is from genome assembly GCA_026901365.1 of Sesbania bispinosa. Taxonomy (NCBI): domain Eukaryota; kingdom Viridiplantae; phylum Streptophyta; class Magnoliopsida; order Fabales; family Fabaceae; genus Sesbania; species Sesbania bispinosa. Next base: position 154,896 of record QLOH01000429.1, read on the forward strand.
TTCTTAGCTACTAAGGATGAATCTTTTGAATCTTTCAGAATCTTTCTCAAGAAAGTTGAAAATGAAAGAAACCAAAAGGTAGCTTCTGTAAGAAGTGACCATGGAGGGGAATTTGAAAACTATTTTTTCAAAAACTACTTTGATGAAAATGGAATTTCTCACAACTTCTCTTGTCCTAGGACTCCACAACAAAATGGAGTTGTAGAAAGGAAGAATAGAACCCTTCAAGAAATGGCAAGAACTATGTTAAGTGACAGTGGAATTCAAAAATATTTTTAGGGAGAGGCTGTTTCGACTGCATGTTACATACTTAACAGAGTTTCTATCAGAAGCATCCTTAATAAAACTCCATATGAACTATGGAAAGGAAGAAATCCCAACATTGCCTATTTTCACATATTTGGAAGTGAATGCTTCATATTAAACAATAAGGATAACCTTGAGAAATTTGATGCTAAATCTGAAAAAGGAATATTTCTCGGTTACTCCATCACCTCTAAAGCATATAGAATTTATAATCTTAAAAATCAAACAATAGAAGAAAGCATGCATATTATTTTCAATGGTGCTAACTCTCCTTCTCAAGCATGTGATAAGCAAAATTCTGATGATGAAAGTCAGTCAAAGAGAGTGCCTTCTGAAAATCATAGTTCTGCAGAAAAGGCTGCAAAACCTGCAGAAGCTGCAGAACCTGCAGAAGCTGTAGGTGCTTCTGGAGAAGATTCTGACTATCAAAAGCAGAATCTACCCAGAAGCTGGAAATCTGTGACTTACCATCCTCATGACCAAGTAATTGGAAATGTTGAGGAAGGTGTAAAAACCAGAAGACAACTAAGGAATGACACGGCTCTTCTTTCTCAAGTTGAACCAAAGAGTGTCCAAGAAACACTTGATGAAGAATCATGGGTTGAAGCTATGAAAGAAGAACTAGACCAGTTTGAGAAAAACAAGGTCTGGACTCTTGTACCTCAACCAAATAATCACATCATAATTGGCACAAAATGGGTATTCAGAAACAAAATGAATGAAGAAGGTAAAGTTATCAGAAACAAAGCAAGGTTAGTGGCTCAAGGATATAACCAACAAGAAGGTATTGATTTTGATGAAACTTTTGCTCCAGTAGCTAGATTAGAAGCTACTAGAATCCTTCTTGCTTTTGCTGCATTTAAAAACTTTAATCTTTATCAAATGGATGTGAAAAGTGCTTTTCTAAATGGTTTCATAAGTGAAGAAGTTTATGTACACCAACCTCCTGGTTTTGAAAACAAAAAACATCCTAATCATGTTTTCAAATTAACAAAAGCTTTGTATGGTTTAAAATAAGCTCCTAGAGCTTGGTATGAAAGACTCAGCACCTTTCTCTTACAAAATCAATTTTAAAGAGGTAAAATTGACACTACCCTTTTCAGAAAAACTTCCAATAATGATCTTCTCATTGTTCAAATTTATGTTGATGATATAATATTTGGATCTACTAATTTGAAAATGTGTGAAGAGTTTTCTGAACTTATGAAAGGTGAATTTGACATGAGTCTCATGGGTGAATTGAAGTTCTTCCTAGGACTTCAAATCAGACAAGAGAAGCATGGAATCTTTATAAACCAAGAAAAATACACTAAAGATCTCTTAAATAAATATAAAATGGAAGGTTCAAAATCCATGGGGACTCCTATGCATCCCTCTGCAGTTTTAAATCTGGATGAAAATGGTAAACATGTTTCTGAAAAGGAATATAGAGGAATGATAGGATCTCTATTATACTTAACTGCTAGTAGACCTGACATTTTACACTCTGTAAGTCTATGTGCAAGATTTCAATCTTCTCCCAAGGAATCACATGTTGCAGCTGTAAAAAGAATTTTTAGATATCTTGCTGGAACTGCAAATCTTGGATTATGGTACAAGAAAGGCACAGATTTTGAGCTCACAGGTTATTGTGATGCTGACTATGCTGGAGATAAGTTGGACAGAAAAAGTACTAGTGGAAGCTGCCAATTTCTTGGAGAATCATTAATCTCTTGGTCTTGCAAGAAGCAGCCCACAATAGCTTTGTCCACCACAGAAGCAGAATATATTTCAGCAGCAAGCTGTTGTTCTCAAATGCTTTGGATTAAACATCAAATGGAGGACTACTGCTTGAGGTACACTAATATTCCTATCTTCTATGATAATACTAGTGCAATTAACTTGTCCAAGAATCCAATCCAGCATTCTAGATCTAAGCATATTGATATTAAACATCATTTCATTAGAGATCATGTCCAGAAGCATGACATTGAACTGAAATTCATTGAAACTAAACTTCAAATTGCTGATATTTTTACAAAACCTCTTGTTGAAAATAGATTTGTGTTTCTTAGAAATAAAATTAACTTGAAATGCTTGATTTCTTGAATTATTAATGAAATCTTTCTGCTTCTGGAACTAGAAAGTTCCACAGAAACATGTGGAGAAGCTTAAAATAGCATGTTTCTCTGCACAAACATAAAACTGTAACAATTACAGTAGCATGTTTAGCTTTTGGAATAAAAAACATACTCCTCACCTTCTGCAGAATCTGATGTATGTAAAAATCCATCTTCTGCTGATATCCATCTGCAAAAGATAATTCCTCAGCTGTTTTTGTCCACCTGCTAATCAGGTAAGACAGCTGTACAGTGATTGTTGACCAACAATCATATGTTGTCACATCTCTTATCCTAGGAAAGGTCTCTATCCATCACGAGCTTCAATAAACTTCAAGCCTTTCTTGGTAAGTCAACTGTGTAGGGTCAACAACCTTTTCACGTTATCAAGGATACAAAAGGAACAAAGAAAAGCTAGCTTTTGTCCTAGCTAAAAAGGTGCAAGGTGGTTGTTACATAATTAGGGAAATTTAAAGCTTATAACTGTTGGATATATATAACCAAGGTTCTAAAAAACTGCGCGCACGTCCTGAACTCTCTCTCTCCTCTCTCCTTCTCAAATAAGGCAACGACTAGTTGGGTTCTACTATTTAGGATAGTCTCTCAGCTGAAGAAACATCACACTGCCCTCTCTAAACTAAAACTCTTCACACTCTGTTTCATCATCTCATCCTTCTCTGTCTCAGCTTCATATTCTTCTCTCATCATGAGAATTAAGCAAATCACATTGGAGAAAAAAGACTCCTCCTCCACAGAATCTGATGATTTTATTATAATGGGCGATGAAATAGTGCCTTACATTGATCCTCTACATGCTCAGCCTCTTGCAACTCAGCCCTCTGTTTCTAGCCACTCAACAGAGCAAGATTCTGCTCCTACTGAACCCACAACCTTTGAACCTCAACCTGATCAAACACCCTCTCAACCCTCTACCACACCAAAACCTTCAGCTGAAAATCCATCCAAGAAACAAACTGATTCTGTATTATATGTAAGAAGGTCTCAGAGGCATCGTGTAGGTTCAACCTTCAAAACAATAGGAAGTGATCCCAAAAAACCAATAAGTATAGACTCTCCCTCTCCCTCACACGCTGATAGCCATGAGGACACCAAGTCTGCTGAAAAGAAAGAGGAGAACTCAAGTCTAAGGGAAGAAGAAAGTGATCCCTCAGAAGGATCACAAGATTCCAACTATGACCTTTTTCCTGACAAGGAATTATTAAAAATCTTCTATGAAAAATGGGAGTGGAAGACAGTCATCCCTGGTAAGATATTTCTCCTCAGAGAAATCAAAGAATGTGGATGGGAGATTGGACATTTTGTCCAGAAGCAAGAATGGGGAGACTATCTCCTCATGAGGGAACCAGTCTATGAGAGGCTTGTAACGACATTTTATGCTTCTGCAAGCCAGTATAGAAATGATGGCAATTCCTTAATGGTGGAAATTAAGGGTTCAACAATTGTAGTCACTCTAGAGACTATTGATGAAGCCCTAGGATGTAATGTTGTCCAAAACAAGCTATTTGATGACTGGTATGCCTCAGCTGGTGTGACAAAGCAGGAAGTTACAAAGAAAGTCCTTTACCATTCTAATTCACAACTTCAATCCAACAAACGGATTCCCATTTGTAGGTTGTTCCACAAACTCTGCTGCTATTCACTCTTACCTAGAGCTGGTACTCTAGAAAGAGTCACCGATCAAGATCTTATGGTAATCTATCATCTTCTTTTTGGAAAACCTTTCTCCTTATCTTACCTAATTCTGAGAAGCATGATTTCCTCAGCTAACCCCCAAAGAGCATATGCTAGTTTACCTTATGGCATGCTACTCACAAGGATTTTTATACTCAATAACATCTCCTTAGAAGATGAAGCCTCTAGTGATACTTGCAGTTTCTTTGGGAAGATAAATGTGCAGAGGATGCTGCTAAAAAGCCCGAGCCATCTCATGACTACTCCAGTCCAAGTGAAAATGATGAAGAGGAGAATACAGCACCAAGAACAAAGAAAAAGAAGATCCAAAACCTTCTCCAGAAAGAGGAAAGGTTATTCTGGTGGTGCTTCTGGAGAACCTTAAACCAAGAATCTGAAGGTTTCCTCTCCTTCTTTTGAACCAGATGTGTCTGCTAAATCCACATCCTCTACATCACTGTCTCTTGACTCCACTTATGGAGAAGAAGCTGTTTCTCAGCCCAAGTCACCACCTACAGAAGCACCCCAGCATGTAGAATTTCAAAAAATTATCAGAGCTTCTGCAGAGGGTCTGGCAGCTGATACATTGGCCAATTTGGATCAAGCTCTTCCTGATTCTCCTCAGATTGATTCTCCCGTACAAATTCCATTCCCTACACAACCAATTCCAACTGCTGATGCTCCTAAAATAGAGAAGAAAGAGGAAGAAGCAGTGCAGAAGGAGGCTACTGTTTCAGCTCCTTCTGTAGGGACATTTGGAACTGATATGGTCAATCAGTTCCTTGCTTCTCCAATAATGGATTATGTGTTCCCTTCTGCTGCACCAATTAGGGATACCTTACCTGCTATATCCTCACATCTTTCCTCAATGAACACTTTTATACAGCAATTGAGCAATGAGAAACCAGCTGAGGAGCCTGCTCCAAAACCTGATGTTGTTGCTTCTGAAGCACCACCAAAGACTGCTTCTCCTTCCAAATCCATGGAAAAGAATATCCAGAAGCTCAAGTCTGACATGAAGAAACTGTTTTCCAATGTGAACACTCTCCAAAACACAGTAAATGAAATGATTGAGAGGTTCACACAACATCAGTTTTGGTTTAACAATTTTGTGCTTCCAGTAATTGCACCTCAAGCCCCAGCTATGCCATTCACACAATTTCAGCCACCCCAGAACTTGCTCCAGCCTTCTACCTCCTCATCATCTTACCACTCCTCTCCATCCAAGTGATAGATGATGATTCTTCTTCTTTCCATACAATTCCTTTGGGCCTTTTGATTGATGACAAAGGGAGAGAAGTAGTACTAGGTAGTTTAGGCTGATATTTTAGGGTTTAGGGCTGATATTTGCTGATATCTTTTGACTGTGACTGTTTATGATTATGACTTTTTGGTATAATCCTTTTGATTAATGATGAATGACAAATGATGATGTTTGCTACATATTGTTTGCTGCATATTTCTAAATTTACTAAATGATCAATTTAAAAATTGAATCAGTATTGAATCATACAATTTGCTGCAAATGAATTATAAATCAGTCTTGAAATCATATAATCTGTAACAATCATTATTCCCCAAATAAATGCTAAAATTCAGGGGGAGTTTGGTATTAAAAATCAGAATTATCGAAGTGATCCTTGATTAGGTTGTCATCATAAAAAAGGGGGAGATTGTAAGGTCCAAGAATCCCTTCAAAGTGGTTTTAATTATGACAACCAAATAAAATGCAACTTAGCATAATTCTGATTCCAAAAGAACTAACTATTTCATTTTAGACTGTGTCCAGAAGCAACAGGTTTCATCTTGCAGAAGGACAACTATGAGAAGCTTCATTTTAATGGATAACAGAAGCAATAAGCTGAAAGAATGACAAATCTGTGAAGGAAAACTTAAAATAAAAATGAGTAAATTGAAAGTAACTCATTCAAGCATTCAGAAGCTGACAAACACACTTCACAGACTCCAGAAGCATGAGGAAGCAATCTAAAAGCTCTTAATGAAATTGTTTTAGAAGAGAGATTCACTTTTTTAAGGAAACTCTCAGAAGATATCAAACACAGAACATGGAACATGTCACAGAAGCATAAGGATCATTTGCAGTTGACCAGAAACAATCCTGCAGAAGGAATATGTAAAAATGAGTTCTGCAAAAGCAGCAAATCTCTCAATGATCCTTAAAAAAATTCCTTACTAAATTGACTGAGTAACACAAGTTGAAATACACTTGGATTTATCCAGAAATCATCCTCAGATCATTCACAGAAGGAAGGGTGAAGAAATGAGCCAGTTTTACTGTCTGCAGAAGCTGGTTCTGCAGAAGCAAGAAACCAGTCAAACAGACAGTTGTACCTGTCAGCTTTTGCAGTTGTACCTGAAAGGGACTTGTCAAAGCATCACAGCTGGATCATTTTGACTGCATTCCAACGGCTACAAGGCTCCTCAACTATAAAAGGAGGTGCTCTCTTCACCATGGAACACACCTCTCTCTCCAGAAGCATAAAATAATCTCTGCTCTTTCACTGCCAGCTTCTGGAACCTTTTCTCTCTCCTCGAATTCTTTCTAATCTGCTTATACAAGTTATTGAGGGGGAGTTTTGCTCACTAGGAAATTCTGATGCTGCTCTGATTGTAAAATAGTGAGCTGTTTGTACTTTACCTTGCTGTTTATGTGCTTCTGTAAGGTCAAAGAGATTGGTTTGTTGTAAAATCTCTTATGACACATTAGGTGAAGTATTTGGAGAGGTTGTAAAGGCTCTGGTGTGAGCCTATAACTGTTTGGAGTCTGCAGAAGGAAGTTCTGCAGATTTCTAGACCTGTGCTTCTGCAGAAAGACCTGCAGTAAGCCAGGGTCTATTTTTGTGAGTTTGGTAATTCTGTAGAAAGCCTGAAGAGACTGTGGAAAAAGAATACTGGTGGTAGTGTGTACCCAAAGGTTTTAACTGATTTGTTAGTGAGAAAAATCCTACAGAAGGTAGGGACTGGACGTAGCCTCAGGTTGGAAGAGGTGAACCAGTATAAAAACCTTTGTGTTTTCTTCTTTCCCTTACTTTGTTAATTTCTGCATGTGCACAAAAAGCTTTCAAAACTAATAATACCTAAGTAAGTGGAAACTAAATTGATTCCACCAAAGGAATCCTATTTTCAGCATAATAAGCATTAATACTTACAATTCTACTTGTGGAGATCCATCTTCTAATAAACAGCCAAGAACTTATCTTGAGCAGAATTTTATTAGAAGATAAAATTGCAGAATTTTAAAAGAATCACAATTCAACCCCCCTTCTTGTGATTCAACCATATACTTCAAATTATTTGTGAGCAATAATGAAGATTTGAAGAATATATGAGAACCATTAATGAAGATATCTCTACCAATCAAACAAGGATTCTGCAGACAACCTTCCCAAATAAATCCAAGATACTCAATAAATGCAAGATCTCAGCAAGGAAAAGGGAAACAAGGAAAGACAATCAACTAAAACCAGTCTCGGGGAGAAATCAAGTTAAAAAGAGAAAGATTGAAGATGTGCAACTCGTGTCGCGCGCTTCACCTGCACTTCACCTTGTGCTGCAGCGCAGGTGAAGCGCAACCATTCTGACTTCTGCGCTGCAACCTGCGCTGTAGCACAGGTAAAGCGCAGAACGCGTGATTACTTGCCAAGTTGCCATTTTTATATAGATTTCTCGCCAATCTTCTTTGTCTTTCCTTAACCTATAAATAGGACCTCATTGCACCAGATTAATGTGTGCACAATTATTGTAATTCAGTTAAATTCTAGTGATAATGCACCAGTTCTAATTTTAGAGTAGGAGAGGAGGAGCGCTTTACAAGGATTGAAGATGGTGACAACATCTTCGGTGGTTTGTATGGCTACCTTGTGTAGTTAATTGATTCTATCCCCAAGTGTATGTAAACTCTATATTATTATTTCCTGAGCTCTCTGTCTATAATATTGGTAATCTTATTTTGTGCTTAATTCCTAATTTTCGCGCTTGCGCCGTAGTTATAGGCTAGTTTCAACTAGGATTGAGGATGGGGGAGTGGATTCTGAAGAAACCCAAACTGTGATTGAATAAGAGGACTCGGTACTCTGTGACCGACACATGAGCGTTACTAATGAGCGATGGGTAGTGACAGTACTCTAGCGAAGGGCGTTTACAGGATTAGGCCTTAGTATCGATAGCAAAGGATTAGTTGATTGTCAATCCAAGACCACACATGGATGTATCCTGATGAGTAATGGGTAGTGTGAGTACTCTAATGAAGGTGCGTCTACAGAATTAGGCCTAATTTATCAATTAGTTCTTTTACAAACGGAATAAAGAGAACAAAATAAGCCGAGGGTAAGTCTGTCGCTTAGGAGAGCCCGCATGGATTATCTTTGAGTGTGAGTGGCGCCTGGTAACTCGGGGTCATAAGCAATATAGTTTGTCTACAGTATTATAGAGTAAACCTAAAATAATAGATAGTTTTTACATGCACAAAGGGTGTGATGATATGAAGTTCAATCCTAATCCAAGTAAAGTGTCTCTAACACTTCCTTTCTATTTTTATTACTTATTCATTTGCAATTTACAATTTCCACGCATAATATCCTCACAAATCTGTTATTTTTCTCTTGATAAATAGACCACGATTATATGTGAGTTGACCGTTCCCTGTGGATACGATACTTTTCTTACTATTATACTACTGGATTTTTGGTTCGCTTGCCAGAAACCCATCATCTAGGTGAAATTAGGATTGTTCAAAGAGAATTGAAAAATGAGTGATTGGGTGAGTGATTTGGAGCAATTTAATTGAAATTAAGTAGAGAAATGATTGGGTGAAAGTTGGATAGAAAAATAAGCAAGTTGCAAAATTTTGAAGTGTTTGATCTGTTCAATTTTCGCTTAAGAGATAATGAGCTCGCTTGAGTGAAATACCCAACAAAAAGAAGAAAATTTTTGCTGGTTTTTTTGCTCAAGCAAAATTAATTACGCTCAAGCAAAATTGTGAGAAAAAAAATTTGGAGCTCTCTGTTCAATTTTCGCTCAAGCGAGACTGAGTTTACTTGAGCAGAATTCTTAATTATGACTTACTGGGACATTCTCGCTCAAATGAGAAACGTTTTCTTGAGCGAAAATATGCCCGTTCAGTTTTTAAAACACAAAAACAGGGAGAGTGAGTCATAATCACTCCCCCCCTCAAATTAAACCCTCGCGCGCGCAGAGCTTTCAAACCCCTGAGCATTCCTCCTCTCACTCAATCACTCAATCCTTTCACTCCAATATTTCTCCCTCTCTTCCATCAGTTCATCCAGGTATATTCTCCTCTCAAACTCTTTGAAATTCACTGAACAATTGCTATTATCTACTGACTATGTTAGGTTAGGTTTGATTTCGAAAATTTTCCTTTATACCTAAACCTAGGCTTTGATTGTACTGAATGTATTTGGCAATGTACTTGATTAACCTAGGCAATATACTTGGTTGAACTTTGGTTGAATTATTGGTTGACCTAGGAAATGAAAACCCTGTGACCGGTGTGAGCAACTCATGATCGATTCGATGACATAACTGATCATGTGACCAAATCGGACCCGTCATAAGCCCGGTTCCTGGTTCAAACGGTCTGGTTTTATTAAAAGTAGTTTTTAATATGCCAGTATTTGATTAGATTCTCAATTTCTCACTTAGTATCTACCGACTTGCATCTTGCATTTGACCTACCCTTTCTTCCAATGCATGGCCTCCATGTAGCTGTGGAACCCAGATTGTTTGTAGTAAAAAAAAATAACGCAGTCACCACAGTCATCAAATGTTAATCGTCTGATGAAGATCGGATGACTCAAATGTTGAGATGAGTTTTAAATCTAATTTAAACATCTCGACATCTGAATCATCCGATCTTCATCGAATGGCTAACATTTGATTATTGCGTCTAGCCTTTAGCCTACCTTATTGCCCGTGTCCTTACTTGTTACCATGGGATAATTTTGGAATATCAAATGAATTCATATTAATTTTCCCCAATTTTTTGAGTAATATACTTTTACAAAGCTTTTGTGATTCTTTTGATTTTCAGCTACTTATAAGTGGAAAAAATATTAGAGGGTTTTCTTTTGTCAAAACAGAGGGCTTGATAGAGGGAAAAATTAATAAAGGGCTTAATCTATGAATCAATAGCTTATCCAAATGTCTCCAAGAAAGAATGATCTAGGGAAGATGGAGAAACAAGAGGCAATGATTGATAATAATAATAATAATAATAATAATAATAATAATAATAATAATAATAATAATAAGAAGGTAAAAGCCCAGGTCCGAGTTGAGTTTTATTGTAGGTTGGGCTTCTTCACAATCGAGACTCTTGGGTTCATAAGGCTCATTTACTAGGAGTTAAGTTGGGATGTGATGGAGCCTATATTTTAGTTTAATTACTTCCTTACACTTCGTTCTCACATGCCTTTTCTTCCTCAGGACCTCCACAGAGCCCACCTTTCAAGGCTATTTTCTATGAACGCTTTAAGGCCAAGCAAGGGCGTCTCATGAAGATATACAACTTTGACATCCATAGGTATAATGAGCTCAACAAGGCATGTTATCCAAGTTATCATGCCAGTGCGAAATATGAACCTTCACAAGGGACACTTTTAGGAGCCATGCACAAAGTTATAAAAATTTCAGGTTTCGCTCATGACTATAGTAAATAATTGAAATTTTCATTTTTTTTTATGAAGGTGAAAGGCCTACCCATTAAGAACGTGGAGAACTAGGTGCAGGAAACAAAGTAAAATACAAAAAAAAAGGTCGGCTGCTTGCTTCAACCCACAACCAAGAACAACAATTGGGCCTTAAAAAACTAATAAGGGAGCTTGTTTTTACACAACTCTTTTTAATCCTACACACCCTTTATTTTTTCTATTTCTCAAAATATCCTCTTTAAATATTTTTTTATACAAAAGGTAAAGTAAAGAAAAGAAAAAAAAAAAGAAGAAACGGAGCTTGCACCAAGTTTAGCCAAGCAATTAACTACTTGGTTTCTCTCTCTATGAGTATGAGTATGTGCAGAAGTTACACGCCACTATCTTTTAGAACTTTGTTGGATCTCCCCAATAATTGAAGCATGTTATTGAAATGGAAAAAGAGGAGCTTGAATAAGAGATAGAGCATGAAGAGAATACGTCCACTGTTAGAGAGTTGCTCTAACAATGGATGCTAGGTTTCTTTGCTGGTATGAAAAGGACAGAAGTTTCTAGAAGAAGACAAATAACAATTAAGAAATTACTCAGATTTTTCATATCCTTTCATAGGTACAGACACCCTATAAATAGAGAACGTCCTCACATCTGATAACAGCTAATTTAGGGAAAACAAAATTACAATAAAAAATGAAATTGGGTTTCTGAACTAAAGGCCCAAGAATTAAATGAAATCCTTAAACCAACTAGGTTTCTCGACTTTCCTTTTAGGCCTCATAGGCCCACTAACATTACCAGGCGATCCACTTTGGAACCTTGTCCACAAGGTCCTGTTGCTGATGGTTGTTGACAAGGATCGTGTTTCCTGTTGATGGTTGGGATCCTTTCTCTTGGAGATCAAATGGTGGAGGATTGTGTAGAAAGGGCACATGAATTGTGTTTGTTTGGAACAGTGCAGATGGCTTTGCTGGAAAAAGGGTAGAATCCAACGGTTGTGAGTGTTCCAGAGACTGTCTCGCTGACCGCGCAGGAAGTGGCCCCTTGGGACTCTCATGTGCAGCTGGTGCAGGACAGTTGTCTTCATCGTGCGATGCTAATGGCTCCTTGAATGAACGTTGCAGATCCAACGGCACAGAAGGCTTGCGCGTGCCATGCGCGTCTGACGCGTTCCCAAGCTGCTCCAATGTGGGCGCAACACGCGTCCCTGACGCGCTAAGAGGCTGGACGCGTACGAACGCATTTTCTGGCCGGTCCAACGAGGAGATGCACACGTCCCTGCTGTGCTGCTTGGCTGAACGGTCTCATGCTTTTGAATGAACGGACCAGATTGCGCGAGGACTTGAGTTTCAGATGCAAACTGATCCAACGGTGGAGGAAAATTATCACCCGTAGAAAGAGAGTTTTCCTTCTCAGACACAACACATACTTCAGTTTCATCTGTTTGAGGGGGAGAAACTGAGTTAGAGTTCTCCTTCTCTGAGCTACAGTTCTCCTTCACTAGACAGTCTCTAAACTCTGATGACAATGGCGTGAAGTGAGCTTGAGGGTCATCACCATAGTAAGCTCTTAACAGAGACACATGCACCACTGGGTGAATACGAGAGTCTGGAGGGAGCTGCAACTCATAGGCCACGGAACCAATTTTTCTTTTAATGGTGAAGGGGGCAAAGAAATGCTTTGAGAGCTTCTGTGAGGAACGTCTAGCAACAGAGGGTTGACGGTACTGCTGGAGACGGAGAAGAACCCAGTCTCCCACAACAAAGTTGACATCCCTTCTGCCCTTATTTGCTTGATCTTGCATGCTCTGACGATGGCGTCGGAGGTTCTCCCGGAGAGTCTGTAAAATGTCTTGCCGATGTTGCAAGGTGACGTCCAATGAACTATTTTCAGACGAGCCTGGGACATAATCTGGTATTGCTGGGGGAATTCTTCCGTAAAGGGCCTGAAATGGTGACATTCCTATGGCAGAGTGGAAGGACGAGTTATGCTAGTATTCTGCAAGGTGCAGGAATTTATACCAGCGTCGGGGTGATCACTTGTGAAGCAACGCAGGTAAGCTTCCAAACTGCGATTAGTTACCTCTGTTTGTCCGTCCGTTTCTGGGTGATAAGCGCTGTTGTATTTCAATGTAGTGCCTTGAAGACGAAACAGTTCACGACAGAAGGAGCTAAGAAATAAAGGGTCTCTGTCCGACACAATGGATTTTGGAATACCATGAAGCCGACAAATCTCGACTGAGAAACGCGCGGCAAGATCTTGGACTGTGAACTTGGAAGGGAGTTCCAGAAAATGGATGAACTTTTTCAACCTATCACAGATCACCCAAATAACTGTGTGCCCATAAGAGTTAGGCAGATGAGTGATGAAATCCATAGTAAGTTCCTCCCAGACTTTATTTGGAATTGGTAAAGGTTGAAGTAATCCCCCCTTCTTCTAAGGCACATATTTATTTTGTTGACAGATTGGGCATTTTTTATGAAGAGTTTGGCATCTCTGTATAGACCCGGCCAATTGAAGGAAGCAACTATTTTGGCTAAAGTTGGTTTCAGACCTGAGTGTCCAGAAGGAGGAGTTGCATGGAACTCCCGCAGTAAGGCCTGGCCCAACTCAGCAAAGTCAGGTACAAAGACTCTCTCTTTGAAATAGAGCATGCCTTGCTTGAAACAAAAATGCTCTTGTATCTTGCTGTCACTAAGACACTTCTGCACTAATTTCTTGCCCTCTTTGTTGGTGTTGTAGTATTGCTGAAGACTGGACACAAGGGATGGGATTAGGGAGGATACCAGAGACAGCAGGAGATGGTCCTTAGTATACTGCCTAGAGAGTGCGTTTGCAACCTTGTTATTTCTTCCAGGTTTGTAAAATATTTCGAAACTGAATCCCTGTAATTTTGTTGCCCACTTTTGTTGCTCTGGTGTTTGACATACTTGTGACTGCAAGCTTTTTAAGCTTTTCTGATCTGTAAAAATATGGAAATGATGCCCAATCAAGTACTGACGCCATTTTTTAACTGCTTCTGTGACAGCATACATCTCCCTTATATAAACAGAGGCTGTTTGCAGTTTAGGACCCAACTTCTTGCTGAAAAATGCTATGGGGTGACCACATTGAGAAAGGACAGCACCAACGGCAACTCCTGAAGCATCTGTTTCAATCACGAAGACCTTGGAGAAATCTGGGAGAGCAAGAACAGGCATAGTGGTCATTTGTTTTTTTAAAATTGTAAATGCTTGCATAGCATCTTGTATTCCAAACAAATGTAGTGGATTTCAGAAGGTCGGTGAGAGGAGTGGCGAGAGTGGCGTAGTTGCGAACAAAACGCCTGTAGAAGCCGGTGAGGCCTAAAAAACCCTGAGTGTCGTGAGTGAACGTGGCTCTGGCCAATCCCTGATTGTTTGCACCTTCTCTGGATCTGGGGCAACTCCCTCAGCTGATATTACATGACCCAAGTAATTTACAGTAGTAGCCGCAAAAATACATTTGGATAACTTAGCAGCAAATTGGTTAGTGGCAAGTAAATCCATGATGCGTAAGTGAACTAAATGATCTAAAAAAATTTTACTGTAAATTAGAATGTCACCTTAGGTAAGGACGCAGTAAATCATTCATAGTTGCTTGAAATGTAGAAGGCGCATTTGTGAGCCCAAAGGGCATTACTAAGAACTCGTAATGCCCATCAATTGTTCTGAAGGCAGTCTTATGAGTGTCCTCCGGTGCAACTCTAATTTGATGGTAGCCAGAGGGCAAATCCATCTTTGTAAAAACACAAGCCGATCGCAGCTCATCAAGTAGTTCATCAATTGTTGGTATAGGAAATCGGTCTTTAATAGTAACCGCATTTAGAGCCCTGTAGTCAATGCAAAAGCGCCATGTGCCATCTTTTTTTCTCACCAACAGTACTGGAGAAGAGAATGGGTTGGTGCTAGGAATAATTATTCCTTCCTGTAACATCTCATGCACAATAGAGGCCATGGCTTCCTTTTGGGAGTGAGGGTAACGATATGGATTAACATTAACTGGGGAAGTATTTGGGATGAGGGGTATGTGGTGGTCATGGGATCTAGAAGGTGGTAGGCCATGGGGGTGTTGAAAAACAGAGGTATAGGATTGCAAAAGTGTTTGAATTTCAAATGGAAGGGCTGGGGATGTGGGTTCATGGGTAGAGGTTGGATTGGTTGGGTCAGTGGGCTAAAAGGATAATAAGTGTAATGAGGCAATGGAATCTGTGTGGACAAGTTGGTAGAACTGGTGAAAAGTGGTGGGTGTGGGTAAGGTCGATGTATCTCCAGTCAGGGTAATGGGGGCATTTTCATATATGAAGGAGATGTTGGGGATTGATAGATCAGCTAAAATCTGGCCAAGTGTGCTTAACCACTCTATTCCAAGAACTACATCAGCTCCTTCAATGGTTAGAAGGTGGATGGGTATGTGAAATAGATGGTTTTGTAACAAAATGGGAACCTCAGGGCAAAGACCAGAACATTGGATCCTAGCGCAATTTCCAACCATAACTGAAATGTGTGGGGCAGGTTGAGAAGCCAGATTCAAATGGGAAGCAATCCTTAGTTGTAGGATATTGTGTGTACTCCATGTGTCTATCAAAACTATTACTGGGAGTCCTGTTATTCACCCTTGGAACTTAAGTGTTTGTGGAGATGGTTGACCTATAAGGGCTTGAGTTGAGAGGTGGAAATAGATACCCTCATTAAGGGTAGGGTCTACCTCTTCCTCAAAAGTTTGATCTGCAGGTAGGTCTTCCATGTCCTCTACTAAAAGGAGGAGGAATCGGTTAGCGGAACATTTTGTAAGAAAAACAGGGAAACACTAGAAGGGGGTTGAATAGTGTTTCAATTGAAACCTTTTGGTTTTAAAAATACTTTAAAAAAGTTTCTGTAAAAACATCAGATGATAAAGATCATCTGACGTTAGTTACTACCTTTTGAAGCTTGGTTCAGACACAAAGACAGTTTTGATAAATAGTTTCGTTTGATGTTAAGATTTTAGCTCTTGAAAACTTTTCTAAACCCCTTTGTTAGTTCAGAAACTGAATTGAAAGAGTTTAAGGGAAAGGAAGCTTAGCCAAGAATTTATCCTGGTTCACTCACTACCACTTGTGAGCTACGTCCAGTCCCAGGGCAAACCACCACTGGATTTTCACTAATCTTGCAAGATTACAAGTATTCTTTTCTGTCAAGCCTCTTCAGGCTCTACAACAAGTATTCTTTTCTGTCAAGCCTCTTCAGGCTCTACAACAAGTATTCTTTTCTGTCAAGCCTCTTCAGGCTCTACAACAAGTATTCTTTTCTGCCAAGCCTCTTCAGGCTCTACAACAAGTATTCTTTTCTGTCAAGCCTCTTCAGGCTCTTAGACACTTATCCAAGTGTAGCCCAAGTATTCTTTCAGACAATAAGCCTCTCCAGGCTTGTAACCCAAACAGTTTTAAGATAAAAACAGATAAAGTTCAATCAATTAACTTCAGATGATAGATTGAACTTATCTGAAGTGTACAAGTAACTGAGATTTACTCAGGATAAGCAAATGAGCAAATGTATAGAAAATATCAGAGTACTCTTGCAGGGTTTTCGCAGAGTGAGATTTCTTTGATAGCTTTTCTCTTGTTGTTTTTAGCTTCAATCTGCATGGGCATATTTATAATCTTCGAGAAAATGTTGCCCGTTGTCAAATAGCATTAAATGCTTCAGGAGACGTTGAGACACACTCTGTCCAGCACGTTCTGAGCAGTCTTAGGTGCAACAGGTCTGCGCACACAATGCTTTTGAGTAGGTACAGCAGCTTTGCAGACTTTCCTTAAAAATGCTAAACATTTGAACGAGGAGACAAAGCAGCTCTGATTCTTATGCTGAAAAGGGTTAGACCATTGCGATGACCGTTCTTCTTACATAGTAATGTCTTCACGGGCCAAACCCTAAACTTGATGCCTTCAGCCTTCAGATGCAAAGAGTGCTTCAGATGATCTCCAAGTCTTCAGATGATAAACACTCTTCAGATGATGTTGATCTTTCAGATGATCCTTTATATAGACAATATGATCTAAAACAGTGCAACATCCTGTGAGAGCATAGTATTATATAAATGCCTTTTATATTTTATATTTGTTGTTCATTAAAACTTAAGAGCGTGAGACTCAAAATATTTTTTAATTTCATATATTTAATCCTTTGAGACTCAACACATTTGTGGCCAGGGTGAAACTTATCATCACAGTTGTAGCATAAGCCCTGAGCTCGACGTTCTTGCATTTGAGATGGGGTAAGGCGTTTGATAGGTAAAGGGGATTTGGATGTAGATGGCTGAGTGGGGCAGGGTAGGGTAGGAGGAGGTAAAAGGGGTATATTGGGGGTGTTTGATGGGCGAGATGGGTGGGTTGGTCTAGGCTTGGAATCTTTGATCTTAGCTTCAATTAATTTAGCTAAACCAATGACTTGTGAAATGGAATAAGGTTGTAAAATAGCAAGTTCACGTCGAATTTCAGGTAACAAACCAGAAATGAAACAATTAAGAATAACATCTGGGGAAAGGCCTAAAACTCTATTGCAAAGTTTTTCTAAAGAGGCCTGATAATCAGAAACTGTACCGTACTGGCGGAGCTTGAACAACTCAGCTTGGTGCTTTTCATAGGTGGATGGTCCAAAACGAAGTTCCAGGGCCCTGGTAAAAGAAAACCAATCAGTGAGTTGGTTGTTCTGAAACATCCATTTGAACCAACTTAGGGCAGCTCCCTTCATGTAAAAAGCAGCCATGGGTAGGCATTGTTCCATAGGAACCTAGTAAAACTGGGAAAATTGGTCAGCTTGAAACAACCAATCTAAGGGTTTAGAGCCATCAAAAAAGGGTGAGCTCTAGTTTAGGAAGGCGCAAAGAGGGGGTGGGAGGTGGTAGGTTAACCAAAGGAGGAGTAGGAAAAAAAATTGTGGGATAGGTCCTGGGTGTGGGAAATTAGGGTTTTAAATTAGGGGGGTTGAGAAAATAGGATGAGGAGGGTGGAGGGGAGCTGTGAGTGGAATACCAGCAAAACCTGGTATGGTTTGTGGCGTCGACATGGTATTGGAAATGATGGGTTGGGTGTTGGAGATAGTCATAGAAATAGTAAGGGGTTGAGTGTTTGGTGAAAATCCAGGAGGAAATTGTGGGGTGGAGGATGGACCAGAGGTAGGAGGGATAAAGATGGTAGGGGAGGCTGCATGTGTGGGAGGAATTTGATGTTGAGTAGAGAAGGAAGCTACCTGCTCCAGCATACCCTCCATGATGTTGGTGAGTGTCATGCCTAGCATCCATAGACTGTTGCAGCCTGGTGTGTCTCGTGTGCTCTAGCTCTTGATGGTTCTCTAGTTGGGTTTGCAGGGACCCCAACTGCTCAGTAATGGAGTGGAGAATGTCATCCACGTCTTTTGAGGTATGTTTAGGAGGCATAGTGAGTCAAGAATGAAAGCACCAAAATGTTAGAGAGTTGCTCTAACAATGGAGGTTAGGGTTCTTTGTCGGTATGAAAAAGACAGAAGTTTCTAGAAGAAGACAAATAACAATTAAGAAATTACTCAGATTTTTCATATCCTTTCATAAGTACAGACATCCTGTAAATAGAGAACGTCCTCACATCTGATAACAGCTAATTTAGGGAAAACAAAATTACAATAAAAAATGAAATTGGGTTTCTGAACTAAAGGCCCAAGAATTAAATGAAATCCTTAAACCAACTAGGTTTCTGGACTTTCCTTTTAGGCCTCATAGGCCCACTAACATCCACACAACCACCTCCTTGTATCCCTCTGTCCAGGTAAGTTTAAGGCCAAACAAAATACCTTGAAGTTCTGCTAGGAGAATTTATGAGACACCCATAGACCTATAAAATCCTTTGAGCCAGCTGCCATTATGACTACGTAAGACACCACCAAATCCTGTCGGCCCCGGATGGGGAAGAGGCGGCCTCGAACAGCTGTGCAACTGCAACGGGAGACGATGGCACTTGCGTTGGTGAGGGACGGCGGCAGCGATGACGTTGCGTGTGACAGTGAGGAGAGGCGTAGCGCACAACAGCGGGCTGCATGGAGAACGGTGTGAGCGCAGCCACAACGATTGTTGGATTAGGGAATGTCGCACACATGGTAGGGAATCTGTCATGCTTGCAGTAGGGGGTGAGATAATAGGGATGGATTTGAGGATTTGTGATAATCATGGTGAGCTCCTCTGTTGGTCGAGGGAGGAAGGGGGAAGCTAATGGGTCAGTAAAAAAGTGAAAAATACAGAAGGGGGAGTGGCGTGTGTAGGAAGGTCCGTAGAATGGGTAATTTTGGGATATAAAATTTAAAAAAATGAAATTGAGGTGTGTAGGATTAAATTAGGGTGTGTTAAAATCATCTCCCAACTAATAAGACATAGTTAACTTCGATTTTGCATGCTTAGGAGAAAAAAAAACAACTTAAAAAAGTTGCATTGACAAATTGTACTTTAAAAAATAGAATCTAGTGGTTTGATCATAAAATCTATCTCGCACAAGAGGAAGATATGAGTAGGAAGAGAGTGTGGTGAAACAAGGGTGAGAGTAAAAAAATTTAATATTTGTTGGTTTTTAACCAAGCCCCTACCATTAGATTATTATTTAACTAGTGATTAGAATGAGATAAATTAATATGATAAGTTTATCCTATATTATTGACTCACCAAACAAAGTAAAAATGAGATATAATAGTTTATCCTATCTTATTTTCCTCATTGTGACCACTAGACGGATCTTGAGAGATCTAACCACCCTTAAGAGATAATGTGGAATAACTCGGCGTCAATTGATTTATTCACTCAATGGTAAATAGTCTTTAACTATAAGTATGAAACCTGTTCAGGGGTGAACTCGTCTCGTCGGTGTAAGGTCAACACGATTCGGAGGGGAAGTCGGTGTGAGCCAATGTGGACCTGCAGAAACACTCCAACGCCCAAGTCAGTCCGAGTTCAAGTTGAGGGTATTAACTACAGAGAATAAATGTGTACCTCTTCCATTACCAACACTGTAATTTATATGTTGATGTCATGGGCCTTTGGTGATATGTGGGCTAGGAGGAAGTTTTCACTTTCCAGTGATCTGGTGTGGCGCGGGTATGGCTTGTACAGTCAGCCTATGGTGTGACCATCTCCTATAGCCATGGTTGATCCGAGTTGTATGGATGGGTCAGGCAGTTCGACTTGTCTGGTTCGTGTTCTTTGGATTGGATTGGGCCTTTATTGGGTTTGGCCCAATCTCTAGAACAAAACCCTATAACCAATTTTTTTCTCGAAAAAATACAAAAAAAAAATTGTAATAATAGATTCAATTAAATCTCTCAGAAAATGGAGAAAAAACAATTCTCTCTCTAAGATAAACAAATACTACTTTGGACTCGAATATAAGCAAAAAAAAAAAAAACTAACTCACGCTAATTAAGAATGTTAGTTAACCTCATTTAATTTTCTTGATGTCATCTAAAAATGAATTGTATTCTCTAAATTACCTTTCATGAAAGACTTCAATTTTATTAAAACTTGTTCCAAGTGGAAACACTCTATAGTTCATTAAATAAGGTCATTGGAAAATAAAATCTGAGTTTAAATAAAGGGTAATTTGGTATGAGATCATTAAATAAGGTAAAATTAGTTGAGATTTGCTTATATTGTAAACCACCATAAATGAATTTTTTGTTGCTTATATTCGAGTCCGGACGGAGTATATTGTACAAAATAAAAAAATGGAAAATCAAATATAGAGATGCAGACAAATCTTTGCTTCAAAGGAAAATATAAGACACGCAGAGAAGGGAGGTGCAGGCCTGGAAAAGAGCCTATGGTGAAAGAGTATGGACAAAATGACAGAGAGAGCTTGACCAAAAAAAATGAAGACCTTGTGTAATGTAAAACCCAAAAGTGAGCACAATTATTTTTTTTTTGTCAACAGTGGGCACTTAATTTGTGGAGTTGCTTTTAGAACCCCCCTTTTACTATTCGCACTCCCATCCCACACCTAAATTCCCCATACTACCTCCATCCCTACCTCCACCCAACCCATCCCCTGCAAGTGCAGCAACCCACCCCCTCCCCCCAACCCATCGTCTCCCCCCTCCCCACCGCCCCTTAACCACTCCCTCTTCCCAACAATCCCCCACCCCCTTCCCAACAACTCCACCCCCACTCCCCCACCTCCCTTCCCTCTCCCCCACCCCCTTCCCAACAACCCCCCACTCCCGTCCCCCATCCCCGTTCACAATCCCCCTCCCCCTTTAATTTTTTTTGTTGAAGTTTTTGGTTTTCCGTCTCTAACCAATTTTTTTTAAAATTTACTTCCGAAACCTTCCGGAAATTGAAGGGGGATGGGGGATTGTGAACGGGGATGGGGGACGGGAGTGGGGGTGGGAAAGGGGGAGAGGGGGGTTGTTGGGAAGAGGTGGGGGAGGGGGAAGGGGTGGGGTTGTTGGGAGGGGAGGCGGTGGGTTGGGGGGAGGGGGTGGGTTGCTTCACTTGCAGGGGAGGGGTGGGGGTAGGGGTAGGGGTAGTATGGGGAATTTAGTTGTGGGATGGGGGTGCAAATAGCAAAAAGGGGTTCTAAAAGCAACTCCCCTTAATTTGCTTTGGGAGTGGGCTTGCCCATCAGATTCAGCATCACTTCGCCGGAACATGGTTTCAACTGGGCCTTGAAATAAAGCCCAATAGTACGTTAACTATTTCCTTCGTTTCTTTTGTTTTTTTTTTTTTTTCAGGTAGAGCACTCGTTATTTCGCTTTACATTGTTTACTCATCGTATAAAATGTAGCTTATTACAAATCTTAGCTAAGTAGCATTTCTTCTTATTTTACATATTTGAATATGATAATGGTAGAGACAACCAAGTGTTTAGCCAATCTCCACTTCCTCTATGAGGTTACAAGTATTATTGGGAGGTTACATGTGCTTCGGATTCGATGAACGAATCACTCATTGAAGTTGTTTCTCTTATTCTAATATTTTCCTAATTCTTATAGTTGACAAAATTAATTGCATTTGAAAAAATGAAAGTAGGAAAGGTATAGGTGGATAATGACAAGATTTCTTATGTATGGTGTGCCTGCTGTATACACAATTTTTTATTTTCGCTCAATGAATTTTGAATTCATGCGAAAATTTAAAACCCATAGGATTCGTATCAATCATCTAACTACCATAAACATGGACATAAGTTTTGTTAGGCAATTCGTTCCCCCTCCCCTTTTTCTTCATAAAAGCAAATACTTCACTTAAGTTACCTATTCATGATTTATATCAAGTTTAGGTTACGCGCGTTCTTAAAATTTGAAAGGAACTCCTGTTAATCTGTTATCAGCTTCTTATCAAATGATTTATCATGTTTTGTTTATTAATAAACAAGCACCACTGAACCAATAAAATACAAAAATACTAAAAAGCACGGGACTATTTAACACCAAAGCAGTCAAAATAATATGTTCAAGCCTTCACATGGCTAAGATAAATATAAGTTTTTTTATAATTGTTCTTAGAGTATGGGAATTTTATCATCGGGCACTATTCTCTCATTCTAAAATATCGTGTATTAAAAAAAACAGCTGTAAAAATAATACGTGAATTGGGAAATTATTTTATTAGGCTCTCTTTATCCCAACACCTCATTTTTTTACTATTCACAAATTTTAAATGGGTTCTACTAGCAAGTTCTTATTAAGCACTCATCTTCTCTAACTCAGTGTCTTACTTTTTTACCATTCACAAATTTTAAATGGGTCACATCAATACATATCACCCATTTTTTATTTACAAATATTTTAATTAATAAATAATAAAATAAAAATTTAATTTTTTAAAAAAATGTTGCTTTTTCAACGGTTTTAAGTTCATTTTACAAAAAAAAATGTTTACCTAAGGTTGTAACCCCCGGAAACGCTAAATAAAAAAAATTTTCGGGGGTTTAAAATCGTCAGTAACACCAATGCTGTAACGTGTCAACTTTTTCAGATGCGTTACCCGCAATTTAACCCTAAAGAACGCTAAAACAAAAAAAAAAATTAAAGCATTGGTGCTCAACTGAACACCAAACCTGTAAAGCATCCCATCTAAGATATGCTCTAGTAGTATTTTCCACTTGAGCAGTGATGTTTATTAAGTAAATCTTAATAAGCACCACCATTAAAGATGGTGTGTTTGATTTACATGGATCCATATTTGAAACGTGGCTTGTCTTATCTCTCTCCCCCGGTATATTTCAAATCAGCTCATGATGTATTTTTGTCAAAGCACGTGATTGGTTGAAAGCATTTCATAACTTTTCATCTCGGTTCCTACCTAGCTAATAAACCAACACCAAACAATATGATGCCATCGGTTTTAAGGTAATAATAATAAACCAAGAACCAACATAGATGAACGTATTATATAGAAACACACCAGACACCAGACATTTCGAATTAGGTCCATTCCATGTGGCAGGGCGTTGGACTTGTCCAAAGTGGGCACTCCCACCCACCATTCCCTTCTTCCATATATTTTTCTTTTATATGTGGGCACTTCCATAACAAACACCCACAGAAATTGGGATCCCTACCTAGCTAGATCGATTTTAAATGAATATACCATCCGGCTAGTATAGTCAGCTATCAACAACTTCATGAACTTTTGCTATCTAATAATTAATGTGACCTTACCTCTTCTTTTGATAAATGATCTATATATATGTATGGTATCAATCATCTACCTTTATTCATTAATTCTATAGTTGTCTTTTACTTAATTACACTACTTTACTTTGAAATATGGTTTTACTTCCTTTTACTGAACTCAAACTTGACCAGAAACAAATTTTATGTTTGGGGCAATCAAATGGCAACTTAATTATATAATAATTATTTTCTGTTTTTGGACTAAACAGGAACCAGCTTATATATATAATTACAAGCCACTGCAAAACCTTGTTGGGCCACATAGCTATATATGGATGCCAACCTCATCAGGGTGAAAGCACACAAACCCAATTGGGGTTGAGTTGCATTTGAAGACACACAAACCCAGAGAGTAGGTGGCAGGAAAGCAACCTTGTTGTTTAATTATGGTGGTCAAAAAGTAATAGTTTAATAAAACCCAAATTGACATTAAAAAGGTAGTAAAAAGGAATCAATTGATGCTGTCATTGGTGTGGATATTGCTTCTCTTTTCTCTAATTGGACCTCTTGCGGTTCCACCTTCCATATTGTAAATGACAAGCCAGATCGAAGAAATATCTGACAGCAATACTTGATTTCATGGCCCAACTTTTATCTTTACAAAGAGAGAGTGACAATATTATAATCGAAGGTGGAGTAGGCATTTCAACGGCTCAACGCAATGGGACATTTGATGCTGGCATAAAAAGAAATGTCTTTTTGCTAAACTAGCAAATTCATCACTGATTTTTTTTTTAGTATCAGGTAGTTTAGTTCCTGCAAAATAAAAAATCTAAATACTTCTTGTTTTTTTTCACTATAGTCCAACGGTATATTATTCGTTAATTTTTTTGTGATATGTCATATTTCGTGACACTTTGTCACACTATTTGCCATCGAGACATAAAAATAACGTCATTGGAGTTAAGACCTTTCAATGAAAAATGGGGAGAAGAAAGAAAAAGGGAAAATGGGGAAACACATAATTGTTGGAGTTGAAGTCTTTCAAGCTATAAATTTGACAAAATTTTATCATGACAAATAGCGACAAATGGCGAGACAGAGTGTCACTAAACATAACATGTCGTGAAAAAAAATAATGGGAAACACACAATTTGACTGTAATGAAAGAAAAAACAAGAAGTTAAGGACTATATTAGGATTTTCTATTTCTTAGAGACTAAACTACGTGACCATAAAAAAATGAAGTACCAATTTGCTAGTTTACCCTCTGTAAATTGTACCCCTATGGGCCTAAACTTCTCGTATGGATTAGTTTTGGTGTTTTCTGTCACTAAATTGTAAGTGAAGGGAGAGGGACCAAGTCGTGCTATGCTCGACCAAAAACAAAGGAAACGTAGCGATGGATTTACGTATTTGACTCATTGCAAACTTCTCAATTCTCACGACATGCAAGATCAATACGCAAGTTTGAAAACAACTTTGGTCAAAATTATTGAGTTTATCATTAGGTGTAAATTAAAAAGGATTGAAGCTAAACTTTCCTAAGGACATATATATGTAACATGTTAGATAAAATCCTTTTCTTTAAGTATTTTTTTAATAAAAACGTAATATGTCAGTTACATTAATTTTCGTTTTAAAGTTTTCTAGTTAAAAAGTATAACATGTTATATTTTAATTATAGAACAGTGTGATAATTGATAAACGTTTAAAAGAATTTAATTACTCCCCCCCGGCCCCTTTCCAAACTATATTGGTATCCTGCTTATATATCACGACTTACAGTTTATAAAGGCTTTAAATTTTTTTTTCTTATAAAAGAAGTGATTCAATGGTTGATATATTTTCAAGACGATCCAATCTTAGGTAAACCCAAATTTGAAAAATGATAAACAAATTAGTTCTTTTAATATATATGATAATTTCATTTTAATATATAATGTATTTTTTGTGTATAAGGAAAGCAATGAGATATGAATCTATGACCTCATACTAAACTACCCAAACCCCTACCACTATACCTACCCTTAGAGGAGGCAAAACGGACTGCCCGGCCCGGTCCGGCACACATCAGGTAGCGGGCTTGTGTGGGTCGAGCTAAAATACCTGACAAAAATTCGGTCCTGTGAAATTAATGCCCGAGCCCGGCCCTATGCGGGTAGCGGGCTTGTGCGGGCCGGCCCGGTTAAAAAACTAACTTATTAAAAAATGTTACTCATTAAAAATTGTAAACAATTAAACTTTTACAAAACTAAAAAAATTACAATATAGTTATAAAAATCATTTAAAAACACCATCTACCCTAATAAAACACATTCAAATAAATTTAAAATACATTTTAAAAACATTAAACACATTCATCCATCTCCTTTGGTCCAAATCGGGTGATAGTAGAGGTTGGCATCTTGTCCCTTGGAATAAAGTTTCCGTTCCGAAATTAAATGCGGGGCTAGCAATTAGAGAAGCCCGTTTGATGAACATTGCGCTACTGGGCAAGCTTATTTGGCAGATTCTTCAAGGGAAGGATAAACCATGGGTTCGGGTGCTGTCAGAAAAATATTTAAGCGGAAGTTTTATTCTGAATAGTGTGGGGGAATGCGAATGCTTCTCATACTTGGAAAAGTATCTTGAAGGCTCTTGACTTTTGCCGAGATGATTTCGATTTTCGACTTGCTTCGAGTCAATCCTCTTTGTGGTTTTCTGATTGGTCGAGACAGGGGAAGTTATGCAATAAGGTGTCATTCGTTCATGTCTCGGATTTGGAGCTTCAAGTGCGTGATATTTGGGATGGCTCTCATTGGATCTTGGAGCATCTTTATACGGTCTTACCAGAGGAAGTTAGGAGTATTATTCTTCAATCCCAGGGTCCTAGCAATTCTCTGTTACCTGATGATTGGTTTTGGTTATGTGAAGTGAATGGTATTTTCTCTGTTTCAAGTTGTTATAAGTGGCTTGTTCACCGCCTACGAGCCTTGCCTACTGAGGATTCTGTTTGGAAGAAGGTGTGGTCCTTGAAACTACCTGAGAAGCTGAAGTTTTTTGTCTGGCAGTGTTTTCATGATGCTCTTCCTACCAACCAGAAGCACTCTGCTTGTCATTTATCTCCTTCCCCATCGTGCCCACGGTGTTTAGCTCCGGTTGAAGACTTGACCCATTGTCTAAGAGGCTGCCCCCATGCGAGAGAGTTATGGATGAGAAGTGATTGTGTGTCCAACCCAGATTTTTTCTCCTTTGATGCCCGGTCCTAGCTGAGTTCTTTGCTTAATCATGATGTTCCGAGTTCCATTTCCTTTCTTTGGTGGCAGTGGAAATGACGAAATGAGTTTATCTTTGGTTCCTCTGCCTGGGATGTTGAGTATGTATTTCACAATGCTACACTTCTCATTGTTGAATGTCACACTTTTATTCAGATTCATAGCCTTTTTTTGCACCCTGAAGCATCTCTTAGTTGGTCTCCTCCTGAGCCCGACTGGTTTAAGATAAACGTGGATGGCAGTTTTATTTTGCGCACTCAGCTTATGGGAGCGGGGGGCTTAATTCGGGACTCTTTTGGCAGGTGGATATGGGGTTTTAGGAGCTTTGAAGAAGTTGGGGATGCCCTCTTGGTTGAGCTCCTTGCTATCCTTCGTGGCTTGTAGGTGGCCCATAATCGTGGTCTCCAATTCATTGTTTGTGAATCTGATTCAATCTCTATTGTGGATTTGATCTCGAATCATCATTTGGTGGATGGTGGCTTTTATGTTGAAGCTCTCTCGCGTATTAGAGCTATGCAGTGTCATTTTACTCAGGTAATCTTTCGGAATATCTCTCGATCAATCAATGTCCTTGCTGAATTTTTGGCTCGCATGGCTTTTCGTCATGGTTGCTTTTTCCGCCAATGGAGGGAGCCACCTTCTGAGTTGCAACACATGCTTTATCTGGACCTTCATGGCCCTGTAATCTAGTTTCTGTTTTTTTCGTTTCTGTTTGTTGTGTTTTCTTCCTATTCACAAAAAAAAACACATTCATCTATCAATCCTATTAAAATAAAACACATTCAACACTCAACACTTTAAATAAATTTCAAACACATTAAAATATATTCAACCCGCTCCGAAATCTATTTTTTTTCATAAGGAAGCAATGAGAGTATTACTAAACATGAGACTTGGTGGCAGCAAATATATAAGCATCAATATAAAAAAAGGTAAATTGTTGAACACAACTTACTAACCTCCTCTTCTAACACTTCATTATTTTTCATTGCAGTAAGCCAAAAAGCAAGCACCCCTTTCTCTGTCCAAGCACATAGTTGTATTAAGGAATTGAAACACTTTCAAAAGAAAAAAAGTGTATTTGCAATTTTTACCTTTATTCTCTTCAGTATCATGTGTTGCGTCATTTGCTACCTCTTCAATTTTTGTGACAACGTTTACAACTTCGGGTTGCTCGTTAGCCCGCTTGGGCAGCCCGGCCCGAACCCGTTTAAGTTCGGGTTTTTATTTTCGGGCTAAAAAGCCCGGGAAAAATATGGGCCTCTAATTTGACAACTCAAGCCATCCTATTTTACGGGTTCGGGCAGGGCGGCCCGGCCCGGTCGAGCCGGCCCATTTTGCCGGCTCTACCTACCCTAGTGGGTTAATGTATAATATTTTTTAAAATATAAATAAATATTATGAGATTACATTTTTTATGAATATATAATTTGTCTCAAATTTAGTATGCATAATCATCATGTTAATATCACATTATTTAATGATTAACTTTGTCAAATTTCTATTTTATAAAAAAAAGTATTAAATGGAGCAAGTATTCTAAGCATGTTGGAGTAAATAAATCCCGACCCCATATGTATATTTCTGTGTAAAGGAGACATATAAAGCAACAAAACTATTTTTATATACGAGTGAGATGAAAAAATCCTTGCCATTAGATTTTGAGTGTGTTTGGTAAGTCATTTCAGCTAGCTGAAAGCTGAAATTAGTAGCTGAAATCACTTTAGTTGTGTTTGGTAAGGTAGTTATTTTGGGTAGCTACTAGCTATTCTTGAAAAGCTACTTGAGGTAGCTTTTTTAAAAAAAAATTTATTTTCAGCTACTAGCTGAAAATTAATTACAAGTTTATCCCTCAACCACCCCCACTTATCATTATTTAATAATTAATGATGTCCTTGTATGTCATTTTATCATTTTCAACTAATTTTACCAAACACTTTCAATCAAATCAGCTAGCTTTTCGGCTTTCATCTAGTTTCTCAGTTTTTCAGCTAGTTTTGCCGAACACACTTTTTATCAAGAATGATCAAATATTTAAAAAGTTGTGTCTTTTTGAGTTGTTATGTAATCATCAAATAACATTAAGCCCCTGTTTAATTTGGATTTGCATTTGAACAGTGAGTAATCTAGTTTTCAGGAATTGAATTAAAAATAATTTCATTCAATGTGCTTCGTAGCTTGTGTATAATTCTTTTTCAGCCATTAATTAAAAAATCAATTCTACTCAAATGTAAACCAATTGAGCACTAAGTCTTCAATCTATGTATGAGTTGCATGATTAATATTTAATTCTCTCACTCATAAAAGAGGCTACTTATTTGCAGGGTCGACCCAATATTTCTGGCCTAAAATAAATTATAAGATGATGGTCTATTTCTAAGAGATAAGGCCTCATATAACATATCTATTTTTTAAAAAAGAATGAGAATCTATTTTTAATAAATGAAAGTTATGTTAAATTGATAATGAAATACATAAGTAAAACACAGGAATGGAGTTGAATTGTATTTTCTTCAAAACTGAAGTTTTTTGCAACACTTAGTTCAAAAATGGTTTGAGCAAATCTTCAGATTCGGTATGAAGTAGTATATATTAAGCTGAGTCTGAAATTTTAGACTTACGTAAATATATCTTCACAAAGAACGTTTTTGAACAGCTTTGATAAACAGATTATAGATAAATAACAAGATAAAGATAAAGAGAAGCACACATCTATTTATCCTGTTCACACTAACCACGGGTGCTACGTCAAGCCCCTAACACAATTAGGATTTTTCACTGAAAAGGCACCTTAATTTACACAAGTATTCTTTATTGCCTCTTTAGGCTTACACATATTCTTCACAGCCTTCTCAGGCCAACAACCAAGTATTCTTTACAACACGCAAGCGTCCTCACGCTCAACAAATAAATTTAGAAGAAAAGAATAAAGCTCTGAGTTTACACACTCAGTGTGAATATAGAAAGAGAAACAAAGTTTTATCAAAGCAAAGTTCAGATCAAAACTTGTTTGAAATGACTTGCACAAAGAATGAAGAAGTAAAAGAATGAAGGAATCAAAGTAGAAATAATGACATTGTTTTTGCACTTGTTCAAAAGTTCTCTATATACGTTATCCATTCTTCATCTTCTATTTATAGGCTCCTGGAGGGTAAAGACATTTGAGAGTGAGCAGGTTAACGTTGTCTCTAAGCATTTAATGCATGGAGGTGTTTGTTGTACTGTTTCAGCAGCAATGTGACAGAAAGTAGCCTAGACAAACTTCAACACAAGCCTCTCTTGTCCTTTTCTAACATTCTTTATGCTTTTGTGCTGATATGTTTTATGCTATCACATAGATCTTCTGATAACTTCTTCTAGTAAAGGGTAGTCTGATATGACTAGGGATGGCAAAAATAATCCATACATGTGGATACTTGCGGAAATTCTCGTAATGAGTACCCACATATTTATTAAATGGGTGTGGACGAATATTATACTACCCGCCTTATGCGTAACCACATCTTCATTAAAAATATATTTTCTATTAAATATATTAAAATATTAGGATATTTTAAAATTTTATGATGAGATAAAATTTAATTTTTATTACTTTATAACGATATTTTTAATATACTAACATAGAATGAAATTATATAATGTTAATTTACATTGTATAGTATATGATATTATAGTATATTATATGACATTCTCTCTTTCCTTTTATAAATACCCGCTACTCGCATAGGGTGCCCGTTAATTTTAGCGGGTATGGATACGGGTAGTGTACTACCTGCCCCTTACCATTGACATCCCTAGATATGACAGTGCTTTTGAATTTAAGCCATGTAGGTTTCCATAAGTTTGAGTTGCTTCTCTAGGTCTGATAAAGATTCTATTTTTAGTTTAGCTTCAGACTCAGTTGCATAACAGTCTTTAAGAGAACGTCAGGATACTTCAGACTTGGAGTCTGTCAGACTAATATGATTCAATATTTAGCGTCCATACTTCATACTAAGTTCCTGCAGCAAATTGCTTCAGAATTTGTTAGTTCATAAGACTAATAAAAAATCTTCATATTATTATTCATCAAAACATATAGATTTCAGACTGTGATCCAATATTTTTCTAAAAATCTCCCCCTTTTTAAAGATGACAACAGACTTGAATTTTTATTGAGTCTTAGAGGAAATATTAATTAAAATTTTAAAGAGTAAAGTACAATATACTCCCCCTGACTTGGTTGTGTTCTATTCTTTCTGATTTCTTTATTCTTTAAACAACATTCAGCAATAACAACAAATCTCTTCTCCTGTTAGTGTATGCACTAGAGACCTATATGTTTTATTTTGAACATCCATCACTTGTATCATATTATTATTTTATAAAGGCAATTCATTTATTAATTCTTTTAGAATATAATTATTGTCCTTAGAATAGTAAGCTTAAACTTCATAAGAAATCAAGTAGATGACTTGATCGTGAGATCTTATGGAGAACTATTCTTAAAATAGTCCCTGGTCAAGTATCACCTTAGGACAAAGATGCATTTAGACTAGTATGTGAATTTATTGATGATCACATCTCACGGATCATGGATATGAGATATCATGCACTCACATAGGTACACATTAAGAGTAATGGTGTACTGGACAGACCCACCTTAAGAACGTTGCATGGATTGTTACATAAGTGTCATGAACGTTTCTTAAATTGATAAATGTTATTTGAAGTCCTTTGACCTGAAATCACTACAATTCCTACATAAGGAATTATGTGTTTTGAATATCATCAAACATTGCCTGTAACAGGGTGATCATAAAGTTGGTATTTGGACATATAATAAATTATGTGGTGGGATGTGAGTGACCTAGATGGGATTTGTCCCTCCTATGTAACTAGAGTTATATCTATAGGCCTCTTGATAAAGTGAGACTGCAAAATGCATGGCCATGCTCAGGAGGATAAACATGAGATGTTTATTTTCTGTACAGTCTACTTGGGGATCAAGAAAAACATAAATTGAACTATACAAGGTTGACACATTTCATGCCCTTTTGTTCAATTAGATATTTGGACAAAGGGACAGATCATATAAATTATCATAAAATAGGATTCGTCAAAGTTGTTGATAATCTCAATATTTGGATAGTGATGTATTGCTAGATACCGCTTACTATTTATGATATTAAATATAAAAGGGTTTTATTTTAATATCATAACCAAATATTAAAAGCCTATTGGGTTACACGCATACAACAAGCCGCTAGGAAAGGTTAATAATTCTAATTTAATTAGAATTATAACCTAATGGGCCAGGCCCATATGTATTAGGGATAAGTGAGTGAGGGGTAAAACCCTAGCCACCACTCTATAAATAGAGCATGAGATGCATTACCCTAGACACATGAGTAATCGCTCTTACTTTTTAAACACTACTAGCAGAGTTGAGGAGGGTTTCCTAGTTCGGCTGTTGGCGTGGACACCTCTAGAGACGTGGCTGCTATTGCCTCGTTCGTAATCCTAATAAGGTATGTCATTATGTTTTATGCCTTTTATGCCTTGATTCGTGTTTTCGCATTAACGATCATAACAAGGGAGAGAATCCATTTATTCCACTGCACCCTGACCACATGCTCGATTCCTTTCATCTCCCCTTTTGGGATCTCAAAAAGGGTAAGTAAATAGAGAACAAAGCAGAATACAAGAATAAATAAAGAATAAAAGGCAATTGAATATCATTTAGAAAATGCAAGGCAAATAGTAAAATACATTAGTCATCATTGGGCCTAAGTGCATTTCTAAGGAACTCACTGATCCTGTTTCGAATTATGTCCAACATGCACTGTTAAGACACCTGTTTCGAATTATGTCCAACATGCACTGTTGAGACACCTTTATCCTATCAATAAGTGACGTCTTAAGACTTTGTTGTTCTAAATGAAAAAGGTTGTGTTTTCTAAGGATCTCCTGCTAGTATCTCAGAATCTCAACTTGATTGGCTTGAATGATAGCTTGATTCTGAAGAATCTCCCTTTATCCCCTTCTTTTGTTACACCTAGCCCTACAATTTCTTTCTTCTCCAGCTCGAAGTCGTTGGAGGGCGTAGTCAGACTCGATAAATTGGGGGGGACTCCAACATGAGAAATTTGAGGAACATATTTTTTTAGGGATAAATAATGGAATTGGTAAAGAAAAGCGAAAAGGATGAACAATGAAATTGAACAAATGAGACTTTAACAAGGAAAATCTATGGGATGAACAAAGGTGCGGGTCTAACATGATGAGGCTGAAATTGAGTTCCATACTAAACAACGAATTTGAAGGTTGTCTTGTAATTGGAATTGACAAAGAAGAAGGCCCATAATAGTGTAATCAATAGAAACCACATGGGAAAAGAGGCGTAAGAACCTACAACGGTTTCACTAAGAAAATTATAAAATAAGTGTTTGGATAGAGAAGACACAAAGATGTAAAGAAAAGAGATAAGGGGACCTTCACAAAAAATGTTGTTTGAAAGAGCGAAAAGGAGTGCAGGAAGTGATACCAGATCCGGATGCTCTCAAATGCTAAACCTTGAGCTTCCCAAAGGAGTTCAGACCAGATGAAGAGCACTCTTTATTGGCTTCAGCAAGGTAGCAGTCTCACCACCAATCAAAGTCTTCTTGCACTAAGTACTCCCTCTTCAGAAACTATATTTTCTCTTTTTCAGAAAGAACATTCACTCTCTTGGGTAGTCTGAAGGCATCTACTTCAATATCTTTCCCTTTTGGTTGATCAGGGAAAAGAATATTGGGCACCACCCTGTCTGGCCGGACCAAGATTTTGGTGCTTGGTCTAATGTGAATGTTGTAGAATTTTTCAGGATTCCACTTCAGACCAATAAATCTAAGTCTTCTTTTCAAACTCTAAGTACTCCAACAACTCTTCTTCATCTACACTGGTGGGTCTATATTGCGCATCTGCTTCAATGGGTAGGAATCTATGTTGGGGCTTCAATGGTTCCCCAATCTTGATAGTTTTTCTGGAGCTGGGATAATTTTAGAGTCTCCTATTTACAACAACTTCCATTGTGTCCACCACAATACCACCAGAGATTTTTTCAATTTTTTGAATGATCAAGTCATTATACAGTTCCTCCTCCTCTTCAACAGGCATAGTAGGATTTTCATCAGTCTTAGCTTTTTCAAGGTCTTCAAGGTCATCTTCAATGACCATATCATCAATAGCTTCCTCCGCACCATCTTCAACACTCTCAGGAATCAACATTGCAAGAGTGCAAATGTTTCCTTCTACAACTTCTTCATCAATTTTTGGATTAATGGGAACAAGTGGTATAGCCTCCTGTGAGACTTCTTATCTTGTGACTTCCTCAATGTGCTCTTGAGAGGCTAGAATAATCTCATCAAACTTCTCAGCTTCAACCTTTTTCCTTTATTGCTTGTTCTTCTTCTTCCTTTGCCAAAGCTTTAACAAGCAAGGAGCATGTTCAATTCAATTTCAGCAACAGTTTGAATCTTAGGCTTTCTACCAAGTTTTTTTTTTCTTTCTTGGCACCTTTTTCAGCAACAACTATGCTAGGTGCAACCAAAACATCAACATCAGCAGATTCAACAGTTTTTACCTCAACAACAACAATAACAACAATCTGAGGTTGTGACTCTATTGGCTCAGACTCTGGTGTTGGTCTGATAGTAGGAGCTTCAACCTGTGACACCAGTAGCTCAAATCCAGTAGTGGGTCTGATAATGGATGCCACATCAGTCTCAGATCCTTTAGCCACATTTGCCACCCTTGACTTAGGCTCAGCTTCGGACTTACGCTTTATACTAAGCTTGGGTCTGAGGACCTTTGTACTACTTACCTCAGGAGCTATTTCTTCATGCTTTATATTGGTTCTCGTCTCCTACTTCAGCTCTTGTTGAGACTTAGGCTTCTCCTCGGGTTTAAGAGGAGGATGTGGAGGTAAATCAGAATCCTTTGACTCGCCAGAATTTGGGTCAGACCCAGGTGTAGTAGGAGGGGTCACCATAAATTGTGTCTTCCTTTCTTAACCTTTCCACTTCTTGCACCCTAGCCTTCTCCGGCTGCTTCTTCTCATAGTTCGTCCATCAACTCAGCTTGTCAAGCTTTGGGAACAGAGGAATCTTCATTCTCTTAATGTTGTCTACCCCAAATTTCGAAGGCAGAACAACTTCACCAACCTCCTTTGGAATGACATATGCAGCCTTGCTGCAGTTGGTGCAAATGTCTCTGATTAGAAATCCATAAGGCATGGACCTTGTTACATCAGTAAGAGACTTCCTCCAGTACTGCATGATTAGGTTGGGCAAGTTTATCTTGTTTCCCTTCATCAGATGATAAAGGCAGAATGTATCCATCATAGATACATTGTCTTTGCTCCATTTCCTTGGTAGCACCACATACTTTAGAATAGCATGAAAAACCTTAATAAGGTCCTTCATCTTTGAGGCAATTGTTTTCTCAGGTTTTCTGGACCCATAGAGAACTTAATAAACGTCACCCTGGGTCAGTTATTCCTCATCCATCCATTTTTGGCAAAATACCTTTCCCTTAGAACCGCACCAGACAACTTCTGCCACCATTTTCTAAGTGATTTTTGTTAGACAAGCGGCCTCAAATAACTTAAGAGGGGGGTGAATTAAGTTAATCCAAATTCTCTTTCTTTTCGTTTACTTACTTCTTTTATCTTTTACTATAGTTAAAACTCTTCTTTTATAATGAAATATGAATGCAAAACTCCTAATCTCTTAATATATAATAAATTTGCAATCACAATTAATATGTAAAAGTTAGGGGAAGAAGAAATGCAAACTCGATTTATACTGGTTCGACCAACCCTTTGCCTACGTCCAGTCCTCAAGTCACCCACTTGAGATTTCCACTATTCTTGTAAAAACCCTTTACAAGAGATGAACACTCACACACCTTGGAAGCCCTTCCCTTTTGTTGAGTTTCACCCACAATCCACGAGAGGCACCCTCTCTTTAACCACACAGTATAAGAACAATTGTTTGTATAAGATAAACTCTCTTTTAGAGTAGATGATACAAGTTGAAGTTCCTATAAGAATCCTTAATAATTTGCAAGTGTTTGGCCAAAAAGATTCTTAAAGAGATTTCTCAATTTTTGTTATTTCACATTGTAATCTCCTAATTTTTTCGAAATGAAGACACATATATATAAGGATGATGATGATACATTGTAATCCTTGATTAGAAGTCATGTCTCTTCGATATTTTCTGAAAAAGTGTTCTGGTAATCGATTACAGGAATATGGTAATCGATTACACAGTTTAAAATTGCGAACCGTTGTGCCTGGAATTCAAATTTTGAAATTCCTGCACTTTGGTAATCGATTACACCATTCTGGTAATCGATTACCAGTTCAAAAGATTTCAATTTTGAATCTCATAACTTCTGGTAATCGATTACACCAATGTGGTAATCTATTACCAGTTCAAAAATTTCCTTTTGAACAGATTTTACCTTATAAAAACATTTTCCTTAAATTTTATACTTAAGGCCAAGTAACTTGCAAATTCTAGAATTCTTTTAACATTTTATCTAACTAGACTAATACTTATCTAATACACCTTCTTGTCTTTGTTCTTGTATTAACCTTGCTTCTTGATCTTGTAATGACTTTGTTGTCTAGCTCTTTCTTTTGCCAATTCCTTTTGTCAATTTAGTGAACTCATTTTCTTTCCATTGACATCATCAAAACCTGCATATAATATATCTATAAGCATATGCATCTACAATTTTAAACTTAATCTCAAAGTTCATATCAGGGAAAAGGAATCGTAAGCTTCTTCATGCACTCTCCCAGTTTGAAGAAATCTTCTACCAAACTTACAGTCTAGCCATGCCTGGCTGCATAGAAGAAATTTGTCCAACCTACCTTCCTCAGATTCTCCATTACTTTCACTCTTGCCTTGTTTAGGGTTCTGGGTCGTACATATTTTGCTTCCATAGGAACCCTCTTCTTTTTCTCAACCTTCATTCTAACAGCAGACTTAACAACAGCCTTTTCCAAACCGGTCTTTTTCCTCTTAACAGACTTCTCAATCTTAGGGGTCATATCAAAGTTAGGTCTAAAGCTGAGAACTTTATTTTCTAAGAGAAGGTGATAAGAAAAAAGAGAAAACTTGAACGAGAAAGGTAGAGGGTTTGAAATGAAAATGTGAGAGAAGAGAAAGAGAAACGATCAGTTATTTATAGGTACATGTGAGAGGGAACATTCATTGAATGCAAATGATAGTTGCACAGTCCTTGATGCACGTTCCCACATCATTAAAGTTTTAAAAAGTGAACATTTGTTTTTGAGCGGGAAATAAATGTGTCTTAGGAACTATTCATGTCTTTGTCTTAAATGAAAACAAAACATGACACGTGGATTAAGAATGCACTACCTTCAGACTGAGTCAGTCTTGGTCTGAGACTTCAGACTCACACACAAAATGTTCAAAAAGAAATGTTATGCATGCCCAGATTATTTTTAATAAAATTAAATCTATCTTCAAGAAAAGGTATAATAAATACATCAACCCATTGATGATCTGTATCAATGAATTGAAATTTAAAAACTAACTTTTTGAACATAATCCTTAATAAAATAATGTCTAACTTCAATATGTTTAACCCTAGAATGATGCATATGGTTCTTTGATAAATTAATTGCACTGGTGTTATCATAGAAAATAAGAATTCCATGCTCATGTATGCAATAATCTTCTAATTGATATTTAATTTTACCCGTAGAAGTTGTGAGCAGCATCTTGCAGCAAGGATATATTCTGCTTCTACAGTTGAAAGAGCTATGGTGTGTTGTCTTTTGCTAGCCTAAAAGATAAGACTTCCTCCAAGAAAGTGGCAACCTCCACTTGTACTTTTCCTCTCAAGTATGTCTCTAGCATAGTTAGCATCAAGAATTTAACTAATCTGAAATTTTTATCTTTCAGAATACTTAGACCAAGATTAGTGGTTCCAACAAGATATCTGAATATTCTTTTAACTACTTTTAGATGAGATTTTCTTGGATCAGATTGAAAGCGTGCACACAAACATACACTAAATAATATGTGTGGTCTTCTTGAAGTCTGATGTAAGAGTGAACCAATCATACCTATAAATTGGGTCTGATCCACTAGTTTACCACTCTTATAGCCTTAGAGTGATTCATCTTAAATTTCTTTAGTAGTTCCTTGGTATACTTTTATTGATGAATGATAATTCCATCTTCATCTTGAATGATTTGTAGACCAAGAAAGAATTTTAGTTCTCCATCATGCTCATTTCAAATTCACCCTGCATCAACTTAGAGAATTCCTTGCACAACTTTTCATTAGTAGCACCAAAAATAATATCATCAACATAAATATGAGTTATAAGGAAATTTTCTTTATAGTCTTTTCTAAAAATGGTAGTGTCAACCTTTCCTCTAATAAACTTATTCTCAATTAAGAAGGTGCTCAATCTATCATACCAAGCTCTAGGTGCTTGTTTCATACCATATAGTGCCTTCTTAAGTTTGAACACATGATTAGGAAAAGATTGATCTTCAAACCCAAGTTGTTGTTTTACATAAACTTCTTCTTCAGTTATTCCATTTAAAAAGCACTTTCTACATCG
This sequence comes from Sesbania bispinosa, assembly GCA_026901365.1. Classification (NCBI taxonomy): domain Eukaryota; kingdom Viridiplantae; phylum Streptophyta; class Magnoliopsida; order Fabales; family Fabaceae; genus Sesbania; species Sesbania bispinosa. The sequence continues at coordinate 193,196 of QLOH01000429.1, forward strand.
ATTTGAAAAAGTTTTATGTTATAATGAGATGTAAATGCAAGAAGGATACGAATAGCTTCTAATCTTGCTATTGGTGCAAAATTTTCTGTAAAGTCAATAGCTTCCCGGTGGTTGTAACCTTGTGCAACAGTCTTGCCTTGTTTCTTACCACCTTTCCTTGCTCATCAAGCTTGTTTCTGAATACCCTCTTGCTGCTAATGAGGGATAAGGTAATTGATTGAGCTCATCTTGCATTGCAAGGATCTATCCTTCATCTAACAGAGCTTCATCAACGGATTTTTTTCCACTTCAGATAGTATAGCAATACATCCTTCTTATCTAAAGGTTGATCTTGTTCTTACTTTCTCTGAGGGATTTCCAAGAATCAGTTCCGGAGAGGGATTATGTTTGAATCTCTAGTCCCTCTTGGATGGAATATTTTCAGACTGAGACTCATCAACTGATTGGGTTTGAATTGGTTTAGACTGAAGTTCCTTCTCCTAAAAAGGTTGGGTCTGAGATTCTTCATTCAATTTCAAACCTGAAAATCATCTTCTAGATCTGGTAGATTTATATCAGTGTGATATATGGTTATCATTGAATTTTACATGGATTGAATCTTTAACCACCAAAGTTCTAGTGTTGTACACTTTGTACGCTCTGAATGTTTCAGAATATCCAATGAAAATTCCCTTGTAAACTCTAGAATCAAATTTTCCAATTTGATCCTTAGTGTTGAGAATGAAACACTCACATCCAAATGGATGAAACTAGGAAATGTTGGATCTTCTCCCTTTCCACATCATAAGGTGTTTTCTTAAGAACTGGTTTGATTAGAATTCTGTTAGAATGTAAAATCAGGAAATTAAGTTGGACAATTTTGGTGTTGTGTAGCCTAATGATTAATTCTATTTGTTGGGGTTTATGCTGGGATTTTGGTGGAAGAATTAGAAAATTTTATAGTGTAATGGTTTAATTAACTAGGATACTATTGTATTTATTTCTGAGTTCCTTGTCTTTCCATAATTTTGTGAAATTCTACCATAGATGCCACACACAAAACCTATGTGGGGCACTTGACATTACCTCTTGTAATGAGAGAACCAACCCTTGCACATGATAATTTAATTCACATTAGTCCATAACTTTAAAAAAAATAATGCACTTTAATCCCTAATGTAACACCGTTAACGTTTTGGACTTAATTGCAATACGAAGAGTAATGTTAGGGACTAATGAAAGATTTTCCTAAACTTAGGGACTAAATTGCATGACGCTATAAAAATCAGGACTAAAGTGTCAATTTATTCAATAGTTTATGTAAGTATTATGTCTCCTCTTTAATTTTCATCTATTTTCTTAAAAGCTTATTTAATAAATACTTATCAAATAAAACCTTATATTATAAGCGTTTAATTAAATTATATTTCCAAACTCCTTATATCCTTGTTACCTAAACCCATTAGCATCCTAGGTTGCTGGAATGATTTTGGTTTTGGGAGTATGATCACGATCCGGACCATCAAACGCAAGCCAATCCCCTGTGAGAAATCTATACGACATTATGTTGACAGGGACTCAAAACGGCACCTTTATCCAGACCAATTCAATTGTGCATTAAAATATCTTGTGCTGGTTGGTGAAATACCAATAGGTGGATGAGCTGTATCCAAATTCCTAATCAACGTTGTTGAGCTAATATTGAACTGTGAACAATAATTAATATAAATCATGCTAAGATACTTGTTTAATTAAATATGTATACTTATCCAATGTAATATAGTGGTTAGTACATAAGGTTGGAAGGTCAAAGTAGCTTAAAAATTCATGGAAGCTTGGATTGTAGGCTAGCAAAATACCAAACCTAACCAACCCATCTTTCGCTGAAGTAATCCCCATCAGATATACCCATGATTTTGGTCTTTTACTTGTAAGTGAGTTTAAATCCGTTGCCTTAATTTGTTGGATTCAAATAGGAATTGTTTAGATTAGATGATATGCTTAGCATCATCCATTTAGTTTCCTTTTCAAGTTTCGTATTTTTTATTTTCCTATTTGCCCACAAGGAGGAATGGAAAGTGCACTTAATAGAAAGTACCGTTTGCATTGTTTTTCTGCTTCTACAGTCTGACTTTTTGAGAAACGAAAAATTAAATTCTCAACCAGTAGTTAGATTTTGGTAATTGGGTCATCCTTTGAGGAACAAGAACCCTAGTTCACGTTACTCCAACAATAGAGAATATATGGAATGGAAGAAAAGACACTTTATTAGGAGTGAAAAAAAAAGGAGAAAAAGGAAAGAATAAAGGAATGAGGAGGAATGTGAATGTCACTTTTGAGTTTTAACTTTTAGTCGTTTTTTATTAATTTATTTAACTGCTAATATTATTTTAATATTAATTTGAGTCTGAAAATTTTACATTAATATATATCTAAATAATAATATACACTTTAATTTGTTATATCCACCAAAAATAAAAAAATTGCTTTAATGTTTCCCCACGCGTGATAATCTTTTCTCACTGATGATGATTATGTTAATTATGCTAGAAAACTTATGGATAAGGAATCAGATAATGTATGTATTTAATATATCAATCAACATATTATATATTGTGCAAGGCTTATAGTTATATGCTTCAACGTGGATTTAATGAGTGAGAGATATACTTCTACATAAATAACATATGCAATGGAAAGGGGACAATTTTCTGATCTGCTGTCAATGGGACATATCAGCGTGTTATAATATTGACATTTGTGCTGCTTAAGAGATGGGGTCAACACCTTAAAATTTGGATCACAGGCCCTTATTAATGATGTGGACCCCTAACTTATTTCAAATTCAAGGCAAAAAATAATATGGTCCCTATATATCCACCACCGTCATCGTTAATTTCACTGTGTTAAACCCATTTTTTTTTAAAGATAAGTACGCTTTAGTAAGTTATTTCACATAGATGAAAATTAAAATTAATAGTTAAAATTATTTTATTAATGTTTAATAAAGTAACATTTGGATTAAGATAAAAAATCTATCCTGATTTTTATTTAAAACTTACTTTTAAAGAAAAAAAATTCTAAACATGCATAAATTAAACTAGTTTAAACTTTTAAACAAAATTAAATACCCACTAAAATTAACCTACTAATAGGAGATTTGGATAATTTGCATAAACATTGATTTTTAGTAGTATCATTTATAAAAGAAAAAAAAATTAATTTTACAAAATTAAAATTATGCAAACTCAAATTTACAAAGCAAACACAGCCTTTATGCATCGCCATACTAAAAAAAAGAAAGTGAAATGCGCAATATACTAAGTTATCACAAAAACTTAAAAGTTATATTTAGATTACTTTATTTTGTATTTAAAAAGTATAATTGAAATTTTATTGAGAGAGTTTGAAATAAAATATATTTTTTAATTTTAAATTAATCCAAACAAGCTTACTAGTTAGTTTGTTTTAAATTTGCACAGTACAAAACTATAGTTTTACAAATTTAAATCACTTTCGTACTTTGTATTTCGTAAAGCGTGTATAATTCATTTTAACCATTCATTTCTAGAATCAATTATACTCAACTGTAAATCACAATATATTCTCGACAACTGCTGCTTTTGCAGTTATTTATCTTAATGTAATAAATCAAGTCTTTATTTTTAAAAGTGAAATAACATTTGAATATAATATATATTTTTTTTTTACATAACACGTGTTTTATTTCATGATGTTACACTTGTCGTTGATTTTTTTATATCAAATTAAATTTTAACATGTGAATCATGAAATATTTGTAAATCACTATAAATAGTTTTTAAAAGATTTCTTAAGACTAAAAGTTTCAAATATTTATATTTTAAATTTTCTATCATTAATAAAATATTTTTCTATCAATTTAACTACTTTTTAAAATATGTTTTATTTCATTTTTTTACATTTTTAAGCATTTAAAAATATTTATATAACACAGGAGAATGAGGAGATACTTGATAAGTTGATAGTCAACAATGAATTCGTTCCTTTGTTATTAATATTTGTCCTTTATATATTTTTCGGTATCTTGTTTTCTCATTTGGAAGGCAGCCTTTCTTTGATGAAGGAAAGGCACCTTTCTCAATTCTCACATCCAACCATTTTCATAATTGATATTATTTGAAATTTGCAAATAACCCATTTATATAAAAAATTATCTTGTCACTCGTGTAATTTTATATTTTTATCTTTGGTTTATTTTGTTATTTATAAGTTTTTGTTAATGATGGATGGAACAAATAATATGGCGGTGGCGTGTTTGTTTTAGAGCATCCTCCCGAAGATTTCTTATTCTTAATTTTAAGAACTATGTAAAGCAACTATGTATCCGGTAGAGAAAAATGATGTGATGAAAGAGTGCTTAATTTAAAATTTATGAAGTGAGATGCTTGTAAAAGCAATTATATTTGAAAAATTCTTAACCAAAAAAAACAATAAATTTTACATAATTAAAATCCAAATCAGTTAAAAAAAACTTTAATTATAAATTATAATCAGATTAATAAAAAAATATTAATTAATAAAAATCCTCAATCACAACTAAATTCATTAAAAAATTACAATCAAATTAATAAAAAAGTACATCTAGATGGATAAAAAATTACAATCAAATTAATTAAAAAAAGTTACTTAATTATTATATGTATTTTTGTTTTAAAATTAAAAAAGGTAATAATATTTTAAATTGAACATATTAAAATAATAAATGTGGATAACTTGTGGGTTCATTTTGGAGTTTCTATATAGTTGTTCTATTAGTATTTGATAGAGTTCATTAAGGTGCTATTTGGAAGAGCTTATTTGAGCTTATCTTATGATATAAACACTTATGTAACTGTTTAGTTAAACTTCTGAAAATAACTTATGACATGCTAATAAGCTATTTTCAGCTTATTTCAATAAGCTCCTGAGAATAGCTTATGGAGAATTTAAGTACACTGCACCCTCTTCAATTTTCAACAATATTTTTAAGAGCTTATTCATTAAATGCTTATTAAATAAGAGTTTATGTTATAAGCATTTTTAAATGGAGTCTAAATTATAAGAATTACTTAAAAATTAATATAATAAATTTTAAGTAATTTAGGAAAAATTTTAGGTTGAAGATAATTTTAACTTTTAAGTCACCGCCAATAGTATTTTTTTTGTAAAGGCAAAAACTTTAATATATTTTTGTTTCATTTATAACACGCATGGTTACGATTTACGAATAAAGAGCGTGAATTCGAAATTAACTTTTATTAAGTCAGATATTTTCCCAAAAACCTTCTTTTTACCTTTTTTTATTCAGGAAAACATTAAAAAAAACATAAAATCCAACCACTCCACCATCCAATATTTTATTTTCCTCACCTCTTCTCTTTCTTCCCTTCACTGTCAGTGTGTCTTCTTTTTTTCCCCATTCCAGAGAGAGAAAGAGAGAGTAGCAGGAAGGAAGCTCAAGCTATATGCAACGACATCGATACACGAATTGAAAGCTCCTCATTATTATTTTTATTCCTCTCTCTGAATCATTCTACGCTCTCTCTCTTAAGAAAGCAAGGTTCCGCTTCACTTGTATCTTGGAACATTCTTCATCCCTTCAAATCTAAATTACTGTTACTGTTCGAAACGAAGGCAAAAAGCGTCACTATATCTTCTCCACAAAGCGTTTCCAAAATGCATCGAAGCAAACGATTCTTGTCTGTTCTGAAGCCGATCGAAAATTCGCCGGCGGTTTGATGGAATCGGCGCCGTCTGTGTTTCAGTGTTCGCCATTCCATGGAGTTCATGGTTCGGTGTAATTCATGTACGCTATCCAGATTTCGTTGTAAGCTTCGATTCGCCGTCGTTGTTTTCGAGGTAAACTCTGCTTGTTCAAGAGTTTCTGCTTTCTTTTTTTATTTTGTGTACATCTTTTAGTTCAATGTTGTTCTAGCGTTTAGGGCTTAGGCTCTTTTTTAAATAATCTGCTGATTGGACTGCTGAACCGTGCTTAGGCTTTAATTTGTAGCTTAGGATTATAAGGTAAGTTTGGAAGAGCGTCAATGTTTAAACATTCCATTTTTGGACGTGAAATCTGTTATATTTTCTTACATTTTTTTGAGGATTTCTTTCCCTCTTTGATCTGCAGCATCGTTTATCTTTGCTACACATAAACATTCTATGAAGGAAGCTGTTCCTAGCCTCCTTGGTGACTAATTTGTTTTAGAACATTTCATATTTGGCTGACAACGCGTTCATGAGCTAAAAGAGGCAAAATAATAAATAACGATTTCATAGCTTCTTAGCAAGTTGAGTTGAGCTAATGGGGGTTCAAACTTTATAGTTTCTATTATGCTAAAAGCTAGCGTGTTTGCATTGGTGTTTTTATATCTAGTCATTGCTTGAAAGCAAAAATTGGTTTCCTGAATGTTTGTTTAATACATTGCATGTAAGAGTCTAGACAGTATGGTTGCTCAAGTTGGATATCTATTGTTTGATTCTGCTCCAGATTGTATTGATATTGGCGTGGTTGGAAGTCAATGATGCAAAGCCCCAAGAACACCAATTTCAATGGGGAGGCTTGGAAGGGAGGACCGAGAACATTGCCTCACACTCTTGCATACATGACCAGATACTTGAACAGAGAAAGCGACCTGGTCGCAAGGTGTATTCAGTTACCCCACAAGTTTACAAGCCTGGTCTCTTGAAGCCTCCTCAGCGTAAAGGCAGGGCCTTACTTGCTGTATCAACATCAATAGAGTCTCAAAAGGATGAAAAGCAACCTATTAGGATATATCTAAATTATGATGCTGTTGGCCACTCCCCTGATAGGGATTGTCGAAAAGTTGGTGATATTGTCAAGGTGACTGTTTAATATGAATGGAATAAGAATCTACAGTTTATAAATCTAACCATAACATTGCTATTCCCTTCACATGTACTTATTATGGTTAATCATTAATTTTCTGTGAACAGCTTGGGGAGCCTCCCATTACATCTCTTCCTGGTTTGCCATCTTGTAATCCTCTTGCTAATCCTCCAATATTTGGTGATTGTTGGTATAACTGCACTTCTGAAGATATCACAGGAGAGGACAAAAAGCATCGCCTTCGTAAGGTTAATTTTTTTATCTCTCTTCTTAATTTTGATTTGTTTCACTGGGCAATAGTAAAAAAGGGGCTACTCAGGGCAATAAAGATATGACTATGTCTGGAGTCCAGGGGAAGGGTTGGCCTTGAGCCCACTATGTGGATCTATACTAGGTAGCCTTAGTGCCTTGCCTTGCACTTGCAAGAGCCGATTCCATGGCTCAAACATGCAACTTCTGAATGGCATGGAGACAGCTCAAACCATTGCATCAAGGCTCCCCTTTCATTTGGCTGATAATTTTATGTAATGTCATATCATTTTGGCAGCTTTCTATTTCTCTTTGGCCATGGTGTTTTAGAACCATAGTAGTTACTTACATTCTTACTAATTGCATAAAGATTGGATAGGGATATTTACAATTGAAAGAAACATATTGCAGGCATTAGGTCAGACAGCTGACTGGTTTAGGAGAGCATTGGCTGTTGAGCCTGTCAAGGGGAACTTGCGATTGAGTGGATATTCTGCATGTGGACAAGATGGAGGTGTGCAGCTTCCTCGTGAATATGTTGAAGGTGTGAGTCATTTCTTACATGCCTTTTGTGGAAAATGACATTCTTATAAAACTTATGGTCAGAATTGTAACCTCTTTTGTTCACCTTCCTCAGAGGGAGTCTCTAATGCTGATTTAGTTCTTTTGGTGACAACAAGACCTACAACTGGGAATACACTTGCTTGGGCAGTGGCATGTGAACGGGATCAATGGGGCCGTGCTATAGCTGGTAGGTTATCCTATAAATGTGTTGGTTTAAATGTCCGTCTTTATCTTGCATTTGGGATACCTCAGAACTGAAAGTTCTACTATTTTTGTGTTCAGGACATGTTAATGTTGCTCCTCGTCATTTGACAGCTGAGGCAGAGACTTTGCTTTCAGCTACTCTGATACATGAGGTTGGTTTTGCTTTTTTGTATAAATGAGTTGAGATTGGAGACATGGTTGGGAATTTTGTGGCACTATACATTATCTTTTATCATTTTCAGGTTATGCATGTGCTTGGTTTTGATCCTCATGCTTTTGCTCATTTTAGAGATGAAAGGAAAAGACGCCGTAATAAGGTATAGACTGCATTTGAGTTGTAAGATTTCTTTTTTCTTACAGTGGAACAGTATATTCTAGATACATAAACCATTGGTTTTTAAGCATGCTTTTAGGAATTTGAACCCCACAAAGTATGGCTTACTAAATCATGACTACTTGTCCCTAAGAAGAATATCTTATATCTGAGCATGGGAAAAGTAGTAATCTTCTTCTTGCTGTTGTTCTCATTATTATAGTTATTATTATAGGTCACTTTGTTGGACATGAAGTTTGAAATACGTGAAAGTTGGGTACAATTTCTGTTTGTATTGGTGGAGACAAATTTTAATGTTTCTGGTGAATGGTGTTTGTATACAATATATTTGATTTGTCTTTAAAATAAGTTGTGGAACTTCAATGAATGTTGGACATTTTAGGAGGACATTGCAAATTTTCCAGGCATTTAACTGAGTGGCACATTTGTATTATATCTTGCCCCATTTTTGGAAGCTCATCATTTTTTGCCTTTGTAGGTTACTGAACAAGTTATGGATGAAAAGATTGGGCGGATGGTAACACGTGTGGTGCTTCCACGTGTTGTCATGCACTCACGACATCATTATGCGGTATTTGCTTGGGAACATATTCTCCATAATTTATGTCATTTTTTTTGTTTTGATATTTATTGTGTTCTTCCTCAGAAGATTCAACAAATGACTGATGAGTGATCTATTGGCAGGCATTCTCGGGAAATTTTACTGGTTTAGAGCTGGAAGATGGTGGAGGACGTGGCACATCAGGTTTTAGTTTTCATAACCTTTTTTTTCTTAGTATTAATGTCTTCCCCTTCCTTTTGTTTATGTCCAATCCTGTGGAATTCTATTACCTTGGTAGCATTTCTTGTAGCCGGCAAAGCTCAATTTTCGTTTACAACAGTTTGTTTATTTATTTAAATTACCAATCCATCATCCCTCCTCCCCACTTATTTGTTTAACTTTTAAGAATAACTATCATAGTACTTAAGTCCAACCAATATTTGTAGTAAGACTTTTGAATCCTGACTGTTGCAGTATCATGTTTATAAAGTATGCTTAAATGATGCCAGTTTCATGGTTTAAAATTTATATATTATATTCAAAATGAAATATTGAACTAATTTCATCCTTTCTTGGCAAGACCATAAGATTATGAAAGGAAAAACATTAGCCTTCCTTGCTTTAAAATCTTGTCAAAAAGTTACTTAAATGATGAAACAAAAATATGGCAAAATTTGCTTCTTAGAACACGCTATGCATGATGTTTGAAGTTGAAGTATGTGCTTCTGCTAGTGCTACCCACCAACAAAATGATCAATTTTGGTAATTGGCTTACAGGGTCTCATTGGGAAAAAAGGCTTCTCATGAATGAAATCATGACTGGTTCAGTGGATACAAGATCCGTAGTTTCAAAAATGACACTAGCTCTATTAGAAGATAGTGGATGGTATAAAGCCAATTATAACATGGCAGACCGTCTTGATTGGGGTCGCAACCAGGGTACTGAGTTTATTACTTCCCCTTGCAATCTCTGGAAAGGGGCCTATCATTGCAACACAACACAGTTTTCAGGTTGTACGTATAACAGAGAGGCAGAGGGTTACTGCCCAATTCTAACCTATAGTGGAGACCTTCCTCAGTGGGCTCGGTATTTTCCACAAGCTAATAAAGGTATGTAATTTCATGTCTTCATTTCCAATATTTGAGGTGATGCTAATCTGAGTATGAGCTGTTGATGCCTTTCATCTATTGATGTTGCTTTGGCCAGATTCTTTGTTATTAATGTTTGACTGTCAAGCAATTTTTGTATTTTCTAGGCTGTTAAACTCTGATTGATCTGTAAATGCTTCTTTTAATATCTTATTTACACATAATTGATTCTTCTTCTTGTTGGTGGTTATTGCAAATGATTTTAAATACTATATGATATATTGGTTGTTGTGAAATCTCACTATTAATTGGTTGTTGCAGGTGGACAATCTTCATTGGCTGATTATTGCACTTATTTTGTTGCATACTCTGATGGATCATGTACAGACACTAACAGTGCACGGGCACCTGATAGAATGCTAGGTGAAGTCCGAGGAAGTAACTCTAGGTCAGATTTGTGACTTTGGACTATAATCTAGTCTGCATTGCATGTTTTATTTAAAACATGAAGGTGTAGAATTGCTAACTGTTCCCTTTCATGGCAGGTGTATGGCCTCATCGTTAGTGCGCACGGGATTTGTACGAGGTTCTATGTCACAGGGAAATGGTTGTTATCAACACAGGTGTATCAACAATTCTTTAGAGGTATTGGTTAAAGTATCAATAATAAGTGAAGTGTTCCCATTTCCAAATTGATTCTTGAAACTCTGGTGCTGCTCTTTGTGTAATCTTTTGATAATGGGAATTTCTAGAGTGCCCTGTCTTTAATCTGTAAGATAAATGTATGCATCAAATTGACCTATATATATATATATATGCTTAATAAAACTTTTGATCCTCTTTTACTGAAGTCAGCTTTTGACGGGCAATGTTTTTTTTTTTTCGGCTGGGATGGAGATGACATGGTGCAATACTATATCCTCAAAGAGTGTCGTTCAATGACAGTCTGACAAGAATACTTAATTGCATACAGACCAATTATTGCTATTGAAACTAGGAATTGAAATTGAACTTAATTGAAACTAAATAGACAACCCCCTCCCCCCTGCAGGAGTTGTTTGTTTAAGAAATATATGATACAATGATTGAATTGATATATGCTTTTTCTTTTGTTCTGGATAAGGTGATGATTTGATGCTTATCGTTCTTTCCTTTTGGTTTATGTTATTAGATAATTTAGATTCTAAATAAGTGATTATTTCTGTAATTGACATTCATATTTGAGCAGAGCACAATTTCTTCATTAATGTTTGTTATGGCATTCTGCAATTGCTGGTTGTTTTTTCTTTAGCCTGTATTTGAATTGTTTTTTAAGCCTCTCTGCTTTTTCCTTTATCTTGAAAGGCACTAAATGAAGCTTCATGTTTACATACAGGTTGCTGTGGATGGTATCTGGAAAGTGTGTCCTCAGGCTGGTGGAGCCATTCAGTTCCCTGGCTTTAATGGTTAATATTACTGTTATTTTGTTTGTTTACACATTGATGTTAAATTCCCATTAAATTGAAGGCTTACTTTTCATTAAATTTTTCAATAGGTGAATTAATCTGCCCTGCATATCATGAGCTCTGTAACTCAGACCCATTGGTTGTGCCTGGGCAATGTCCCAGTGCATGTAATTTCAATGGAGATTGTGTTGATGGAAGGTGCCACTGCTTTCTTGGATTTCACGGTCATGATTGCAGTAGACGTGAGCTCTCATTTCCCACACTATATTTTAACTTCAGTATTCATTTTGGCTATCTTGTGTTTCACAGCATATTATAGTTTTTACTTTTCATTTCAACAGTATTTGTTCTCTAAACTTATTCCAGGTTCCTGCCCCAGCAATTGCACGGGCAATGGCATGTGTCTCTCTAATGGAATATGCGAATGTAAAACTGGCTACACTGGCATTGACTGTTCCACCGGTAAACTCCCAAGTTTTATGCTAGACTGCATACTCCTTGCAAGACTATTTATTAACCTACATTTATGGGTCCTGACCTTTTCTCCCCTTATCTTGCGTTGTTGTTTTTTTTTTTTTTTTTCATATTTTGGAGGGAGGGGGAGGCAGAGGGATCATTAGTTTACCAATAATACATTATAATCTAAAAATAAACTATATTGAAATTGTAAATAACACCTTTCTTCCCACTCGTCTCCTTGGGACGAGGTAAATGTAAATACCTCTATAAGTGCTCTTTGAGCCCGGAGGTTTTCCCTGCCTTGGCTGGGGCACCATCCCCTCACCCTAAATTTATTATTCATAAAAAAAAAAAATAACACCATTCCTGTACTTGATTACTGAAAGCATCACTTTCAAAGTAATAGGCTACTGTAGGGGGATGAGCTTTTGAATAATGCTATTTGATATGAAGGATATTGGAAATTGGAGTAATATATGTTTTGTATTGGGGTTCATTTAGAATAATGAACCTATGTTTTATGTGGTTCATTCAGATTTATGGTTTATGCATTTTTAAACAATTTTTCTTGGAGGAAAACATGTATTTAGTTATAATTAAGTTATTTGCCTGTCCTGATTTTACGTGCAGCTGTTTGTGATGAGCAATGCAGCCTTCATGGCGGTGTTTGTGATAATGGAGTTTGTGAGTTCCGCTGTTCTGACTATGCGGGATACACTTGCCAGAACAGCTCCATGCTCCTCTCCAGTCTTTCAGTTTGCAAAAATGTTCTGGGAAATGATATTTCTGGGCAGCATTGTGCGCCCAGTGAACTTAGCATACTGCAGCAGCTAGAAGAAGTGGTTGTCATGCCCAACTACCACCGATTATTCCCTGGCGGTGCTAGGAAATTATTTAATATTTTTGGCAGCACCTACTGTGATGAGGCAGCTAAACGGCTTGCATGCTGGGTAAATCCTATCTTTTCACGCTGAAGTTATTCTTTAGATTTTTCTTTTTCCTCGTCTAATATATTATATATTTTAATTCTAGTCATGCTCAACTTGAAATTTTGCTTCTCAATGAAATTTCTATTTTAATATTTTTCCTTCCTTTCCTATTTATTTCACATATTATTACATGGACCTTCCATTCTGATAAAGCAATAGTATAAGCCAATTTAGTTGGTTTTAAGATAATATATTGACATGATTATTCCATTAGCCGTGAGATAATCCTGACTTCTCAGGATGCTGATTCTCACACTGCCTTTTGAGGATGGTAGAAACATACAACTATTTTTTTTTAATTGTATAATGCTTGGTAACCTGGTTTCTAGAAATTTGTGCATATTTGTTTTTGTTGCCTATTTTTCTGAAGAGCTTGGTATTTAATTTCCAGATCTCAATCCAGAAGTGTGACAAGGATGGAGACAACAGGCTGCGAGTATGTTATTCTGCATGTCAATCTTATAATCTAGCATGTGGAGCTTCACTGGACTGTGGTGACCAAACGCTTTTCAGCAGCAAGGGGGAGGGTGAGGGTCAGTGTACTGGCTTTGGTGACATGAAATTGTCGTGGTTTAATCGTCTAAGAAGTAGTTTTTCTTTGAGAAATAGTTCCTCAAAAGGAATATTTGTAAGATACGGGCAGCTTTAGCTTTAATTCTTTTTTTTCCCCCCTCTTTTGGGGAAGGGGGTTTTGGGTTGTAATTTTCACATGGTGGCATTGTACACCTTAGATTTAGGGATTGCTTACTCATCCAAAATTGTCTAGAAAAAATGGGATGAGGAAGTTACATATTTGGCTTTCAAAGAGAGCCTTTTGTAGAAAAAAATTTAGGAGTCTTTGGAAATGGGTAGTAATGGGAAGGAAAGAAAAAAAACGAAAAGAAAAAGGGGGGGGGGAGCTGACATGGTTATCAGAGCTTTGGCCGAAGGCCATCAAAGAGGAAAGAAAATTTGTATGCTACATTCCTTTTTTCCTGTATATATTACTTGATGTTTTTCTTATTTTTCTAAAGTTTACTCTTTTAATTTGTTGTCCTTTTGTTTGTTTATATGGACTTTTTCTTACTGTGTTCATTTCAAACGTGGATCTGGGCTATAGAGAGCATGTTTAGTTTAGTGTTGAAATGTGGTAAACTCATGTTTCCAACGCTAAAAATAATTGCGTTGGGGAATCCAAACTTGAGTTTGGTCGGTTTCAACGCTAAACAACAAATGCTTTCGGATTCACGTTTGAAACGTGGTTTTACAATAAACCAAACACACACGGTTGGTTTAAACTTAAAAGTTATTGTGAAAGTTGGCAATAGTTTCAAAAGGATTGTTAACCTTTTATTAACAGAATTACTCACCTTAATTTTATATCCAAAATATAGAGATAATATAAAAATAAAAACAAGTGGATTTAAATTATTTGAGCTATTACTATTTAACAGGACTATTAAACATATTGTAACGACCCAAATCAGAAGTCATTAAATCCTTAAAATTTAATTTAAAAAAATTGGAAAACCCTTTGCAATATGGTAGAACCTACCCCCACAATCAGTCATGAAATCAAATTGCATTCAAATTAATTAAAGAGCTACACAAATGTGAACTCCGAACATGATTGCTCTTGCTCTTGATGATAGGTAATAGGTAATACATATGGTTAACACAGATAAAAGAACACAAATTACAAAATGCATACTGCAGGCAGAGGAGCCGGAAAATAGTTCAGCTCAGGAAGCAGCAGATATCATATCAACCAAACAAGTTGTGATGCAGTTACCTGGGAGATGGAACGGTCCTGATTGAGCAGCGCTGGGAGATGGTTTCCGGTGACTGAGTGTGATGAGATTCACAACAGCTCAGCGGTGTTGAGGGATATGGTTTAACCGTGAGCGAAGAATGAAGGGAGCAAGTTGATGCATGGTGTGGATTATGGTGTTGGTAGTGGTGGAGTTGAAGGGAGGAGCAACGTAAAGGAAAAGCCTTTCCTTTTTCATTATGAGAATTCTCACCCTTCCTTGTCTTGTGGCATGCTTGCGTGAGAGTGAACCCCCCCTCCTCCCTTGGGAGTGTGTGCAAGATGCGTGAGCCTTGGGGTGCCAAAGTGTGTGCAGCGTGAAGAAAGCCCCTATTACTGACTACTGAGTGTGGTGCTACACTAATATCGATAGAGCCAGGAATGATTTACCAGAGTTTGTTATTGCCCATTGTGAGTGAGCGCAATGTCTATATGATGCCAATTTCATTTTCCTTTATTTATTTATTGAGCAAACCCTCACTTTAGTCCCTGAATTTTTTCTGGTCGGGCAGTTTAGTCCCTGACTTTTATAAATCAACACGTTAGTCCCTGACTTTAATCAACGTCGGTCAGTTTAGTCCCTGAGCCCAAACGTTGTTAACAGAGAGGTGACATGTCACGTTAAGTGACATGTAAGCATTCAGCTGGGCATAAAACATTGTCGTTTTATTGGTCAACTGGTCAATGAAAAAATTAAAAACAAAAATAAATTGAATCCGGTTCTAAATTTAAAGGGGAATTTTTGAACCCTAATTGCATTCCCCTCATTCTCGCTTCTGACAGCTTCTTCTTCTCCTTTCTTCTTGTCCTCTTCCAACTTTCGTTTGTGTTGTTGATCTAGTGCCGATCTTCTTAATCGTTCTTCCATAACAGATTATTAATGGCCATCAATAGCATATTATTGATGTACATAAGAGGTGTTTATCAGGTTGTCCAATACCCTACCAGGAAAACTATTCAAAACCACGTTGCTAATTTCTTAAACTGTGGCAATTTCTAATCAGCAAGACCTAGGCCAGCCTCTTCTATCTGATGAGAGGAATGACACGATAAAAATGAATACCCCCGAAACGAACAAAGTGAAAGTAATGTTAAGAGGGAGAGAACATCTGAAGGGCTTTGTTGTTCATGCAGTAAGAAGTCTTTGCGCAAGACAACAAAATGCAAATGCCGATCCACTAGTGGGAGCTGCGAACCATCATGCGGCTGCACAAGTTTTAAGTGCACAAATAGGGGACTAAATCAATTTGAAGGAAATGAACCACCAAAATCAGAAAATACAGAATGTACTATGAACGCTTTATAGTTGTTGATAAAGATGGAAATATGATAGCTTTTGAATGTGCTAAACTACTCTAGAATGCCCTTGTTGAAAAACCTGTTAGTTGTCAAGACAACCAGGGCCCCGTAAAGAAGCCATTATGTGACATTCAAAACTCACTGGTATTCTCCATCCCTAAGCTCTGATTTCAGTCACTTGTTGCATTTGGCACCTATTTAATGACCTGGCTAAGGTTTTCCTAGTTTTTTTTAAAATTTTAAGCCCAGTCCCAGGATATGTGTTGCTTAGGTGTGGTATGTAGTGCAATTTTCCAACTTGCTTATAATCCATAGGACAATTTGATTGCAGGGCAACTTGGATGCTCGAAAGCAAGGGAGGAAAAAGAAGGTGCGGAAGCCAGTAATTCACCTTGTTACTAAGGATCCAATGTCCTCGTCGCCTGAAAATAACAGCAGTACCGAAACATACAAAATTGGAACCCGGGAGAATAATCCATTGAGGTTGGATTAGGTGACGAAACCATTTAGAAAGAGTGATTCTGCCCAGCCAAATGAATTAAAGAGTGACTCAAGTAGTTTCGTCATTTAGTAAATCCAATACTACAAGTGAAATCTCTTGTCGGGAAAGACTGGGTGACTTTTAACTCGTCCTGTTCAAATTCAGTCTTCTTTTCAGGGGATAAGAGCTGCAAGTATTTCTTTGTTCTTCATGGGTTTTAATAATTCATACCAACGTTGAATTGTCGAGTGCGGTTACGTTGTTGATTTGGATCTCTTATTTATACGAGGATGAGGTTTCAGTGTTAAAGAAAGTTAACCAATAAAACGACAATGTTTTATGCCCAGCTGGATGCCTACATGTCACTTAACGTGACATGTCACCTCTCTGTCGTTAAGTGACATGTCACCTCTCTGTTAACGACGTTTGGGTTCAAGGACTAAACTGACCGACATTGATTAAAGTCAGGGACTAACATGTTGATTTATAAAAGTCAGGGACTAAACTGCCCGACCAGGAAAAAGTCAGGGACTAAAGTGAGGGTTTACTCTTTATTTATTAATATTATTATAATCATTATCTTGTTATCCTCAATAAATTTCCTAAAATCTGAATTTAAACTAATTAGGACACATTAATTCATGATAGTGTTTTTTTTCCAATTGATGAAAATTGTACTAATCATATAATACCTTCGATCATATTTATAAGAACCTTTTGGAGAGTTGCTATTGGACCTTATTATAAGAACCTTTTCAAACTGTCCCTTGCATTAATTATTTTTATTTTGACAAAAATGCCCCATTAGTGGAGATAGGTGAACAATTAATTAATAGAGAGAATGACACAATAAAGTAATTAAGTGGAAAGAGAAAGATAATGGGTTTTCAATAAATTCAAGGGTGATTGTGTAAAGATGGTATACATTCTTGACAAATTTATTGTGATAAACTAAATTAATCAATTTTCTTAATTCTTGTAAAGTGGTTAAATGATTTTTATAATTAGGACCGGAGGTAGTAGTAATTAGTACTTTTTGAGATATTTAAAAGCAGTATTTGAAGTCATGGAGTTAGCACTTTTTAAGTATAGTAACTAATACTCATGGAGTAATATTTTTTTATTTTGTTCATGGAGCAATATTAAATATAAAATGCTAAATGATTAATATAGTTTGACAGTTAAAATTAGTTTTAATGGTACATACTTGATTCCCCTTAAACAAGGTCTTGGGTTCGAGTCTTGTATATGAAAAAAATATCTTCGCTATAAGAGCTAGTCTCATCATGATGTGGATGTTTCGAATTGAACAAGATTACCTCCTTATACAAAAAAATGTTGAATGCTAAACTGCATTTGCTCTTAAATCTTTTTATTTTTTACTATCGCTCCTTTCGTCTATTCTCCACGTTTTCGCTTTGTACACCCAAATGGGTTTTTTGTCAAAACCCATATGGGTTTTGTCTAAGCAAAAAAAATGTTTTTTTGTTATAAATGGGGCCTATGCTTACATAGCTAATGTAGGAAAAATCATTTCATACGCTTCTTTGCGGCGCAGGATAGGAACAAGGTGGCCATTGTTTTTCTTACCGCAATTTCTGCTATTCTCACCCCTTATTTTTTCTTCCCCAACCTACCCCTCCCCCTACCCCTTCCCGTCGCCCCCATCCCCATCCCCATCCCCATCCCCATCCCCACCCCATCTCCCTTCCCCATTCCTCCACCCATTTTCCCTTCACCCCATCTCCTTTTCCTTTTCCCCTTTCCTCCTTCCCACCCCACCCCCTTTCTCTCTTTACGGACACAATTGTCCGTAAGTTGCTATTTTTAAAAAAAAAGACTTACGGACACAACTGTCTGGGAATGTTTCCTGAACAATTGTGTCTGTAAGTCAATTTTTCAAAAAAAACTTACGGACACAACTTTCCGGGAATTCCTGGACAACTGTGTCCGTAAGCCAATTTTTTACAGATAGTCCGTGAATTATTCCAGAAACTTGTGTCCGTAAGCCATTTTTTTCATAAAAAATGCTTACGGACACCGTTATCCTGGATTAGTTCCCGGACAAAGTTGTCCGTAAATCACTTAAATGAAGAGCAGTTTAGGATTTTATAATTTTTCAAAAAATAAAGGGAGGTGGGAATAGCAAAAATCACGGTGGGAAAAACAAAGGCCAAAACAAGGTTAGAGTGAGGGGATTCGAACATATGGCAACTAAAATAACCAGAATGGCATAAATTGGGGACGAAAATCGCCTGTCTCATGTTGTTGTCTCCTTCCCTATCCCTTCAATAATAGATTGACACCTAATTTAAAATTCCAAGTCAGATTATGTCTAATTTTAACAATTTCAACATAACTCTTCTACCGTTAACTATCTGTTTTATCATCTTCTATATGTTCCTTCCTTTTCACTTCTTCTGCACCACTTCAAAATCTTTATCTTCCCTCACCCCCTGTATCTCGCTCTCTTTAAAATCATCACAGGTTTTCAACGCAAGAAACCAAACTTTGCCGAGAATCATCAACTTCTCTTGGATAAAATTTGATTATTTATTTTAATAAATAAAAAAAATGAAAATTTTCACTTTGTGGTAGAATAAGAGGCTGTGCCTAAAAATTACGAGTTCATTTCCTCCCTTGAGGGACTCTTAGATTGATATCAATAATCATTTGCGAGTTACTATATATTATGTCTAAGCTTCAATATCCCGTATCATCAGTCTTTTGTGTCGCATTCCTTTTGCGCTGGACCACCCTCGTAGCAGCAACCAGTTGCGGGTGCCACCGTCATTGCATAACAGAGGGAGGACTACCAGAGGGAGAAAGGCCTTCCAAACTCTTGTATTTAGACTTTAATTTGGTGAAAATCTGTTACATAACTTAGCAGGGAGTTTAGGTTGACACCGTTAAAGTCAAACGTAGTTTGACTAGGATTTTTTTAAATTAGGTGTCAATTTATTATTGGAGGGACAGGGAAGGAGACACCAACATGAGATAGGTGATTTTTGTCCTCCGAAAAAATAGCACCCCTATTGCCTTTTATAAAAACATGGCTAAGAGATACCTTCTAAACTGGAGCATTTAGTAATTGCCTAATTTCCGACAAAAAAAAGGTAATGCCCTAATTTTTTAATAAGCTGAAACGAATGATTTAAGTAGGGTGGCCCAGTTTTTTTTTTTTTTGAGTTTTACAAACTTTATTAAGTTGGACTAAAAAACCTAAAAGTTATTCAAACTTCTAAAATAAAAAAATCGAACTCTACAAAGTAAATTAAAATAATAGATTTTTTTATGGATTTAGCTCTTTTTGAACGTGGGATTTACTTTAAAGGATAAAATAAAGAGTAATAATTATTGATAGAAAAATTAATGGATACCGACCCAACATATGTTAAGATCTAAAGCAAATTTTGAGATGAGACATTTTCTAATTAATTAAAACAGTTTATTAAATTTATTATAATTTTATTGAAAATTTTTCTTTAAAATATTTTTAGGTATAAAATTAATTACTTATTAAATTATTATTATAGATAATTAAAATTTATGTTAGTATTTTGGTGACTTTGATATATTAAAATATTTATTATATTACATTATAGAAAATATGTATTTTAATTAGGATTATATGATGGGAAAAGTTAACTAATAAAATAAATAAAATAATTATTAATTGTGAAAAAAGTTATAGTAAGATGGGAGATATTGTTTTAATTAAAAGATATTTTTAGTAATTAGCAATTTTTCAAAGACATATTATATATTTATATAAATTTTAATATAATTATAATTAATATAAGTATAAAATTATGAGGATTATGTAATATTTGGGGCCTAAGCCATTGCTTTAGCTTCACCCTTTGGCTGACCATGTACACATGTAACATGTTACAATCTCAATTCAATCAACAACTATTACTTCTTATTTTTTTTCATCTAAAATGAATCTATAACTTTAGAGGAAACAAATCCTTCTTTCATAATATTGTTCCTTTTGAAAGTTTGGACTTCTTTTCCTACCCATAGATTACCTACAAATCTTGTCCCTTAGAGTGTGTTTAGTAAGACTTTCCAGTTAGATAAAAGCTAGAATTATTAGCTGAAATCATTTATCAATGTTTTGTAAGGTAATTTTGTAGGTAATTGCTAGTTTTTTTAGAAGCTATGTGAGGTAGTTTTTTTTTTTTTAAAAAACTCTCTTATTCTGTTATTACCTGAAAATTTATTACATGTTTTATCTTTCAACAACTCTCACTCATCATTATTTATTAATTAATGATATCCATATATGTCATCTTACCATTTTCAACATGTTTTACTAAACACTTTGACTCATATCAATTAGCTTTCAACTTTAAGCTAGTTTTTAGACTTTTATCTAAAGCTAGTACTTTAGTTACACCTCTACAAATTTTATTTAACTTAATACGTAACATTAAACTCAGAAAGTTAACTAAATTAAAATGAACGACACAAATTCAAATAATACTAAGTATTTTAATTACTTTGTTAAAGTTTAAATGTATAATTATTAAATTAAGAATAAATTCAAATAAGGCAAAAAATTAAAAGTAATTTAATTGATAGAAATTTAATTAATATCCCCACTTAGTGAGAAACATTTGATTATTGTTGATAGAAAATCAATTTAACGATGATTTATAAATATTTCTTTATATCTGATGCTAATTGATTGAAAAAATTGGCTACGTCTATGGTAGTTTTACCTCTGGGTCTTGTACCCATACTAGTGCCTTCTCAAACCGTCAGATTTAGCATTATTATATTAAACGGTTGCGATTGATTACCTACTACCTGTTGCAGTTTGAAATCTGAAAACAATGTGCATTTTTTAATTTTTTGTCAGTTTAACCCAACTCAATTCCATATTTCATCGTTTGCCCTCACGTCTTTTTTTGTATAGAAATCTTTTTTTTTTTGTGACAACTGCCATATTGAAATCGAGACCCGAGAGCACATACTAGCTCTTTTTATTTTGTCATTACATACGTGTTGTCCAATGGTGTGGATATGTCATGGGGCCAAGATTGAAAGAGTGTGCTTTGCATAATTTGTATTATTCATTCAAATAAATTAAAATAATATACTTTGAATGAAAATTAAATGTATACACTATTAGGAAAATATGTATTGTTAAAAAATGCTTTCAAAGTACATATTCAATGCATTAATGAAAATTAATGAAGATAAACATTGCATACAGATAAAAAATAGTATAAATATATAAGATAATTATATGTATTTCAACGTTTTTATCTCCATATGATTTAATTATTTAGATATTACTACATTCAAGGCAAGAGTAAGATTAACTCCCATGGAGGATTTTTGTGGTTTATAAAAAACTCACTTTAAACTTATAATTAAAAAATTAGCTTAACTTTTAAACTTACTCTAGTAAATATATAATGAATCAAAATGCAAAATAATAAATTTATTCAAGTAGATGAAAATAACATTATTATAAATTTTATAATTCTAACTAAAAATTATGTTCATAGAAAATAGTAATCAATAAATCATAATTATAATTATAAATTTAAATTACATTGATATTTGAGATCTCACAACCCAATCATTTTAAACCTATATAAAGTGTATGGAAAAAACTTTTGTTGGGAGAGTTAGCCCCACCATGATGTGGATGTTCACAGCAAGAGCAGTATTCCCTCCTATGGAGGATACTCGTGGTTCATAAAAAAATCACTTTAATTCTATAATTGAAAAATTGATTTAACTTTTAAACTTAATGTAATAAATATATAATGAAGCAAAATAAAAAATAATAATTTTATTCAAGTGAATGAAATTAACATAATTATAAAATTTATAATTTTATCTACAAATATATTCATAGAAAATAGTAACCAATACATCATAAATATAATTATATTTTTTTTCTATTGTAATTTGAGATCTCACAACCTAATCACTTTTTCTTTTTGTCGAACAACCTAATCACTTTAAACATATATAAAATGTATGAAAAAACCATTATGGGGAGAGTTAGCTCCGCCATGATGTGAATGTTCACGGTAAGATCGCAGTATTGACTCCTGTGGAGGATATATGTGATTCATAAAAAAAAATCACTTTAAACATTGAAAAAATGGCTTAACTTTTGAACTTACTCTAATAAAGTATAATGAATCAAAATACAATTTAAAACAAAGGTGGAGAAAAATAATTTTTCCCAAATTTTTTTGTATTTAAAACAATTTAAAGTGATTTTTCTTTGTTTTTACACAAAATAATTCATAAAAAATACATTTCTCATAAAACAATCACCAAACTTGATATTTAAGAAATTGATGGTTAACCCCATAGGTATGGACCAATACGTGCTTCATTCCAACACCAAAACCTTGGTGATCACCTCCTCATATTGTTTGTTGTGTTGAAAAGATAGAGTAATGAATACTCGAGTTGAGATATTGTTATATGATAAGTGCATAGAATTAATAGTTTTTAGGTATAATTTTAGCACTTTGGGTTGATAATTGTTCTTAATTTTGCCCCTAATTTCTCTTTTATTGCTTTGTTTTTAGTTATCTTTAATGTTTAGTTTATTTTGGAGTTTTGATGCTATTTTGATGAGGAATTTGACTTTTTGCAGGTTTTGGAAGAGGAGAGCAATTAAAAGAAGCAATCAGAGATAAGAAAAAGGCCAAGCTCAAGCACACACGAAATGCGCTTGAGCGCACAACTGTCTGAAGCTTCCATTGCATCATCTGAAGGCGCGCTCAAGCGCACATATGGTGCGTTTGAGTGCACCATCCTCTGAAGCCACCTCTCACTCTATGAAGACGTGCTCAAGCACACATTATAAAAGGAAAAAGAGGGATCTTGAAAAGGGGTTGATACTCTCAATCTCTTGGCGGCACAACACAAACTTTCTCCTCCTCTCCAAGTTTCTGCTCCTTCTTCTCCAGATAGCTCCGCTAGTTAGGGTAAGGGATTTTCTCCCTTGCTTCTCATCTTGTGGGTTGCCCTCCACCATGAGTGGCTAACCTCCTCATCTGGGATTGAACAGAGTCTTCGAACTCCGATGTATTTCATTTAGTTTATGTATTTTACTTTCATTTGACATTGGTAGTTTCGTTTTGTATTAACACTTGATTCTATTTTACAAGATAGTTCTTCTTATCAAATCTTAGTCTTGACTGGAAGGTATTTCTTTGATTTCGAACTAAATGTTTCTACTCGATAGGTTTAATATACTAGGAATAGATATTTATCTATCGATTGTTTTTGAATACTTGTTTTTAATGTTGGAATATACGTTTGAATATCGATTAATATGCGAGGAATCGATATTAAAGGGTATTATTCTTAGGGTCTCTAGGTGCGATGGATCGACCTAGGTGACTTTAAAGTATTGTATCAATGTCAATGAAACAGTAGGTACAGGAACTAATGGAATACTGAGGAGGGAGAACGACGAGTTCAATCCCCATTTTGTAAATCTGTTTTAAAACCTTTTTACTGCTTTTGTTTAGTTTTATGAACTTGTTTTATCAAACTTTCTACAAAAACCAAAATGACAAATTCACAGTTCTTTTGTAAACACTTAATGGACTAAATTATGTTGAGTTAATAGTAGTTCGAGTTCCTCGTGGGTACGACAACCCTTACTTTTAAAACTATTATACTTTTGCGATATGGGTACGCTTGCCAGCACCGCAACACTATCCCAACAAGCTTGTTCAATACTAACAATTTCAAACCACTATGAGAGCATCACTTGGGATTAAGCGCACCACAACTTGGACTAAAGTGATTTATCCCAATTTGTTTGACATTTAAAATAATTTAAAGTGATTTTTTTTAATGTTTTTACTCAAAATAGTTCATAAAAATTATATTTATTGGAGAAAAATCACCAAATTTGACATTTTAAGCAATCGATGGTTCTCCTAGTCTGAACCAATCAATGCTTGAATTCAACACCAACACCCATTGTGATCACATCTTCCTATACTTGGTCTTTTCCACCCTATGTAAAGTGCATGTTGGCCAATGTCATGTGGTGTCAGCCACCATGAGAGCATCACCCTGGATTAGTCACACCCCAAGGTGGACTAAAATAATTTTAATTGATTTTTCATTGTTTATACACAAAAATAATTCATAAAAGATACATTTCTTGGAGAAAAATCACCAAATTTGACATTTAAGCATGTGAAGTTGCCTCAAAGGTCTAGACCAATTTATGCTTTAATTCAAAACCAACACCCATGCAGATCACCTCCTCCTATTGTTTGGTGTGTTGAGAATATAGAGTGATGAATACTCTTCTTAACTTTTATAGAGTTGAAAAATTGACTTGACTTTTAAATTTATTAAAATAATTATATAATTAATCAAAATACATAATAATAATTTTATTCAAGTGAATGAAAATAACATAATTATAAATTTTATAAATTTTATTAAAAATATATTCATAGAAAATAGTAACCAATACATCATAAATGTAATTAAAAATTTTAAATTTTACTAAACCAAAAATTGAAATTTCTTTTTATGATTTTCAATACAGACATTTTGAAAATCATAAAAAGAAAGTTTCAGTTTTTAGTTTTTAGTTATAAAAACTTGAATTAAAATTTATAAAAACTAAAAACTGGAAACTCACAACCACCCCAAACGGGGCTTTAGCTTTTTAGTTGATAAGTTATTTTATTGAATTAGAAATATTTGGTTTAAATAGTTGATTAACATAACATGACATTAAAAAGCCATATTTACATAAATTTTTGTAGTGATAAAACATTTTATCAAAAATTAAAATAAATAGATAAATAATTAAAATAAATAGTAAAAAGTAATAATTAAAATAATTTTGATTTTTCTAACCTGTGCAATATTACACAGGATAATAAATCAAAAATAAAAAAATTTTATTAAAAAATACAACATTTAATATTACTAATGCATTGAAGTAGAACTTGACTATACAATTCACATAGAAGTAGAACTTGGCTATACAATTTTCAACTTTTCGTCTTTTTTGTCATACAAAGTATTTCATGCATTAAATACAGATAAAATATAAATTAAAAATATTATTTTAACAATAATTTTTTAATAATAAATTGTAATTTTTTTATATTTAATAATGATTGAACAATTTTTGTTGGATTTCCCTCCATAATTGTGGTTCACAAGTCACAATGCATGGAAAAAGGGGGATGAACATTCCAAGGTCTTGGAATTAATCTTTGATCTTGAGACATGCACATTCAACTTTGAAGAATGTATTTTGGTTTTCTAGAACTCATTGGAATTATGGAAATTTATTAACCTCCATTAAACATTCTTTGAAGAAGCTACACTTTTCTCCTATAAATAGGAGAACTTGTGAAGACTTGCATCATCCACATCCAAGAGAAGAAATCCTAAGAGAGTTAGAGAGTTCTTTGTATTCCTCTTTGAGAGAAAGAGAGAATTCCATAGAGAGAATTTTGTATATCATTCGAGAGAGTGAGAAACATAGAGAGATCCTCAGAGATTGAGAGAAACACTTTGTAATCCTACTTTTATAGTGGAGATCTTTTACTGGACTAGGTCTTGTGGTTTTCCCGAGAGGGTTTTCCACGTAAAAATTCTGGTGTCATCTTCTTCTCTATTCTTTTATCTTTACGCTTCCGCATAGTGCCCATTTTGCGTTCACAGAGGAGGGAATAGGTACCGTTGTTTCCCAACAGTGGTATCAGAGCTATTGGTTCGAAAAGTCATAGTCTTGTGCAATTCAAGATGGAAGGAACATTCGCTCATGATGGAGACATGTTCAAGCTAACTGCAGATAATTATTCCTATTGGAAGCCAATGATGGAAGACCATCTATACTGCAAGGATTTGTATGAGTCAATCACAAATAAGGAAATGCCAAAAGGGAAGACTGAAAAAGATTGGGAGATTCTGAATCGTAAAGTTGTGGCTATGATTCGAAAATACATCGACAAAAGCTTGTTTGAGCATGTGTCGACTTTTACCAATGCGTATGAGTTGTGGACGAAGCTTGAATCTATGATTCAAAAGAAAACTCCTAGAAACAAAGCTCATCTTGTCAGACAGTTGGTAAAATTGGAGTACTCTGACGACCAGAATATGATCGAGCATCTAAACACCTTCAAAGGTATTGTGAATCAATTAATGAAAGCAGATATGAAGATTGATGATGAGTTATAAAATCTTCTACTCCTTAGTTCTCTACCTGAGAGCTGGGGCACATTGGTTGTCACTCTCAGCAACTCAACACCAGATGGAAAGCTTAGTCTAGATACTATTACAGATAGTCTGCTGAATGAAGAGTCCAGAAGGAAAGAAAGAGGAATGAGTAGTCACTCAGAAGCCAATGTTGTTGAGAATAGAGGAAGAAGTGAGCATAGAAGCAAAGGAAGTCGTGGAAAGTCACGAGGAAGATCCAAGTCTCGCCCCAGAGGTTTGACATGTTTCTATTGTGGAAAAGATGGCCACAAGAAGCAAGAGTGTAGATTCTTGAAGAGAGATCAGAAGGCTGGATCAGTCCATCCTGACGTGATAGATCCCAAAAAGAAGTTGGAAGAGAAAACCACAACAATGGTGGTATCTGACGACGAGAACGTGTTCCTTATTGGTGAGGTAAATTATCTAAATGTTGCTTTTGATGATTGCACTTGGATAGTGGATACCGGAGCATCTTTCCATGTTACTCCTCATGAAGGATTCTTCTCATCTTATCAAAAAGGAGATTTTGGTACAGTGAAGATGGGTAATCATGTCACAAGCAAGATTGTGGGCATAGGAGAAGTGACTTTGATGACGGAAAATGGAAACAAACTTGTGCTAAAGGAGGTAAGGCATGTACCTGAGATGCCCCTAAATCTTCTCTCAATAGGTAAGCTAGATGATGCTGGAATGAACAACCAGTTTGGTGGTGGAAAATGGAAACTTAGCCGAGGAAGCATGATTGTTGCTCGCGGCAAGAAGGAAGGCTCTTTATATATCATGCAAGGAAAGATATGCAAAGGGGAGACAAATGTTGCTCAAGAAGAAAGTAAGGAGTTGTGGCATAAAAGATTGGGTCACATGAGCGAGAAGGGTTTAGAGATCCTTGTGAAAGATCATCTCCAAAGCATAAAAGGACAATCACTTGAATTATGTGAAGATTGCCTAGCTGGTAAGCAGCGCAGAGTATCCTTCCATAGATCTGATAGTGGAATAAGAAGAAAGCATATTTTGGATCTTGTACATTCAGATGTTTGTTCAACATCTGAAAGGTCCCTTGGTGGTGCTCAATATTTTGTTACCTTCATTGATGACCACTCTAGAAAGTTGTGGGTGTATCCATTAAAGAGAAAAGATGAAATTCTTCGAGCCTTCAAGGAGTTTCACGCCTCAGTTGAACGAGAAACTGGTAAAAAGTTGAAATGTTTGAGAAGTGATAATGGTGGAGAGTATAGAGGTCCATTCGAGCACTATTGCAAGACTCACGGGATCAGACACGAGAAAGTACCTCCCAAGACACCTCAAATGAATGGTGTAGCTGAAAGATTCAATAGAACGATTGCCGAGAAGGTCAGAAGCATGTTGTCTCATGCAAAACTTCCTAAGTCATTCTGGGGGGAGGCAGTGGTTACTGCAGCTGATTTGATTAACTTATCACCCTCAAGACCATTAAATGGAAAGATACCAGAAGAAGTATGGACTGGTAAAAAGGCCTCATATCGTAACTTGAGAGTTTTTGGATGTAAGGCATCTGTTCACATTCCAAAAGATGAAAGGGCAAAGCTTGACGCTAAGGCAAAAGAATGCGTATACCTTAGTTCACCAAGAGATGAATTTGGTTTCAGATTATGGGATCCTGCAAATAAAAAGATTGTTTGAAGCAGAGATGTGGTGTTCTTTGAAGATCAGACAATCCGAGACATCAAGAAAATGGAGAAACCAACACTCAAGGTGAGTAATGATGAAAGTCCTCTTGTGGTGAACAACTTAGGGGGGAGACTCCTCAGACAGAGCCAGATCAGGAGCTACAACTTGATGAGGTGGCTGAAGAACCTGATCAGATAGATAAACCTAACATGGCGCCAGAAGATCAAGCAATTGATAATGTTCAAAAGGAACCACAATTGAGACGATCAACAAGAGAGAGGCAACCATTAAGAAGGCATTTTTCTGATGAATATGTCAACCTTACTGATGAAGGTGAACCTCAAAGCTTTGCAGAAGCCATTAAGATGGAAGACAAAGACAAATGGTTGCAAGCCATGGAAGAAGAGATTCAATCCTTAATGGATAATCAGACATATGATTTGGTAGAATTACCAAAAGGAAGAAAAGCATTACAAAACAAATGGGTGTTCAAGCTCAAGAATGAAGAGAACAATCCAAACCCAAGGTACAAAGCACGAATTGTCGTGAAAGGATGCAACCAAAAGAAAGGAATATACTTTGATGAAATATTCTCACCAGTGGTGAAGATGACATCTACCAGAGCAATTCTCGGTCTGGCAGCAAAACTAGACCTGGAGATTGAACAATTGGATGTCAAAACAACATTCTTACATGGAGACCTAGAGGAGGAAATTCACATGGAGCAACCAGAGGGTTTTGAAGAACCGGGCAAAGAACACATGGTGTGTCGTCTGAAGAAAAGTCTCTATGGTCTAAAGCAAGCTCCGAGACAATGGTATAAGAAATTCGATTCCTTTATGATCCAACATAATTTCAAGAAGACCTCCGCAGACCATTGTGTGTTTGTGAAGAAATATGAAAATGGTGAGTTCATCATACTTCTCTTATATGTTGATGATATGTTGATTGTGGGGAAAGATAAAATAAAAATAACTGCTCTTAAGAGGGCATTGAGTAAGACTTTTGCCATGAAAGACCTGGGTGCAGTAAAGAGGATTCTTGGAATAAAAATTTCTAGAGATCGTTCCAAAAGAATGCCGTGGGTATCTCAAGAAGATTACATTGAGAAGATTTTAAAAAAGTTCAATATGCACAATGCCAAACCTGTTCGTGTTCCAATTGTTGGGAATTTCAAACTTAGCAAATCTCAATGTCCAAAGAATAAAGAGGAAAAAGAAGAAATGAACAAGGTGCTCTATTCTTCTGTCGTGGGTAGTCTTATGTATGCAATGGTTTGTACAAGACCAGATATTGGCTATGCTGTAGGAGTTGTGAGCAGATTCCTATCAAACCCAAGAAAGGAGCATTGGGAAGCTGTTAAATGGATATTAAGGTATCTAAGAGGAACTGCCAAAAGAAGCTTGTGTTTTGGCAATGGAAATCTAAAGCTCATTGGATATTCAGACTCAGATATGGCAGGAGATGTGGATTCAAGGAAGTCAACGTCAGGTTATCTGATTACTTTTGCAGGGGGAGCTGTTTCTTGGCAGTCAAAGCTTAAAAAATGTGTGACATTGTCTACAGCTGAAGCAGAGTATGTTGCAGTCACTGAAGCCTCCAAAGAGATGTTATGGATGAAGAACTTTCTAAGACAATTGGGACATGATCAAGATGATTATGTGGTGAACTGTGATAATCAAAGTACCATCCATCTAACCAAGAACCCCATGTTCCATTCACGCTCAAAGCATATTGACATCCGGTATCATTGGATACGAGAAGTGTTGGATGAGAAGAAATTGAAGATAGAGAAAATTCATACAGATTTGAATTGGTCTGACATGATGACTAAGTCAATGCCAATCAAGAAAGTTGAAGATTGTTGCCAAGGTGCCGGTGTTGTGGTGCCTCCCAATTAAGAGTGTGTTTGGTAAAACTAGCTGAAAAGCTACCTGAAAGTTTAAAGCTAGCTGAAAGTTGAAAAGCTAGCTGAAAGCTGAAAAACTATTGAATGTGTTTGGTAAAACTAGTTGAAAATGGTAAAATGACATTTAAGGACAACATTAATTATTAAATAATGATAAGTGAGGGTGGTTGAGGGTTAAACTTGTAATCAATTTTCAGCTACTAGCTGAAATTTGGAGCTTTTTTAAAAAAGCTACTCCTAGTAGCTTTTTAAGAAAAGCTTGTAGCTACCAAAAAAGCTACAAAAAAGCCACCTTCCCAAACACAATTTTTTTTGGTTTAAGCTAGTATGCTAGCTGAAATGGCTAGCCAAACACACTCTAAGTCAGGAAGGGGGAGATTTGTTGGATTTCCCTCCATAATTGTGGTTCACAAGTCACAATGCATGGAAAAAGGGGGATGAACATTCCAAGGTCTTTGAATTAATCTTTGATCTTAAGACATGCACATTCAACTTTGAAGAATGTATTTGGGTTTTCTAGAACTCATTGGAATTGTGGAAATTTATTAACCTCCATTAAACATTCTTTGGAGAAGCTACACTTTTCTCCTATAAATAGGAGAACTTGTGAAGACTTGCATCATCCACATCCAAGTGAAGAAATCCTAAGAGAGTTAGAGAGTTCTTTGTATTCCTCTTTGAGAGAAAGAGAGAGTTCCATAGAGAGAATTTTGTATATCATTCGAGAGAGTGAGATTCATAGAGAGATCCTCAGAGATTGAGAGAAACACTTTGTAATCCTACTTTTATAGTGGAGATCTTTTACTGGACTAGGTCCCGTGATTTTTCCCGAGAGGGTTTTCCATGTAAAAATTCTGGTGTCATCTTCTTCTCTATTCTTTTATCTTTACGCTTCCGCATAGTGCCCATTTTGCGTTCACAGAGGAGGGAATAGGTACCGCTGTTGTTTCCAAACAATTTTGAGTGTAAAAATGTTATTTAATTAAATAATAAATCAAATAAATATTAATTTAAATTGATAAAAAATATAAATTCATTATATGAGTGTGAGTTCATTAAAGTGCAATAGAGAAAAAACATAAACAAGGCCTCGTTTTCTACCGATTTGTTATTTTAATTTTATTTTTAATGAAAACTTTGATCTTAATGAAACTTTGATCCAGTGGATGAAATACAGTTCATTCTACAAAGTTTTTAATTCTATATATATTTTCGGGCTTTGATCCATACAATGGAATTACAATAATAATAAGCACTAATTTATAAATCTGAAACTTTAATGAAACAAACCACCGAAAAAATTAATTATTAATTTACAAAGTAAGAAAAATATTAGTTTCTTTTTCATGGATGGGGCAGATATACGTTTAAAAAGATAAAACTCTTAATATATCTAATTTTTTAAATTTAATTACAATATTCTTAACCCAGGAATTTTATTTAATATGTAAACTCAAATATGTCATAACACATTCTAAATAGAGACCGTATATATATAGGAGCAGAATAGATTGAATTATCTTAGAACATCTTTATCCCAACAACTCATCAAAGTTTCTTAAACCAATATTTTATAATTCTTCACACTTTCCCATATTATTATATTATTTTTATTACTTTAAGCAATTTATTCACTTTTTATCTCCAATCCAACAACTCCCAAAAGTTTTTTTAATGAACCCCACAACCTACTCCACACTTATATATTTTATATATATTATATTATAAAAAATATAATTTAGTTATTAAAAATAAATATTATAATATTTTTAAAATAAAAAAGCCTACACCAACCCACTTTTTATGGGTGCTGCAGGCAACACCTCCCTAGTCATCAGCACCCCACAATTGCATCTCTCCATCGGTGGTGCAAGTAAGACAATCGGTGCTACAGTACAAACACCCCTTTCAATTTCACCGATAAAGATGCTCTTAGTTAGTTTGTAAAAGGCATGCAATTGCAAAGAGAATCAGCTATTTTATTAAAGAAAAATTTCAGTATTAAATTGACAAGAAATAAAAAGAAAAATCCGAATCCTGAATCCAATACCAAGATTCAAGATGCTACTGCCTCATAAAACTAATCGTATAATCAATAATCTAATAAACTAATCGTATCCTAAAACCGTCATATTAATGACTAGGACGATCCAGTGGGACAGAAAGTAATGATGTAATCGGAGCCAGAACACGTGCAAGTGCTTGAAGCATCATCGTAAGCATAACTATAAGCCGACGGACACGCCTTCTTAAATATCTCCGAATATTGCGTCGGTGAACATGTCTGCGGTGTGGAATGCTCTCCGGTGCAGCAAAATTCCGCCGTGTTAAACGCCGCGCACGCGCTCTTGCACGCCACCACCGCACCGGAACTGCCGTTCCTTACCTGAAGCTCCGGCGGGCAGATACCGTTCAAGTCCGTTACGCACCCCGCGTACTGACAGTCACCGGTTCCTCCGGTAGCCCTCACACCCATTCCCACATTGTAACCGTCCACTAGACTCACATCATAGAAGTCCTTGTTGCCATTACTTGCGGATCCGATGGTGAACTCCACCAGCGTCACCGGCGGAACACCTCCACCGTTGCACCTCATTCCTCCGGCGCAGTCTCCGGTGACGCATTTACCGTTTCCGGTACCGTCGAAGTTACAGCCGGTTCGGGCCCAGAAGCGTCCGGACCAGCCCGATGGGGCGGTCAGGTGAACCGACGAACCGGGAGCCAGTGAGAAACCGCCGTCGCCGAGAATGGCGGCGCCGTTGCCGGAAAGTGTTCCCGGCCAAATTGTGTGACTGCATTTGTTTTCAAGGGTAAATACTGTAGCAGATGCTACATTACCTGCAAAAACAAACATTCATGTGCATAAATAAATTAACAACAAATTAAAAAGAAAGAAAAAAAAAATCTAAAGTAGTTTAAAACGACGGCATTGTATTAATTGTTGTTTACCTAATAGGAGGAGCAGGTAAAAGATGAAGGAAGTTTTTGAGTTTGGGTTTAAGGCCATGACTGTGAGATTGAGATAGGAAAAAGTAGTAGAAAAGAGAGAACGACGGTTGGGGATGAAAATTTTGGGTCACAGGGAACTGAATTTATAGTTAGCGAACTGTAATTATGTTTTTGAGGTAATTATTATTATTATGATTTAATAATGGGGCCTATCTTTCTGTGAGGAATTTAAGATTGTGGGTCATCTTGTGATGGGACGTGACGACTCCAACCTCCACGTATCTTGCCTCTCTATATTCACGATTTAGTAATGGATTATACTCATGTAAATATTTAAAGTGAATGTATATAGATTAAGATTAAGATATCTTTAATTAATAGGTGGCGACTAGCGTATATTATCTTATGGGTCATGTACGGTACCAAAAGCCATTAATCACTGTTAGATTTAATAATATAATATTTAACGGTGAAGATTTATCACCAATTACCTGTTGTAAAATGTTTTCGTTAACCCGTTTTTATTTTCTATTGTATCCCAATACAAATTGTCTTTCCTTTACGGTCCCTCCCTATTAGATTTATGTATCTCTTAGAAGTTCAAACTCCTGAAAGCATCACTAGTAAAGATGGTTGTCGCCGGAAAAATGGCCACTGCTGGGGTAAAATTGGAGGAAAATTAAAGCGATTTAGCTAACTTCTTTTTTTATTTGGTGTTTCCCATTCTCCCCCTGTTTTTCTTCTGCGTAAATTTTTGTCGATTGCTGATAGAGAAATAAAGGGGTTCAGTGTGATTGTGTTGGGTGGAGTTTTTTTTTTTTCTAACATGAGGAGGGGTGGATTTTTCATGTTCTTTTCATTGTATTTTGGTGTTGGCTTCAAGCTAGAGAGTCATTTTGCCAAATATTTTATGTGCATGATCCAGAAAGTTCCATTGAGTTATTGAAATTCCATCAACCTTCATTTTTTTTATTGTAAATGTAGCCACAAACAACCTTAGTAACAATTGGTAGCAATTATGACATTATTTCATCTTCTTCATAGATTAGAAAAAAGAAAGGGATGAAGTAGAGAGAGAAAAGGTTTGCGGTGGAGAGGGAGAGAAAAGAGGAGAGTCGCGGTTGGACTTAATGAAATAGGGTCTTTCTTGTAATTTCAACAATTTTTATAGTCTATTATAAAATTATATAAATTTTAAATTTTTTATTAGCAAGTGGACAAAACCTGCTATAGCAAGTAATTTGGGTGATGTACAGTACATGACCCATGGGAGACTTGTACCGTAGAAGCCACCTATAAAATAATATTATATTTTAATTAAATATTTTTATTTTTTATGAAGATTAAATATATTTATTTAATTCCCTTTTATTGAATTTAATATAATATCTTTATTATTGTAAAAATATATAATATCTTTATTTAATTCCCTTTTATTTTATTTAATATAACTTCTCCAAATTCTTATATTTTTCCAACTTTCTATATTTCATTTAATAGAATTTAGTAAATGGATAAGAAACCAATGGAAATTTAGTAAGTTGAGGTGATTTTGAATTCTCTATTTAAATCTTACGGGATGCTTTTAGTTATTTAAAAAAAATATTTGATAAATAAGTAAATAAATTTGATATTGTAAAATTTTTAAAACTACACTTTATTATTTAAAAAATATGCATATCACACATTTTTTCAAGTGAAAAAAAATCAAAGTTATGAGATACACACAATGTTCAATATTTGCTACTCTTATAATTTTTTTTGACTTCATTATATGTTTGTATATAATATCAAAATTCACACGTCTAACCTAATATCTAATTAAGATTTTGTCTTTAAAATACCTTATGACAACGTCACATTAATTTATTTCCATTGAAAAATAATTATTTCAATATCTTTTGTATAATTAATAAAACATTAGGCTAACAAGAGTTCTAAGTACACTTGTTAAGAAATCAATATTTAAAATTTTTTTATTGAAAATCACGATAATAATTATATTTATAATATTGCATAATTTAATGAAAACTTTCTATTTTTACTTTCTTAATTCATCTCTTTAAGATATTCATTAGCATTTTTCTTTAATAAAATATAATTTAATAATTTACAAGTCATTAGTTAGAGATCAAATTCAAACGAGAAACTGCAAAAATAATATTACTATTACTAAATCAATTTTATAGTGTGATAATACGTCAAAAAAAATTATAGTGTGCTAAAAAGTTCCAATTAATCTAAACTTTTGAGCAACATCCGTATTAAACTATTGCTATAAATATAAAATAATAAATCAATAAGCCCAATTATTTGGTATTTCACAATTTTTTTAACGTCCCCAAATTATAATGTTATATACGATGATTGATTAATCTGAAATTTCTATTACTTTCATGTCTCTCTAATTTTTTAATAAAAAAAAAGTAAAACTAGTGAATTAATAACAATACAATTAAATATATAACTTTTTAAACCAATCCATATCCTAAAGACAATAAATGATGATTAATCAATCTTTTATTTACAAATTCATATATAGATTTCTATTTCTACAAATAAATTCATATATAGATCTAGATAATATTGCCTATTGTATGTTTAGGCTACATTTTTTACTTATTGAATAAAAATGTGTTGCTAGAAACCAAAAACATTGTAGTGAGATTTTTTAACTAATTTAATATTTACCTCTTTAGATGCATCAAAACCTTTTTCATTATCATCTTTACACTTATATTATTATGAGTTTAATGATTATACATTGACCATGTAAAACCTTTCTATAGAGTACTCAATCACATTAAGTCATTTTGTCATATTACAATATTGAACTTAAAATAATTAATTGAATTAAAACTAAAAATATAATGGTTATACATTACCCTTCTATAGAGTACTCAATCACATTAGGTCATTTTGTCATATTACAATATTAAATTTAAAATAATGTAATTGAATTAAAACTAAAATTATAAAAAGAATCAAATAATAAATAATTTAAGTTTTCTTTTCTAAGCAAAGAAAAATGTTATTAAAAGGGAGTATAAGGGATACCCCAACTCATACATAAAAAAACTACTCGACAGTAAAAAGAAAACAAACTCGGAATATAACCCAAGTCCCCTGATTACCAATACATTTATGCCAGAACTATAAATCAAAATAAAAGTAGAGAAGCTATCTAAGACTCCACACAACTACCAATGTAGACTAGGTAAGTTCAAAAAATTCACCAAACTCCAAATAATAAAGCACCAAGCAGGGGCGAAGCCAATATCTTAAGTGAGGGGGCAAAATATAAAGATGTTTTGATTAAAATAGTAGTAAATTGATATATGAGTCAGACTATAAATATTGTTGCTAAATAAATAAAGTTGTTAAAAAAGATAAAATGACTTTAAAATAAAACCAAAGAAAAAACAAATAAATTCAAAGTAACTAAACATGTCAGACTATAAAAGAGCTCTTTGTTCCTTCATGTTATGAAATCCATCTATAATTGAATCCACACTAAACTTCTGGATAATTTCTCTCTCAATAAAGATGAGGAGACAAGGCTCTATAAAGTCGTCTTCCATTTTGTTTTGAAGCTAAATTTTGATGATGTTCATAGCTGAAAAGAAATGTTCAGTAGTTGCTAGAGAAACTAGAAAAGTCATCACAGGTTTTATCAACTTGTAGAAAAGTGGATAAATGTATATTTTCCTTGTTTCCACTAGTTATTGATACAATTCTAAAGTCCTAGATAATTTGTGAAATTCTTCATTTTTAACTATCTCAGTCTCAAAGTGATGCAATTGTATTTTGAGTTCTTCTTTCTCAGCTTCTGTAAAATCTTCAAGGATAGAATTTATGGGAAAGTTTGCAAATATCATCAATTTGAAAACATTTGCATCCTTCTCTTGGATCAAGAGTGCAACTAAGATTCAACAATTCAATTGCCTTCTCGTTAAATCTACTATTTGTAAGGTCCAAGAATCCTCTTGAGATGTTTTCATAATGAAAAAATTCTCAAAATACACTTAATATAATTCTGAATATATAAATACTAATGTTTTAATTGAGTTTATCTTGAGAAAGAACAAAAAAATCTTAGAATTCATAGGAAGGAATCTATCAAGAAGAAAGCAAATAACTAAGGCACCAGAAGAAACATTTCTGCAACTAAGATGCGTTCAGAAGAAACAACTTATACTTAAAGGAATAATTTGCACAAGCTTAATCTTCAAAACGGGAGAACAACTGTTCTCAAAAGGCTAGATAGCTGTACAAGAATATTACAGAAACCAAGATAGACTATATAGAAGATTATAGAAAGCAAGAAAGTTGTTGAGAAGAATCTGTCATAACAAACTGCTTCAGAAGAAAGGAATTTTGTCCGCAAGTTCCAGAAGAAAGAAACTGACAGAATACTCTTCAAATTAAGTTACTTGATATACAAACACCATGTGCTAAAATTACATAAATGCCCAGTATTCTTGCATGTCTCAAGAACTACACCAGAAGAAGGAAGCTCAAACAAAGAAGAATTCATGGCTCCAAAAGATATGGTCTCCAGAAGATATGACCAGTCAGACTTGAAGAAAGAGAAAAGTTGTCACATGACAGTGACAGCTCCTACAAGGCTAGCTGGGAGATTAACCCCTTCTCCAAGGCACTCCAAGGGCTAGCTAAGCCAACCTTGCCTATAATAAAAAGCTCCATCTTCATCTCAATACACACATCACCAAAAGAATCAATCTGTGCATCAGAATTACCATCTTTACCTTCTGGAGAAATTCCACTTTCTGCAAATCATTCAGTTTTGGTCTTAAACAGTGAGGAAAGTGTGAAAGAGTGTGTGAAGGCTCATTTTAATTATGTTGTGCTATATTTGTTGTAATCTTGAGCCTTTTTGTTTAAAATTTCATCATTCCATTCATTGTAACTCTAAAAAAAAGTTGTTATTTCTTCTTGATAAAGGCTGTGTAAAATCTGCAGAAGTTAGGGGTGTCCTCTTGCTGCAAAATCTTGCTGTAAAACCTGCAGAAGGACATTGGTGGTGTGAGCCTGCAGAGGCTGCAGAAGAATACTGGACGTGTGAGCCTGCAGAGGCTGCAGAAAAATACTGGGTAGAGCCTGAAGAGGCTGCAAAAGAATACTAGTGGTGTGGTGCACCCGAGAAGCTATTGTATCAAGGTTGATATAGTAAAAAATCCTATTGAGAGTGGAGACTGGACGTAGCCTTAAGGTTAAGAGGTGAACTAGTATAAATATTGTGTGCATACTTATCTTCACTCTTATTACCTTGAAAGTTTCTTTTGAGATTAAGTCACCATTACATCTGGATAAAAAGAGTTTTCAAAACTATCTAATGCCTAAGTAAGTGACACTTTGAGAAAGTTTCTCAAAAAGGAGAAACTATATTTTCTACATACAATATAACCATTTATTATTACTATCATTTGCTTGTTTTAATCTTCTAATACAAGCCAAGTAATCTACTTGAGTAGAATATATATTAGAAGAAAGTGCATAATTTTAAAAGATCACAATTCAAACCCCTTCTTGTGATTGCAACATTTACTTCACTATTCAGTTCCTGTAACAAAAAATCAATTACAACATTCAAGATATCCACATGATAATGATGATCTACTGTAATATTATATTCTTGGCGACGAGCACGACTTCACCTTCCATCATATCAAGAGCTCATATAAGGAACATCAATATTATGACATTCACAAAATAATTTTACCTTCATAAAACATTAATTGAACATCTTTAATTTAAAATAAATTTAATAAAATATAGATATTAATTTGAAATCAAAATATATAAAAACAATTTTACCTTTGTAAGAAGAGTCTCCCATCCAGTCTCTCGCATGTTTTGTAAAAGGATTTTTGTCCTTGAAACAAGGCGCAATGCATTTACAATATCTTGGTACTTGCATTGCAAAGCTTGACAAAGTGAATCAGTAATCTCCATGATTTCTTTCATGAGATGCAAGACAAAGACAAACTCAAAGGTAGTCATAGCCTGAATAGATGAATATGCTTCTCCCCGTTGTGAGGGATTATGACCTTCATCAACAATTTTATTAAGAACATCATATGTAGCATTGAACATTTTTATCAACTAGAAACAAACTTTAAGTGAAAGCTCCAATGAGCATGTGCAGGTCGTTGAAAATTTCCAATTTGATTGAGGCCAGTCTTAATTTCAAGTTCACCATAATCAATTAAAGAGCTAATTTCAGTAGCATAAATAGATTTGAGCTCATCATTACACTTGGTAGACCCGAGTACAAAAGTGACAAATAGATGTTAGCTTGGAAAAGAAATTGATAAATAGGAATGAC
Organism: Sesbania bispinosa; assembly: GCA_026901365.1. Classification (NCBI taxonomy): domain Eukaryota; kingdom Viridiplantae; phylum Streptophyta; class Magnoliopsida; order Fabales; family Fabaceae; genus Sesbania; species Sesbania bispinosa. The sequence continues at coordinate 232,579 of QLOH01000429.1, forward strand.
TTCTTTGGAAGCGACAACTAATGCTAGTTGCAATCGATGGGCAAAACAATGAATATAGTAAGCATATGGACAATCATTAGAAATTTAAGCCTTCAAACCTTTCCATTCACCTCTCATGTTATTTTCCCCATCATAGTCTTGGCCTTGTATGTTCTTAATTAATATCAACACTACACCAAAAAGGGCATTAATTAGCATGCTAAAGATAACATTTAAAAAATGCAAACGCTATTCTAAAGACCCGAAACAACATAGATAACGTTTAAATTTTAAGCAATATCTATAGGCTAACATGAATAGCGTTTTCCTCTGAGCGCTATCCACCCAAATAAATAAAAATGATAACAGCTGACAAAGATAACGTTTGAAAAAATTAATATGTTATCATTGTTCACATAATGAGTAAAAAATGACTCTTCACAAAACCCAACCCTCGTTTCCTTTCCTTTTTGCGAAATCTCTCTTCTCCTTTAATTTCAACCTCAAAGAAGAAGTAGGAGACATCGCACCCGGTGGGATTTCATTTTGTTCCCGTTGCAAGTCGCGTGCGAGGGTTCTGAAATCCTTGCTGCCGCGAGCTTCCTGCTACTCCAAGGTTCTTTCTCCCTCGCGAATTTCCTTCTTTGCCTTGAAATCACTGATGCCCCGAGCTTCCTCTTCATTAGCAATGGGTCGATAGTTTCCAAGTATGCAAAGGTGGTGCATCCATGGAAGCAATAAGAAGGCTCAATGACATTGGGCTGAAGCACGAACTAATAGCGCATTGGCAAGGATTCACGACTGAACTTGCCGAAGAGGGGAAGCCCCGATAGCAACCATGGGCTAGTCCAGGGATGCTTGTACCATGGCGTGCGACTGGTTGGTGAAAGTACTCCATTTCCCCTATAAAACCCTATCCCCTTAGGTAGTAAAGTTCACTGTATAAAACAGTCGTACACAAGGTGAGCATTTTGGTTACTATACTAATGCATTATTCAATATCCCTTTCGTTTTTTCATGAACCCAAGATTGAAATTCCATTTCTAATTTTATTCGTTAAAATTGCTTTCTCGGTTGTCCCATGCCTTCTCTGATTCAGTCACGAGCGTGGCCTTTCTTGTTGGATGGTCGCGATTTGATTGGAATTGCGGCCATTTGATCAGGTGAGGTGTGTTGCTTTGTGTGTTGGTGCCTGACTTGAACTTCATTCTGACTTTGGTGGTTTTGCTTGGTTATCAGGGAAGACACGAGCTTTTGGAATACCGACGATTATGCATGTTCTCAGAAAGCGGAAGAGTAAAGCTTTGAAGGGTCAGAATCCTCTTTGCCTCGTGCTCTCTCCCACTGGCGAGCTTGCTCAACAAGTGTGTTTTTTTAATAATTTCATGTGTATTTGCATTTGTAAAGTGTGAATTGAAATTAGCAGCATATATGACTTTACTTGATTCCTTAACACTTGACCTTTCTATTGCGAAAATTTAATGTTGAAACATTACCCTTTCTCAAGGTAGAAATGAAAATTGTCAATGAATCAGAACATTGTATACATAATATTGAGAGATTGGTAAATTGCTAATTTTCATTCCTCTTTTTCACATCTTGGGAGTGAAAATCGGAAGGTGGAAAAGGGAAGTTTGAAAATTGATAATGATAAGGTATTTGTACATAAGTTTGATTTGATTCATTCTACCTTGCTAATCAGTGAGAGAGTTTTAAAATTTTTCTCTCAAGTTGCTTAAAATGGTTTACATGGATAAGTGGTGTTTCAAAATCAATAGTTATAATAGCCTCAATAAAGGGTCTGTGTAATAAGTTGGTTGATAGATACCAACTTATTGTTTAAGAAGTATACATTAGAACATGAGACAATGTTATTAGCATTCACGAGTTCCTATTTTGGTGTTTTCTTTTTCATTTTGAAATTGTTTTCCCTTCTTAGTCCTTACTCTATTCTTATCATACATGTTCAATGATCTTGGTTCCATTCTTTTTATTTCTCTGTGGTTTTTGTTGTATTTTCTTTGTTGGTGGGAGTTTAGAGTTAGCATTTTAGGCTAAGTATCTGCCATTAAGCAATATATGAAATGTATAAAACAACTGCTATCTTTTGAGGAATGTTTCTTGTTTAACCCAAAAAGATTCTTTGTTCATTTTTCTTCTCATTTTGTATCATTCTTTTAGGCATGGTCTTGTCCCTTATTTCTGGAATTTTTATGGCGTTCTTTCTGTTCTCTCAGAGAGAAAGGGAAAAAAAATCCCTATGACAATACCTATAGCAGTTTGACCTTTTCCATTTCGGTATTTTCAGTCTTGTTTAGTCTACTAATTTTATCAGCCTCTTCTCTACCATATTTGATATCTAAAACAGTACTGTGCATTCAATATCATTTTATAATTTTATAAGTCCATGTCTTCATTCACTAAATTCAATATTTCTAAAATGTTTTAGCACATTATTACAACTTGATGAATTTATGATTATGGACTTCTTTTTTTCTTGCATGAATGTCATCTGGAAAGAGCTCCGTGGCAAGTTTCCAAGGATCTCCTGTATCTGCGGGAGGAGTAGAGGGTGATATGTTTGCAGTTCAACACCACTTCTATCCATTTTCAAGTGATCCAAATGTACCTTGTCTAGAGTCTCACAAGTAAGTAGAGATGCACGCTCTTCATTGAACCTCTTTGGCAACCTATTTTCCTTCTTTTTCTACCTCGTTATTCATAAAGAATGCAATAATGGTATGACAACCTTGTAATTGTAATATCCTTATTGTTTGATGGTATCTTACAGAATTGTAAAACAATTCACTAGTTCAGATTTTCCTGTAAAACTGAAATGATATGGATGTTGGTGCATATTAGAGGAGTGTACTGCACCTAGCTAATTATATTTATATATATATATATATATATATATATATCGTCGTTGGTCTTGTGTTGCATCAAACGTTTAGTTGAGGGAATGGAAAGGGAGTTGCTTTTTGTAACATCCCATAAATTAGGGTCATAATAAAGAGGGACAACAGTAATTAATAGGAAAATAAGAAAAGAATGTAGAGAGAAAGGTTCTAAGGTGAGTAAAATAGGAATTCTAATCCTGGTGTTTTCGCTCAAGCGAGGGGTTCTCGCTTGAGTGAGAATAGCAGTAAAAATGTGAAAATTGAGTTCTGATAAACTCGCTTGGGCGAGGAGGCTCGCGCCCAAGCGAGAGACAGGGGAATTTTAAGTACTCTTTGGAAGATTTTCGCCCAAGCGAGAGCCATTTCTCTTGGGAGAGAATAGTCCAGAGAAGGGTTACTCTCTGGGGTATTTTCACCCAAGCGATAGGCTTCTCACCAATACGAAAATATGGATTTTATGACTGTTTCACTCAAGCGAGAATACACGAGGTCAGTTTTTTTTTAAAAACAGAAAGCCCTAATCCCTCTTTATTTATTACACCCCTTTAAAACACTAGAGAGAGAGAGAGAAGAATCCTAGAGAGAGAAGTCCCTTTTAAAGCTTGAAGGAAGGCCCCAAGGTCAAGAGCTCCACCATCCAACTCTCCCCAACCTTCATCTTCTTCCTTTGTAGTTCCCCTTAGGTGAGTAGAGCTCACCCACATCACTCCCTCTTGCATGTAATCCGTGTATGAGCCCTAATCTTCCTCTTCCCGTTTGTATTTGTGTGTGTTTGGACTATTTTGCATGATTATTTCTTGGAAATACCGGTTCAATTTCCTTAAACAACTTCAAAATTCTTTGCTGAAAATTGACACAATTTTCTTAATTATGTACCGGAAAACACAACATTACTTACCAAAATTGAACTTCAAGTACACTATTTTTGTTTACCAGAAATTCAATTTCCAGTATACAATTAAAAAATTACATACTAAAAATTTAATTTTCGATTTGTAATTTTTTATACCTGAAATTTAATTTCCAGTACACAAAAATTATATACTGAGCAACACAAATCTTTGTGAAGAAGGAAGAGGGACGGGGCGAAGAAGGAAGGGGCAGGGGAGTTGCAACTGGGGGTGGAAGTAGGCCGAGTCAAACTAGGCTTTGCAAGGCCTAAGTCTGGCCTGCATTATATTTTTGTGGCTCAAGTCTGGCCTGTTACCTATCATAGGCCATTTTTTAGGCCTGACCTGACCTGTTTCAAAGCCTGGTTTGACCTATTAACCTGTTTTAAAAGCCTATTTCATAATATGATCTTTAAATAGGTCAATAAATCTATCTCTAAATAGGCTACTGCATTTACAAACTAATAGGCTTACTTTGTTATAATGTAAAGGCTTAAATAACTTTTTGTTCCCTCTAATTACACCCATTTTTGTGTTTAATCCCTCTCAACTTTTTTTAATGGTTTAAATCCCTTGTTTATTTTCTATCAATAAAATTAGTCCCTTCTGTTAAGTTGTTCCCGGTAACTGCCACATCATACTATACCACGTGACCAGAAATTCCACATCAACATCTTTTATTGTCTCAAATCAGTCAAGCCTCATCTTACATTTAGATTATAGCAGATAGTACTCAACATTTTGCGATAAGAATCTGCCAAAAAAAACTGAGGAGAAGAGACAACGACTCAAAAAGAATGATGATGAATTCATTTATTTACAATTATTATGTTTGACAGTGCAGAGCGAAAATAAATGAGGATGAATTCATGATTGGTGTGTTTTTACCCAGAAATAGTTCTTTACATGACGTTGCCAGTTGCCACCATTATGAATGGGTAAGTAATTAAATGTATTCATAACTATAAATTAGCAAATGGAAACATGACATTTCCAGACACAACAATCGTCAACTAGTAATGGAGTGGAATATGGCAACACTGATAATCCCTATGCGAGTTTCTAAATATCGCTCCGCAACACCGAAATCGTCCGCAACAAATCGGTTTTGGAGCTGAACGATACCACAACGGAACGAGATTTTGGAGGGAAGACGATTCACCTGTAACGACCGCAACAGAGCGATATTGCGACCGCAAAACACCGAGAAAAAGGTTGTTTCAACCGCAACAAGAATTTTTTTCCCAATCATCATTTGACGTTTGGGCTTCCCGTCGCCCCACCCAGGGCTTCCGGTCGCCCCACCCACCATCGTCCAGCCTTTGCGCTTCCAGCTTCCACCATGCGCAGGTGATGGATCTTCATCTAAGTGTGACTCGTGTGCAATGGAGGATCTATTTCGGCTAGGTGGCTTGTTCTATTCCGGCAAGGAAGCTTGAAGCTTGCGTTGTTGTGGCTGTCCGTAGCAAGCAGGTGAGAAAGGAGAGGGAGAAAACGTGTCTGGTCCTGAGGAGAGATGAGAGAAACCAGTAAATGAGAATGAAGGGAGAAGAACATTTTGCTGAGTTAGTCAATGAGTTAAAAAGAAATGAGACTGTTCAGCTGCAATGGTTGGTTAGGGAAATTGAAATTAAAATTTGAATTCAGAAATTGGAAAGATAGTATCGTGAAATAGAGTGCATTAATTAATTAATTGAATGGGATTATGGAAATTAATTGATTGAGAGAGGAATTAATTGAGTGAGAAATTATTGGAGAGGATAATGCAAATTAGATAGTGGCAATAACTGAAGAATTGGTGGGGGGATTGATTTAAATTATAATTTAACTTAAACATTAAATTAAATTAAAGAATAAAATTAGAGTATTGTGTAATGTGACTTAAACAACCTGCAAATTATTAGAGTAAATAGTAAATACTAGTGCATAATTAGATGTGTGCTATGACTTAAATTATTTTAAATTAATACTAATTACTTTAAAATTAATCTACCAATTCATTCATATTTTATTATTATTAATTAGTTTTTTTACTTGTAATATCTCATAATAATGAAAAAAGTTATTATAGATTATATAATATTAGTAACAAATTTAAATATAATTTTGTGCTACGTTGTGGACAATTCACACCACAACAACCACTGCAATAATTGCAATCTGAATTACAGCGGCCGTAATACCCGTAACTGTGAAAACCTTAATACGACAACAACCGTGACCGCGACCGAAATTTAGAACTGTCATTCTACAAACAAAAAGTCTCAAATGGCTCTCCCTCGTGTAGCTAGCAATGCCCAGTGCCCACAGTGGTCGAGTTCGAACAACTACCCAAGGCCTTGTTGGCTTCTTCCAACAGAACGTGAATAATAGAATAAAGAAGATCGAGAGTGTTAGTTTCTTTCTCTCAGGCAGCTCATGATAGAATAAAAGTAAAACAATGTTGACTCAACCGTGAAGTAGTAAATCAAATTTACTAAAATCTTGAAATTTTAACTAAGTCTAAATCCATGTCAATAAGCATAAGGGATTAAACGATGCTGATGTGGAATTTCTGGGCCACGTTGTAGAGTATGATGTGATAGCTAACAGACCACATCATCACAGTTAACAGGAACAATTTAACGGTAGGGTCTAATTTAATTGATAAAAAATAAACAAACGACTTAAACCATTAAAAAAAGTTGAGAGGGACTAAACGTAAAAATGAGTGTAATTAGAAGAATTAAAAAGTTATTTAAATCTAATGTAAATATGTAACTGATATATACCTTTAAATAAGTCAATAAATCTATCTTTACATAGGCCAATAGGAGAAATTAAAAAATTATATATTAATATACTATTTATTATATATAATATATTTAAATGTGTTTATTAAAAAAATATTATTTATAAAATAGGCTAGCCTACCAAACTTAATAAGCTTTTTAAAAAGTCTAAGCCTGACCTATTTAATTAAAAAAACTTTTTCAAAAGTCTAACCTAACTTTTTTATTAAATAAGTTAAGCCAAATTAGGCCTTAAGTAGGCTGGGTCGTAGGCTCCCGATGAGCGGCCTGGCCTATTTCCACCCCTAGTTGCAGTGGAAAGGGAAGGAAGAAAGTGGGGAGGGGAAGGGTAATTTATGAAAACAATAAAAAACAAAAAAGAGAGGTGGCAGGAATAGCAAAAAGAGAGGTGAGAATAGCAATTGTCCTTTTCTCTTAAGATATGCAGAGCATATCTTATTATTTTAGAGACCATATTGCATTATTCCCTACTAACCTTCATAGGCGCCAACAATACAAAATCCCTTGGTCTATACAAGTATTGTATCATCTGGGTAAGTCTAGCGTACACAAATATAAAATTTGTGTACATTTACACAAGCTGTTTTGACCCGCTATGTCCAGTTTCAATGGTAAGAGTAGCTTTTTTGTTTGTAACTTTAGATTATTATGAATGGTCCCCTAAAGTTATAAAAATTGAAATCACAAACATGTACCGCCTCCCTTCTTGTTTTTTTTTGTAATAAGCCTCCCTTCATTACCGGCCCAGCATCAACGAATTTGGGCTTATAATAACATGGCTTCACGGGTCCAAAAACAACCACTGATAGTACCTTCATCAACAATTAGGGATGGCGATGAGTATGGTCAGGACATGGTACTATAGTATTGTCTCTATACTTGCGTTTTAAAAAAATACCTGTATCCGGACTCATATCCACGTGGGTAATGATTCTAGTACCCGTACCTTTACTCGTTGGATACTCAAGTACCCGTACCTGTACCCATTATCCGCATTTTTGTTAACTATAAAAAAATAAATTGATTAGAAAATAAAAATAATTAAAAATAAATGAAAAATAATTTATAGATCATCCAAGTTTAACCTATAAAACAACTATCATATGTGGAAGTGGATGAGAGATTAAAATAATTGGAGGGGGGAATGGAAATTAGTTCTTATTTTGCTATTTTAGTGTTTAGGAAAAAATTATAACATTTAAATTAATTAAATTAATTAAATTAATAATATATAAATATGTTTTTATGACTATAACATATATTAACATTAATTATTTTTTTTTGAGAAAATATTAATTACTAATATAAACATATATATTAAATTAATCATATGTATATAAATTACATTAATTATATATATTATATAAGTGCGGGTATGGGTAAAGTATGGTACCATAGTACCCGTACCGCACTCGTACCCATTAAAAATGCGGGTAATTATGGGTAATTAGCCTACCCATTACGGGTAATTTTTGTGGATACACTGGGTCTGGATCCAATTGTCATCCCTATAAACAATTCAATTCCTGATTCCCTCTCCATAAGTTACTGAGTGTTTGACCAAAAAAAAAAGTTAATGTGACTATGTCTTCAACCTTTCTTCCACCAAAACAAACTCAAAAATTTCCTCTGCTCATCTTTTTTCATAAATCTCGTGTTACTTCTTTGTTTCACCTTCACATTAACCATTGACCTAAAGGTCTCTTTGTTTGCCAACCTTATTGAAGTTATGAATCTAATTATACAACCTTAGCCAGAGAGACCTTCAATAGGAAAAATTGCAGACCTCCATATTCTCCAAATTCATTTTATGGCGTAAATGCAACAAAGACCAATTTAAAATTTACAAGGGAATAGCTGACAGAGGAAGAGGTCACGTCATACTGTCGGTATAGCTTTGGGTTCCCAATATAAATTCCTATTCTCCATTACCATCATAACAAAATGGAAAACATCTTTTACAAGTAACCTACAACCTGTTACACGAATTTAATTTGGTCCATTCATTTTAATATTATTATATCTGATGGTTTAAATGAACTTGTGGACAGGTACACAAGTAAATTAGACAAACCAGTATCATCTCCATGTTGGACATTTTTTCTTTTTTTCGTCAGAGTCCATGTTGGAGATTGTAACACATGGAAATACAACAAAGAGGTTGAATTGTATTTTTAAAACTTTTTACAAAAATTAAAATTGTTTTGCAAACCTTTCGAGACAAGAGGCTTAACTTAAAACAAGTTTAGATAGTTGTCTTATGTTGACTCTTATTGTCTAAAGTTTCAGACGGTTTTCAACATTTTTTTTTTTGAAAAACTAGGTTGAAATTTGGTTAGCTACAAAATATAAAATGCAGAAAGTAAAGAGATATTAAGGTTTATTTATCATTTCTCTCTAAAATAGGAAATAAATTCTATATATCATGACAAATTGTATTAGAACTAGATCCCTATTCATTCCTTCAGCATCTGTTATGTCACTAGTCATGAATAAAATATGGCTCTGGGAACTAATTATATCAAATAACGATTTTCCCACAAAACACCAGTTATAAAATTGTACCTTTAATTTCCTGGCAAAACTATGAAAAGAATGAAATTTACAACAAATAATTTACGCTTCAATATTAAGTTCAAAACCAAAATTGTACATTGACATTTAAAATTGAGAATACTATCCACTCTTTTGTTTCTTGCTGTTATAGAGTGCATGAATATAATTTGTTAAAGGCATCAATTGAAAATTGAAGCGCGTTGCAATAGTAAGATATGCACAAGATAGACCTACATACAACTTGAACCAAATGAAAGAAAAAAACGTAAAATATGTAAACATGGCAGTAAAAGAAACTACCATAGTAAAAGCGAGCAGACACTTGAATGTAGAAATTTCCTTTTCATTTTGTTGGTTAGGGAAATGGCCTTGAATCTTGAAATCAGAAAGCAATTGGTCCTTGATCTGGAATGTATCGATTAGCCAAGGAGAGGCTTTAGTTTCGGAAGCTGGTATCTCCTCTACAGGAATACGCCGAACATGCAGGTGCACTTCTGAAGGATCAACACCAAAAACATTGTCCAGAAAGGAAGGACACTGATTCTTGTATGCGATCGTCACGTCATATACTGCATGTAATTGATTGACAAAGTTCAAGAGACTTTAAAAGCTGAACAAATTTGAAAAGGAAAGTAACACAGGGATAGTTGGAAACTTGGAATATTGTGTAACTGCTATGTCAAAAGATTATTGAACACATAGTACAAGCAAACTTTGGTCTGTGAAAGAACTAGCAATGTATTTCCTTAGGGGAAGATATGGAAAGTAAAACATAATGAAAACACACAGATGCAGGAACAAAGAATAATGCATGCTAAGTGATAAAGCCACAACCAGGGAAAAATCCCAAGTATCTAAATCATTATTATCAAAAAGCAGAGTCAGTTACATTAGGTAACACAGATTACATAATTTGATAAATAGATACCATAGAGCCATTATTAATTGACCGAGTATCATACAAGAAAAGGACCAGGGATTATGAAAGAAACCTGCATCCAACGAGTCTCGTAGAGCTTCCAAGCAAGCATGAAACCCCTTTGTTTTTGGAAGTAATACATTTGTCCTTTGTTTTTGGAAGTAATACATTTGTCAGCACCGGGAGCCCAACTTCAGCAGCAAATTTTTGACTGTTTTGACTCTTCTGTTCACTACATAAAAAGCAAACAATATGTCAAATGGCATCTTTAATTGAATTATATATTTGCCTATTTGTATAGTATAACATGATGTCCAAATTATGATAAAAACAATGTCAAAAAAATTTCCGGAATTGAAATTAGTTAATGTTATTATCAAATTATGATAAAAACACTGGAATTAAAAGACGAGATCCAAGGTGAGAGGAATATATGGTAGTACGTATAATCGGTTCCTTCAGGAAAAATAGCCAGCCATAAAGGATCTTGAGGATCCTTAAATGTTGAAAGCTTTTGGTTCAATATTTGTTCATCTATCTCCCACTTCCTCTCCACTGCAATGAATTCCAGAATGTGAAATCCCCAACCAAATATAGGTAGTTTCATCAGGCTGCTCTTAAGGATGTATTTTATGTATCCCAGTCTTCCCTTTCGAAGTGCAAGATCCCACAAGTACATCCAATCAACCTCAGTTCTGTGATTAGCAATAAGTAAAACACGTTCCTTCATTGGAACACTATCCCCAGAAAAGACTACTTTAGTTTTGTTTATCTTTTCAAATAGAGAGGGCCACAGAGATAGCCAAAGTCCAAAAAAAAATGACACTGCCTTCCTACTACAACGTATGCTGAAAAGCCGCAATCCTACAACTGCCATTGGCGACAAATAGACTAGACACATAAAAGCTGTAGAAAGAAACACCGCTATACATATCAGACCCCTTAAAAACCTAAAAGGGGTCAAAGGGCGGTGCTTTAATCTACTATCAGATTTGAGAGGCCTGCAATCTTCCATCTTCTTCAAGGAACAGTTGAAAAACCTCCCTTCTGCAATAATGTACTTTAATGTTATTTGATAATTCCCAAAATTTTGGACAAGTATAATAACAATAACATAAATCCACATTTATTTACAATAAGTTAAATGGGAGAAAAGAATCTAATGTTTGTGACAAGTTCCTTCCAGATCAGAAATTAGAAATATAAGAACATTCACCTGGTTGTAAATGTTCTGGCTTTGCTATATTATTTGGGCAATCATATACTGAATGAGCTGGTATAGAAAGAAAAGAGAAAATCCAATCTTAAAACTAAGAGAACTCAATTCGTGGTTTTTGGTGTCCTAGCACTGGGGGGCAAGATTTCAAGTCGGTTCATAGTCTTTAGTTTAAAGTGCCCTTCAAGATAAAAAAACATACTCTTTCAGCATTAGCTGCTCTCAGATATTTATCATATAGGAGTTACATATTAGCGGTAAAGATTTAAAATTTTGACGAATTTCAATTGTTGCACAAAAGCAAGTTACTTATGGGTTGAAAGAGATGCTTTTCCAGAGATGCAAGTTCAGTGTTCCTTTCAGAAGAGACATTCTCAAGCAGCAGGGGAACAAGATAGTAAGTACTGATTCCAATGATCGATTGTCCAGTAGCCTAAAAACTTGAAAACAACAGATTCCAACTTACTAAGCAGATGAGCGTGTTTTGGTTTAGCGTTGAAACGTGGTCAACTCACACTTTCAACATTAGATATAATTACGTTGGGAAATCCAAATTTGAATTTGGCCAGATTCAACGTCGAACCAAACACACCGTCAATCTACTACATCTGTACAGCAGATTGCCAGTGAAGATGAAATGCCAAATTATCCATTATTGACACGCGGCAAAATTTCCAAGCAAATAATAATTCGGTTATTGATTAAATAGCAAGTATGCTTTAGAAATAAAAGCATATTTCCGCATACTTAAAAGTTATAATCTCTTACTTATTAAAAATGTTGTACTATAAGCAGCAAAACGCAGAAATTGACAAAAACACAGAATTGGTAATAACAGGGGATTCTTAAAACTTTGAGACTTTCTGTTAGCAATAAAAGATGCCTACTTGTTAGTCACCGTCTCTTAACAGTGTACACAGTTCACACCAACCTACCAAACAAAAGCTCCAAAACCATTTTTCTATCTTGTATTACACACACCTCAAAGTTCAACCAGAGATGACAAATTCAAACCAATCTTAACTCAGCGATACAGTGCCATTTCTGTGGATGAAGACGCCCAATTTTTCCTCTTAGAGAATAAGTTCCCATCTATTAGGAACAAGTTTCTTTTTGGTGAATATATACGTTTCGAATCTAAAATCTTCTTCATGAAGCTAGGGAAATTAAACCAAGATAAGAAGCACAGAGAATATCATTGAGTTCAAAAATTCTAAAACCTGTATTTGCCAATTCTGAAAATTCTAATCCCCTGGTCAAATTTAATCCGTAATACACTAAGCACGGTTTAAAATCCTCAAACAAAACATACAGAACTGAAATTCAATTAGGAGGAAATAATTAACAAGTGAAAATTGAACCTAAAACTTTTAACGGAAGACATGAACCACGTGTTGATTAAATATATAATAGCAAGCTGGATCGAACCAGTAGAATAAAGATGAGGAACCAATAAACATATATATGAATATAAAAATATGAGTAGGTTGACTTAGAAGTTAGAACTCACCTTGCAAGGGAGATTTTCAGGGTTCGGATATTTGAATCGGGGAACCTGATTTTTTTCTTCCTTTTGTGTTTGTTCCTCTTATTTTTGTCGTGATTAGTTGGAGAAGAAGGGTATGTTCGATGAATGAAACAGGGAATTCGGAATCTCAAATTCAGATACCGTTCGGGTAGAAATCACGAGCGGTGCACCTCAGTGAGATGTGGCAGCGCTATTGGTCTGTCAAATAGTGACCATGCCAATCGGTTTGGGTCCACTTCGGGATCCAGATCCTGTGTCCCAGTTGTTGTTTTGTCATTATTACTCGTTACCACCACTTAATTTAATTATTTTTAAGTTATTATTCATTTGAAGAATTTAATGAGGAACAAAAAAACAAAACAACTTATTAAAAAAAAAAACAACTTAAATTAAAGAGTTTAATAAAAGTGTAAAAAATTTACATAATCATCACTTAATAGATATAATTATGCATTACATGGCCGGGAGAAGGGTAAGGCTGCAGAAAGAAACTCTTGTTTTAGACCATTGTTACAAGTATTATTTTTTTATAAAAAACAATAAGTAAATATCATCATTTTTAGACTTAATACTAGTTAACCATTCAACAAAATTTCTTCCACCCTAAGGATGAGGTTCGTTTTGTACCAATTCCCAACATGTTGACGGTTGAGCCAACTATAATGTATTATTAAATTTAATAAATGGTGTAATAACATAATAGCGATCAAAAGTGTAATTTTTTAACATTAACAATGTATATTTATTAAATTTTAAATAATATTTTTTAATGATTTTAAAATTAATAATTCAATATTATTTTTAATAACTAAAACTATTCAATAAAATATATCAAATACAATACTTGTTAACAAAATCTTATTTGAAAAATTATCAACATACATCATATTTTTAGGGTGTATAGATAAATGGAAGAGAGAAATAAAAAAATGAGAAAAGGAAATAAGTGATGTGATAAATGATAAAATAATTTGAAAATAAAAGTAAAGTTATAGTTGTAATTTGTAAGGTAAAAAGGAAATAGATATAAGAATTGATCATATTATTGATTTTTCTTTTGGTGAGATCCTATTATTGATTTTGATGAAGATGTAGCACACCAGACTTGACAAGTAACCCTGTGATCCACCAACCGCATTGCTTATGCTTCTAGAAGAAGAATGACGCTTAATTATCATTATTATTATGATGGAATGTTGCTGTTGGTTTGTTGGCGAACCATTCAAGGAGAAAATCCCCCAACAGCCTGCAAAATGCAACAGAGAATAGCATTGGTAACGGAAGCTCCTGATTGTAGTTTTGATGTTTTCCATGGCGTTAAGAACAAAACAATACGTCGACATAAATTATCAAGATATTTGTTGTCTAATATTTTCATTGGATGAATGGAAATAAAATAATAAAATAACGATGGATTTTGTTATGGGCCCAGTCACAACTGTATTGCAATATGGATCAGTTTGATTTATATAGACCCAATCCATATGATGAATTATTTATAGAGTAAACTAGCAAATCGGTCTCTGACTCTGTAGGGACCATGCAGTTTTGTCCCCGATTTTGCTAAAATAGCACTTCAGTCTGTACTTGTAAAAAACACATGCACTTTAGTCCCTAAAGTGCATATTTTGTGTAGTAATAAAGTGAAGGATTAAAGTGCATGTTTTTTAGTGAAATAAGGACTAAAGTGCATGTGTTTTTAACAAAGTACGGACTAAAGTGCTATTTTCGCAAAGTCAGGGATGAAACTGCATAGTCCCCGCAGACTCAGGGACTGATTTGCTAGTTTAGTCATTATTTATAAATTAAATTTAGATTAAATTTATCTGTGACTTAAATGAGCTTATATACGTTGACAAAAAAAATGAGCTTATATTTTTTTTGTGTGATAAAAATGAGCTTATAACTGTCTATTTTGATAAAAAAATTGTTCATATTTAATTGCCTATTTACAAACCCAAGGTGATAATAATTAAATTTCTCTCCATTTTATCCTTACGTTAATAAGTGACTCATTATTCAAAATTAATAAGACCCAATAGTACTAAGAGAGATAAAGAGTAAAATAAAAAGTTTAAAATTTATTTCCATGAAAACAAGAGTAATAATTGCATTCATTAATATTTATGTTTTTTTATCCAAATGGTCAGTTAAATAGGAACGAATGTAGTAATAAAGAAAGTGAGAAAAAAAAACCCTTCATTCAAGAGTCACAACATTGCTTCCAGACAAGTACTTTACCAGCACACCACCCCCATTAGGAGTGCTCTCCCTCCATGGGAGGGCTCCTCTCCTTCTATGAGAAGATTTTCTACTTATTTTAGGTGGGTCTTTTTCTCTCTCTAGTGAGAGTTTTTCTTTTTTTTTTCCCTCCATATCCATTGTCACCTCCATTTTGTTCGACCACCACCACCTCCTCCATCTCCACCTCCAATTCCCCTCCTTTTTCCCAGGGCTAGCTTTATCATCCCTCTTGCTCTAGTTTAGACTACCTAAAAATTGCTCACTTGAGATACTCATTGCCTTTTTTGTTTGCACAGTAGTGTCGGCAGAGCCGGATGGCCATAAAAAAGGAAGAAGCGGAAGAAAGTAAAAATAGAGAAAAAAAAATATAAATTCGTTTAAAATGAGTAGTTTGGTTTCATGATACAAGTTGTCCATAGGAGATGAGTTTTCTTTTATTTTATTAATTTTCTATTTTGGTTGTTTGATTGTATGTATCTTGAGCGAGCATGCTTAGTTTCGTACTATTTTTTTGTTGTGGCATTGTGGAATCCCTCTATGGTTTTATTATCTTATCTGATGTAAGTGTTGTTAAACTGTCCTCAGGCTTAATCTAACCATCTTCCTTTGACCAAACAAAATGAGCTTATATAATTTTGTTTTGTGTCCACCCTGCAAAGTTCACGAGTTTGCGAACTAGCCTATTACTACATTCATTTTTATTTATTTATTAAAATATAAAATACATATATTAAGAAATATAATTATTAATTATTTTAAAATTTCTTATTATATCTTTTATTTATTTTACATTATCTTTACTCAATAATGAAACATTTATTATTACATAAAAATTAGCATAAGAATATAATTGAAAAAATATAATTAATATTATTTTAAACTTGTAAATAAACAGATAAATAGAAATTGAGGTAGTATTAATCTACATACTATATTTTTTTATTTTTTGAAGTACATAAAATACATATTTTTTTTCAAAAATCTAAAAATACATATAGATTTTAAACATCAAATAATAAAATCTTAACATTTTAAGTTCATCAATCAATATTAAGGTCTCTATGGACCATAACCCATTAAAAATTGTAGATTATTTTGGACAAAATTTAAAAGAACGAGTTAAACAAATCAAACTTGTAATCTAGCATTTAAACAGGTATGCAATACACTCAGTCTTAACTCATGCGAGTTATGGATTAGACAAGTCGGTCAATTAGTCTTAACCTAGTTGAAGGCACAATAAGACCCACTAAGCTACACATTAGGATCTGTTTGGTTGAAACGAGGGGAGGGGAGGGGAGGTGAGGTGAGGTGAGTGTAGAAATATAAAACATCATATTTCATAAACAACACATCATAAACAAACAGAATTGGATCATAATTGCATGTAATTAGGACACCATACAACAAAGAAGATGGGATGATGACATACCTCTAGAAGCCATGGATTGTCCACTTGTTTTGACTTGTTTGCACCCTTTGAATATTCAGATTTTTAGGATAGGATCTTCCTCCCCTTCTTCCTCAAATGTTGATGGGATTTAATGTAAGTACATTAGAAGATATTCCATATGTCCGTAGACATATATTTACAGAGGAAGTGGAGAGGGGACCTTGTTGAGTCTCAAAAATATTATTAAGTAATTAATAATGTTTTAAGTCTCATAATCCTAAGTTTTAATGAACAATAAATTTGGTTAAAGTATTATGAAAGATAGTGCAAATTCTCTTAAAGGTATTTTCTGTGTTTCAGCAACCCTCTGAAAGAGCAACCCTCCAAAGCAAAGCAACCCTCTAAAGTGGTGCAACCTTCTAAAGGAGAGGAACCCTCTGAAGAGTCAGGACCTGCTGAAGTAAATGAACTCTCTGAAGAGATGTACTATCTGAAACATGAAGACCTGCTGAAGACATCCAACGTTGCATTATGTCTGAAGTCAGAAGTGTAGGAACACAGGGAAACACTAGAAGGGGGGGTTGAATAGTGTTTCTGAATATTTTTGAAAGCTTTTCGCAAACAGGTGTTAAAAACACGATTTCAGACAGGCTCTTAAAGGAGTGTCTGAAGTTTTCAGACGGTATAAAAATACTGATTTAAAACAATGTTTTATGCCTTTATAACATATCAGATTAATTACTCTAACCCCTTGATTAGTATAAAAAGAATTGACAAGAGATAAGGGTAAGAAAACTTAGCCAAGGAATTTATCCTGGTTCACTCACTACCACTGTGAGCTACGTCCAGTCCCAATGGCAAACAACCACTGGATTTCCACTATATGAATATTCAGATTACAAACTTGAATATGAGTACAATCTCTCCAGACACCACGAGTACAGTCTCTCCAGACACCACGAGTACAGTCTCTCCAGACACGAAAAAGTATTCTTTTCTGTCAAGCCTCTTCAGGCTCTACCACAAGTATTCTTTTCTGTCAAGCCTCTTCAGGTTCTACCAAGGTTTACAAAGAAAGGGGTTTAAGCTTTTAAACTATCCAAGTTTGAAGCTCAAACCAATACAATGTACAATAAAAACTGAGGTATGCTCAGGATATACAAATGTGTACAAAGAATTCTATCAGAGAGTTTTTACGGAGTAAAAACTTGCAGCGTGATGTTTCTTTTGGCTTTCTTGTATATTGATTTTCTCTCTTGCTTTTTCTTTTCTTGCACTTGTTGTTCTCGTTCTTGTATACTGGTTTTCATGGAGGGGTATTTATATCCAAACTTTAATCCGTTGAAATACCACCGTTTAGAGATAGCATTAAATGCTATTTAATCCGTTGTGAGACATGCTTCTGAGAGCTCTGATATTTCTGACACGATACAAGGTTTCTCTTGCATTAAGGCTGCTACAAATTTTGTTTCAGAGGCTGCGTTGCAGAGATTTCCTCAGTGGTGTATGAAATTCAAAATCACCAGAAAAGGTCTCTGTGTTCCTTTCCATAAACGTGTTTGAAAAGGTACGTGCAGCAGAGGTTCAGAAAAGTCTTCACAAACTTCAGCAGAGAGTGCCATGTCATTAATGAGACTTCAGACAGAACTGATACTTCAGACGGGTTGAACTACTTCAGACAACTTCAACTCTTCAGACGAGTTCTGCTTCTTCAGACAGCTTCAACACTTAGTCTTTTTATGTAGGCTCATAGTGACTCTTGCTGAAATCATAGATAAATCATTAAAACATATATGTATCTATGATAAATATTTTAACTCAAATTTGTTAAGCATTAAAACTTGGGAATTGAGTTGTCTTAAACATCATATTTTCTCTTATGATATTTTTGAGACTCAACATTCTCCCCCTTTTTAATGATGACAAATTTGTTTAAAATACATAAATCTGAAAGGAGTTTTAAAGATAAAAGTATAGATAGCTCCCCCTCAGATGGTGATCTCTTAAACTGATTTGATCAAAAATCAATTTCTTATTTACTCCCCCTGAGTCCTGTAATCACTTCAGATTCAGATTTTATTAGATTTTAATACTCCCCCTTTTGTCATCAATCAAAAGGGAATATCAGAGCTAAACAGTAACAGAGCAATAAATTCAGATAAAACATATATCATGGTATTAACAATGAACTCACAAAAAGATGAGATAAGCTACTGATTGTATATATATGGGAATGTTCAGATAAAGAAACAAACAATCAGACACTTGTCATAAGCATGAATATAAGCAAAAGACAATGGCTAAAATGAACAATTTAATCTTTCTTCTTCAGCAAGGCCTCAGTGAGAAAGGAAATCAAGTCGTCCTTGGCCTTGTTTATTGTAGCTTCCACTGAGGTTTTCAAGTCTTGCTGACCAGATCTGATAAGCTGCTGTTCTTGAAGAATCTGTTCTTGTTGAGCAATCAGATGCTTAGTCTTCTGCTCTTGATCAACACACTTCTTTTCAAGTTTCTGCACTTTGGACTTCAACTTCAGATTTTCCTCAGCCAAGTCTTGCTTAGATTCATAGAATATGCGCTGGATGTAGGGGCAAACAAATCTAAGCACTCCAAATCCTGGCTGCAATCTGTAGTCAGATAGGCTGAACACAGGGCAAAAGAAGGTGCCAATAGGATTCAGCAGAACCCAATCTTCATGGAAAGAGTCAGCAGGTGGGGGAAAGTGATCTCTCATATAGTGATATTTGACAGTGGTTGACTTTCCAAGTCCAACACCAGAATCAGCATCAGGACCAATTGATCCAGAAGAAGATCCAGCATCTTCTCTGATCTTCCAGTAAGAGGACCACATCCAATCTTGAAGTAGATGATCCAGGCCTCCTCCTTGATTTGTGATGAATTCTGGTAAAGATTCCCACTCTGATGGACTCATCACTTCAGACAGAGGTGAGTTTTTCTTTGAATAGATTTTAGCTCCTTTGAATTTCTCTTCCTGTAAGGGATACCTAGGAACTATTCTATCAGGTTTCACCAAGATTTTAGTGGTTGGCCTGATTGAACAAGTTCTAGGTGGCCTGTAGCCTCTCATCCCAACTCCCTTGTGCAGATCCCTCTGAAACAGCTCAGATTCAGTGTTCAGCTGCCTCACAAAGCTCCATTCATCATTAGTCAGCCTCAGGGAATCATTTGAGAATGGATTGATGGGAGCCCAAATATGTGCAGGAGGGACACCCTTCCTAATCTTGTCTAATCCACCTGAAGAAGCACTGTATTGATTTCTTACTTCAGCAGCAGTTTTCCTGATTAAGCCATGATGCAAGGATACAGCAGGTGCTGATCTGAAATACTGTAGCTCTTTAGACAGGGTGCTAAACTTTGGCAGTGAGCAGGGATCAGCAAGCACTTGCTCTTCTTCAACAGAGAGCTCTTCTTCCAGAGAAGGTGTAGGAGGTGGAGGTGATGAAGGTAAGAGTGTATTAGAGCAAGGTCATGGGTTTGTGGGGAAGGTAATGTAGGCTCAGAGAGTTGATTCTCTGAAGGTTGTGGTGAGGTAGGTTCAGAGGGTTTGGAAGGTTCAGAGGGTTGGTTTTCTGTTTGTGGAGGTGGTGATGGTTGTGATAGAGGTGAAGATGGTTGGTTTATAGGTGATAGGGTTTTGGTGAAGGTTATGGTGAAGGTTGTGATGAAGGTTGATGAGGTGTTTGTTTTTCTGGTGAGGAGGGTGGTGAAGGAGTTACATTATCAAATCTCACCTTAATTCTCTTGTAGGGAGGCTTGGTTACCTCAGATTATTTTGCCTTTGCTTCTTCCTTCTCCCTTTGTGCTTATTTTTCTTCCCTTTTCCTTTTAAAGTATTGTTGAGCTTTAACAAAATTTTGATACTTCTCAGCTTCATCTTCTGCTATCAGCTGAGAGGCAATACTTCTAGTCACCCTAGGTTCAGGTGCAGTCTGAAGTAGCTTGCCTTTGGTTCTCCTTCTCTGAGGTGTACTTGACCTCTTCCTTTTCTTTGCTCCCTCAGCTATGGTTGCTTGCCTATAATCTTCAGCATAGGCCAATTGTGAAGCAATAGCAATAGCTCTATCAGTCTTCTCTTGTTCTGCTTTCTTTTCCAGCTCCTCCTGCTCCAAGGCAGTAGCCAATGCTGCCACCTGAATGAGTTCAGGATCAGATGGGCATGCAGCCAATGGCTCAGCTACAACTACATCAGTTTCATTTGCCTCTTGAGCCTGTGCTTCCATTTCAGAAGTAGGCTGTGGAGTCTGTACAGGTTCAGACAACTGACCCACAATTTCAGATGGCCTTTGTGATGCCTTCTGAACAGGTTCAGACACCTGACTCTGCACAGTTGCAGATGCTACCTTAGCAGCACTCCTTACAGGTAGCTTCTTCAATTTTGCTTCAGGAAAGGGTTGTGATTGAATTACTGAGTCCACCCAGCTGCATCGAACTCAGCAAACAAGTCCATTCCCAGAGATTGAAGATCCTCCAGAACTACACCCTTAGTCTTCACTATGTTGCTTCCAGCAGATTTCTTAGGGGCCATTGGAGAGTTTTCTGAAGAACTTGAGAGGGAAAAAGAATTGCTTGTAGAAGAAGGATTTCAAGAGATGACTACTGAATAGTGAATGGTGAAATTCTGTGACCCACTAGCTTCCGTATTTATAGATCCATAAAGCAATGATGACATGTACTGGGTGCGCAGACATAGGAAAACGTGCGAAGTGAAAGAGACAAAATAAATGGAATTAAACCGTCTCATAAAGCCACGTCATTTATTTACTTCAGACAAGTGACAGATTTCAGAAACCCATATGAATTTCAGACAACCCAAAATTTCAGACAAGTTACTTGTTTCAGACAGGCTGAAATTTCATATACATCATTTTTGACAGATCAGATCACACACATTCAAAATGCATGTATGTTCAGATTATTTCTAATGAACTTAAATCTATCTTCAGTCAGAGGTTTTGTGAATATATCAGCCCATTGATGCTCTGTATCAATAAACTGAATATCAAAAATACCTTTCTGAACATAGTCTCTAATGAAATGATGTTTTATTTCTATATGTTTAGCCCTAGAATGTTGAATGGGATTTTTAGACAGATTAATAGCACTTGTATTATCACACAAAACAAGTATAGCAAATATAGTAATGTTAAAATCTTCTAACTGATACTTCACCTATAACAGTTGTGAGCAACAATTGGCTGTTGAGATGTATTCTGCTTCAGCTGTTGATAAGGCAATTGTGCTTTGTCTTTTGCTTGACCAGCTAATCATATTTTCTCCAAAAAATTACATCCACCACTAGTGCTTTTTCTTTCAATTCTGTCTCCAGCAAAATCAGCATCACAGTAACCTATTAACCTGCAATCCTTACTTTTCTTATAGCACAGACCAAGATTAGTAGTACCTTTAAGATATCTGAAAATTCTTTTTACAACTTTGTAGTGAGTGCTCCTTGGATCAGATTGAAATCTAGCACACAGACATACACTGAACATTATGTCAGGTCTGCTTGCTGTTAGATATAGTAATGATCCAACCATTCCTCTATACAAAGTTTGATTCACTGGTTCTTCCTTCTCATCTTTATTTAAAGATGCAGAGGGATGCATTGGAGTTGACATGGGTTTTCAATCATGTAAGTTAAACTTCTTAAGCATTTCCTTTGTATATTTTTCTTGATGAATCCATATACAGTCAGAATCTTGCTTAATCTGAAGTCCTAAGAAAAATTTTAGTTCACCCATTAAACTCATTTCAAATTCTGATTGCATTAACTCTGAAAACTCCTTGCATAATGAAGAGTTAGTTGAACCAAAGATAATGTCATCAACATATATCTGAACAAGTATAAGATCTTTGTTAGACTGTTTTCTAAAAAGAGTTGTGTCCACTTTTCCTCTTTCAAAACCATTTGTGATTAGAAAACTGCTCAATCTGTCATACCAAGCTCTTGGGGCTTGTTTCAGACCATAGAGATCCTTTTTGAGTTTGAAAACATGTTCAGGAAAAGCAATATCTTCAAAACCAGGGGGTTGTCTAACAAAGACTTCTTCTTCAATGAGACCATTGAGGAAGGCACTTTTAACATCCATTTGATATAGCTTGATGCCATTATTTACAGCATAAGATAAAAGAATTCTAATTGCTTCTAACCTGGCCACTGGGGCAAAGGTTTCAATGAAATCAATACCTTCTTGCTGGTTGTATCCTTGAGCAACTAATCTTGCCTTGTTTCTGACTACCTTGCCTTCTTCAGACAGCTTGTTTCTGAACACCCATTTGGTTCCAATAATAGTTTTCCCATGGGGTTTAGGAACAAGAGTCCAGACATCACTCCTAGCAAACTGATTCAGCTCTTCTTGCATGGCTAGGATCCACCCTTCATCATGTAGAGCTTCATCAATGTTCTTTGGCTCTATTTCAGATAGGAGAGCAAGAGAGTTCAGAATCTTGAATTTTGATCTTGTCTTAACTCCTTCTGAAGTGCTGCCAATGATTTGCTCCTTAGGATGATGTGATTTGTATTTCCAATCAGGTTTCTGAGGAAGTATCACATCTGTTTGCTCTGTTTGAGACTCAACATTTGTCTGAAGAGGTTTAGTAACAATAGGTACTTCAGACAGCTGCTCATCCTTTGAGCTGTTGTGGTCATTCAGCTCCATTCCTGCAAAGTCATCCTCTAGATCTGATAGTTCCCTATCAGTCTCTTTGTTATCATTGAATTTAACATGAATAGTTTCTTCAACAGTTAAAGTTCTAGAGTTATACACTCTATAGGCTTTAAATGTTTCAGAATATCCAATGAAAAATCCTTTATCAGACTTTGCATCAAATTTTCCAAGATCATCCTTGGTGTTGAGTATAAAACATTCACATCCAAAGGTGTGGAAGTATGATATGTTGGGTTTTCTTCCTTTCCACAGTTCATAGGCAGTCTTTTTCAGAATTGGTCTTACCAATATTCTGTTTTGAAGGTAACATGTTGTGCTAACAACTTCTGCCCAGAAGGATCTTGGTAAGCTACATGAGTTGAGCATGGTCCTTGCCATCTCTTGCAAACTTCTGTTCTTTCTCTCAACAACCCCATTCTGTTGAGGTGTTCTAGCCACAGAGAAATTGTGTGAGATCCCATTCTCATCACAGAACATTTGAAAGTTTGCATTCTCAAACTCTCCACCATGATCACTTCTGATGACAGAAATACAGAATCCTTTCTCATTCTGTACCTTCTTGCAGAATACTGTGAAATTCCTAAAAGTCTCATCCTTGCTTCTTAGGAATAACACCCAAGTAAATCTAGAATAGTCATCAACAATGACCAAGCCATATTTCTTACCACTAAGACTTTCTGTTCTAATAGGGCCAAACAAGTCAATGTGTAAAAGTTCTAGTGGTCTGCTAGTTGAAACAACAACTTTACTCTTAAAAGAGTGTCTTGTTTGTTTCCCTTTCAGACAACTTTCACATAAAATGTCAGATTTGTATGAAAGCTTGGGCAATCCTTTAACAAAATTGTGTTTTGCTAATCTTGAGATTAATCTCAAGCTGGCATGCCCAAGTCTTTGATGCCAAATCTGTTTTTCATCTTCAACAGAAATGAAATACTTTACATTTTGACTTGCTAGATCCTCTAGATCAATTTTGTACACATTGTTGTGTCTCTTAGTAGTAAAGAGGATTTGCTTAGAGGAGTCTTTGACTATGCATCCTTCCTTAGTAAAGGATACCACATAACCACTATCACATAATTGACTTATGCTTAGTAAGTTATGTTGTAGTCCCTCCACTAGAAGTACATTTTTAATAAGGGATGAAGGAGATATACCTACAGTCCCTATTCCAATGATCTTCCCTTGCTGATTTCCACCAAAGGTGACCATTCCACCAGCTCTAGGTCTAAGGTTTTGGAACAAAGACCTTTCTCTTGTCATGTGTCGCGAGCACCCACTGTCCAGGTACCATTTGTGGGGTCTCCTTTGTCCTGTTAAACACATCTGCAACAGGAATAATTAAGTTTTTAGGTACCCATATTCTTTTGGGTCCTTTCTTGTTAGCTTTGGGCCTTGTCTTTCTCCTGTGTTTGCACTGAGCCACATTGTGTCCAGGCTTACCACAGTGAGAACACCCAGTAACCTTCTTTTTAGAAAAATTTAAGACAGTAGGAGGTTCAGACAAGTTATGATCACAAAAGCCTAGTCCAGTTTTGTCAAGGGAATGCCTTTGATTTCCAAGCATTATATTCAGATTTTTAGTTCCTTTGACAAATTTGGCCAGATCTTTTGTCAGTTCCACAACCTGCTTCTGAAGTTTCTTATTTTCTTCAGACATAGCTTGTGAACTGCAGTTTTTAGTCTCAAGAACCTTTTCTTTGAGCATAATATGTTCTATCTCAAGTTCCTCATATTTGTTACACATTTCTGTGTGGGCTTTGGATAGATTCTTATACTCTTGAAAAAGTTCTTGAGAACTTTCCACCAGATCATCATACATTTCTTGTAGAGTAAGAGTAAATACCTCAACTTCAGAGCTGTCTGAGGATGGTAGGCTAGCCATGAGACACAGATTTGCCTCTTCTGAAGTATCTTCTTCTTCTTCTGAGGTTGATTCATCAAGATCTTCCCATGTTGCCATGAGACTTTTCTTCTTTTTGAAAAACTTCTTCTTGAAGTTGTTTTTCTTCAGTCTTGGACAATCAGCCATCATGTGTCCTGGTTGCTTACATTCAAAGCAAGAAATTTTATCAGGGTTAGACTCTTTACCTGTCTTACCTGATTTGGATGATGACGGTTGGTTCTTTCTGAACTTTCCTCTGTTCTGCAACATTCTCTTGATCTTTCTGCTTAAAAGAGCAAGATCATCTTCATCTTCTGAGCTGTCTTCAGAATCTTCATCTACTTCTGAAGTGTCCTCAACTTGCATAGCCTTCATGCTGCCATGCCTAGACTGTTTGACCTTGGAGTTTAGAGCCAGAGACTTCTTCTTGTTGTCATCTTCTCCAAGCTCAAGTTCATGGACTTTGAGAGATCCAAACAGTTCTTCCATTCTCAGAGAGTTCAAATCTCTTGCCTCTTGAATGGCAGTGACTTTGGGTCTCCAGGACTTAGGTAGACTTCTTAGAATCTTTCTGTTGTTGTCTCCAGATTCATAGGTTCTTCCTAAGGACCTGAGTCCATTGGTTATGGTCTGAAACCTCCCAAACATTTGGTCAATAGTTTCAGTTTCTTCCATCTTAAACATCTCATACTGATGTATAAGCATGCTGATTTTGGATTGCTTGACAGTTTCAATCCCTTCATGGGCTGCTGCAAGAGTATCCCAAATCTCCTTGGCAAAATTGCATCCATGGACCTTCTCATATTCTGATTTATTCAAGGAACATATCAGATAGAGTTTGGCTTTAGCATTCATCTGGACTCTAGTCTTCTGCTCCAGGGTCCATTCAGTCTTAGGTATGGGCAAACCATTTTGCATAGGCATTTAATCTCCATCAGTGACCACCTCCCAAACATCAATGTTGTTGCTCTCAATGAACAACTTCATACGATCTCTCCAGTAGTGGTAATCCACTCCATTGAATGCTGGGGGTCTTGTGATAGAGGCTCCTTCTGTGATGTATTGCCTGTTGCTGTTAGAAGCTTCCATTTGGATCTTTCAGTCCTCAGTCACTTGTTAGGTGCTTCAACCCTGAGTAGAGCTCAGATACCAACTGTAGGAACACAGGGAAACACTAGAAGGGGGGTTGAATAGTGTTTCTGAATATTTTTGAAAGCTTTTCGCAAACAGGTGTTAAAAACACGATTTCAGACATGCTCTTAAAGGAGTGTATGAAGTTTTCAGACGGTATAAAAATACTGATTTAAAACAATGTTTTATGCCTTTATAACATATCAGATTAATTACTCTAACCCCTTGATTAGTATAAAAAGAATTGACAAGAGATAAGGGTAAGAAAACTTAGCCAAGGAATTTATCCTGGTTCACTCACTACCACTGTGAGCTACGTCCAGTCCCAATGGCAAACAACCACTGGATTTCCACTATATGAATATTCAGATTACAAACTTGAATATGAGTACAATCTCTCCAGACACAACGAGTACAGTCTCTCCAGACACCACAAGTACAGTCTCTCCAGACACCACGAGTACAGTCTCTCCAGACACCACGAGTACAGTCTCTCCAGACACCACGAGTACAGTCTCTCCAGACACCACGAGTACAGTCTCTCCAGACACGAACAAGTATTCTTTTCTGTCAAGCCTCTTCAGGCTCTACCACAAGTATTCTTTTCTGTCAAGCCTCTTCAGGCTCTACCACAAGTATTCTTTTCTGTCAAGCCTCTGCAGGCTCTACCACAAGTATTCTTTTCTGTCAAGCCTCTTCAGGCTCTACCACAAGTATTTTTTTCTGTCAAGCCTCTTCAGGATCTACCAAGGTTTACAAAGAAAGGGGTTTAAGCTTTTAAACTATCCAAGTTTGAAGCTCAAACCAATACAATGTACAATAAAAACTGAGGTATGCTCAGGATATACAAATGTGTACAAAGAATTCTATCAGAGAGTTTTTACGGAGTAAAAACTTGCAGCGTGATGTTTCTTTTGGCTTTCTTGTATATTGATTTTCTCTCTTGCTTTTTCTTTTCTTGCACTTGTTGTTCTCGTTCTTGTATGCTGGTTTTCATGGAGGGGTATTTATATCCAAACTTTAATCCGTTGAAATACCACCTTTTAGAGATAGCATTAAATGTTATTTAATCCGTTGTGAGACATGCTTCAGAGAGCTCTGATATTTCTGACACGATACAAGGTTTCTCTTGCATTAAGGCTGCTACAAATTTTGTTTCAGAGGCTGCGTTGCAGAGATTTCCTCAGTGGTGTATGAAATTCAAAATCACCAGGAAAGGTCTCTGTGTTCCTTGCCATAAACGTGTTTGAAAAGGTACGTGCAGCAGAGGTTCAGAAAAGTCTTCACAAACTTCAGCAGAGAGTGCCACGTCATTAATGAGACTTCAGACAGCACTGATACTTCAGACGGGTTGAACTACTTCAGACAGCTTCAACTCTTCAGACGAGTTCTGCTTCTTCAGACAGCTTCAACACTTAGTCTTTTTATGTAAGCTCATAGTGACTCTTGCTGAAATCATAGATAAATCATTAAAACATATATGTATCTATGATAAATATTTTAACTCAAATTTGTTAAGCATTAAAACTTGGGAATTGAGTTGTCTTAAACATCATATTTTCTCTTATGATATTTTTGAGACTCAACAAGAAGGCTTTCTGTTCAAAGACCTAAAAGCGTTCTCAACGTCTTCTGCAACACGTCTTCTTAAGGAAAGAATTACAGAGTTCTTTTGCACATATTTGAATCACCATACCAGAAAAGGAAACCTCTGTATCATAGTACCTGCAGTGTGTCAGAACTGAATCATCTCTGCTCACCTGCACTATTCAAAGTCAGAAGCTATCAGAAGATTGTCTCACAACGGACTCTATAGCATTTAATGCTATCTCTCAATGATGAATTCAGCAATCTTCAATGGACTTAAACTTCATCACTATATATAGCTTCGTGAAAGACTTCAATGAGTGAGAGAGAAGAAAAGATATCCAGCCAATATTCTGCTAAAATCTTCGCTGCATACTCTCTGATTATTGTACACAAAATTTCATTTATCCTGAGTTATACTCGGTTATCCTGTACAAGTTTGTTCCGGTTTAAGTTAGGAATTTTGTTTAGTTCAGTAACTTAAACAAATTTCTTTGTAAACACTATTAAGTGTCTGAGAGCCTGGAGAGGCTTGGTGGAAGAAAGAATACTCGTTGTTTGAGCCTGGAGAGGCTTGTGGTTTAAACAATACTTGTTGTTGAGCCTGGAGAGGCTTGGTAGGAAAGAATACTTCTTGTTATAGAGCCTGAAGAGGCTTGATAGAAAAGAATACTTGTAATCTCTGAGATTAGTGGAAAACCTTAGCTGGTTGGCTTTGGGACTGGACGTAGCTCACAGTGGTGGTGGGTGAACCAGTATAAATATTTGACTAAGTCTTCTCTTACCCTTAACTCATTTATATTTGGTTTATATTAACGTGGAGGGTTCTGAAATTATTATTTTATAACTTAAAGCTGAAAAACTATCATAATAGATTGAAAAACAAGTTTTATAAATTTTTTTATTGAACCTGCTGAAGTTACTTCAGCAAGTATAAAACTTCCAGTTTTAGCAAGCTATAAAAACCTCTTTGTGAAAATTGCTGCTTGTGAAAGGTTTTCGAAAGTCAGTTTTGAAGTTGGCTGAACGTCTCTAGAAGGGGGGTTGAATAGAGACTTTAAAATTTTGTTCCTGAAATTTGCACACTTAAATTCACAGGTTGAAACGTGATCTCAAGTCTGATGACTTAGAGTCTCAATTAGTATGAATGAGGAGCGATTTCAGTTTCAATCAATTATTCAAGTGTAAGTCATTTTAATTATTCAAATCTAATTTAATTCAATTTAAACAAGTAATCACATATTTGAGATGAGCTAAGGACAATGTAAAATAAAGAGATAGAGAAGAGAGATGCACAGTGATCTTATCCTGGTTCACCCACTCCTTGGGCTATGTCCAGTCCTCACAACACGTGAGATTTCCACTATTGACAAACCCGTCAATTACAAGTATTCTTACAGCCTCTTCAGGACGTCTCTCACACCAAGCCTAGGCACTCCTATCTTGGCTGAGCCACAAGTATTCTTACAGCCTCTTCAGGACGCTCACACTCACTCTGAGACTAGGCTCTCTCCTATCTCAGATGAGACTGGTTACAAATGATTGGTAGGATAAGATGGGTCTAGCTTATAATCATACAAAGTATGGATGGGCAGTGATCTTAGCTAGAGTTTATCTCTTCTATGCAGATAGGAATATTACAAACTGAGAAGAGAAAATAGAACGAGACTACAAGTGTTCTCAAGTTAAGATCAGATCTATAAGTGATAGACTTGAGATGTGAACTTGAGATGTGGGATGAGATGCAATGATGTTCAATAATCAGCGTAGTCTCTCACTCCTTCACTGTAGACTTCTGCATTTATTTCAAATGCAGCTAGCTGTTTATGGCCGTTATTATAGCCGTTAAGAGTCGTTACAGAGAGAGGAACTTTTCTGTTGAGAGGAAAGCTTTGCTTTTCAGGTTTTGATGTCACTGTGTCAACGTACAGTGTATTTTGTCTTGACTCTGTGTTGACTTGATGTCATGTCTTCTCAAGCTGATCTTGAGTCTCAACTTTGCTCTAAGTCGGTCTCTCTTCCCTTGCATCTGAGCTTGGGTCTCAACTATTGCGTCTGATCTTGAGCTCTCGTCTCAAGCTGATCTGGAGTTTCTTCTTAAAATAACTGTTAATGGATCTGATCTCTTCTATGATCAAGTCTAAGTCTCATATTCTTATGTTCTGGGTGAACAATAGTCAATCCATTTTCTGAATCTGCTTCTCTTTCATGAGATGACCTCTTGTGCTTGATTCTGCATCTGGTCTTGAGACGACGTCTCAAGCTGTTTTTGAATCTCTTCTTTGCTCATTGTTCTTGTTTCAAGTCTTGTTCTTTGGCATTTCTTATTTCTGACTTTCATGTTTTGTAACCTCAAAGATCTTCTTTGAGCTTTATTTTCTTGATCAATTTCTGCAAAACAAAGTCTAGAAACTCTGCCATATACTTGAGCACACAGTTAGTAAAATAACAAGATGCATCTCATTCAAATTAGTACATAGTCAAACTTAATGGTTTGGCATATTAAAAACTTTTTAGGAGTGAGTTTGTCTTAACAAGTTTAAGACTTATAAAACACTATTCAACCCCCCTTCTAGTGTTTTCTGTGGTTTCTACAGACCTACCCTTTCATGTAATGTTGCAATGGTTAATTTAAACCATACCTTTTAATGAAAAGTGTAACATCTCAAAATTAGGGCCTGTAAAAGATAGTGGAAGCCTTAGGTGGTGAATCCCACCAAGGGAAGGAAGTAAGGCATAAGAGGAGATCTAGGAGTCTGTGGGTAGATTAAGAGAAGACAGAGGGAATTCATGGAGAGTTCATGAGAGTTAACAGGAATTCAGAAGTTAAACCAGATATTAAACCCAACGTAGTTGTAGATGAAACTTAGGAGGGACCACACCCTAAGGTTGAGGGACTAGAAATGTATGAACACTGGAAGGAGAATATAGACTTTTGAACGAGGGAATTAGATTAGGGTGGATGGGATTAAGTTTAGAAAGTTGACTGGAGTGAGAGGAAAAAGGTTAGGGTTAGAGAAATCGGGTTAGTAGGGTAATGAGTTTTAAGAAAAGGATTAAGAAATGGTGAGGAAAATTGGAAGAGGAAAGTCTAAGAGTGAGAAACCATGATTTTAAGTCTCAGTATTCTCGCTCGAGAGAGATTATCAATAAAAATGGGAAAGTTGTTTTCTGATATTCTCGCTTGAGCGAGGAGGTTCTCGCTCAAGCGTGAAATAAGGGAGGAAAAGGGTGCTTTCTGGACTATTTTCGCTCAAACGAGAAGAGGCTCGCTCAAGCAAAAATCAACCAGAGAGGGGGGATGCTCTCTGGCGCATTCTTGCTCAAGCGAGAAGGCTCTCGCTTAAGCGAGAACCCGTTTCCAGCAAGGATAAGTTTTGCTCGCTCAAGCGAGAAGCTCTCGCTTGACCGAGAACGCTCAGATCTAGTTTTTAAAAACAGATTCGTAAGGGTTTTACCCTCATTCTTTCCCTCATTCTCTAAATGTAGAGAGAGGAACTAGAGAGAGAAAGGGAGATCGAAGGAGAGAAGCTTGGATTGAAGTCTCAAACCTCTAGAGGAGTCTTGGATCATTGTCCCCCACCTCTCTATTATCCTATTTCCCCTACTCTTGAGGTGAGTGTGGTCACCCACCCACTTTCATCTTGCTTGCCCTATTGTATGTTCCCGATTCCTCCTCCCCTTTCTTCCTTATCTTGATTGTGATTATTGTTGGTTGATTCTAGGGTAAGTGAGTCATTTCTTGAATTGTATGTCTTGATGTTTGAAACCCTAGGTTATGCTTAGGTGTTAGCATTGCAAATATCTAACGAATAGCTATGTGTGGATATCATGCAATCCATGCTCATAGACAAGTATGTATTTGTAAGCATTCATGGGCCTATGGCCAAGCAAGGAAATGACATAGGGTCTTCGGGCCATCACAGGGTCTTCGGACCATCACAGGCCTTCGGGCAACCAGCTATAAAAGACTAGGAAACCACATCGAACTCTCGGCCAGGAGGGAGATGAGGGGTCCTCAAGCTAAAAATGACAACATGCATTGTTCATTGATTTTTAAAATTTATTTATTAAAATATAAAATACATATATTAAGAAATATAATTATTAATCATTTTAAAATTTCTTATTATATCTTTTATTTATTTTACATTATCTTTACTCAATAATGAAACATTTATTATTACATAAAAATTAGCATAAGAATATAATTGAAAAAATGTACGTAATTAATATTATTTTAAATTTGTAAATAAACAGATAATTTGAAATTGAGGTAGTATTAATCTACATACTATATTTTATATTTTTTTCATAAATCTAAAAATACATATAGATTTTAAACACCAAATAATAAAATCTTAACATTTTAAGTTCATCAATCAATATTAAGGTCTCTATGGATCATAACCCATTAAAAATTGTAGATTATTTTGGACAAAATTTAAAAGAACTGGTTAAACAAATCAAACTTGTAATCTAGCATTTAAACATGTATGTAATACACTCAGTCTTAACTCACGCAAGTTGTAGATTAGACAAGTTGATCAATGAGTCTTAACCTAGTTCAAGGCACTATAAGACCCACTAAGATACACATTAGGGGTCTGTTTGGTTGAAACGAAGGGAAGGAAGGGATTTTAATGAAGGGGAGGGGAGGTGAGGTGAGTGTAGAAATATAAAACATCATATTTCATAAACAACACATCATGAACAAACACAATTGGATCATAATTGCATGTAATTAGGACACCATACAACAAAAAAGATGGGATGATGACATACCTCTAGAAGCCATGGATTGTCCACTTGTTTTGACTTGTTTGCACCCTTTGAATATTCAGATTTTTAGGATAGGATCTTCCTCCCCTTCTTCCTCAAATGTTGATGGGATTTAATGTAAGTACATTAGAAGTTATTCCATATGTCCCTAGATATATATTTATAGAAAAAGTGGAGAGGGGACCTACCCTTTCATGTAAGGTTGCAATGGTTTAAACCATAACTTTTCATGAAAAGTTGTGATGGTCCTACCCATCAAGGATCCATCCAACTATAGGCTACAGTATATATCTTTACACTTACATGTGACTTCCAATATCCATTGATCACATAAATGGATATTCCAGAAACCATCAAGATACCATTCAACCAATATTTTAATAAATCAAAGGAAGCCCAAAATCATAGAAAATAAATTTTCTAACAGTGAGGTAAGATGATATTTTATCTTGTTTGGTTCGAAGAATGGAGAGGAGACCTTTCTTGTTTGGTTCACAAGAGGGAGGGAGGAAGAGAAAGTAAAACTAATTTACTTTTATATCCTTATACTTTTATAACATCCATCATTTTAAATATAAGTGTGGAAATATTTAAGTAATTTTTAATTGTTTTATTTTAAACCCCCTTCCTTCCCCTCCAAATCTCCCACTTTTGGAAGGGAGGCAAAAAGCTATCAGATGGGATATTGGCTCCCTCCCCTCACCTCCCCTCCTAAAAAATTGAAGCAAACATAACAACCACATTAAAATCCCTCATCTCCCCTCCTCATCCCTCCAAATCCTTCTAGCCAAACAATATCTAGAAGTTCCAATAAAAACACAAACATGAGTTTAGGTCTCAAACTCGTATGTTGTGAACTTGAGAGGTATTCAAATCTCGAAACCCATAATATGTGTGTGTGTGTGTGTGTGTGTGTGTGTGTGTGTGTGTGTGGGGCCAAAGATCTTTCCAAAACAAATATAAGAACTTAGATAAGGTTGTTAGAATGAAAATAATCTCTTGCTTAAGCAAAGCAAGAACATCCCTTGTATGAGGAATGCATGAAGTCATGACCCGTTAACAAAACAAGAACCTTGGTATAAGGAATGAATGCTATAACCAAAATAGGATTAATGAGTTGGTTGATAAGTAGAATGAATGTCACTAAAGGGATTTATATAAGTTCTTATATAGTTTTATAAGTAACAAAGAGAATCTCATAAGGTGTTTTCTACTCAATTCTTTATTACTTGGATTAGGAACAGTCTCAACATTATATATATATATATTGGTAAAGGAATGAATTAAAAGGCAAAATAGAGTACAAAGTACACCTCAATCTCTACCTCTAGGGAAAAGCTCTCCCCTAGAATCAGCTAGAACTAAACTATTAAAGATCCCTGGTGAGTCTAAAATTACAAAAGTCTGACTAGCAGCTCCCCTTCTTGCTAAGGCATCAGCACATCTATTGCCTTCCCTATGAATAAAGTCAAAAGAAATGGACCAATCTCTACCTAACAATTCCCTGATCTTATAAATTATGGCAATATGTAAGTGATGGTCATCAACTATCCCTATGCAAAGAGTCCAAGCAGTATAAGAATCAGTCCAAAGCTTGATGTATCTATACCCTTCATTCCAAGCAAAAGCCAAACCATGTAGGATTGATAAGAATTCAGTCTCCAAAGGCTCATGAGCTGTGACAAGTCCAAAAATCCCCCTCAGCCAACCTCCAGAGGAGCTTCTAATCACAGCCCCAATACCAGCAGTAGAGGAATTTGCACAGAAGCTACCATCTACATTAATTGCAACATAATCTAGGGAGGAACAATCCATCTCACCCATGAAATTGCTTGACTGGCTGATGTGTTTCCACTTTCAAAGGCAGATTTGAAAGATTGGAAAAGGTTGTGAATCTTGTACTGCAGCTGTCCAGAAGTTGTAGCAATCCCATTGAAAACTTTCTTATTCCTGGATAACCAAATTTCCCAAATTCCAGCTAAGAATAAAGATCCAATATTCTTGCAAGACCAGAATAACCAATCATAGGGATTATTTAGAGACCAAAATTCAGAATTTCTACTGATGCCAAAGGATTCCCACAGGATGTTTATATATATATAGTCTCTTAGGCAATGTAATACACTTTCAGCTTCTGAACCACAGCAAAGACAGATGTCAGAATTTGTGATAGACCTGTGTCTCAATAACTCCTTAGTAGGTAGCCTATCATTAGCTGCCAGCCAGACAAAGAACCTTACAGTCTCACTACACTTTAGTTTCCACACCCACAACCAGTTTGTCAACTGATTATGATTATAATTCTGATTCCACAACCATTTGTACCCTTCTCTTGCTGAGTAGCATCCATTAGCAGCTGACCTCCAAGAGATTGTATCCTGGATTCCTGTTTGAAGAGGTGATGAAATTGAATGCAGCAAGTGAATTATTTGCTCAGGAAGCCTGGTCCATAACCCAACAAGATTCCAGTTATGACCATCATAGATATCACTGACTTTAAGAAGGATGTCATGAGTGTTGATGAAGCCAATTTGTTCACTTAAAGGCCCTTCAGGTAACCAAGGATAAAAAAGGAAGTTTGATTATCCATCACCAAGCCTTGTGACAAAACCACCTTTAAGATATTCTGCAGCTTTCTGGATAGATTTCCATATACAAGAAGCATTTCTAGTTTTCTTAAAATTTTATACCCTCCCCCATATTTCCCAGTCAAAACTTTAACCCACAATTTAGATTCATTATTTTGCAAAATATCCCAAACCATCTTGCCTAACAAAGCCGTGTTTTGAAGTCTTGCAGGTCTCACACCTAGGCCCCCATACTTTTTTGGCTTGCAAACTGTCTCCTAATTCACCAAATGTATTCCTTGATCTGAGTTGCCCTTCCACAGAAAATTTCTGGCAGATCTGTCAAGAGCTGAACAGATGCTAGAGGGTAACCAGTTCAGCTGCATTGTGTATGAAGGTAATGAGCTCATGACTGAATTAACAAGTGTTAGTCTCCTAGCTTTATTTAGAAGTTTTCCTTTCCAAGAAGCTAATCTCTTATTCACCTTATCTATCACATTCTTGATGTCTGACTTTGAAGGCCTTCCATCAAAAATTTTAAATCCTAAATACCTCTCCAAAGAACCTATTAGCTTTATAGCAGTCATGTTGGACAATCTTTGTTGCTTTTGCATAGGGGTAGTAGGAGTACAGAAAGCTCTTGACTTATCTAAATTTATTTTAAAACATGAAATTTTACAAAAGCTTTCAACAATGTCAGTGATAAGCCTCACTTGTGAGACTTTTGCTTTTGAGAACAACAACACATCATCAGCAAAAAAACAGATAAGATATACCAGGGCAATTTGGAGAAATTCTAACTGGTTGAAGATTATCATATAAAATTGCATCTGAAAGCATGTGTCCTAGTTTTTCCATACAAAACACAAAAAGGTAAGGAGATAAGGGATCACCTTGTCTTAAGCCTCTGTTTGGAGAAAAAGGAGCACATTTGCTACCATTCTATAAAAGGGTAATAGAAGTGGATTTTATACCACTAAGGATTAAAGAGACAATGTGTTGTGGGAACTCATACTCAAGCAAAACTTAAGAAAGGTCCAATCAACCCTATCATAGGCTTTTTCTAAATCTAGTTTAAAAATTATGTCACCTTTTTTATTCCTTATTTTTTTCATGTGATTTACCATTTCTTGGAGAATAATAACATTATCAGTAGTACTCCTTCCTAGTATAAAACTTGATTGGAAGGGACTAACAATATCATTCAAAATAGGTCTAATTCTATTGACTAAAACCTTTGAAACCAGTTTATATAGACAATTACATAAGCTAATAGGTCTTAATTCCTTAAAAGAGTTGGGTCTATCAGTTTTTGGGATTAAAACAATAAGTGTTTCAGCAGCTTTTAAAGGAATGAAACCTGAAATAAAAGCATCTTTTACAAAGCCCCAAACATCATCTCCTATTTTATCCCAAAACTTTTTGAAGAATATGGCCTGGAAACCATCAGGGCCAGGAGCCTTGTATGATTTCATAGAGCAAAGAGATTTATAAACCTCATCCTTAGTGACATGAGATTTTAACAATAATTTATGAGGATCTGATAGTTTTGGAAAGTTTAGTGATTTGAAATAATTTCCATCAGCAGAGACACTACAAAATATATTCTTAAAATAAGATATTGCCTCCTTTTGAAGGATATCATCATCAGTACACCACTCTCCACTAGGTAAAAATAAGTCATTGATTCTATTTCTAGCTCTTCTAACTATAGTTTGAGCATGAAAAAAGGAAGTGTTTCTATTGCCAAATTTAATCCAGTTTTCTCTTGACTTTTGATACCAAAATATTTCCTCTTGAGCTAGAACTTCATCATAATCTTTCTGAAGAGAACTTTGTAATTGCAAAAGACTGCTTGAAGTGAAAACTTCCAGTGATTTTTCAATTCCCTTAAGTCTCTTTTCTAAAGCTCTTTTCCTAGCAAAAATGGATCCAAATTTCTCTTTATTAAATTTAATAGATGCTTCTTTTACATCATCTAAACACTGAAGGGTATCATGCTGAGATATACTCCAGGTGGAATGAACCAGAGAAGTATAACTAGGATGATTACACCAGGCTGCTTGAAATCTAAAAGGTCTTTCACCTCTACCAACAATTTTTTCCCCACATCTTAGTATAATAGGGTGATGGTCAGAATAAGGTCTACTTAAGTTTTCCAAGGATCCATTAGGGAGAGCCAATCTCCAAGAAGGAGAGGCAAGGCCCCTATCCAATCTTTTGTGAACCCAGATCCCTCCACTACAAGGCCTACTCCAAGTAAATTTAGTACCAAAGCTGCCTATATCTAAAAGATTACAATCATCTAAATGATTAGCAAACTCATTGGCTCTAGAATAAGAGAAATTTCCACCTTTCTGTTCAAAAGACAAAAGAATGTCATTAAAATCCCCTATTAGCAGCCAAGGAATAGAAATTGAGTTTTTAAGATTTAACAAATGATCCCACATATTATTTCTAACAGACAGAGCAGGATTAGCATAAATGGCAGACAACATCCATGTATTGCTTCCTAGAGAAACATCAATACTAATCACCTGAGCATGTGTATTAAAAGTTGAGTAAGTGAAAACAGAATTTGTTCTTTTTAAAACCCAAATACCCCCCATATGCCCTGAGGCCTCTTCAATAGCAATTGGTGAGTATTGAACAAAAATCCAGAAATTCATAGTGTTTGAAAAGGCAGTATGGGTTTCAGTAATGATACAAATCTCTGGTTTATGTTTTCTCAAAATTTTCTCTTAGATGTCTATGACATCTTTTATTAGCTACACCCCTAACATTCCAAAATAAAACTGTAAATTCTTTGAATCCAATCATCATAAAAATGGTTAAGAGAGGAAGAAACAGAACTTGTTTCAGAGAATACAAAAGGTAATTGTCCATAAAAGAAAGGATGTCTTTATTGGTCATGCACCTCATTGTCCTCCTAAGCCATGGCAACCTCATCAGCTTCAGATTCCTCACTGGAGCTCTCATCTTGTCCAGACATTTCAGTATCTGAATCATCAATAGGATCAAGCTTCCTTTCCTCCACAACATGTTTAGGTTGAAGGACTACTTGCATATGTTTATCCAGACTCTCTTGTAGATTAACATCCCCAGCTGATTCCTCCAAATCTCTGAATCTTAATCTATTTTCCCCAATTATTTCAACATCCATAGTTATCTGTGTAAGGTCCAAGAATCCCTTAAAGAGTATTTTAATAATGACAACCAATCCATGCTTACTTGGAATAATTCTGACCTTTAAGGACTAATGTGTTTGTTCAAGTAAATGATCAGAAGATACAGGTAAGCATCTACAGAAGGAGAAATTGAGTAACAAAAGAAGGAAATGAGTGACACCTAATTAAGAAGCTAAGTCTCAGATTTGACAAGAATGACAAATCTGTGAAAAACAGATTTAATATATACTGAAAAGCAATGAGAAACTCTCTGTCATTCTCCAGAAGATATAGAACAGCCTTTGAAAAGAAGAAATTCAATTAAGGTTGTCTTAGAAGGAAGATTCACTTTGATGCAGCAAAAAAGAAGCTCTCTGATAATTACCAAGAAATATGTGAATCATCTTCTGCAAGGAGCAAAACCAAATATAAGAAGATAAATGACTGTTTCCAAGAAGAACGTAAACTTACTAATTGTACAGAAGAAACAAAACATGTCAAGAATCATGAAACATATTGTGTTTTTTATCTTCTGAGATTACAACTGCATGATAATCTTAAATTTAGTCTCAATCAAGCAAAAGATGAATAATAAAAAGATCTGCAAGAAAAGTGTAGCTCCAGAAGCCCTGCAGAAGATGCAAATAAGGATAAATTAATACTAATCTCCTTCTACTCATCTTCTCATTATTCCAGTGGACAAGTTGACTCAAAAATATGTGAAAATATTATACTGGAAAGTTTCATCACGACTACAAAAGATAAACCGTGAGAAATAGCCCAGAAACATCCTGCAGAAGATACTCTGCAGATTATGGAAGCTGGTCAAACTTGACAGCTGTAAAGCCTGCACTTGCTGCAGCAGGGAAAGGGACATCTCCTGAGGCCAGCTGGATGTCCAATGGCTATTTTCTCCTCAGCTCCCTATAAAAGGAGGTTTCCTCCACAATTGGAGAGCACCTCACTCCAGAAGATACATCAGTTTCTGCTTCTACACTTCTCAATCTTTTGGAAAAATTTCTCTCTCCTCTATTTGTGAGATATCTGATTTGAAAAGTCTTGGAAAGGGTCTTGTCTCACCATTTAGCTTCTGCTGTGCAAGTATTATATAGTTTTGAGCCTTGTTTGTTTTTATTCTTTCTCATTTCATTGTAAAAGTCTCAAAAGAGGAGTGCAGATGCATTTCCTTCCTCTGAGCAGCAAGGGAAAGTTGTTTCAGTGAGGTTTACTGAGATTTGGTCATCTCAGTTGATTTACAGAATCTGCAGAAGGTACTTGCAGTATTCTGGGGACTGAATCTTCTGCAGAAGGTTCTGCAGTAAGTTTTCAGTGAAAATCTGAGTTGGTTAGATTGTTGTTAGCCTGAAGAGGAAGGTAAAGAATACTAGTGGTAAGGTTACCCAAGAAGATTGTAATTTGATTGTTAGAGTGAGAAAATCCTACAGGTGTAGGGACTGGATGTAGCCTCAGGTTGGAAGAGGTGAACCGGTATAAAATTTCGGTGTGCCATCTTCTTTACTCTCTTCTTTTACTTTCTTTATTACTGCCATAGAACTGAACAAAAATATTTGCTAAGAAAATTAAAATCATCTAACCATTTACCTTCTGTGAGTTTACTTCTTTATACTAAGCCAAGGCAAGACCTTGAGCAGAAAAAGTATACAAAGAAATTGCAGAAATTTTATTCAATCACAATTCAACCCCCCTTCTTGTGATTGAAGCCACAACTTCAGTCTGAATACCAAATTTTGGTTTTGGGGCATCCTTATTCTGCTTACTGGAAGAGACAAATGACTTATTAATACTTTTGTCA
Organism: Sesbania bispinosa; assembly: GCA_026901365.1. Lineage (NCBI taxonomy): Eukaryota > Viridiplantae > Streptophyta > Magnoliopsida > Fabales > Fabaceae > Sesbania > Sesbania bispinosa. Next base: position 272,614 of record QLOH01000429.1, read on the forward strand.
TTGATGGTTGTAGGTTGAAAGATAGGCTCGGGTGGAGATTCCAATCTGAGCCTTTTTTTGTTGGAGACGGTCACTGCTACAGAATCAGTATCTTGGCTTTTAGGCCCCAATTTTGCAGCTTTTGTTGATGTCTTGAATGAACCTATCCCAACACTCTTTTTTCCACCTTCAATATTCATTTTTGGAACCTGATCTTTGGTTTGGATAAAAGCCTTATTTGTTTTACCAAACACAAAACTTGGACCTTCAGTTGGATGCTTGGAAGTCTGGGACAAGTTTTCCTTTTTCTCAAAATGATAATTCTTTTTAACAACATTCTGGTTACCATGCTTAGCTTCTTCTGTCACTTTACCCTTGCCTTTACTCTTTGTTTTCCTCTTGGATCTTGATACAACTAGCCATTTCCCATGAGTTGCATCTGAACTAGTATTGGTATCTTGTTCTTTAATTCTCAAATCTTGACTTTCACAAGGAACATTCTTGTTTGTATCAACAGAGTCATTGCCATTAAAATCCATAGCCCCAGAAGCAGTCTTTCTTGGCATACCTTGACCTTAGTACAGGATCTAGTCACATGACCATACAACCCACAGTTACCACAGATAAGATGCAGACTTTCATATTCAACACAGTACCAGTGGCCTTGTAACCAGACTTTCCCAACCACTGGCTCATTTAAATTTATCTGCACACAAACTCTTGCAAATCGACCACGGGAAACATTTAAAGTAGTTTTATCCACTTTAAAGGGGTTACCAACTGCAGAAGCTAATGCCATAAGAATGTTTTCATCATAGTATTCAAGCCCTAAATCTGGAAATCTAATCCAAACAAAAGTTGAATCAATAGGAACCTTTGAAGCCACGAAATTGGGTGTCCACATTCTAATTGAGAGGTAATGATCAAAGATCATCCAAGGTCCCTCTCCAATAATTTTATTTCTGACCTCAATATCATCAAATTTGCAAACAAAGTACCCATTCCCTACTTCAAGAAGATCAAAACCCCCAAACATTTTCAATACCTTCTTGAGTCGATCTTTCATGGTGATGTACCCTACATATTTCCCAAAAAGCTTGATAATCACCGCCTCTGACCATGGGTGTTGAATATTCTGAAGAACAGAATCTGCAACATAACACTTTGGTTTCAATCGGTCTCCATCTTCATACTCAATTCTGAACAGATTATGGCTGATGAGATCTACTTTGGTCGTGTCTTTCATCGGTTCTTTCCCAGCAAGAAGCTTGTCTCTGAAGGACGCATGTGGACCTGGTGAACCCTCCTTCCCATCTGGAGGATCAGGTATCATTAAGGTGTCTTCAGTAGACACCATACTCAACCTTCGAAGAAAGCAAGCACAGGATCAAGAAGATTTCTAGGCGACTTTTATTTTAAAGATGGAGTGTTATATATATATATATATAATTTACAATCACTAATATTAATTAGAAATTTAAGTAAAAATAAAACTAATAAAAAATAAGAAAAATATTCCTAATTACCTATCCAAATCCTTACAACTTAGGAAATAAATTAAAATTTGTAAATATCCTAACTTGATCTTTAAAAGTCCTAATAAAAATTGTAAAATTTCTAGTTAGATCTTTAAATAAAATCTTAATAATATTTATAAAAATTCTAATACCAGACTTTCCCAACCACTGGCTCATTTAAATTTATCTGCACACAAACTCTTGCAAATCGACCACGGGAAACATTTAAAGTAGTTTTATCCACTTTAAAGGGGTTACCAACTGCAGAAGCTAATGCCATAAGAATGTTTTCATCATAGTATTCAAGCCCTAAATCTGGAAATCTAATCCAAACAAAAGTTGAATCAATAGGAACCTTTGAAGCCACGAAATTGGGTGTCCACATTCTAATTGAGAGGTAATGATCAAAGATCATCCAAGGTCCCTCTCCAATAATTTTATTTCTGACCTCAATATCATCAAATTTGCAAACAAAGTACCCATTCCCTACTTCAAGAAGATCAAAACCCCCAAACATTTTCAATACCTTCTTGAGTCGATCTTTCATGGTGATGTACCCTACATATTTCCCAAAAAGCTTGATAATCACCGCCTCTGACCATGGGTGTTGAATATTCTGAAGAACAGAATCTGCAACATAACACTTTGGTTTCAATCGGTCTCCATCTTCATACTCAATTCTGAACAGATTATGGCTGATGAGATCTACTTTGGTCGTGTCTTTCATCGGTTCTTTCCCAGCAAGAAGCTTGTCTCTGAAGGACGCATGTGGACCTGGTGAACCCTCCTTCCCATCTGGAGGATCAGGTATCATTAAGGTGTCTTCAGTAGACACCATACTCAACCTTCGAAGAAAGCAAGCACAGGATCAAGAAGATTTCTAGGCGACTTTTATTTTAAAGATGGAGTGTTATATATATATATATATATATATATATAATTTACAATCACTAATATTAATTAGAAATTTAAGTAAAAATAAAACTAATAAAAAATAAGAAAAATATTCCTAATTACCTATCCAAATCCTTACAACTTAGGAAATAAATTAAAATTTGTAAATATCCTAACTAGATCTTTAAAAGTCCTAATAAAAATTGTAAAATTTCTAGTTAGATCTTTAAATAAAATCTTAATAATATTTATAAAAATTCTAATAAGATAGCCAATAAGATATATCAAAATCCTAATCAGATATGCAATTAAAATATGTAAAATCCTCTATATCTCAGATCGTGTTATGAATATTATGATATTGACAAACTACTGCACAAGTTTTTTCAATACTCCTTTGATCCATTTTGCTTATACTTTTTGTAGTCAACTTGACTAACAATGTTAATGAGTTTTTTTTGCTAGAGCATAGGTTTCATCATCGTATTCTAAATTAGCTTACATGGCAAGGAGGTTCGGAGAATCTTCATTCCTATTATTCTAATTTCTTGATTCCTAGAAGTGTTACACCTACCACTATACAAACCTTATAAAATGTTTTAGACCCCTCAAGTATGTACCGTTTGTTTCCAGTTTCAACAGTGGAAATCTTAAACCTTAAATCTTAAACCATGGTTTTACAAAATTGATTTTAAATCACTTTCGTCCAACGTGCTTCGTAAAACGTACATCACTCATCTCAACCATTAATTTCTAAAATCAACTCTATTTAACTGCAAACCAAATAGATACTCTATCTCCAACTACCCTCCACCTTCACATTCATCATATGATTTGAGCATAAGAGTATATCTTTAGCAAGTACTACACATGTGTCTCCAAAGCAACCTCATTCCATAGCATCGTTAATGAACTACTATCTTTAGCAACTCAAGCATAAAGTTGTTCTTTCTTAATCAGTCAACCTAAGCAAAAAAAAAAAATATATATATTATTTTTTTGGTGAAAGTAGGATAAAATAAAATATGATGAACTGTATAACCACCAAACCTTTCCTTACTAAGTGGAGTTGGATGCATGGATTGGACACCATAATTCCTCGTCATGTACATCTCTTGTAATGGTTTGTCAAGCGTAGCTAGGATTGTTTCATGGAAGGAATAAAATAATATAAACATACAATAAACAATGTTAGATATATTTTAAATGATAAAAAGGTTTTTTTTTCCATAAATTGAGCTCTTCATTTTTTTATAATTCTAAAGTTATCTATTAATGCATTAACATTAAGCTTTTGAACAATTTTCCTCTCAGTATATATATAACTAAAGAATTTCTAAAAACAAGTCACATTTCATTTTATTGCAAAATCAATTTTTGACAATTTTCATTGGATAGAAATTAAGGATGGCAATTGAGCCCAAACCCTATGAGTACCCACAAAAATTACCCGCAATGGGCAGGGTAAAAATCCACAAAACGGGTATGGGCGCGGGTACGGGTAAAAGCCTGCATTTTTTCATGGGGACGGGCGTGGCTATGGGCACTTTGATGCCCAGTCCGCCAATACCCGCACTCATATGTATAATTATTTAATAAAAAATACCATATATAATTATATATAGGGATATATTGATTTTATTAAAATATCTAATATATTTATACATATTTTTAAAATTAATATATATAATATATTACAAATTAAAAATATATTTTTATAACTATCTATTTGTGTTTTTTTTCACTTTATAATATATGATTAATTAGTGTTAATGATCTATTTTTACAGATTTTGAAGAATTCTAACACATGATATCCAAGTTTATAAAATAGTGTGACGTGAAAGTATATTGTAATATTTAATAAAAATTTTGAACTTCAAATCATTGGTTGTGTTTTAAAACATTAATATATTGTGTTTCAATGTAATTAAATTGTTGTATCACTGATATTTAAAAATTATGTTTGGACGATCTTTGAGTAACTTTTTCAATTGAGATATAGTTTTCTTAAATTAATATTTTTTAGTAAGTTGTTCATTATTTACTTAATACAAGTGCGGATAACGGGCGCGGGTACGAGCATATAGGTGCCCAACGGGTATGGGGACAGACACTAAAGTTATTGCCCACACAGATACGGGCGCGAGTACGAGATTTTTTTAAAAATGCGGGGACAGGGACGGGCACTGTGGTACCCTGCCGAGGGTACCCATTGCCATCCCAAAGAGAAATGATAGAAAAAAAGGATTTCATGATCAAATTAAATAAATCATAAATAAAAAAATTTAAACTGGCTTATATTTCTTATCAAATCTTATCTTTAATTTAAATGTCATCTTATATTATTTAAATAAGGAAAAGGTAACTATTACAAAGATGAAAAGAAAATGAAAATGAGGGAAAGTTGAAACTTAATTATTTTAAAAAAATAAAGCTATAAGTAAAAGAAATATAAAGACTTAACAAAGGTCTTCCTTTACCTCTATTTAACTATCATCTATCTTGTCAACTCTCTCTTTCGATTCTCATACAAGTCTTTTCGACACATACCCAAAAACCCAAGACAAGACTTTACCATTATTTCTACAATATGTTCTATCTCAACTTTCTATTCAATGATCGATTACATTTTAATCTTATCAGTCCCGATATTTCCAACTCATATACATTTTGATGTTTTTAACAAAAAATCTGACTTTTTTTTTAAAAAAAAAAATAAATATCAATTAAGAAATACAATAATTATTTTTTTTTTTAATTTTTTTACTTGAAATTAACCAGATTGATAACATACATAACCACCAACTCATATAGAATTAACCATAAATTAATAATCTCTCACGTGTATAATAATCCTTATGATCAATTGAAATAAAATTTAAATGTTTGTCATTTTGAATAATTATTTAAAGTAACTTTGATATTAACCAATTGAGTAACTCACTTAACCACACACTAACTCACACTTAACCACATTTGGTCTTACTTGTAATTAACCAGATTGATAGCATACATAACCATCAACGTACACATAATTAACCATAAGTTCATTCTCCCTCACATATATAATAATCCTTATGATCAATAGAAATAAAAGTTAAATATTTGTCATTTTGAATAATTATTTAAAACAACTTTGATATTAACCAATTGAGCAGCTCATTTAACCACATACTAACTCACACTTAACCATCTATTGTGATACTTGCAATTATCCAGTTAGATAGAACGAATAACTATCAATGTACACATAATTAACCATAAATTTTTCGCCATCACTTATGTAATAATCCTCATGTTCATTTGAAACAAAAGTTAAAGGATTGTCAATTTGAACAATTATCTGAAGTTATTTCGATATTAACCAATTGAGCAACTCATTTAACCACATACTAACTCACACCTAACCATATTTTGTCTCACTTGTGATTAACCAATTTGATAACATAAATAACCATCAAAGTACATAGAATTAACCATAAATTCATACTCTCTCACTTATGTAATAATCCTTATGTTCAATTAAAATAAAAGTTAAATGTTTGTTAAAACGATCACTACCATAATATAGTAGTAGTAACATAGACCAAATCATTCCAAATGATCCCTTCCTATTTATTTATTCCTTTTGAAAAAAATTGTTTCTATTTATCTGTTACATTTAGAAGTTCAAACGAGTATTAATTACATTTATACTTTTACTCTTAATACGAGAGATAATAAATGAAAATGTAAATGTAAATGAATAACACAGAGAGATAAATAATATATTGAAAAAAACACAATAAATTTAATGTAAATCAACACATTTATTGTATTTCTTAATTGATATTTTTTTTAAAAAAGTTCTATTACTCTTAATTGATATTTTTTTGTGAAAAAAAAATTGTGAAAAAAAAACAGACTATTGCTATATTTTTTGTGAAAAAAAGAAGGTCTAATGTACGGAAGTGTGCACCAAATGTGCACTGTGCGGATGTGGAAAAAACTTTAATCTAATCTTATTTTGTTTTGTGTACCTAATATATATGTCGTAACAATTTTTCTTTGTGACACCACATTTACTATCTTGTTAGCTCTCAGCTTTCAAGCATTCAGTACAATATAACATTGATAGTCATTTTTTATTGCAAATTACATTCAAAGCATTCCTTCGTATCATCCACCTTACTTGAATTGTATGGTTGACATCTCCCTTTATTTTTCAATTATTTTATATGGCAGACTTAAGATACTTAAACTATGAAACTTGTGGTATCTATGTTCTCTAAGTTTCACCTTTACGTCAAGATTTAATGTGTCTTTGCTAAACTTTCATTCCATACGCGGAAAATTCTATGGTGAAGTAATGGAATAGGTAGTACATCGTGTGTCAATGGAAAATCTGCTACAGGAACAATAAAACATGGAGCTTTTTGTAGCTAAACAATTTTTTGATTTTGCAGTTAAGGGTCTATAAAAGGGCATATTTGTTGAAGAGGATTTAATTGTCTCTTATCTAAATCTTTTTTTCTTTCCATGAGGTAGCCAATCACAAACCTTCCCCCTTATTGTTCTTCGTGTTCAAATCTAATGGATTTATTATTTCAATGATAGTATGTGAACTAAATAACAAGTTTTGTTAAGGAATCAAGGTTTTTTGTCATGAAATTCAGCTTGTAAATAAATTTACACCCAAGCGATAATTTTCATAAGTAGAATATGCTAGAAGAAGACCACCGGCCAAGAATACATTTTACTCCATGTTTTTGTTTCTGCTAACATAAAAAACAAGGCCATTGACCAAACTTTCATTACTCAAAGGCTCTGAACCAAAACAATTAGAAGCAGCCACCTCTACAACTTCCTTTATCCAAACCATGAGCGAAACCATCATCATCCCCAATAATTAGCCATAGCCATGAGCTGCCCAAAATAACCACCATCGGAACCAGAGAAAGGGAGAAGAGAGAGCACTGCGCTCCACTCCACGGCGACGTTGAGCCCCGTCGGAACCAGCTCCGTCTCTAGTCAAGCGCATCATGCCCTCCGCCATCGCCTCCCCATGATGGCCACTGTTGCTTACAGTGCGCAGTCGCGCCGCTTCCACTCCTCTGCTCGCTCTGCGCACCTTTGCGCCGCTCCCACTCAGCAGCTCGCTCTGCGCGCCGTCGTGCCGCCTCAACCCCCTCACGTCGCCACCATCGTGTCACGACCGCGACCACACCTCCCCTTTCTCCTTCCCCCTCTTTCCCCCTCCCTCCTTCCCTTTCCCTTTTCAATTGTGGCGGTTGTGCCTATCGTTCCACCTCCCCTCCGGAGTACCCCCTGTCTCATGCGCCACCACTTCCTTCCATGCCATGGCACTTTTTTTCTAAGAGTGAATGTGAGCAATTGTTAACCGTATCGTGGTAGAAGGACTTTTTTGCAAAATTTGAAATCTATTAAAAACTTAAATTATCATGTTTTTGACGAGAAAACTCACTTCACACGGTGAAACATCTAACACACTACTTCAATGTAGAATTCACCCTCCATTTTACTTCTATTTAGACAAAAGTAACCTGTTTCCACAATTTGCTTCTGTATCTCTAACTTATCATTACTCTCTAACTAGAAATATATATTTTGAAAAGAAAATTGTTGAACTATCTCTTAAATATGTTCAGTATAAGTATTAAATAAATAACCCTCGGTGCACACCTTTGGTTGTAGGGATTTTTTGTATCCTAACCTTATGTTTCACACTAGTTATATATGATCCCCTCATACATATATCTTATTTCTCAAACATAAGCAATTTGAACTCTTTTCTTCTTTAGAACCTTCTAGAAAACCTCTATAGGTACTATATCATATTCCTTTTCTAAGTCAATGAAAATTGTGGGGGAGTTTTTTTTTTTTTTTCTTTCTTATATCTCCCCATAATAACTTCCATTAGGATGCCCGCCAACCTAACCCTAGACATCATCATCATTGATTTTGTATTTTCTTTATTACATTTTTCTTGCATGGACACTTTAGCCATTTTCACGTACAATTAATTATGATTATTTGTTTATATTTACATATACATCTATTTTAATATTCATTTATCTCTTACTATTGTTCTTTTATTTAAAATAAATAATATTAAAATAAATATAATGAATAAATGTATAAAAAATAATTTAAACAAAGTTATATTGTCTATATATATAAAAAATATCGCATTATCGATGTCTCAGCCGTTGGTAAAAGCATTATCTCCATTAATCAATGTTTTAAAAATCGGACGGGTAATTGAACGGTTAAGGCACTTGTTCACAATTCAACGGTTCAACCTTGGTTGTACCAATTTTAATTTAATATATTTTTTAATATTATATATAATATTTTAATTAATAAAATAACAAAAAATTATAAGAAATTAAGATATATACAATTGCAAATCAGTATAAATAACCTTATAATAATGTTTATAAGACAAAAAAATTAATAATGATTAGTAAAATAATAGATATCTATGTGTAATCCTTAAATATATTTCTTTATTTATCTTAAAAATATTTTAGATTAAATAAAAAATAAAAAAAAATTAAAAATTTATATTTTTTTGAAAAGGACCGATTCAACCGGTTTTCTGACACTAATTTTTAACCGGTTTTTTACCAGTTCTTGACCGGTTTACACTGGTTCTGAGATCCTCCGATTTTCTGGGTTGAAGGACTGGTCACCAGCCGGTTCCCGATCAAACTGGTCGAACCGGCTGGTTTTAAAAACAATGCCATTAATGGTTGGCAATCGATATGAGCGAAAAAAAAATTCCTATGACTTATTGTTGGTGTCCTGGACCAACTTCTGTCCTGCTTGCACTGACATTGTTCCGGGTTAGTCCCTTGATCAGACCTGTTATGACCGATGTCCACCGACGTCTATCTGGGCTTAGTCCTGTTCTGGACCGGCATCCGGCATACATACGCCTCATGTTGTAACATCCCACTGTTAGATACTTTAATTTATAGGAAATTCATAACCTGAATATGATGAAGTAAGAAATTGATATGGAGAAGCATAAGAGGCAAAAATCAGGGTCTCATGCATCAGGGTTTTCGCTCAAGCGAGTAGGTCTCGCTCAAGCGAATTATGCAGCAAAACTATAGGATTCTGGTTCTGCAAGTCTCGCTCAAGCGAGATACAGGACACAAAATGTGTTGCTCTCTGGATGATTTTCGCTCAAGCTAGCAGTTCTCGCTTAAGCGAAAATATTCCAGAGAGAGTGTATTTTCGTGGGCATTCTCGCTCAAGTTAAATGGTCTCGCTTGAGCTAGAATGACCATCTCGCTCAAGCTAGAATCTTGCTTGAGCAAGAAGACGATTACAACATTTTTAAAACACGATTGCAGGCAGTTTCCCACTCAGTTTCTTTTCCCTTTTTCATTCTTCCAGAGAGAGAAAGAGAGGTTTTAGTGAGGGAATGCCCCAGTGAAGGTCAAGAACGATTTCTACTCATCCAAGATCAAGTCCCCCATTAATCTACTCACCTCCAATGCTTCCTATCTTCCGTTCGTTCTTCGTTTTCTCGAACCTCAGGTAGGTGTGATTGTCTATTTCTTTGCTGTTTGAATTTCAGAGCACAATCCCCTATCTTTCTTTCCCTTTCTTTCATTGAATCATGATGTGTATGTTAGGTAATGTTAATGTGATGGTTGTTTGGTATATGATTTACGTGAACCATAGGGTGGGAGACTTAGACGAGTATGTGTAGCGATCTTTAAGCATGTTCATATATGATCATAGGCCTTTGGCCATCACAGTTATGCATTATGAGTTAATTATCACAGGGCTTACAGCCACTTTAGAGCCTCCGGGATAATTCAGGGGTCTTCGGGCAATCATGTTTAAGCAAGACGAGGCGACTCATCGACCTATCGGCCAAGGGGAAGATGGGAGACCCTCAATCATGATAATAAATCAAGTTATATGTACATCTTATTCAGATAAAACTTAATCTCAGGTTTCCCTGGACGATGGTCCTTGGATTCATGGTCGGGCGCTCAATCACAGTCATGTTACAGTAAAAAGACCCCGGGTGTCGGGTTACAACACTTCACAGACAAGCATTTATCAGCTTTATTATTATTGTTGTGTTGTGTTTGATTAATGTAAAGTTTTTGTTTGATTATAATAGTTGTTTGAGAAGCATGATAATTGCCTGTATGTTCCCCTGGAGTGTCGTTGTTCATGCCCACCGGGACGTTGGTCTCACCCCATTCCGTGGAAACAATATTTCAGTTGTGCAGGATACTCCTCAGGATGGAGATGATCAGTAGGAGCTGTATGGCATGGATAGTTTAGTGCTTTGTTATGTTCTAAGTACTTAGATACTTGTTATGTTTTGTTGAATAATTGTATCGACTGGAGCCTGTGTGGCGAGTATAGATTATGGTTATTTCTTTGTTCATGTATGAAATGTTTGGAGCTTTAGTAAGTGTTCGATTACTTAAGCGAATGATGTGTATGCCGATACGCGAAATGAACGAAATGATTTCACGAATTTGGAAATAGTGCTTCAAACAGGCATTATTTCTGAATTTAGAAATTAGGACGTTACACATGTCGTTTCCGTTACAGGTCAACCGAAGCTGGATTACGATACAGGCACCTACCGGCATAGGGGGCATGCCGACATCCACCTCATGGATTGACTTAACTGCATATGGATAACAAGTATGAACTATGTTCTAGACCGACATCCGGCTTGTAAGTGTCGACAACCACCTCACGGATTTACTTGTATAAGTACAACAAGCGAATATGGACTCTAACTGACATGGAACGACATCTGGACATATGTGTCTTAGGGCGCGTGAGTCCACCTTAATTCAGGCGCGTTGTGCTCCTATTAAATTACCGTTACAACTGCCAAACAGAATTTCCCGCCTTTTACTTGCATATAAATAAGGTCGAGTAAGCCGAAACCAGGTACATTATTCTAACTATTACACAAACCCTATCTGCTACACATGCTGACTTGAGCGTCAGAGTGTCTGCAGGTACACCACCATCGGAGTCTGACGTCAACCGCCGTGGACAACCAACTTCTCACCGGAAACCACCGTTCGAAGGATCACACCTGAACATTGGCGCCGTCTGTGGGAACGACTATTGTTTTCTGCCACCTCTACTACCTGCTAATATGGTTGATACCCGCGCTAACTCCGTCGCTGGCACTAGCCGCGACCGTTCCCTTGACGCTAATGCCGCTGATGTGGCAGCCGCCGCCGCCGCCCAGCTTGCTGCTTCCCAATGTGGCCGACCATCTGAAACAATTGCTGCTAAAGATGAATCCGCCGCCACAGCGGCCACACAAGCTATTGTTGTGTACCGTAAAACGCCTCCCAGGCGCGAAATTGCCATCACTAACAATCGGCCACCTCCCACTCCTCCGTTGCGGGTCAATAAGCAACCCTCCGGCTCCATGCCACAAAGCCAACTTTCATGTCAAGAACTGCTATCTCTTATCAACAAACATGATTCTTTGTTGCAAGATTATGCCCAATGCCTTTCTAAGCTCGAGGTAGAGCATCTTCGTCTCTCGGCCCAGATAGTTACTCAAGAAACTCCTCAACCGCGTCCTCAGCCGCTGGTTCTGCCAACCCACTCTCACAATTCCGCAGAACCAAGAAATTCTCCAAGAAGGGAATCGATGAATGGGGAACCTCGTCCTTCGCAGGTTCACCCAAGACCATCCCGAGAACGCCGCTCGTCGTCGACCGCATCCGTCCATTAAGTATCCCCCGCACAGTCGCATCATAGGCCTCCGCCATCCGCCGTGTACCGTGACCGCCATGAAGACCACCAGCTTGATTTCTATACTAATGATGATGTTATCCAGGCCGTTGTGCCATTTTCTTATAGAATAATGCTTTTTCCTATTGATCGTAGGTTCGAAAAACTCTGAGTTTCTGAGCATTATGATGGTACCAGAGACCCGCTGGAACACCTGGATGTATATGAGTCCGCCATGTCAATCAGGGGACCCACTGGACCTATCGTGTTTCGGGTATTTCCATTATAACTTAAGAAGACTACTTTGCGTTGGTTTCAATCCTTGCCGCCCAGATCCGTCAACAACTAGGCCAAGTTGCACGGCAAATTCATTACTAGCTTCACTACAAGCAAGGTCCAACCCAAGACAGAAGCAAGCTTAAAACAGATCTGCCAGGGGCTGACCGAAACCCTCCGAGATTATATCAGTAGATTTACCAAGGAAGTCCTCTTGGTGCAAGGGATTCAGCCCGGGGTGCAACTCATGCTGGCCAAGGATGGCCTCATGCCGCATTCTCCATTTTGGATTGATTTATCCAAAAAGAAACCTCCTACTATGGAAGATTTTCTGAGAAGGGCCGAGGAGTACATCAGCCTCGAGGATGAGGAATTGGCATTGAAGCTGGAGGATTCCACTGCACAGGCCGAGATCAGCCGCGATACGAACATTCTCTATGAATTGGGGGATTTTGCCATTTCGGGATCACGCCGGGATGCGGACATTCTTTATGAAGTGGGGCATTTAGCCATTTTGGGATCACGCCAAGATCAACCGGGATACTGACATTCTCTATAAAGAGGTGGATTTAGCTATTTCGAGATCATGTCGAGATCAATCGAGATTATAAAACTCATCATGATTAATACCATAGTCGCACGCTGTAAGTTGCCGACATCCGACGTCGACTACTGAAGTTTGATATTGGAAAATACATTGTTTCGTGTACATAACCTGTTACACCATGGATTGATGGGGTGCGTATATACTCTACCGTCATCTTAATGGTTTAAGCAACTAATTAGTCGGGGTCCCCACCCCTGGAACTCAAAACTCGGTTGAGTCACGCTGACATTTCGGGTTAGCCAACGTACATGTTGTACACATATTTTCTTATGAAATACATAGTTTTTCTGTGTCATTGCAGGAATTACCTATCGGACCTCGTTCCTTGACAGTCGAACTTAGTTCCTTAACACCCCAGATTAATGCTCATCTTGGACTAAGTTCCTCAATAGTCGGACAGAGTTCCTAGACATGTCAGATTCTTCCCAATCCTCGTGGTCGGACATAGTTCCATGACACCTTGGATTGTTCCTCATCTCAGACTAGTTCCTTGATACCTCAGATTTCTTCTCAATCTCGATTATCGGACTAAATTCCATGACACCTTAGATTTCTTCTCAGTCTCGGTTGCCGAACTGAGTTCCTTGATGCCTTGGATTTCTTCTCAATCTCGGTAGCCGGACTAAGTTCCTTGACACCTCAAATTTCTTCTCAATCTCGGTTACCGGACTTAGTTCCTTGATACCTCATATTTCTTCTCAGTCTCGGTTGCTGAACTAAGTTCCTTGACACCTCAGATTTCTTCTCAATCTCGATTATCGGACAAAGTTCCTTGACGCCTTGGATTTCTTCTCAATCTCGGTAGCTGGACTAAATTCCTTGACACCTCAGATTTCTTCTCAATCTCGGTTGCCGGACTTAGTTCATTGACACCTCAGATTTCTTCTCAATCTCGGTTGCCGGACTAAGTTCCTTGACACCTCAGATTTCTTCTTAATCTCGGTTGCTGGACTTAGTTCCTTGACACCTCAGATTTCTTCTCAGTCTCGGTTGCCGGACTGAGTTCCTTGACGCATCGGATTTGTCATCATTCACTTATAGTCGAACTTAGCTCTTTGACACCATTAGTGAGGTATATTCAGACATGATGTTCGGACTTAGTTCCTAGAAAAGGTACAGAGTAATCAAGGATTTCCTTTTATGACGGTTTACCACCAGAATAACAAGGAAATATCCTACATGCGCCCCCAATTGCGGTTAATACCTGATGCTGGGATTTGAAGGGAACCCGAAACCGGCAATGTCCGAGGTCCCGACGTGCGCAACTATGTAAAAACAAACAATCATGGGCACTATCGCGTGCCACTCAAGAGTATTGCCAAAAGAGCGTTACAAAAAAAGAAACGGAGAATCATTTACATAATTAACCGGCACTCCGACCCTTCTTGGTTTGGCGACATCAAGACACGCATCACTTCGAGTAACAACAGTTACTCGAAGAATACTAAAAGTTGCTAGCCTATGTCGCCATATACCTGGCAAGTTACATATTCAACTTACGGTGAATATACGACTTGGGGGGAAACTATTCTGGACCAACTTCTGGCCTGCTTGTGCCGACATTGTTTCGGGCTCAGTCCCTTGATCAAACCTGTTAAGACCGATGTCCGCTGACATCTATCTGGGCTTAGTCTTGTTCTGGACCGGCATCCGGCATACATACGCCTCATGCAGTTTCCGTTATGGGTCAACCGAATCTGACTTACGATACAGGCGCCTACCGGCATAAGGGGCATGCCGACATCCACCTCATGGATTGACTTAACTGCATATGGATAACAAGTATGAACTATGTTCTAGACCGGCATCCAGCTTATAAGTGTCGACATCCACCTCACGGATTTACTTGTATAAGTACAACAAGTGAATATGGACTCTAACCGACATGGAATGACATCCGGACATATGTGTCTTGGGGCGCGTGAGTCCACCTTAATTCAGGCGCGTTGTGCTCCTATTAAATTACTGATACAACTGCCTAACAGAATTTCCCGCCTTTTACCTGCTGATAAGTGCCTGATTTCAGTAAAATCTTGTGTTGCATGTGGGCACTTATCCACTGAATTATGCTAATTTGATAGCAATTTCACCCAATTTTAGGATATTGTAAAGTTAGATGCCTATTCTGGGATGTCTATGATAATTGAAGGCATTTAATCCCAATTTTTGTGAATTCCAAGGCATAAAAGACAAGAGATGGAAGAATGAGCAAAGCCAAGAGCAAAGGAGCAGAACAAGGAAGATTGCCTCTGCTTCCTGCGCTCAGCTTGCGCTTCGAGCACAGTTGAAGCGCAGGATCATCAATTGTTGGGTGCTTCTGCTTCCTACGCTCAGCTTGCGCTCTGAGCGCAGCTTGAGCGTAGGTTTCACAGACTTGTTCGATCTCCCTCTATTTCGTTCGCTCAGGTTGCGCTTAGAGCGCCCGGAGCGCAGGATCACTTATCCTAGCTCATTTATCAGCCGCTAGGGGAATGGAAAAAAGGTGGATTCAGACGGAGAAAAAGAGAACTAACGCTGGAGAGAGAAGGAGAAGACCGAAGCTGCTGGGAAGCGCCGGAAGTCATTTTCTTGTCTTGTCTTTGGGTTGTAAGTGCTACCATGAGTACCTAAGCTTTTATTGTGGGATTCAATGTAATCGATTCAAACTCAGATGTATTTTGCTTTCATATATATATAGAAATTCTGTTTCTTTTCAATATTGGCATTTTCGTTCTACTCTTAATGCTTGATTCTATTAACTCCGTAGCGATCTTGATTTTGACTTCTTGAAGTAGCAGGAACGTATTTCGGAAATCCGATTTGGACGATAATGCTCGATAGGTCGAAACGCTAGGAATAGCTTTCGATATATCGATAGCTATAAAACATCTTTTCTTAATGATAGGCAATCTGTTAAACATCTGATGGATCGGTATTTAGGGGATTATCCTAAGGATTTCACATTGGAGGAATCAGTGTGAATGATTTTAGCTTGTGCTTCAATATTGTTTAGTTCGAAAACTATAGGTTTATGATTCCCAAAATACAGAAGAGTGTGATAGATTGAGTTCAATCCCCAATCTTCCAACTGAATATCTTTTACACTTGTTGTTTTCTTTTAGATTTTGTATGCAAATCATAATTTTCATCACAAATCAACATGAACCAAATATCTTCATTTGTACATATACTTAGTGAGTTTGTTTATTAAGAATTTAATTGAAGTTTGTTCCTCGTGGGTTCGACATTCTTACTTAAAAACTATTATACTATTGTGACATTGGTACGCTTGCCAACACCGCAACAAGTATTTTTGGCGCCGTTGCCGGAGAACGGTGTCTCAATTGAAATTCTTAGTTCAACTCATTAGATTGTAATTAACTTTCTTCTTTTTGTAATTAATTTCATTTAGATTTATTCTCTTTTATGCTAATCCTTGAGCAAGTTGTTTGTGATTTATGTTATTGCGAGGCCACAGTTCTGACGACGGCTTGCAATTTGATCCTGAAATAGAAAAGACAGCTCGAAGAAATAGAAGCAAAACCAAGAGAAGGAAGCAAGGACAAAGGCAAGGAGAATCATCAAATAATCCTAACACAATTGTTCAAGCCAATCCAGAACCGGAAGTGTTAGTGCATATTGAACGACCAATCATGGCTGAGGAACAATGAAATCTCCCTCCCCCAAGAAGAACATTAGGAGAGTATGTTATGTAGCAAGAGCCGAGACATTTCTCGAGCATTGCAATTCCAGCAACCACAAGATCATTGGAGATGAAGCCAACTTTTCTAAGCCTGATCAACACTCATCAGTTCACGGGAATGGATCATGGAGATCCATATACCCATCTCTCTACTTTCTATGAATTAATAGGAACTATGGGTTTTGATGAAGGAGACATGGAAGTTGTATACTTACGTTTATTTCCTTTTTCTTTGGCAGGGAAGGCTAGAGAGTGGCTAAAATCTCATCCTAATCAGAGTTTGACAAGCTGGAGTATTGTAGAGGAGAAATTCTCGAACCGATTCTTTCCACCCTCTCGATACATCAAGGCAAAATCCGATATTTCCATTTTCAGGAAAGGACCAGATGAGCCATTCTGTGAAGCCTGGGAGAGATTTAAATCCTTGTTGAGGAGATGTCCGAATCATGGGTTTAAGCATATAGCCCAGCTCAATATCTTTTGCAATGGTTTGAGGCCTGACACAAAGATGATCATGGATGCTACAGTAGGAGGAACCATGATGGTTGTGGATGTTGAGCAAGCCACAAGAATTATTGATGTGTTGGCATCCACTAACCAACAAGTTCAACATGGAAGGCAAGTCATTCAGAAGAAAGGAGTGCTTGATTTGAGCACTAATGATGCAATCTTGGCTCAAAACAAGATTCTTACTCAACAGATTGAGGCACTCATTGCCCCTGATTGGAATTTAGAGTTTGAATTAATGTGTGATGCTAGTGATTATGCTGTAGGGTGATAAGTGCAAAATATATGACAATTTCTTGTATAATTAGTGCACTTATCAAGGGTAAAATAGTAAATTTATTCCCCAAATTACCTTTTTTTAGTAATAATTGCATATATTATGATTATTTAATTCAAATTTGAATTTGATGCTATTTTAATAGAAAATCTGTTGATTTTGCAGATAAAAGAGGAAGTTTTAAAAAGAGAAACAAGATAACATATATTTGAAGAGAAAATCTGTAGATGAGATTTTCAATGGAAGCAGATCAAGATAAAATCTGCAGTCATTTAAACAAGGATTTTGAAGATAAATTATCAATTTGAATTTGAATATCAAATCAGTACAAGATCAAGCTAAAAAGAGGGAAATAAGGAAAGTAAAGCAAACAAGGATAAGATCAGGAAGAGATCAAGCTGAAAAAGAGGAAATCAGGGAAAGCTGGAACGTGAATCTCGCTCCACCTGCGCTGAGCGTAGGTGGAGCGCAACAATTAAAATACTCTCTGGATCCTGCGCTTCATATGCGTTGAGCATAGGTTGAAGCGCAGGAATACGGGATCAGTTTTTCAAAGGATTTCAAATCAGATTCCTTCCTGATTTGAAATAGCTTTCCAACTTCTATTTAAAGGAACCTTTTGCGTAGATCAAAGAGAGAAGAGAAGGAGAGACGACAGAGCAGAAGCTAGGGCTGAAGAAAAGTGTGACAGTTTCTTTGTTGGGTTGTAATGGATACCAGGCGTAGCTAAACTCTCCAATAGGATTTAAATTTGTTCTTACTGATATTTGGTCATATTTTCTACTATCTTAGCTAGTATGGGGTCAGCAGGTTCTACTATCTCTCAGAAGCATGGTCTAATTCTAAAAAGAAGCCCAAATGGTTGAAGTCATTTCACACTACAGATTGTTCCAAGGCAATATTATGGGGAGGTTTATTGGCCAAAGAAAGGAAGGGTGCAACACACAAGCTAACAAAAGATTCCAGTGTCAACCACCTTCAGGGAACAGGCGTCAAGCTATATGACGTTACACGAGCGCTTCCTGGGAGGTAACCCAGAGATTTTTAAGTTTTTAATTGTTTTCAGCTTTGTTTTCTTTTGTTTTGTTTGTTAATTAGGATTTTTCATTTTTTAGGATTTAGGAAATTTTCAAAATTGATTGGAATAAGTTTGTGGAAAATAAAATTTTTAAACAATAGGAAGTAGCAGAAAACTTGACTGAAAATTGCAAAGTTTCATTTTGTTTTCTGCGCTTCACCTGCGCTGAACGCAGGTAAAGCGCATAATTGCAATTTTAGTCACTGTTTTCTGCGCTTCACTTGCGCTAAGCGCAATTGGAGCGCAGGTACGCGTTGTTGCTCAAATTGAACTAAAAAACAGGGGGAAGTAATTCGTTCTTCCTCCATTGTTTTCTCTTATACCGACTCTCTACTTCCTAAACCCTTCTTTTCACTTTTTACACTCACAAACCTCCATCAATTTTGAAACTTTCAAGTTTCAGGTATGTTTTCTTTAATTTTCACCAATTGAAATCTTCATTTACTTTGTTTTTATGGTTTGAACTTTAGGATAGCAACCTTAGGATTGTGAATGTGTATATTGTTGATAATTGCTATCATGGATGTGATGTGGAATATGAAGAACAATTTTTCTATTGAAATGCTCTTTGTTTTGTGAGTTATTGAATTTGAAAGTGTTATGCTCTGTTTCTTTCAAAAATTTTGAACTTTCACTTTCCATGGATTGATTGAATGCTTGCAAAACAAATGGGTATTTTTGTTTTTAGGAAGCCATTACCAAGTGCAATGAAATTTTGTTGTGAAGAGATTAATTCTTTTGAAAGCATTTTGAATTATGCATGCAAAATTGGTTAATGATAGGCTTCCATGTTCTTCATGAATTGGTTTTTGCAATAAGGCATCATTGAAATAAATTTGTTTTTAGCAACTAATTGTTGTTATTTGACTTTGCAAATGCCTAGGATTAAATACATTGCTGGCCTTTCTCGTGGCTATAACTCACGAAGAAAAGGTATGGGGAATAGGGTCAGAGATGAACCCCATTATGATCCCATGAGATTCAAGAGTGCACAGGTTACTGCAAAGTATAAAGCTCATAAATCATGCAACTTTGTGTTGACAAGACCAGTTGACCTCAAACCAATCAGGAGTTACCAGACCCATACCCATGCATGTTGCTTGAAGAGTTCCGGATATTCTTGCAGTGACCTGGGGACAGGCCTATTCATCAAGGGGAAGGTGGAGCAGCAGTAGCTGGAGAGCAGGACAAGGACTTACAAGATACAGAGGATGAAGATCGATACTGGTGTTTTTCTTTCTTTTTATTTTCTATTTTCTTAATTTTTTTTAGTTAATTAGGATTTTTGTTTTGTATTTCAATTTTTTTTAAGACTTTAGTAATTAGGGATTTAAGGAATTAATTTTAAAATCTCAAAGCTAGGCAGTCTAACTAACTGAATTAGGAAAGAAATAGGAATTTTGTGATTAAATCCTTAAGCAGTTAGGATTAGGATATTATGCAGGAAAATATATCAGAGTAGTTAATTAATTTCAATAAGTGCTTTATCAAGGAAATTAGCCAAAATCCGGTGAGTTGTGACACCAAACATTGAATTGAGAGTTTTCACCGCTGCTTGTCAACTGCTATTGCTGGAGTTTTTGGATTTTATTCTGCACATGAAAAAATATGGAAGTGATAAAGGCAAAATTTTGTGATTAAATTATTTGCTCAGTGCCAAAAAGCCAACCTTTGAAAAAAAATTCTAATTTTTTTGGTAACCCATTTGAGCCTCAATGTTTCTTCTTATGCACCTCAGCCAAAATTAATGTCTATATCATGTCCCTTACACACTTGGGATAGAGAGCAAAGGTGCAATCTGATAAAATGGGAGAACTGGTTGGTTACTTGAAAGTTGAAGAAATACAAAGAGCAGGCACAAGAAAGCAAAAGAGGATCACTCCCTCAAAAATCAAAAGAAAAAGAGAATAAAAATGAATAAGTTAGGGGGAGTGAATCATCATAAGAGGTCAGCTGAATGATACAAATCAAGAATGAAGTGGAGAATGGAGAGAAATTTCAAGTCAAGAAAAATTCAAAGATGCTCTCTATTCCAGTGTTTTCTTGCATACCCAGAAAAACCATGATTTCTTGATAGCCCAGCCTCATTAGAACCAAGAAAATACCTTTTGATCCATAATCTTCCATGTGCATGTTTAGAAACCAGAAACGACTATCAAATTTAGTTGTTCAACTGCTGTGAAAATTAAGGGAAACACTTACCCGTGAGAATGAGAGAATTCCTTGATTTATCACTTATTGTTTTGATTGTTATTTCTGAAAAAGTTTGAATATGTTTTTATCCTGTTTTGATTGGGTCTTGGTAATTTCACTTGATTCTGATTTTCAATCTGATATTTGGAAAGTGACAGCTGCCTAGCAAAGAGGTGATGAAATTTTTTCCTTAATTTTTGAGAATCTTAACAGGGGATTGAATCCATTTTGATTGCAAAAGGTTTTCTTGCTTGAGGACAAGCAAGAAGCTAAGTTGGGGGGAATTTGATAAGTGCAAAATATATGATAATTTCTTGTATAATTAGTGCACTTATCAAGGGTAAAATAATAAATTTATTCCCCAAATTACTTATTTTTAGTAATAATTGCATAAATTGTGATTATTTATTCAAATTTGAATTTGATGCTATTTTAATAGAAAATATGTTGATTTTGCAGATAGAAGAGGAAATTTTAAAAAGAGAAACAAGATAGCATCTATTTGAAGAGAAAATCTGTAGATGAGATTCTAAATGGCAGCAGATCAAGATAAAATCCGTAGTCATTTAAACAGGGATTCTGAAGATAAATTCTCAATTTAAATTTGAATATCAAATCAGTACAAGATCAAGCTAAAAAGAGGGAAATAAGGAAAGCAAAGCAAACAAGGATAAGATCAGGAAGAGATCAAGATGAAAAAGAGGAAGTCAGGGAAAGCTGGAACGTGAATCTCGCTCCACCTGCACTGAGCATAGGTGGAGCGCAGCAATTAAAATATTCCCTGGATCCTGCGCTTCATATGCACTGAGCGTAGGTTGAAGAGCAGGAATACGGGATCAGTTTTTCAAAGGATTTCAAATTAGATTCCTTCCAGATTTTAGATGGCTTTCCAACTTCTATTTAAAGGAACCTTTTGCATAGATCAAAGAGAGCATAGAAGGAGAGACGACAGAGCAGAAGCTAGGGCTGAAGAAAAGTGTGATAGTTTCTTTGTTGGGTTGTAATGGCTACCAGGCGTAGCTAAACTCTCCAATAGGATTGAATGTAGTTGATTCAATCCCCAATTGTATGTGGATTTTCCTTATTATTTATGAATCCCTATTTTTATAATATCGATATTTTTATACTTTGCTTAATGCGTAACTTCCGCCTGTGTGCCGGAGTTATAGGTTGGTTTTATGGGGCGCATTCGAGAGGTGGTTCTATAGAACCAATAGCGAGTTTGGGGGAGCCTAGAGATAGGAAACTTGAACTCTGATTGGTAAAAATATTCATAGTAGTCACTGTAGAGACCAGGGCGAATTGATAGTTTTAACAAACGGAAAAGTAGATCTTTAAAGCCGGGGTAATTTGTCGCTTGGGAGAACACGCATGAATTATTTCTGAGTATTTTATCACTGTGGAGACCAAGGTAAAATAATATAGTTTGGCTAGGGTATCATAATTATATATTCATAAATAATATTGAGGATCACATACGAAAGGGGTGCGAAGAAACGAAGTTCAATCCTAGTCCAAGTAACTGTTTCTATCTATCTCACCTTGTTCCCTGTTTTTATTTTATTGCAATTCTCAACAACCCAAAAATTATACGCTCTTACTTGATAGTTGTGACCACTGATCTTTATAAATTGAACCGTTCCCTGGGATACAATGCTCTTACTTACTATTATACTGCTGGGATTTTGGTACGCTTGCCAGATTCTCAACATAGGGGCAGTGTTAGGACAACAAAGAGCTAAAATTTTCCATGCTATACACTATGCCAGCAAGGTTTTGAATGAAGCTCAAGTAAATTATGCAACTACTGAAAAAGAGCTTTTGGAAATAGTGTATGCATTGGAAAAGTTTAGATTTTATTTGATCAGCTCAAAAGTAATTGTGTACACTAATCATGCTGCTATCAAATACTTGCTAAATAAACCTGATTCTAAGCCAAGACTAATCAGATGGATTTTATTGATGCGGGAATTTGATTTGGAAATCAAAGACAAGAAAGGAAGTGAAAATCAAGTGGTTGATCACTTGTCCAGACTAGTCAACGAAAAGGTGACTGAACATGAGTCTGAAGTCAGAGAAGAATTCCCTGGTGAAAAATTGTTATCGTTGGAGGAAATACCTTGGTTTGCAAATATGTCTAATTTCAAGGCCGTTGGGGTAATTCCTGAAGATTTAAATTGGCACCAAAGAAAGAAGTTCTTCAAAGATGTTACTCACCATGTGTGGGATGACCCTTACTTATTCAAGATTGGAGCTGACAATTTGCTAAGAAGATGTGTAAGTGATAAGGAGGCCAAAGACATTCTTTGGCATTGTCATAGCTCCCCATATGGAGGTCACTATAATGGAGAGAGAGCTGCTGCAAAGGTTCTCCAATCTGGTTTCTTTTGGACAACAATCTTCAAAGATGCCCACTTCTATGTGCAGCAATGCAACAATTGTCAAAGGTCTAGAGGCATCTCCAAAAGACATGAAATGCCTCTGAATAGCATTCTAGAGGTGGAAATTTTTTATTGTTGGGGTATTGACTTTGTAGGGCCTCTACCACTTTCTTTTGAGAATGAGTATATTTTGGTAGTTGTGGATTATGTGTTCAAATGGGTTGAAGCCATTACAAGTGCAAAAGCTGATGCAAAAACTATGGTGAAGTTTCTGAAGAAGAACATTTTCTGTAGGTTTGGCTCACCAAGTGTTTTGATCAGTGATGGTGGCTCACATTTTTGCAATTCACAGCTACAAAAGATTTTGGAACACTATGGGGTAAGACACAAGGTTGCATCACCGTACCACCCTCAAACAAATGGCCAAGTTGAAGTTTCTAACAGGGAGATCAAGAGAATTCTTGAGAAGACAATGAGCTCTTCTAGGAAGGATTGGTCAATCAAATTGGATGAAGCCTTGTGGGCATATAGAACTGCATTCAAAACTTGAACAGCCTTATCCCCATTTCAGTTAGTATATGGTAAGTCATGTCACTTACTGGTGGAGTTAGAACACAAGACATATTGGGCCTTGAAGTTTCTGAATTTTGATCCACAAGCAGCTGGTGAAAAGAGGAAATTTCAGTTGAATGAATTGGAAGAAATGAGGCTCAATACTTATGAGTCCTAAAAAATCTACAAGGAGAAAGTCAAGACTTTTCATGAAAAGAAAATCATTAAGAGAAAGTTCTATCCTGGCCAATCTGTGCTACTGTTCAATTCTAGGCTAAAATTGTTCCCTGGAAAGCTCAAATCAAAATGGTCAGGGCCATTTCTTATCAAAGAAGTCAAGCCTTATGGATGGTCCAAACCAAAGTAACAGCAAGCCTTAACCCTACAAGGCTAAACAAAGGCAAGAGGGCTAGGACTGACTCTTCTCCACCGGAACCACCCTTTGATGCGAAGAAATTCAAGGATGCTAAGGCTCAAGAGAAGTATCAGTATATCAAGAACTATAAATTTATCGTGGAAAGACGGGTTGATCTGTGGCCTGAAGAGTTTAAGGAGTTCAACTCCAAGATCACTAGGAGGCAGTGGCGAAGGGTAGCAGAGCATGATCCATTTTTCGAACCTGAAGTGGTCCGCGAGTTCTATGCTAATGATGCAGGCAAGGAAGGAGGACTCGTGGACAAGAGGTCCAAGGTTAGAGGAAAATGGGTTGCCTACGACCGTCACACCATCAATGAATTTCTAGGCAACCCATTCCACTCCACTAATGCTCTAAAATGTCAGTACAAGTTACTGATGCGGGAAATTGACCCTTATAGGGAGATAGAGAAAGACACTCGCACCAGTCAATACCTCTGTCTGCCTGGGCGTACCTTTGAGATCAATGATTATGATGAGGCAACATGAATCAAGAGGAAGGACTTGAGAGGTATAAGTCAGATGTGGATTGTCCTTCTTTTGGCCAATGTGAGGGCAAACAATCATGTATCTGACATAACCATGGAGACAACTCACCTCATCTATTGCATCCTCACTGCTAGGGATGTAGACGTAGCTCGGATTATATTAGAGAAGCTCCATGTGTTTATTCGCACAACAGTGGAGCGCCGCAGTGACCGCTCAAAATTCTGCCTTGGTTTCCCTGCACTTATCACTGCCTTGTGCAAATATCAAGGGGTGGATGTGAACCCCACTGCTCCCATCAGGTCTCCTATCATCAGGAGGTACATAGAGCGCAATTGTTTTTCACCTGAGGAACGGGACTAACCTCAACCAGAGAGAGTACAGCAAGAACCAATCCGACAAGAGCAAGCCCACCACCACTCATCACCACAGCAACCACAACAAGCCCCACACCACCAACAAGATGACATGCAGTCTTTGATCTTAGAAGAACTTAGAAGAATGAATTCTTCTATGAATTCCTCTATGGCACGCATGCAAATCTCCTTAGATCATCTGCACCTTCAGCAGAGCTGCAAACAAAGGGGCATAATGTATCTCCACCAGGCCCTTCATGATGGGGTGCCAGCTGGGCAACCCAACCCTTGGATGTCCCCTGAGCAATTCACTGCTTTCATCTCATGGCCTGGGGACAGGCCTGATTTTTCGTGGGGGAGTGGAGCTGCTGGAGCTTATCCTGGAGCAGCTGCTGATGCCAATGTTGGAGATGAAAATGATGAAGATTTTGAGCAAGATATTGATAGATTCATTTGAGGGGAGTGATATTACCCTCTACTTGAACTGATTTCACCTTTTGTGTTTTTGTTGCTATGTTGTTTAGTCGTAGTTGCTTCAAATACTTTTTACTTTGGTGTTTTTGTTGTGGTACTTTATTGCAGTAGAGTTAGTTATTTCAATTTCGTTTAGCTATATCTCTTAGTAACTGGGTTAGTTGTAAATAACAGTTAGTATGTCAAACTTTTTGAGATTTAGCAAAAAAAAAATTCTTGAGAAAAACAAGTTGAAGAGAAATCAAATTTCAGTAAGTGTTCAAATCCTAAGAGCTTAATGAACCAAGGAAAGATGAGAAAAAGGAAAATTGTGGTTGAATTCATAATCAAATAGGATTAGGATATTAGTGCATAATAATCAATCAAGACAATTAATTGCAACAATAGGTGATGTGATCAAGGAAATGAGCCAGAAAGCCAGTGAGTGTGTGAACCCTTAAACAGGTTGTGAGTTTCATTGTTAATTGTCAGTTGATATTGCTTGAGTTTTTGTTTCAATTGCTACACATAAGAAGCACGGAAATGATTAAGGCAATTTTTGTTGAGTGTGAATAACTCAGTGCCAAACAACTAACCTGTAAATACTTATCCTTTGTTGATAGCCCATTAGAGCCTGATAGTTTTTAAATTTTGCACCCTAACCTTAACTATAATTTTGATCCTTTCCCTTTTCACACTTAGGGATAGAGAGCATATGTGCTTTTTATTCAACAAAAATGGGATTGGGTTGGTAGAGTTGTACTTTGGAAAAGAAAAGTGTTGAGTAATGTGATTCACTCCTTAGTATTGAAAAAAAAAGGGGAGTGAATTACAATTGAAAAAGAAAAATACTGTGTATTGAGGCATTGGAAGCCAAGAGTGAGGTAATGAATTGAGAGTAGAAATGGGAATGGGTTTAAAATGTAGTTATTCTCTCTTTTCTAAACTTGTGTTTTTGTTATCCTGAAAAACCATAATTCTTAAAAGCCAAGCCTCATTATAACCTTCCAAAGACCTTAAGACCCATGCTGATTGTGTGTTTGTTATTGGATTGAAGATGACTGACAATTTTGATTTGTTCAATTTCAGTGAAAAATGAGAGAAACACTCACCGGTGAGACTTAAGAGAGAAATTTCCTTGATTAGAATCAGTTTTTTGTTACAATTGCTTCTCTTGAAAATTGATTTCACTTCTATCCTACTTGTATTTGACATTGGAATTTCCACCCGTTCAGATTTTGGTATGCCGTTTGGAACATGAAGTTGTCTGGATAATAGAACCATGAGATTGATTTCTAAATAACCAGTTTCAGAATTGACAATAGAAAGTTAAGTTGAATCTTTTTTTATTTTTTACTTTGCTTGAGGGCAAGCAAGATTCTAAGTTGGGGGGAGTTGATAAGTGCCTGATTTCAGTAAAATCTTGTGTTGCATATGGGCACTTATCCACTGAATTATGCTAATTTGATAGCCATTTCACCCAATTTTAGGATATTGTAAAGTTAGATGTCTATTCTGGGATGTCTATGATAATTGAAGGCATTTAATCCCAGTTTTTGTGAATTCCAGGGCATAAAAGACAAGAGATGGAAGAATGAGCAAAGCCAAGAGCAAAGGAGCAGAACAAGGAAGATTGCCTCTGCTTCCTGCGCTCAGCTTGCGCTTCGAGCGCAGCTGAACCGCAGGATCATCAATTTTTGGGTGCTTCTGTTTCCTGCGCTTAGCTTGCGCTTTGAGCACAGCTTGAGCGCAGGTTTCACAGACTTGTTCGATCTCCCTCTATTTCACGCGCTCAGGTTGCACTTGGAGCGCCCGAAGTGCAGGATCACTTAACCTAGCTCATTTATCAGCCGCCAGGGGAATGGAAAAAAAGGTGGATTCAGACGAAGAAAAAGAGAACTAACGCTAGAGAGAGAAGGAGAAGACCGAAGGTGCTGGGAAGCGCCGGAAGCCATTTTCTTCTCTTGTCTTTGGGTTGTAAGTGCTACCATGAGTAGCTAATCTTTTATTGTGGGATTGAATGTAATCGATTCAAACTCGGATGTATTTTGGTTTCATATATCTATAGAAATTCCGTTTCTTTTCAATATTGGAATTTTTGTTCTACTCTTAATGCTTGATTCTATTAACTCAGTAGCAATCTTGATTTTGATTTTTTGAAGTAACGGGAACGTATTTTAGAAATCTGATTTGGACGATAATGCTCGATAGGTCGAAAAGCTAGGAATAGCTTTCGATATATCGATAGCTATAAAACATCTTTTCTTAATGCTAGGCAATCTGTTAAACATATGAGGGATCAATGTTTAGGGGATTGTCCTAAGGATTTCACATTGGAGGAATCGGTGTGAATGATTTTAGCTTGTGCTTCAATATTGTTTAGTTCGAATACTATAGATTTATGATTCCCAAAATACAGAAGAGTGCGATAGATGAAGTTCAATTCTCAATCTTCCAACTGAATATCTTTTACACTTGTTGTTTTCTTTTAGATTTTGTATGCACATCATAATTTTCATCACAAATCAACATGAACCAAATATCTTCATTTGTACATATGCTTAGTGAGTTTGTTTATTAAGAATTTAATTGAAGTTCGTTCCTCGTGGGTTCGACACTCTTACTTAAAAACTATTATACTATTGCAACATTGGTACGCTTGCCAACACCACAATACCTGCATATAAATAAGGTCGAGTAAGATGAAATCAGGTACATTATTCTGACTATTACACAAACCCTATTTGTTACACATGCTGACTTGAGCGTCGGAATGTTTGCAGGTACACCACCACCGGAGTCTGACGTCAACTGCCATGGACATCCAACTTCTCACCAGAAACCACCGTTCGAAGGATTACACCTCAACAGTTGGTAATTTCTAATTCTCACCATGGCGATGATTTTTTTTTAATGATCAAATTTCAGGTGGAAAAGGTGGGCATAGGTAATAATATGTTAATGATTATTTCTTCGCCATAGGTAATAATGTGTTAATGATTGTTTCTTCGCCTTTTTTATGACTTTTCGGGAATAACAAATTTTTTAAAGTGATAATTTTTTATATTAAGTTATTTGTATGATTGTTTATATATAAATATACTACAATTATATAAAAAGTAAAATCATGGAAAATTAATTTCATACTATTTAAAGATTATAAGAATTATTTTAAATAAATCAAATTTTATAGCTTAATTAAATTAGGAGCAAATTTTAACAAATCAAATATGATGTCAAAGATGGTATAGAAATTAAATTAAATAAATAATTTAAAAAATCAAAGTATTTTTTTTTTGTATTTTGTGTTATATGCTTAAGAAAGATGATGATATTGAAAAATATGTTTTTTTATCTCTAAAATATAAAATTTATATTAATTAGTTTAATTGCTTCAAAATTTTCAATGTTAATTAATTTAAGGAGAATATATTACCATATTAGTTCTATTTATTTCCATTCATCTTTAATTAATTTATTTAATTGTTTAAAAAATTATTAAGTAATTTGAATAAATTATTTATTATAGCTTCCATGAACACACTAACGTAAGAAAATAATGTTAAGAGTATTAAGATTATAATGACTCCATTGTTACACTCTACTAATCTTTTATGTTATCTCTTTCTTTGTTTTTCTATTTAATTTTTGAAAAGAATAAAAAAATTAATTTTCTTTAAAATTGAAAAATAATGAACAAATTTATTGTGAAATCGGTCAATATCTTAAGAGCTTTAAATGTTTTATATATTTAGAATCAAATCAAAATAGACATATATAAAAATGACTAAAAAGAATAATTATTACACAAATTTCATAATTGAAAATCTCTTTCATGCAATGGTATTTAAAATTTACATTGACCTAAAAATAGAATAGACTATCCTATATGTTCCCTTTCATATAATTAAATTGACTAAAAGAGTAATTATTAAATAAATTTAATAGTTGTAAATATGTTTTTATAAATTTAAATGAAAAAATTTTAAAAAAATATTAATATTAATATTTTTAAGTATTCATTTTCTCAAAAAATAAAGTATTTTTTTAAAATGAACTTTTGAATTTTTTTATTCTTTAGTAAATTAATATAAGCATGTTATAATTAATCACCTATAACCTCATATCCTCGTTACTACTATCCCTAAAGGTATGATAGGCCATATTATATTTTTATCAATATCTTTATATCCTTTCTAAAATAACATTTTCTCAACTAAATAAAATATTCAACTTGCTAATTAAAAAACAAACCTCATTATTTGAGATGAGATAGCAATTTGGCTTTTAAAATAATCTTGTTAGACTTTTAACAAAATTGTTAGTTACAAATTTTCAATATGTCAAATTAAAATAATCAAGTCATTTGTAGAAAAGACAATAATTCTTAAAAGGGAAAATTTTTTAATTATTGAGAATTATGAGAATTTTGTAGATTGTACTAAATTATATTTAAAATAAATTATTTCATTTTATTGTGTTTCAGATTTTAAAATAATAAAATTTCATTTGCAAATATTTATTCATATATTTAAATTGTAATAACTTTCACACGTATCTTCAAAAATTACTCTAACAAAATATTATAGATACGAAATCCAAATAAACAAACCTATGCTTCCACATTGTCTCTAGTTCATAGATGTAAAATGAATTTTTTTTTTTTTTGGTCGAAAGATGTAAAATGAATTAAAAAGTGCTTAAAATAAAATCCTGGGCGCATGCACGGGCTCAAAAGTCAAAACACTAGTTTAAAGTAAGAGTCCAAAAGACAAATAAAACAAAGTAAAATGTGGCATGCAATTTGGGCTACCAGGGCATCATATCTTTTTCAACAAGGCTGCGCCTGCGCTGGCAAAGTCGAGTCAAACGTCAATATTTCATTTTTCAACCTTCTCATGTGATGAAACTTTTACATCATACATAATTATATTCTAATCATTATATATTTTAAGAGTCTATCATCCATTATTCTAAAGTCATATGTTATACAAAAACAAATCTTCGCATGTCAATTTAGAATGACAAATTTTAAATAATATGCTTGGTCTAAATTTGCACCAAGCTCATCATTATGGGCCGGGAAGCATACTTAAAGCGTAAATGTATAAAAATTAAAGTGGAATTAATTAACTATAATGAGATAGTAAACACCTTATAAATGTGAAGTGATCATAAGCTGATGAAAACTGTCTAGATATGATATGGGATCCGGAACTTCTTCACCATGCAGCAATCTCTAATGAAATTAACTACCTAATCATTAGTGAATAGCTACAGAATCATACCGTAGCTAAAATCAGTAGTTATTTTCCTAGTTATTTCCTAGCTATTGTTGTTGGATGAACGCAAAGGACGATCCTTACACATGTGAGATGAGAGGTTTAAATGTGTCTCGGTAGCATTATTAATTTATTTTATTTAAACCTAAAACTAGAGGTGTCAATTTGGGTTGAGCTCAGTGAGCCAACCCGGCTCACCGATGGGTTTAGGGATGTCAACGGGGCGGGACAGGTAGTGCCTACCCATATACATACCCGCTAAAATTAACGGGTACCCATGCGGGTAATGGTATCCGCAGGTATTCACGGGTATCCATTAATGTTTAAGAATTTAAATTTTATAAAAAAAAGAGAGGAAATGTTATATAATATATTATAATATCATACTATATATAAATAATCATTATATAATACCATTACGTGTTAATATATTAAGAATATCATCATAAAATAATATAAAATAAATTATATCTCATCATAAAATAATAAAAAATTTTAATATTCAAATATATTTAATAGAAAAATATGTTTTAATGAATATGCGGGAACTCGCGTGCAGGGCGAGTAGTATAATATTCATCCCCACCCATTATATAAATATGTGGGTACCCATTGCAGGTATATCCACGAGTATCCACGGGTACGAGTTTTTTTACATCCCTAGGTGGGTTGGGTTGTTAAAATATAGGACTCACATTTTCATGGGTCAAAATGAGTCAACCCACTTAACTGGCGAGCCAAAGTGAGTTTGTGCCAAGTTGAGTGGGTTTGCTCACTAATTAATTTTTATTTTATTTTTCTATTTTTAAGTCATTTTTATAATCTTTTATAATTTTTTTACCTTTTTTTATTATTTTTATAATTTTTTAAATTAGGTGAGCCAACTCACTTAACCCACCAATGGGTTGAGTCAGGTTGGTAGTTTTTTAGCTCACCAAAAAAGTGAGCCAACCCGGCTCGACTCACTTTTAGCTAACCTGTGGTGAGTCAACCCAGGCGAGTCAGGTTGACTCATTTTGACAACTCTACCTTATAAGACAATGATCATTAAAACCAACATTTTTTGCTTTTGGCAACATTTCTTTTTCCAACAAGTAAAAATTGTAGCCTAAACACACAATAGGCAACATTTTGTAACTGTTTCTAAAAAGGGCACTGTTCTGTTAGAGTGTCCCATCTCGGGGACGACCTCAATAAGTTAGGACCTCTAGGGCAACGCTACCTAGGTGAGCCTATTGGGCCACCTAGGAGAGGCCCATGATTAGCAATTTATAAGGAGGGGACCTGTTCTTGACCTAGGTATCTGATACTTTCTCACTCTGAGGACTGTGTTCGGCGCCGTCTTGGTACCTGAGTTCGGTCTCTTAAGGACGTTTGAGAACAGATTGGCGTCCACCGTGGGACGGCGGTAAAACTTCTCCTGCCGACCACATCGTTCATGGTTCACGGTTTTTATTTCTTGTAGAAGAGAAGTTCAGTTCTACCTTCTTTTCTCGAAGAAGGATCAAGAGAGAGGAGATCACCACAAAAGGAATTTTTGTTCATGAAGCTGTATATGGTAATACGTATTGGAGAGTTCGCTGCTCGTGAGATCCCCTTTTCTTCGCAGGTTCCATATTCTATCTCTTTGCTTATTTTGTGATGCAAATTAAATTTCACCTTTATTATTTGTATGCTTTGTTGTTGTTGGTTGACTTCAAATTTGGATTGCTATTTTGCTTATGTACTATGCTATGCTACGATGAACACGAATCAAGTTAATTTGGAGCATCTGATTTGTTTCTTAATGTTTTCTAACTTTCAAAATCATGCACCCATATGCGTAAATTATGACATTTCTATGAAATGATTTTAAAAATTTGTGTTTTTTGACATGCACTACAATACATTAAACTCGAATACTCTGAATAATGATTCAGTTATGTGATTCTGTGGTAATAGATTATCCAATATCAATTTTATTATTATTATTATTATTATTATTTGTTGCACAATATTATTAGCTGGAATTATAGATTGGAAGGACGAACAATATATGTTATACTTTTGTCACTTGTTGGTTGATAATCTGTGCAGTGGGTGTATCTTAAGATTTGTTGATTTCCGGTTCCTTTCTTGGCGAGTTGTTGTATAAAATTCAAGTTTTATTCCCATGAATTCCGACATTGTAGCCAATCAATTTAAATTTAGTCTTAATTAGCTCAGTCATTATTATACATTTAAATAAATCATATCTATAAATATGCAAGAAATAATCTATTTCAGATTGTCAGATTTAATATTTCTATTAAATTTAATATGCAATAAACTTTAATCAAATCAAATAAGTTTCCTATTTTGATTATCATCATTAATAATCATTTATTGGTCAAATAATGTTATTTTATACGATTTCTTTTATTATCATATTAGGAAGCATGAACGTTAATAAAATAGATTTGGATTCTCGCAATAATTTGACAATTATAGTTTCTAGACTTTGATTTTATCTCAATTTCATTGGACATTTGTATAGAGCTAAATCTCTTAAAGTGAGGGAAAGGAAAAATTACTAAATTGGGTGTAATTAATTATTAAAATATATATATCTTCTTTCAAATAAATTATTATTTTGTATAATTTTATTAATTGGGTTGTTCTTATAGTAGTTAAGAAGTATTTAATACGTTCAAATAAATATATTCAATTAATATCTTTGTTGCTTGCTAGTAAATTTTCCAATTTTAATTTTGATATTTTAAAATTTTAAAGATTTTTTGTATCAATCAGACAAAAATATTCTCCTTTCTTTTATTTATGCTACAACCAATTTTAATGTTTTATTCTCATTATCGTGTAGTGATTTCATCCTCAATCTGTGCAAGTTAAGTTTTATAACTATAATTAAATCTATGAAAAAACATGATTACACTTTAACTTGGAATGGCTATTATATTTAATTTAATAAAATTTAAAATTGTGATTTGAGTAGTAGATTATTGTTTGAGGCCAATAAGAAACTAGTTTAAGGTGATTTGACTAAAAATCAAAATTTTATTTAAATTATTTATTGAAATTAAAGAAAATAATAAATAGATATAAATATCACATGCATCTATCTTATTCAAATTATTTCTTATTTTTATTTGATTGTAGAAAATATTAAGAAAGGAAAAACGGATGTGTTAAAAAATACAACGTCATGTGCAGCATAATTAAAGTAGGAAATTATTTTTAAAATACTAATTGTAATATAAAGGTAACATAATATAACATATGAAACGTAAATGTGTTTAAATTCTAATTTGACGAACCGATTATTATTTGAGGGCCCAATTATTGGAGATTTATTGATTTTTATTATTTTTTTAATTGAGTTTTATTTCTATATGATTGGTAATTTAAATCTGTTCCTACATACAATATGACTTTAATTTACATTGATTAATTAGTTTAAATCATTTCTTGTTGTACGATAATAGCATTATTCTGGCTATTTATTTTATATATGTGTTTAGTTCATGAAATTCAAATTTTTCTCCAATAAATCCTGATACTGTAGTCAATTATTAAAATTAATTGTCTTAAATAAAATATATTTATTTCTCATTACACATGCTTGTTTAGCCTTAATTAGCTAAGTGATTATAATTAATTTACATAAATTATATGTATAAATTTAACTTATCAATCTCACAAATATATGTAACAAATATTCTGTTAGTATTGTCCAATTTAATATCTTCGCTAAATTTAATATGCAATAATATTCAACCAAATTAAATAAGTCTCCTGTTTTTATTATCATTATTCATCTTTCATTGATTAAATAATGTTGCTTTAAATGATTTCTTTAATTATCATATTAGAAAGCGTGAATATTAATAATATGACAGAATTAATTATAATTATTGTTTTAATTACTAATATAGATTCTTTTTGTTTGCAAATTACGCTCTCACAACCAATATGCTGGCATGATGGAGGAATGACCAACTATGAAGTTTTGTCTTTCGTCAAGTTTCTATAGAAAAATGAAAGAAATGAAGCTACAAACACCAAGTATATTGGTGTCACCGAGTACAGTTCGGTGGGATGATGGAAGCTACAAACACCAAGTAGACTGGTGTCACCGAGAACAGCTCGGTGGGATGATTGAAGCTACAAACACCAAGTAGATTGGTGTCACCGATAACAACTCAGTGGGATGAATGAAGCTACAAACACCAAGTAGATTGGTGTCACCGAGTACAGTTCGGTGGGATATATGAAGCTACAAACACCAAGTAGATTGATGTCACCGAGTACAGTTTGGTGGGATAAATGAAGCTACAAACACCAAGTAGATTGGTGTCACCGAGTACAGTTCGGTGGGATATATGAAGCTACAATCCACCAAGTAAATTGGTGAGGACCGAGTATGAAGCTACTACAAATCCACCAAGTAGATTGATGAGGACCGAGTAGGACTTGGCCATGAGTTCAAGGTACTATGTTACACATGTAAAGATATTTCCTAACTTATTTCAATAAGAACGATATATTTATGTGATTACTTGTTATTCATCGATATATCTTGCTTTTTACAAATACTTGTTAACTTGTCTTTTACAAATATATATAACTTGTTGAAGCATATGATAATTACTGAGGTAGTTTTTTATATGTTGAAATGATTATTATTAAAGTACTTGTTGTTCACTAGGAACTTAACGCTTACTTAAGTTCTTTGGCTGGATCCTCAAATTCATAGGCATGTCTGAGGGAAGTGGTGCTGCAAATCCAACGGTTCCAGATCAAATTGTGAAAAAAAAAACGGATCTGATTGAGCAACTCTTTATATCCTGTATATTTTAATTATTAGCATTGTATGGGATCGGAAAAATAGCGTCACTTCACCTAGATACCTAATCGTTTAAAGTATCTCTACTCAACCTCAAGAGCTTAAGCCGACCTCTTAAGTACATCTCCAAATGCCTATTAATTCGAGCTCTTCGCCCTAGGCAAGCTAGGCTTGAGCTCGGGGGCTGTGTTTCGTTAGAGTGTCCTATCTCGGGGACGACCTCAATAAATTAGGACCTCTTCGAGCTCTTCGCCTTAGGCAAGCTAGGCTTGAGCTCGGGGGGTTGTGTTCTGTTAGAGTGTCTCACCTCGGGGACGACCTCAATAAGTTAGGACCTCTAGGGCAATGCTACCTAGGTGAGCCTATTGGGCCACCTAGGAGAGGCCCATGATTAGCAATTTATAAGGAGGGGACCTGTTCTTGACCTAAGTATCTGATACTTTCTCACTCCGAGGACTGTGTTCGGCGCCGTCTTAGTACATGAGCTCGGTCTCTTAGGGACTTTTGAGAACAGGCACGATTTATACAACATATTATTTTTTTAATAAAAGACAACATTTTTAAAATGTTGCTTTTAAAATTTAATCTTGGGGTACAGTTTTAAATAGTAACATTAATTTTTTTATAAAATCCTACACTTAAAAATTATCGTCTATAAAATTT
Source organism: Sesbania bispinosa (assembly GCA_026901365.1). Taxonomy (NCBI): domain Eukaryota; kingdom Viridiplantae; phylum Streptophyta; class Magnoliopsida; order Fabales; family Fabaceae; genus Sesbania; species Sesbania bispinosa. The sequence goes on from QLOH01000429.1 coordinate 308,785, forward strand.
AACATTAATGCTAATTTATTAATTGCTCTTTCCTCCAAAAATCTTAAAAGAAAAAAAGATTGTTAGAAAGAAAAATAAAAATTTGGCAAAAACAACTTACCTCAAACAAAATTAAACAAAAGAGCAAAAAATTAAAGAAAATTAAAATTATTTCAATTAGAAATAACTAAAGGTGGCTCCTATAATACATCCCTATTAATAGGATGTAAGTTACGACCGTGAAATATAAACCGTAGGAAGAAGCGGAATAATGATAAATGGTTATGATTTGAACAACTTCAACTTATCTGGTCGGTTATATGTCAAGTTTTGTAAATTGCATAAAAGTCCTTTATCTTTATATTTTTAAAAATAGCAACAAATAAAAAACACAGCATCCAGTTACCCACAATCAGAGAAACACCATCCCCTCTCCTTAGAACCCTAAATCCCACACATAGTCACTTGAAGCTCCCCGCCGACCATCCCAGTAACGCAATGTGAACCAGGAATGACTTATCGTCCGTGAACTCGTCTTGCCCCCTAAATCTCCTCATCTCGCATGGCTGCGTCGGAGCTCATCTTGCATCTGCTCGTCCCTCTCTGCATTTTGCAAGGTTTGGCAGTGCCCAAATTAGTTCCTACAAGCTGAAATGTTTGTTCGTTCGTTCTGTTTCTTCCTCTTCATTCGACGGTGCTATTCTTGTTCGCCATGGAAGAAGCAGCAGCAACCTCTTCTCAGAGAAAGGCGAAGAGGAAGAAGCGAGCCCTTATGGTTGGAGACCCTGAACTCGAATGTCTCAACATGTTGCCTTGGAACTCAGCTCTTCCTCAAAACGATGATGATGACCCATTTTCCCTCTTCATTGGCTGCAATCAAAACAGAGTAAATCTATATACTCCATCTATTTAGTATGTTTAAAAACATTTGGATTTTAAAGATGAAAGGTGCTAGAAACTAAAGCAGTAAAGATATGATTTTCAGAGCTGAAAAAAATTGTACTCGATCAATGGTGCCATGCATTGATTTATAAAAATAGCATTGGATAATTGGTTACTTTTAGAATTGCTTATCATGTTGAGTTCAGTGGTTGATCTCTAGTTGGTTGGTTGAGATTTTTTCTCACCCACATTACTTCTTCTAGCTTGGGAACATTTAATGTGGTTGTGGTTTTAATGTTAAAGCTGGGGTTTAATATGAACTCCCTTGTATACAAACTGCTTTGGTATGAAATGGTCCTAAAATACAGAATTGTTCAATTTGACATTTGTACTCATCAATTCATGACTGTCCATGGCAGTATGACACCTTTTCTATATTGCATATCAAGAGTTGTTACAGCACTGACTGACCCTTATTAAGAGACACCTTTTCTAATTGAGTTTGATAACCATCTTATCAAGTGAATTTGCTCTCTGTATCAACCTCTGATTCTAACTATTTAAATTATTCTGCAGTTACCAAGGTTATGTCTCAATTGCTTAGTTCTCGATGGTGTTGTTGTCAATCTCATTTGCACACTATTAGTTCGTTACATAAACTTTTCTTTTATACTCAAGTTTCCTTGTTTTGATTCTATAATGCATGTAGTTTAGTTTCTAATGACCATTCATGACATATTTTTCAGATTTATCCAGATGGGTCAACTGACACCCTCCCATTTGCTATAATGGGATCAGGTTCTCTTGTTGCAATGTCTGTATTTGAGCCTAAATACATGGAAAGCTTGAATGTAAGTAAGCATATTGAGGCTCACAAATGCACACTTGGCATATAGTTTTTATAACACTAGTTTGAGCTCTGCTATGAAATGTTTTCAATAGTTTTTTATAATTTGTAACTCAATGGTTTGAGCACTTTTCTAGGCATATATACTGCAACTTGCATACCTTGATTCAAATCAAACTTGACACACTTTACTCTAATCTTAATTGTTTTTTTCCTGCTGTGCCTCTAAATTTTTTTTGTGCATACCTTATAGGAATGCCAATATGATATTCATGAGGATAATTAGACTCAAAATACAGGAAAATAACATGGAGGGGAACCATCAAATTGTTCTTCACTATATTATTGATAATGACATTAACGTAAAGGTGAAGATTAAGAAAAGACCAAAGTCATTTAGTCACATTTAATTTAATAAAATATTATTAATATATAAGTAAAACAATTTAGTTATGATGATGATTACTTTAAAGTTAAAAATTTTTATACATTAAGAGTATAATAAAAATCTACGTCCTAATAATTATTGTCTTATTCATAATAAAAAATTCACTTTATATCATAAGTTTTAACGTCTAATTCAGATTTTGTCTTATTCATATATGATAAAATTCATGAGGGGTGAAGAGCCTTACCTGTGACTAAGCCCCGAACAGGATTGTCCCTGGTAATAGGGGACACCTGTGGTTTATACCAAAAAAGTCATTTATTTAGTCCTATTCATAACAAAAATTTACTTTCTAATCTTAAGTCTGATACCAAGATACTAGATTTTATCCTATTTATATATGACTAAAGTTTTGTAAATTTATTGCTTTTTACTTTTGATGGTGGTGTCTGGTCTGGAGTAAGTATTTTTTTTTTTTTTTGTTAACACCCACCTACTATTTCCTCTCATCATTTGAATATAGTTGCATGTGCTGCAGACTATGTCATGTATGTAAGCACTTAGGTTTAGTCTAGAACTAGAAGTACCATCTTTTGTTACGTTTGGTAGCTCACTTAGACATACAATAAAATTTCCTTCTCTGTAGGTCTATAAAATACTTTAATATGTACAATCTTGTCAAAAAGAGAACCAACTTAAGCCTTTACCAATTATGCAGTTCAGGTAAACTTCCGATAGAGTTTCATTTACTTCTTTTATTTTAAAGAGTAAGGAAGTTTGAACCAATATTAATTTTTTACTTATAAATTTGAACTTCTTTTTTTTTTACTTATTTTCAGATGGCCAATAATATTCCCATAATAACAGACTATTTTGTAATTATTCTAAAGAAATTTGAGGATGACTAAGGCCCTTTTCTTCATAACTAAGTGTTGTCCCATCTGAAAAAATTCTTTCCTTGTAGTATTTTTTCCTTATACAAATTTGGAGTTGTGGAACTTTATATCCTAAGTGAAGCCATAAGCAAAATATGCTCTTTGATATCCTTTATTTTAATTTTGTGAATTTATGTTGCAGTATTTGACTCAAGATATTATTGCTGGGCTAATTTCGAAAGGTATAACTAATCATATATTTAATTGTACATTTTTCTTTTCTTTATTATATGACAATTTTTGGTTTGATAATATATTTTATACTTTCAATTTAATGCAGGAAGGTGATATTAGTGAAGGAAATGCAAATGAAGACTTGAAAGAGAAAATAAAGACTTAGAAGAAGATAGAATGTTTTGATCAAAACACTTGTTCATGGTTTTTTTTTTTTTTTGTCTCCCAGAGTATCCTCCCACTGGCTGGTAGGTAAGAGACTAATCTCTCGGGGTACTGTCAGGCGCAAAGCGGGGACCCCTCTGTCAGGCGCAAAGCGGGGACCCCTCCCAACAATATTTTTTCCATACACATGCATCCAAGGATCGACTAATCTCTCGGGGTACTGTCAGGCGCAAGGCGGGGACCCCTCCCAACAATATTTTTCCATACACATGCATCCAAGGATCGAACTCAGGACCACATGCTTAAGGGACCCGAGCCCCTTCCACTCGGACCAATACATGTTGGTGTTCATGGATGTTTTGCTTTGCTATGGATATGCTTGAAACTCTAAAATTTGCTTAAACCAAATTTTTAAATATGTAACTCATTAAGGCTACATTTATGCTCTTAATTTATGAAAATGAAGGTTACATTTTTTAAGTGTTGCCTATAAGTCTTATAAGTCTTTTAAGCAACAGTCATGGAATATACCCATAATCAAATTACGCTTACAATAAGAAAATGTTGCTTATACTCTATGTATACAATTAAGAACTGTTGTTTATATATTATCATTACAATTAAAAAATGTTGTGTTATAACATTTAAGCAACAATCATAAATTGTACTCAATCAGAACAACGATTTAAAACTGTTGCATAACGTTCACGTGATAACTGTTGCTTATTCCCATAACATAGGCAACAATTTTCATCAGTGTAGCCTAAAGGTTCAAAAAACCGTTCCCTAAGACAATAGGTAACGCTCGAATATGCAACCATTGAAAAATGTTGCCTATAATTTTAGGGAACAGTTTCCTTAGATATGAGAACACTTTTCAACTGTTTCTGAAAAGCAAAAATATTGTAGTGGTTAGCCCATATTTAAAACTGTGTATAATTCTAAAGTATTATATATCAATGTTTCATCCAATTTTAGGTGGATATCTCATTTAATTAATGAGTTTGATCCATATGAATATTCAACATAATATGTTAAAATCATGTAGTAACATGGAAACTTCATATTCAAACTCCACACTAGACTTAAACCCTAAGGTCAGGGATTGAGGTGACATTTATGGGAGAACTTTATCTAATCACCACCCTCCCCTAGAGTTAAACCCACCATTATGGCTATGGAATATTCTTAAAAAAAAAAAAAAAAAAAACTCCCCAACTATTGAAATCCGTCTGATCCTGATGGTTTTGTTACGGAAACTTATCATCAAGTATAAGTGTAAATTCCTTTTTACATTATATCAAAATTATTAATAATTTAATCTTTTAGTGCAAAGCAGCCTTCATATCATCTCACAAACAATAAACTTTGTAATTTCTTGGATCATACGGTTTGAGAAAAGTCAATGTCATCACTCATTAATTTAAATTTTAAAGTGGAAAAGAAATTGTTGCAGTTGGATTGAGCTTTTATAATTTTGTTTGATTTAAAAAAAAAGAAAAGAAAAAGAGAAGAATTGAAAGTAAGAAAATAAAAGAGGAACGAAAGAAAATTATAAAAGAAATAGTGAGAGGAATGAAATTAAAAGAAAAAAATTACATTAATTAATTAAATTCAATTAAACTTTTTCTTTTTCTCTTTTCTTCCTTCCTAACCAAATAAGAAAATTGTAATGAAACTGTATTTTGCACTCCCTTTATTTTCCATCCCTAGAAACAAAGAGTATAAAGTGTAGCTTTCAACTTTTGTATAATCATTTATCATTTTTTACTCACCACACATCATACGTGTAAACCCCCGTATACAATTAAAATCCAATCACCTATATACCGAAAAGAAGTGTGAACTTTTTATATTTTTCGTTAGTTTACAGATAAGCAGTACCTCAAGTAGGGACAATATTAATCAATAGCGAACCAGATGTAAATGAACTAACCTGGACTGAGACACAATGTCATGTATGGAAGAAGTTTATTAACGACCCGACAGGCTAACAGCTTCACGACGTTTAGGCTCTTATTAGCATGTTGGCCCAGCTAGCACCCGGTTAACTAGTTAATGCTCTGGATTTAGACTAAAGTGAAAGATGGAAAATAGGCCGGAGATTATGAATAGATTTCTAAATTAAAGACATTAAATTGCACCAAGCTATAAAAGTTAAAGATAGTTTAAATATATTTTCAGTAGTCGCGATTTAGTATCAGTCTATGTAATTTTAAACCAGTGATTTTTCTCCTTTAAAAATTGAGGATATATTAATTTAGTCCTTGTTACATAGTTTTGTTACAGATTTTGTTACTGATTAGCTACAAATTTTTATCAATAAAAATTAAATTGATGTATTTTTAATTTTTAAAGGAACAAAATTACTGATTTTAAAATGAAGAGACTAATGCCAAATCTCGATTATATTTTAGGATTAAAAATATATTTAACCATGATGAAAATACTAGTTTTTTTTCTCTCTCTCTAACTAGGTAGTGAATACAATTATCAAACAGACTCTATAGCATCTTCGATCACGTAAACAAAGTCTATTAATTCGGATCTTATGGTTAAAAATTATAGTATATTTCAGTTTTCACCTCTGAAGTTCTTGAAACATGCAACCCAGAGCTAAATGAACCATATTGGATTTTGCAGTTTACTTTTAAACTGCACATTTCAAATTTGGAAGTCACCAAAAAAACTTTGAAAAGTCGTGTGTCCAAAGTCTCAACATTTTACAGAGACCAAGTTGGACCTAATCAAACTAAAGTTGGACCTCAATCCTAAAAAAAAAAAAAAAAAAAAAAAAACCTCAAGACAGCAAATTTTTGCAAAGAGGCAAATCACTCAGATCATGGATCCCTTATACCCATGTCCAAATTCTAAGTCTTTAACTTAGCAACAACATTTCCTTGCTTCGATAAACCCTCCACGCCATCAAAAGATGAGTGATGAGCAACACTAGTATTCTTCCTTTGGCAATACATGTTCACATAGGACTTCAAGAACAGCATAAGAATAGCAGCATTCAGCACAGAATTGAACACCCAAGCTCCAATTCCATTACACCCTCCTCTCAAGAAATGCAATGACAACACCCCAAAGTGACAAACCAAATTACAACCCAACAACACCATCTGGCAATTCACCGTGAACGTAAAGCTCTTGCTTGGCAACCCAATTTCCGTCCAAAATCTATACCCATACACCGCCGAGTAAACCAGAGTTGAAAACAGAATACCCAGAACCTGAAAGGATTGTGAAAACTCAAGCCAGAGGAACGACATTATCAAGAGAATCGAGTGGTTAAACAGCCTGAAAAAACGACAACTTCCGGTGACGGAGAATGATGAAGAAGGTTCGCAACAGGTGGAGGAAGCGTGAGAGGTAGAAAATGTAGGACCAGAAGAAGACACGACCAGAGGGACGAATTCCGAGTGGGAAACAGAGGAACCATTCGATTGGGGTGGTTCTGGTTCGCCGCCAGAGCCACCGTGTGTCACGGATTTCGGCGCCGGCGGAGAAGAGCATTCCGGTGAATATTGTGACGGAGATTAAGGACATGGCGAGGCTGTGGATTGCGGGGATGGGGCCCAGTGGGACGGGACGGCGTCGCCGGAAGATTTTAAGGATGACGTGGAGGGTGAGTGCGGTGGTGATGTAGACTGTGATGGCGGTGATGAGAAAGGGCCACGTGGAGCCCCATGATTGGGTGGGACTCCATCGGAACCATACTATGGAGGGGTGGTCTAGTAGCCAATATTTCAGGGGCTGTGGTACTACTGGGAATCCCATTGAGTGGGACTAGGATCAATGAGGATGTGCTTACCAATCAAAGAGGAAATGAATAATGTGTCTTGCAATCTCGTAATTTTGAGGTTTGTCTTCTTTTCTACGGTAAGAATAAGAATGTGGAATATGAGAATAGTTGATAAGAAAAAGAGGAAGAGAGTGGTATAAGGATTAGAAATTGGACCAGGAACCAAACTGGGTCAAGTTGAAGTATATGTCTTGCAATGGACATCATTCAAGACTTGGTTATATAACTGACCAAAAATTTTGACCAAAAAAAAAAAATAGACTTGGTTATATATTTCTTGGAAATGTTATTGAATGGGCAGGGCATTGATCACGTTCTATATCTTAATTCTTTATTGGCAGTGGTAGCATTATGGTATGATTCATTCAACGCGTTGAGATTGTGGTTACAATTTTTTAATTGATGAGGTGAGCTGACAGACAGACACAGTCCAAACTAACAAATCCATAGTAATGCTAAAAGACTTGCATAGAGGAAGCTAGAAAACCACATTTTGGAAAATTTGTTCATATATGTCACTAAGGATTTATTTTTATCAATTCTCTCTACTATATTTTTGAGACCTTATTCTAGAGAGTCACTCTCCTCACTTTCTCTGTTATTAATCTACGTGATTGTTTATTTTCTAAAATAGAAAACTTTATAGTGTGTGTAATATATCTTATTTCCTATGAATATCGCTTGTATCATATAAAAGAGACACACAATCTTTTTTTTTAAATCTCCTATGATTTCTCATTCTTATAATTCTCCGTTGATTTCTAGTTTCCTGAATTAAGTAGAAGCTCTAGTAAATTATAATTTATCTCTCACAATCTTTGGAAAGTTTTCTTTCCTTTTTTGAGACCTCATTCTAGAGAGTGAACGACTCGCTCTCCTCACTCTCTGTCTTTAGTCCACGTCTTTATTTCCTAAAATAGAGAACTTCATGGTGTGTGGCTGTGCGCAATTAATACACCCCATTTCCTATGAATACCGCTCCTGAGATAAACGAGATACACAATTATTTTTTTAAAAAAATTCTCCTATGATTTCCCATTCTCGTAATTCTCCATTGATTTCTATTTTCCTGAATTAAATAAAAGCTCTAATAAATTTGTAATTTGTCTCTCACAATCTTTGGAAAATTTTCTATCTTTCCTTTCTCACTTTCTCATAGTCCCCAAATTCACGTTCATCTAACTTCTCACTACATATTTTGACCGATTTCTATTTCAAAAAATTAAATAGAATTTGTAAATATCTGTAATTTATCTTTCACCATCTCTTTGTAGACTTATATTTTTTTCTCACCAAATCTCATCTTTAATTTTAAATGTTATCTTATCATTTCTAAATAAAAAATAATTAATAGAAAGATAATATTAAAAGGAAATAAGAAAAAAATTAAAACTTAATTTTGTTTAAAAAATATAAAGATAAATAGTGAAAGAATCATAAAAATATAATATACTACATAATATATAAAATATTTGGAGGTCAAAATAATAGTTAATAATAAATATTTCTAATAGGATCTATATAATTAATAAAAGATTGATTTAATTTCACACATTCTCATAATCCCCAAATTCATGTTGGTTTGATTTCTCACTTCATATTACAGCAATAATGTTCATATATACACAAATAAAAATCCTTTTCCCCTCCTCCTACTAAAAACCACTATCAACAAAAATTGGCAAAATGAAATTAGTTGGCCCGTAAAAGCTTGTAAGAATGTAGGATTAGGACCTTTATTTTAGAATATCAAATAACTATCGAGTTTTTTAGTCCGTCCAAAAAAGTATGCTACCTACAAAAGCCCATAAAACCCACAAAGCCCACAAAAATGTAAAAAAGCCTGCAAAACTCAAAAAATACCCACAAAATGTATGATTTGAACATTTATTTTAAAATTTCGAATGACTCTTGAACTTTTTAGTCCAACTTGCAAAAATGGACTACCCACCACAGGTTGGGGCGGATGCTTTAAAACCACTCACCAATTCAAAGAGATGCATAAATCGCCTTGATGACCCAAACATTTTGCAAAGAAGCGACTCCCCCAAAAATTACGTCATCAACATACTGTAAATGGGAAAAGGGAACTTGATCATAACCAACCATATAAGCATTAAAAAGGTGAGACTTAACAACCTTGCACATCAAAGAATCCAACCCTTTAAGAACAACAAGAAATAGAAACATGGTAAGAGGGTCCCCCAAACACAAACCCCGACCAACTCCAAACTTAGATGTAGGACTTCCCTTTATTTAATTAGAACTAAAATTCTAATTTTAGATAGTCATTCAAATATTCAATCAATCCAATTTAATGGAAACCTCATCCCACCCATCGCATACTTTAGCTAGAAAGTCCCAACTAACAGAGTCATACACCTTTTCAAAGTCAACTTCAAACAGAAAAAAACTCCTTTTCCATTTAACTTCCACCAAAACTTCATTAGCAATCACAACACTGTCAAAGACATATCTACCTTTTTCAAAAGTAGATTGACAATAAGAAATAACACTTCCAATGACCTTGCATAATTTGTTTGCTAATATTTTAGAGACAACTTTATATAAGCACCATATTAGAGAGATAAGAAAGAAGAAGTTATTTTTTTGTCTTTGACTAAGAATCTCTCACAGACATATTTGTGGGTTTATCCCTCGGGCGAGGGATGATGGTTCGACAAATCCCTTCTAATAATAGCAACTCCTCCTTTTCCATTTAACTTCCAACAAAACTTCATTAGTAATCATTACATTGTCAAAGACGTATACCTTTTTCAAAAGTAGATTGACAATAAGAAATAACACTTCCAATGACCTTGCATAATTTGTTTGCTAATATTTTAGAGACACCTTTAAACAAGAACCCTATTAGAGAGATAAGAAAGAAGAAGTGTATTTTTTTTTGTCTTTGATTGAGAATCTCTCATATGCATATTTGTGGGTTTATTCCTCAGGCGAGGGATGATGGTTAGGCATAGGCCTTCCAATAATAGAAACTCCAAAATTTGAACTCCTAATACAGGTAAAGTCCGCCTGAGGCCATGATTAGGCATGGCAACGGGGCGGGTTTTGCTCTCCCCGTCCCCGTAAAAGTCGAGAGCGGATTCGGGTTCAGGTTTCAATATAGCGAGTATGAAATTATGAAACCCAAAACCATTCGCGCGGGTCCCCGTCGGATTTAGAGAAACCCGCGGGGATCTCACTTTTCCCTATTTTTTTATATTTTTCTTTATTTTTAATAAATTAAATACAAGTTTTTAAATAAAATCATAATATCTAATATATTCTAATTCAAATAATATGTAAATATAAACATTGAGAAATCTAAAAAATAAGAAACTTCATAACTATATTATATTTTAAGAAAAATATATAAGTTTTTCCTTTATTATTTAACTATTAGTATAATTAAAATTATTTAATTATTATATTGGAGTGAGTTTGGGTTTGGGGGCGAAACGAGTTTTTGCACCCCTAAACTTGCCCTGCCCGGTTAAAGGTGGGGGTGGGTTTGAGGTTGGGTTTTCCTTAAACATGGTCAAAGTGAATTTTCCCTGTCAAAGCCAGGGCGGAGGCGAATCAATACCCGTGGGTTTGGATTTAATTGTCATGTCTAGTCACAATCTCCTTCTACTATGACCAACCGCTAAAATGATTGTTTTGTTACTATTATATTTTTCTTTAACAGTTTTATGTACCCTATATTGTTCTTCATCCCTTTGGATTAAATAATTCTTTTGGATTAAATGTAAGGGCTTGGTAAGTGTTTTTTAGTTAAAAAGGACTTTTTTCCTACGTTGGATCGATGTAATTGGTTTAATTAAGTTTTTGATCTCCTAAAATATCTTGATTTTTTTCATTTGGTCCCCTATTTAATTTTAAATTTATTCTAGAGTGGTTCTCCAATTTTTTTTTTCTAAATGGTTATTTGGAAAAATCATGATATCAAGGGAAATATTAGTTTAAAAATCGTGATATTTGTGGGACCATTTGGGAAAGGTTAATATATAGTGAAAAATAGAGGAACCATTTAGAAAAACAAATCCTTTTTAAAGGACTATTTTGAAAATAAATAAAAATAAAAGGACCAAAAATAAGAAAATTGTCATATTTTGGGATACAAAAACATAATTAAAACAATTTTGTTGAACTAAAAAAGTAATTGTTGCAAAAGCATGACTTATAATAAGTTTCCAAATGTATAGTTGACAGGCTTGAAATTCGTTTTTTTTTTTGACGAATTGTAATTCGTTTTTCTTTATCACTTTATAAAAGTTTTTCCCATTTGATTTATCATTTATAAATATCAATAAATTAATAATTTTTAAAATTTTACCCTTTATACAATTAAATGAGAGAAAATTAAAATCATAATCTGCTATAATACTAACATTTGGAGTATTTAATAAAGGATAATTTAGTCTATAAATAAGGTCGGTTCAAGGATTACATGCTTGATTCCCCTTAAACATGGTCTCAAGTTCGAGTAGTGTGAAAGGAAAAAATCTCTACTTTAAACCAAAAAAAAGATAATTTAGTCCATTGTAGGTATTTTAAAATATAGGTTTTATTAACATATGCGATTGATTAAATTGTCCTGTATTAATTAAATACTCAACATATTACAAAGACAAAAAAAATAAAAAATCAACATATCAGGATACTTATTAATAAGACCTTAATTATATTACCCTCTTACTTTATTAATATATTCTAATTTTACTTAATAGAAGTATTAAAACATTAAAATAAAGCTTAAACAAACCAAAATCTTTAAAAATCTTCAAGGGACAATTATTTTGAAACAGAAAATATTTAATAAAAAAGACTCACTCTATTTCTTTTTAACTGATGTTTTAAAAAAACAAATTCCATCTGTCATTTAAAAATCTAAGGTAACTTTAACTATTCTTTTATTCTTTTCCCTCTTTAATTGAAGTTTAGAAAAAAATTGCTCTTATCATTTCAAATGTTTATAAAAACATTAATTATTATTTTGTTAACTATATTATTTTCTTTATCTAATTAATTAATAAGAGAAATTATTATAAAAACAAATAAATTAAAAAGACGAAGAGCAAATTAAAAAATATTTTTATCATAAATCATTAATTATATTTTTTAATTAATCTATGTGTTATTAAGAAAATTACAAAAATATTTTTGATATAGACAAGAATATTAATAATATGGTTTATTTTTTACATTATTAACTAATTAAAATGAGGTTTAAAATGGAATACACTTAATACAAATCATGAAAAAAAAATTAATACTTTTTATTTAATGATTAGAAGAATTGGTTAAAAGAAGTTAAAATTATTCAAAAGGGTGTTTCAATTTTTCTTTTGTCTTTGATAGGGAATCCCCAGACATAAATGTGAATTTAATCTTCGGGTCAATGGTGATGATTAGATAAAATCACCTTACAGATAAAATCCGTCTGAGATTACAATCCACTTTCATGGTGAATAATTACTGTTTCCTAAAATGTTAAACTTAGAGAGAATGAGTTTTCCATATCTTTTTGTAAAGGAATAACTTTAAGCCTAAGTGATATTTTAGATAATCTTTTTAATTTATAAATAAAAAATATTGAATGTTAGTTCATGTTCGACCTTCACAAAAAATTAAGGGGACGATAATGATTTTCACCTTCAAATATTGTTTTAACCACTTTCATGTCCACTAAAACTAGTTATTTTATTACTTACATTCGTACAATATGTTTATATGAAACTTTTTACTTATTTTATATTCTTTCTTTTAAAATAACAATTACTAATCATGATCTTAAAAACACACCAATGTATGATTGATTCAAGTAGTATATATATTAAATTCCTTTTAAGTAATATTTTAAATTCGATTCTTGTGTATGAAAAAAACTATTGAGAAAGCTAACACCACCTAAATATGAATGTTACTAGTTTGAGCATATTACCTCCCCTGTAATTAACACAAAAAAAAAAACCTGAAAAGCTCATTTTTTTTGTGACAAAAAATTTAGGGTGAGGGGATGGTGCCCCAGTCCAAGACAGGGAAAGCCTCCGGACTTTTTGAGCACGTACAGACGCTACTTACATTTTACCTCACCCCAAGGAGACGGGGGTGTGGGTTCGAACCTGCGACCTGTCACATACGATCTCATTTTAAAAAATATAAAATGAAAGGTTTTTATTAAAAGAATTTATTTATTGAAAAGTATATCATTTATTACTAATCAATATTACAAAATAATATTAAATATTATACTTTTGAATAAAAAAATCCATTTCTTAACTCTTTCTAAAAATTAATAGCGAGAAATTTTTTTAAAACATTTTAATTTTATTTGATAAAGTAATTTTTTTAATAATTATTACCATTATTTAAAACGTTACTCCAAATAGAATTTATAATGTAAATATTCTATATATTTCTAATCATTTTTCAACATATTGTCATATTTTGTTTTCCATTCTCTTTTTTTAATGCCCCCTCTAATATCATCGTGTAAGCGTATAGATATAGATATTAAACTCATAAAAGTACTACTTGAGAATACTTTAACATGTGGATGATAAAAAAAAAATTATAACTATAACTATAGCAAGAATTTCGTTTTTTTTTAAAATTTATTTTGGTCAATATGGCAATAATTTCTCACCTCACCTCACCTCTCCTCACCTCACCTAACAGCCTTTCCTTTGCGTTACGTACCTAAACATTTTTTGATAGCAACAGTACATCGTACATGAAAAATGTCCAGTCATGGTTAAAACGCGTCGATAACAGTCAAATAAAATCCAGCTGGAAAGTCATCAATTATTATTTTTAATGTATTTTTCTTGAAAGATTCTGAAGGGGCCACGCCAAACGAAGACTAACAGGATCACGCGCTATACATAGTAATACCCACTACTCATTTATTTCTTGTTGCCTTCGACGCTGTTTTTATCTTATCTTTGCAATTTGCACTATTACTACTAATTTTTCATGTGAAACTGAAAACAAAGCAAACCATACTTTCTCTTTCGAGGTTTTGACTTGGACGATCTATCGGTCCGTCGGTGTTTGTTTCTGCAGGTTCGTAACTTCTTCCGAAACTCTTTTCTGAATCCCTTGATCTCTATTGCTTTTGCTCAACCGTTTTAGATTTCGTTTTATAAACCCTTATTTCATCCATCAAGAAAATTGCAATTTTGTTTAGGAACCACTGTGTAATTCGCTGACATGATATTGTGTTGTGGTTATTTCCTCTAGAGTGGGGCTTTTGTCCCTTGTTGATTTTGTTAGATTGTCACGAAATTTAGCTTTTGTTGTTTTCATCATAAGATTTCTATATCCTAATTCCTATAACATATGTAGCTTCATGTTCTGTGCCCTATGCTCAACATAGCTCTTTCGATTTGGTTATATGAAATTAAGTAATTAATTAACAATATCCTTTAATCTCACTGGGGAGGTTTGGAAGAAGAGTTCAATTATTTTTGTCGGTTACTTGACTTGACTTTATTTGATAGTACCTTGCTTTGAAACAATAGAAGGATTTTGATTCAGCAATATCACGTATGTGTATGTGTGAGTCGTGTAGTGTGACATCTTAAATCTCGAATTTGTTGTACCAAATGTGTTTTTGAGTTTTTGTGTTCAAGAACTGTCATATATAATCTGAAGGTTGGGGTTATACAGATGGCAAGTGGGTTTGGGGAATCAACAAGCAGGCCACCCCCAAGCCCTTCCTGCTCCAACAACAACAATAACAGTGATGCTGGCAATTTTGAATGCAACATTTGCTTTGAGTTGGCACAAGACCCTATAATTACCTTATGCGGTCATCTTTTCTGCTGGCCTTGTCTTTACAAATGGCTTCACTTCCACTCACAGTCACAAGAATGCCCAGTGTGCAAGGCACTGATTGAGGAGGAGAAGTTGGTTCCATTATATGGGAGAGGAAAGACATCAACTGATCCGAGATCAAAATCCATTCCTGGTGTTAATATCCCACATCGTCCTGCTGGTCAGAGACCTGAAACTGCTCCTCCACCTGAATCAAATCCTTTTACTCAACACGGGTTTGGATTCACAGGTGGATTGGGAGGGTTTGCACCAGCAGCAACTGCTAGATTTGGTAATTTCACATTGTCCGCAGCATTTGGTGGTTTTATACCATCCTTATTTAACTTTCAGTTGCATGGATTTCATGGTGCGACCATGTATGGTGGAGCAGCTGGTTTTCCTTATGGGTTTTCTAATTCATTTCATGGTGGCCATGTTCATAGATATCCTCTGCACACAGGTCAAGGACAACAAGATTATTATCTGAAGAGGCTGCTGCTGTTTATTATTTTTTGTGTTGTCCTTGCTTTTATTTGGCAGTAGATTGGATAGAGTTCAGACTGCTAACAACCAAATTTAAGCTCTTATCAATCTTCTGGTGTGCCTTTTTCATCTTTTGTAACTGGAAATTGTTCATATTATATTCTCTTATTACTCTTGTAGTTACTTACTCTGTGATTAGTTTGTGGATCTTGATTTGCATCAATGTTCAAATTTCATTTCAAGATCATCAAATCAAATACAGATATAGATATTAGTTTGATGGTTATTTTACTGAGTATATAGCTATGAGGTTGTAATTGAAGTTACGCTTTTTTTTTTTAATTTGTTATATGCATGTTGCTGTGCTAATCTTATTTGGGAAGTCTTTTAGTTAGAATTTAGATGTGTACTGCTTACCGTATCCATTAACTTTCTGGATTCCATCGGGGTTATGCATTGCTTATTTTAGTACATTTGCTGTTTTAAATGTGGGTTTGTATGCATTGGTGATTTTTACACCCAGATTGTTTTTTGTGGTGCTTTTATCCTATTTTATTACTGGGAATGAATTTGTACATTAATAATATATTGTATATAGAAATCTAAGGACTTTGGAAACTAGTGATGTGATACTTTCTTTACGTGCTAGTTGGGTTTATTTTGCATAATTCATGTTTAGTTTGATGTGTGAAGATTCCAGCCTATTCATAACATTAGGATTAAACATTTATATGGTAGAATTAGCCTTAGTTGACCTTGTTTTTTTAACTTTTCCAGAATGGTTTCCCTTAATTAGACATGTTGCTCCTTATTATGATTATCGCACCTTATTATTATGGTAGCCACCTATCTTCTGCTCACCTTTTGGTTGGCCTTAACTCTTTGTGTTGCTCGGGTTACCGTCCCTGTAGTATATTGTAACCTGCATTATTTCTGCAGCATGTGGGAAAGTCAAGGGTTTGGCATTTAGTTAACAATTTTTTCACATATTATGACGCAAAACTTACAAAGATACATTAGCTGTGGAAATGAGGAAAAAGAGGAAGAGAGAAAAAGAAAGGAAAAATAATGTTTATGATGAAAGTATGAGTTTCGTAAGGAATTTTTTCCCATGTAAATAAATAGTAGAACTGTTTGGCTAAAACTTGAACAATCATCAGAAGATGATTTTTCAAGATTTTTATGGCTGTCATTGTCTCATTGATCAATGATCAGCCATAATGTGCATTATGTTATTTACAGTTTTACTTAAATATAGTAACTCAAATTCTGTACGAATTTTATTATGGCTATTCATTTCTATTACATTCTCACATACAATGGTCATTATCTTCCCTTAGAAGTTTCTGTGTACAGGATTTATGTGCAGGATTCATTCACGATATCTAATTGCAAATGTGGTTCTTTTGCTCTACTAGTCTTTTATTTTATTAGAAGGGTGTGGAGTACAACAGTAGTCTGTTAGTAAGCAATCTGGTAAAAGTTTGTGATGCCATTTTGCAGATTGTGTTTCTTTGAGCTCAATTCTGGATGCCTCTCTCACTGAAATAGTCACAGTAATGTGTCTCTTCTATAGAGACAAGCTCCTAACTTTGGCCCTTGAATTTCAATTCTTGTTTATTTGGCAATCAAATTCCTTGGTTAGGTTCGGGTTTTAACTTGGATAAGTTATCATGGATGAAGCCTTTGCATGTTGAAAGTGATGTGAGCTTGCAGCTGCCGACTGCAGTTATTAACTTGTTCTCCTTTCATTTTTGGTGTTCTGAGATCAGAGTTTGATAATGCAATGACTTGTGTATTGGTGTTATTCTTTCTTCATAAAGTTAAATTTGTTTTATTAAGTTGCAGCCATAAACTCGACTACTACTATTTTACCATTATTATTTAGGTGCTTGTTTGGCTGTGTTTCAAAATTTTTTGACAATAATATTGAATAGTCTAAAGAATTATTTCCAGTTGAAAATTCAAAATATAAATGATTACATTCTTTTTATTTAACTTTAGTAATAGTCTTAGTTTAATTTAGGCTTAATTGCATTTTTGGTCCCCCTATTATCATCAATCCGCGATTTTGGTCCCCCTACTTTTTTTCGCGATTTTAGTCCCTCTATTATTCCAAATTCGCGATTTTGGTCCCTCTAACACATAGATTTTGAAAATAGGGGGACTAAGATTTTGAACTAAATCGCGAATTTGGAATAATAGGGGGACCAAAACCGCGAAAAAAAAGTAGGGAGACCAAAATCGCAGATCGATAATAATAGGGAGACAAAAATGCAGTTAAGCCTTTAATTTAATAAAACTTGATAAACCTAATGTTATAATATTTTTTTTTATGACAGGGCAACAATATGTTAGTTATTATAGCTTCTATATCTATAATATGGCTCGAACAAGATTGTCTCCCGTAGAGGATACATGTGGTTAAACCAAAAAAAACTTCTATATCTATAGTATTAAAAATGAAACAGAATTACAATCTTTTCAGTCATACAGATTCGTTACAGGCTGCAGACACTTATATGAAATGAAAAATCATTCACAACTTTGAAATTGAAGTTCAAATTTGTTTCAAAGACAGCCTTTGTACGACCTTGAATTTAACTGTGTCAATTGCTTTTGACTTTTGGCCAGAAAATAATCTGGTCCACTAGTTGTGAGATATTTGTTACACGGTGATGTGAACCATAAGTATAAAAAGACACTCAAATTTCGTTTTTGTCACATGGTTTGTTTTGTTTGGGATTGGTAGGTGATGCTAAAGAGTAAAAGACTATGATATTATGTGATCTTTTGTTCGTGGGCCTCGTAATATTTCGCCCATCGTACAATATGTTACGTTACGTAATATGCACATGGATTGACAAAAAAAAAAAAGTAATATGCAAATGCAAGCCACTTTTGTGTTCGGTAAAAAGAGATAGGGTGGAGAGAAATAAGGAAGAGGGAATGAAGTAAAGACAAATAGGTGAGAAAAAATGAATAAAGTTGGGTTGTTTGATAAGTGAGAAATAACGGTAAAATAGAGTGGAAATAAAGTTGTATTTCTTTCTCATCTTGTTTAGTAGAAGAGAAATAGAGTGAAATATAATGTAAGATGTAATGTTCAACCATAAAAGGACAAGAGTAGGCAAGCACCATTTGCATGTGAAGCCATCGAATTTGGACGAAAAGCAAATGAAGTGGTTGGCGACAATAAATTGCACAGTATAGCTGAAATGTGTATAGTGCAAAAAGTTGAAAAATAAACCGCGAACAACACATGAGAATGAATCTCTATAGATAAGAGACGTTTGCAAACCATTGAACTAACCAAGCAAGAAGTAGTGAGAGAAAAAATAGGGTGAGAGTAAATCCCAAAAAGTGAGTGTTTGGGAACAATGCGCACCAGATATATTTTTGAGTATCATGTTTAATACTCCTTGGTACTACAAGCTGTAGTATTTGAATCTTAGTGAGTCTCATTGGAAAATACTATATTTGTATCTCTTGTACAGGAGAGTGTGGAAAAGATATTGTAGCTATCCTTAAATATAATGGAATATTTTTTGGAGTTTGTCTCGTGATTTTCCCCTCTAAATTGGAGGGCTTTCTACATAAAATATATGGTGTTTTTTTTCTACCCTTTATATCTCTTCCGATTGTTGTGCTACTCTGATGGTAGATCTAGCTCTAATAGATCTACTTCGGTGCATGTTGCTATATTTAATTTACATTGTGTATCAATCCTCGAGCCCAACAAGTGGTATTAGAGCTCCAAGTTGAGCTATGGGTTAGTATTGTGTAAATTAAATAGAGCAAAACATGGGTACTATGATCAAGCTCACTTTCACAAACTACTCCATTTAGAATCCAAAAATGGAGGATATACTTTTCAACAATGATATGTATGACCCTATGGAAAAGGGGGGCGCAAAGTCAGACAGCATGACGATTGAAGATGGGAAAAAGTCTCACCAGAAGACCATAAGTTCAATAAGACAGTGGGTGGATCTTATTGTATTCCACCATGGCAAATGGAAGCTTACCAAAGAATCTTTGTTGGTTGTTAGAGGCACGATGTATTCAACGTTATATAAACTCAAGTCAACCTGATCAAAGATGTGCTAAATGAAGTCAAGGGTTATGCTTCGCCAAATTTATGACATAGAATACTGGCTCATATAAGTGAAAAAGGATTACAGATTTTGGCAAAGAAGTCCCTCATTCCATATTCCAAAGGTACAAAATTGAGTCCTTGTGATTATTGTCTATTTGGCAAGCATCATAGAGTATCTTTCAATAAAACTTCAAAACTGAAAGAGAATATTTTGGATATGGTTTATTCTTATGTATGTGATCCCATGGAGGTGGAGACTCTTGGTGATAACATATATTTTGTTACATTTATTGATGATGTTTCACGAAAGGTATGTGTGTATTTCCTAAGAATGAAGGACCATGTTTTTTAATACTTCAAAAGGTTTCATGCCATGGTGGAGAGAGAAACGAGAAAACTTTTGAAGTGCCTTCATAGTGACAATGAGGGTGAGCATACTTCCCATGAATTTAAAATTTATTGTTCTGGACATGACATCAGACTTAAGAAGACGATTCGTGGCACCCCACAGCATAATGGTGTGGTCGAAAGAATCAACAGAACTATTATAGAGAAAATTAGATGTATGTTCAGAATGGATAAACTCCCTAAGCCATTCTAGGGTGAAGCAGTTCAAACGTTGTGCTACTTGGTTAACAGATTTTCGTTTTTTCCTTTCGGCTTTGACATCCCTGAAAGAGTATGGTCTGGACATGATATTACTTACACAATAAATATAATAAATATGTCAATATATCAATAAATATATAATATATAATAAATTAATAATATATAAATAATATAATAAATATAACATAAATATAAATATATAAATAATATAAATATATAACAAATATATAAATATAATAATAACAATAAATATAATAAATATATAAATAAAAAAACTGAACGAAAGCTTTAAAATAGGTTAGGGATGACCAAAAAAGTGTTTGGATGCAAAGTTTTTACTCACGTAAGTAAGGAGCAGAGGCAAAAACTTTATGATAGATTCATTCCTTGTATTTTTTTAGTTATGGAGATGAGGAATTTGGCTTCAAGTTATGGGATCCGGAAAAGAAGAGGATTATTAGAAGTAGAGATGCAATGTTAGTAAGAGATTATGTGAAATTCTGCAACTTCAGAGAAAACCAAAGACCTTGGTTAATATGTTGATCTTACACCAGTGCCTCCTCCTAGGGAAAATGCCACAAAAAGGAGAGAGAGTTTGATGAACATGGGGTAGATAAAGAACCAGCCACAAATGATGTTTGAGATGGAGAAGATGTTGAGCAGGGAGAGCAAACCCCTATTCCACAACTCAAAAGATCAAAAAGAAAGTGTCGTCCATCTAGTAGGTACCCCAGTACATAGTACATCCTCTTTACTGATGAAGGGGAGCCAAAAAGTTTTGTGGAAATCCAAACTTATAAGGATACTGTCCAATGGATGAAAGCAATAAGAAGAGATAGATTCCTTGCAGAAAAAAATATAACATCCTTATTTTTATAATACAATACTAATAAATTTTTGAGGAAAATCTCATATTTTAAAGGGTTAAACATGTTTTTAGTCCCTCAAGTTTGACTCGGATTTGGTTTTAGTCCCTAAACTTTAAAATCGTTGGTTTAGAGAATAACCTTATTTTAAATAATCCTTAAAATAAAATCACAAGGAAATTCTTGTTTTCTAAAATTTTAAATAATTCAAGATGGAAGAAGTACATTCTAAAATAAAATAAAATTTAATTTTTCAAGTTGTACCGCATAAAAGTACATAAAATGTAACGAAGGCATAAGTTATCCATAACTCAAAAGAAAACATTGGAAATTAATTACAAATAAATTCTAAAGTATAAATAAGCAACTCTCTTGTTATTGTTATAATTTACATTTAAACTTTGAATAAACCTCCAATTTCATCCCTGAAGTAACACCCTATCTCCTACTTAGTCCCTAATGTAAAGGAAAAAAATTAGTCCTCAAACTAATTTTCCATCCATCACGTTAGTTCCTGACATCCGTCAATTCTGTTACGTAAACGTTTAGTGCCACTGTAGCACGTTTTTTGCCACATGGGCGCCTTGGTGGCCTCATATGTGGCATTTTACTCAACTACCAACCTGTTGAGTCTCAAGACTTTAAAAGTCTAAGACACCCCACAATTAAGATTTTGATGACAATAAACTTAAGTAAACTCAATATAAGTCTTCACGTAAATTTTTAATGAAGTTCTTATGTTTCAGATAAGGCAACCTATCTGAAGTACAAAGGCTATCTGAAGCAAGTAATGCATATGAAGGAAGCTACGTTTTGAAGTGGTCAAGACATCTAAAACACAAGGTTCTGAAGATTCATCTGAAGTCTGAAGTTTGATCCGAAGCTAAGCTATCTGAAGCCAAGGCAAATCTGACATGGCAAGTTAAAGTCTGATCCAATCCTTCACGCAACCTCAGAACATAAATTTGCAAGACAAAATAACACTTTTGGCTAAGGTTTGAAAAGTAAGAACCAAAGAGGAAATGTTGCGCAACAGACCTGCAGTGGTCAGAACAGCGCCTGCAACCTTGTACTGTGTTAGTGATGTCTCTCAACGGGATGAAAAGCATTTAATGCTATCTATCAACGGACTTCTCAACGACATTTTCAAGCTCAAGCTCTAGAAGATTATAAATACAAGTATGTCTCCATGAAACAAAGTTAAAAAATATATACGCATTATTCTTTGAAGCCAAAATGCTGTAAAAATCTGTTTAGATTTCATATTCTGATTCTTTGACTGTAAACTTTTATATTTTGTGTTTAACATAGTTTCTCGCACAAATTCTTTGGTATGAAGAACTCATATGAAGTTCTAAGTTCTTTGATTTTCTTTGTAAACACTTAGTGCAGAGCCTGAATATGCTAGGTGAGCAAACAATACTTGTTAGAGCCTGAAGAGACTAGGTGTTCAAACAATACATGGTATTTTAGAGCCTGAAGAAGCTTGACTTTAAAAGAATATTGTAATCTCTTGAGATTAGTGGATAAATCCAGTAGCTAGTTGGCACTGGGACTGGACGTAGCTCACAATTGGTAGTGAGTGAACCAGGATAAATCTTGGCTAAGTGTTTCTTTTCCCTAAACTTGTTTTTATTTTAAAATGCTCTATCGTAAAAGGGGAATTGAACATAAGTTTACAAACGTTTCTGTTTTAAACAAAGTAACCATTTTATAGAAAAATCTCTATCTGGAGTCTATCAGATAAGGGATAAAACTTCATATTGCCTCTGAAAACCTATCTGAAATTTCATAAACTCAGTTTTGAAAAAGTTTCTGAAAAAACTGTAAGAGTTTGTAAAAACACTATTCAACCCCTTTTTAGTGTTTTCCTGTGGTTCTACACAACCCCCAAAATCATTCAATTTCATCCCTAGCCTCATTTTCATTCATTCACCAAATTTGAACTGAAAAATCCCCAATTTTGTCTCTAAATCCCTAAATAACGTGATTCATCTCCAAATGGTAGAGACATCTTTCTTATAGCATACTTAACATGATTTATCACCATTATTTTTATTTTTGTCTAAAAGAGAAAAGGATTTACGATCTTGTGTAAACAAGAATGGAACTACCTTTACATATGGATGAACTTTTGCACATGGATTAACATATACTCACTAACAATTGTAGCATTCCTTTTATCATCTCCACTTTCCAAAAGATGTGGGTGAAGTATACCAGAATGTATAGATAATCAGAAAAAATAGGAGCAGAAGCTGTTATTAAAAATATCTTTAGGGGTGAAATTTGATCCCTTGGAAGAAGTCATGCTGCCATCTGACTTATTGCTCTTTCAAGACATGGTTCTCTGCAAGTCCCTTGATGAATTCTTTTCCCATTTTCTTGACTTGATCTCCAACTCTTCATTGCTAACTCCCTTTGTAAACAACTTTTGTTTGGCACCAACCTCCAGTTTCACACCTTCAACTATTTAAGTCTTCATTAGAATTTCCTTCTCATTGGCCTTGGCAATGTCAATCCATGCCTTAGCTATTGTCACTTACTTTTAGCAATTTCTTTTGTCTCAGTTACATGATTAGTCAAATACTCAACTCAAACCTTGAGAGATAGTAATTAGGCAACTAGGTTGTTGTTGAAATTCATGGTATTCCAAAAGAAAATAAATAGAGTAAAGATGAAAAAGTGAAATTATATTGGTAATTGAATGGAAAAAAATGAATTGACAATAGGAGTATAGGCTTATATAGCCAATGTTATCAACTAATTCCTAACTAATTTTCTAACCAATTAAACTAATATGTAACTAACATTTTATATCTCTAACAACCCCCCGCAAACTGGAAGTGCTAGAACTTCAAGCTTGGGATGAACAATACAATACAATCAAATTCAAAAGAATTACAATGAAAAAGGAAAACAAGTACCATGAAATAGGCTCCATAGGCCTCTAAAAATGACAAATTTAGGAAAAATCTTAACCACTCAAGCAAAAACTACCATTCTTGATTAACCACTCGGCAAAAGCTACAATCTAAAGACAATGATCATCACTTAACCACCATAAGGCAGAAGCTCAAAACATTAATGCTTAACCACCAAGAGCAAAAAAAAAAAAAAAAATAATGCTTAACCATCACCATTAACAGAAGATACAATTCAACCAACTTAGGCTGCAACCAAAGAAAATCTACAATAAACCAAAGCAACTCAAATATGCCTTAAATAGGACTTTTCAAAAACACTTTGTGAGCATCATTGAAAGAGGGTAAAAAAACTATAAGAAATTCTCAGTCTAAAAAAGAGGAATTGCCTATGTTTTTAGCTATGAGCATGCCACAAGATTTCGTCATTCTGAATCAACCATCATATGAAGATATCAAACTATCAGATTGACCCTGTTTTCTTGCATCGCCACTTGAAACTTGTCACGTATCATCTCAATTATTCTTCTCCTTCTTGGAGTCAATACCTTTGCTTCGGTTTTATAACTACGTCTTCTTATTCTCTCGTAATAATCTAACTCTATTCATTTTTCCATTTCCCTCATCTCATTTTTCTCACTACATCAGATAATGGCCGATGAAGTATATCACCGGGCTATTGGCACTTTGCAATCCCATAAATTCAATGCACAAGCGCCTGAATTGTGCCAAATTTCAGGTTATTTCTAGCAAATGAATCTTTCCAGAAACAAAGTAAGCAAAACTATAACGTTTTTAAATGTTGAACGAAATTCTAGAGAATTAGAAAGTCACCTCGGAGTGGATCTCTAAGATGGAAAATGGAGGGTGATGAAGAAACGAACTGTGACACCCTTCTACCCCATACTCTTATATATTTAAGAAATTGTAGTTTAGAAAAGGGAAAGTCCCACGTTAGGTAAAAAGGTTCACAATCACTCTTATAATATCTCATAGTTCGAAAATGACTTATTAAAGAAATTAAACTTTCAAATATAATTCAAATTAAATCAGCGGAATCTCCAATACATAAAAACTACTAATAGCCTACTGCCATTACAAGACATCCAAAGTTCACAAAAATACTCCTAATCTAGAAACATATTAAAACATCCCGAATACACCTTGACATCACATCTATCAGAGCATACCCTTTCAATCATAGTCGACACTAGTCGTGTCCTCCTCAACACTTGTAAAATATATCCACAGAATACGGTGAGGAAAGGAATACTACTATACATACACATAGAGAATACCCATCCTCACCCACAACATCATTACATCATGTCATCAATACATTGAAATCATCTAAACTCACATATAGTTAATCATCTATATCAACATAGACAGGCCATACTATCATTCCTATTCATAACACATAAATAATTCCTTTATACATTCATCAAGCTCATCATCATCATAACCTCATTCCATATATCATCACTATATTCGCATACATCATTCACCCAATTAATCAGATATTCTAATTCTCACACATAATACTCATCATCATCAATATGCATAACATCAATTTAATAACACCATTGTCAATCATGAAATATCACACACCAATACTCTCTCATCGTCTACCCAAAGATCATGACTTGGAACTCTACACAATGGGTGCACCTCATTAATCAATCTGGTAGTACCAAGATAATCTACCGGTGTTAACACACACACTATCCAGATGTTGTACCCCCTCTATGGGCCCGCACAACGACATTCGACCCTAGGTTGTACCCCCTCTATGGGCCGTACAATCACTCCTAGGGTTGCACCCCCTCTATGGGGGCCCGTGCTTCGAACGCCCATCTTGATCCCCTGAGTTGTACCCCCCTCTATGGGCCCGAACTAAGTTCACCTCCCGAATCGTACCCCTCTATGGGCCCGCACAATTCAGGTCTCATCACATATGCTCAAGGCATCTCTCCTAAGTTGTACCCCCTCTATGGGCCCGCACAACTTAGATAAACATCATCAAAAGGGTGATATACACCATCATCATAAATCATCATTATCATGCATTAACATGCTCATCATCAAACATCATCATTATAAAAATGATATACATTAGCATCATCACACACATCAATATGCTCATCATTAAACATCATCATAATAAGGTGTTATACACCGACATCATTATCATCACACACTCATCATCATTATCATCATAATACATCATCACACTCATCAAATTCATCATTATTCATCATCGTAAGCATCATAATCCTCATCAAACATCTAATCATCAGCACCATACTCATTGTAAAGTACTCTCACACAACATCAATCAATCAAATAGTTAGGATCTCAAAATCCACTATGGTAATCGATTACAACCTCTAGAATCGATTACCCGCAACAAGGTCTCTGGTAATCGATTACAACCCCTTGTAATCGATTACCCGCAAGCGACTCTCTTGTAATCGATTACAGACCCCTGTAATCGATTCCGCAACAAACTCTGGTATCGATTACAACACCCCTGTACATCGCAATTACTAGCAGCAAACAGTGCTTCTGGGTTGCCCATAATACTCTGGTAATCGATTACCACTCCTGGTAATCGATTACCCGCGACGCAGATCGCAGAGTTCACGATTTCAAACCTCTCTAAACTCATCCAATCAATCCCTAATCAATCTTTTACGTCTAAACATCATACATAATCATTATTAGCATCCAATACTCCGTAAATCAACAATCAATTACAAATTATACCATCAATTCATCAAAACCCCCAATTTCTCAATCCCTAATCACCCCTTTTCCATTATTCTCAATATCATCTTTAATTTCATCCAATACTCAGCAATTTACATACAATCAATCATCAACCAACAAATTATATCTTCATTCTAAGTTATATATTCATCAATTCAAAATTATACTCTTAGATTACTACCCAAACATCCCCTACATGCATATACATGCAATACCCCCTCCCCCTCACCGTACCTTAAGCGAAGCTTGATCACAACAAGGAAGTCCTTTCTTGGATTCTTGGCATTCACTCCACAACAGCTCTCTCTTGAGACTCCGTTTCTCCCTCCTTAGCGTTTCACTTACTGACGAATGATACAAATAAGGATTAGGGTGCTCTGTTAACCCCTCCTTACTGAAATAACTAATTGGGCTTGGGCCCACTCTCACCCCCTTATTCTATTTTCAATTAAAATTATCTTTACAAAACAAAACTAATAATAACACTCCTATTATTTATTTCCCATTAAATTAATTATTTTCTTAATTAATCTATTTAATTTAATTAATATTTATCCTAATAAAATTTATGATGTTACAACTCTCCCCTCCTAAAAAGAAAATTCGTCCTCGAATTTTACCTGAAGCGAACAATTCTGGATAAGACTCCTTCATCTTCTCTTCGAGTTCCCAGGTGGCACTCTCTGGTGTAGGTCCTTCTCATGTGGCACTTCTCTTCGAATTCCACCGTTAGGTTTTCCTTAACCTCGAGATGATCCGACTCAATCACATGCGAAGGATCGTGAACGTATTTCCGGAGTTGAGAAACGTGGAAAACGTTATGAAGATTGGACAGATGTGGGGGTAAAGCGATTTGATAGGCAACATTGCCGACTCTTTTAAGGATTTGGTAAGGACCAATAAATCGAGGTGTAAGCTTTCTAGACTTTAATGCCCTACCAACCCCAGTCCACGGAGTGACTTTCAGGAATACATGGTCCCCTTCTTTGAACTCTAACTCCTTCCTTCTCTTATCAGCATAGCTCTTCTGCCTACTCTGGGCTGTCCTCATCCTCTCCTGGATTATCCTAACCTTATCAGTGGTCTGCTGCACTATCTCAGGTCCTAATGCAAGACTTTCACCCGGCTCACACCAACACAAAGGGTTTCTACACCTCCTACCATACAATGCTTCATAAGGCGCCATACCTATGCTAGAGTGAAAGCTATTGTTATAGGTGAACTCTATCAAAGGTAAAAGCTATCCCAACTACCCCCTTGGTCTAACACACAGCTCTAAGCAAATCCTCTAAAGATTGGATGGTTCTCTCAGTCTGACCATCAGTCTGAGGGTGATAAGCTGAGCTAAGCCTAAGCTGGGTCCCCAAGGCCTGCTGTAAACTCTCCCAAAATCTAGAGGTAAACCTGGGATCCCTATCTGAGACTATACTAGATGGTATGCCATGCAACCTCACAATCTCACTAATGTACAACTGAGCCAACTTCTCTAAAGAATACTTAACATTGATGGGAAGGAAATGGGCACTCTTAGTTAACCTATCAACAATGACCCAGATTGAGTCATGTCCCTTCGCGGTCTTAGGCAAGGCAACTACGAAATCCATAGAGATACTATCCCACTTCCACTCAGGTATACTCAAGGGTTGGAGCAATTCTGAAGGTTTTTGATGCTCTACCTTAGCCTTCTGGCACACTAAACAAGCACTCACGAACTCCTCTATGTCCTTCTTCATCCTAGGCCACCAAAATACTTTCTTCAATCCTGATACATCTTAGTGGATCCTGGGTGGAAACTAAGCTTACTTCTATGCCCTTTTTCTAGTACTAATATCTTAATGCTAGGTTCACTAGGCACACACACTCGATCTCCAAATCTCACTACCCCATCGGTACCAATTACAAACTCCCCACCACTACATCCTTCTATAGCCTCTCGCCTGCTAACCAAAAATGGATCCTCTAACTGGGCCTTACTAATATCCTTCAGAAAATCATTACTTACTCTAGTCATCCCTAACTTCACACTGGAAATGTTACTTCACAAGCCAAACTTAGATCTCTAAACTGGGTTAAAAGATCCATCTCTCTAATCATTAGGGAACTAACATGGATAGACTTCCTACTCAAGGCATCAACCACTACATTGGCTTTACCGGGATGGTAACTTAACTCAAAATCATAATCCTTAAGAAACTTTAACCACCTCCTCTGCCTCATGTTCAACTCTTCTGGTCAAACAGATAGCTAAGGCTCTCATGGTCACTAAAACCTCAAATTAGGAACCATACAGGTAATGTCTCCAAATCTTCAACACAACACACTACAGCTGCTAACTCTAGGTCATGGGTAGGGTAGTTTCTCTCATGGATTTTCAATTGCTTAGAAGCATAGGCTACTACTTTACCCTTTTGCATCAACACCCCACCTAAACCCATCTTAGAGGCATCACAGTATACTACGAAAGGTTTACTAAGGTCAGGCAACACTAACACTGGTGCATTAGTCAACTTCTCCTTAAGGGTTTTGAAACTAGTCTCGCACTTACTATTCCAAACATAGGCAACTCCTTTCCTAGTCAACTTGGTCAAAGGCAAAGCTAACTTAGAGAACCCTTCTATGAACCTCCTATAGTACCCAGCCAACCCAAAGAAACTTCTAATCTCACTCACTGACTTAGAGGACTCCCACTTAAGCACGACTTCTACCTTAGAAGGATCTAAACCTATACCTCCCTTAGAAATTACATGACCCAAGAAACTCACTTGCTCTAACCAGAACTCACACTTGGACATCTTAGCATACAACTTTTTATCCTTAAGAACCTGAAGCGCTACCTTTAGATGTTCCTCATGCTCCTCCTTAGTTTTGGAATAAATTAGTATATCATCTATAAAGACAACTACGAATTTATCCAAATAAGGGTGAATGATCTTGTTCATGTAATCCATACAAATGGCAGGAGCTTCTCACAGACCAACACATACAACACTTGGCACACACCGAATCCTGAGGCATTACCAGATACCTTTTTTTAATGTCCATACCTAGTCCTAAAAGCGGTCTTAGGTATATCCTCCTTAACTCTAATCTGATGATAGCCTAATCTAAGATCTATCTTACTAAACACACATGCCCCCACTAACTAATCCATCAAGTCATCTATCCTAGGCAAAGGATACCTATTCTTAATGGTTACCTTATTTAACTGGCGGTAATCAGTATACAACCTCATGCTACCATCCTTCTTCTTAACAAACAACAGGCGCTCCCCAGGGTGACACACTAGGCCTAATGAACTTCTTCTCTAACAGGTCTTCTAGTTGCTTCTTAAGTTCTGCTAGCTCTATGGGTGACATCCTATAAGGTGTAGCTGAAATCGGTCCTGTACCTGGCACTAAGTCTATAGAAAACTTTATCTCTCTCTCAGGTGGTAAACTAGACACATTATCAGCAAATACTTCAGGGTACTCACTTACTACAGGTATCTCACTCACCACAGCGCTACTATCAGATTTCAAAGAAGCTAAAAGCATGTAAACCTGGGCATCTTCCCTTAGAGACGCCTTTACCTGATTGGCAGTCATAAAATCCTTACTCTTACACTCGACAGCGTGACAAAAAACAACAACTTATCAGCACTGTTTAGAAGGACATGGTTGGACGATAACCAGTCCATACCAAAGATGACATCTAGTTGACTTAGAGGCAAACAAATCAAATCAACTAGGAAGTTTCTATCATTAACAGATAGAACAGTTTAAGCAAACATCAGAAGTAGAAACTGACCCACTAGCTGGCGTTTCCACACTCAATTCAAAGGCAAGGAAGAAACAGGCAATTTAAGTTTAGACACGCAAGCACGTGATATGAAAGAATGAGTCACACCGAGTCAAATAAATCACTAAAGGATTACCAGCAATGAAACCCATACCTTGGATCAAGTCCTCGGATTGAGCAGCTCAGTACCACTCAAGGCAAAGACCCTTCCTTTAGCCTTAGGTTTATTGGCGCTCCCATTGGCATTCCCACTTGCCACTACCGTTCCTTGCGTCTTTTGAGGACAATCACGAGCGATGTGCCCCTTCTCCTGACAGGTATAACAGGTGATCTCTCGGTCTCCGCATTGGTTTGCTCGGTGACCCTCCTTTTCGCACTTGAAGCATGTAATAGGAGTGGTAGAACCAACACTCCCACCCTTTGACGCTCGACCAGCTGCTGGAGCATAACTCTTCTTTTGCACTGTGCCTTCGCTGCCACCTCCAACCTTGGGGTTTCCTGTTGCTCGAGAGTATGGCTTGCCCTTACTAGTTGCTTGGAACTTGTTCTGACTTCTCAAAGGCCCTTCATTCTTGTAATGCGCTGTCTTTGCCTGGTTGTCTTCATCATAGATTTGCACTTATTCACCAACTCGTGAAAGCGCGTGATCCCTTGGTAATTGAACACTTGACGCACTTTGCTTCTTCATTGACTGCTCCCTCATATGACGGGCAGAATCATACTAGGGCCTCGAACCTTGATGCGTAGACTGCCACGGTGCCTTCTCCTTGCTTCAGATCCAAGAACTCTATTTGTTTCTTGTTGCGCACGTCATGTGGAAAGTACTCCTCCAGGAATAACCTTTTGAAGTTGTCCCAGCTCAAGGCGGTGCCCTCATCAATCATCCTTTGGCAGGCTCTGCCACCAGAAATTAGCATCTCCAGATAACATGAAGGCTGCTAAGGTCACCTTCTGAAGCATAGGGTAGTCCATTGCTCTGAAGATCTTCTCAATCTCATAAATCCAGTCAGCCGCTCCATCCGGGTCATAACCTCCTCAGAACGTAGGTGGATGGTTCCTCTGGAACCGTGCAAGCCAGTCCGTCTCGTGGTGTTGGTTAAGGTTGCCAACAGCCTATGCCATGGCCATCAAGGCATCGGCCATTGCTCGATCGTTTCTACCCCCAGCCATTACTATTTCTGTGTATTTAAGAAAGGGTAAGCACACATACTAAGTAAAGCAGAAAAGCAAGGAAATCAAACAAACAACAATCAACCAAGCAGACAATTCACTCAAGCAACCAATCAATTACTCAACCAATCAATCAGATTAGCACATCAAAAGCATAGTAACTCATAACTCAAGGCCGGTGAACCGACCTGCTTTGATACCAACTAATGTGACACCCTTCTACCCCATACTCTTATATATTTAAGAAATTGCAGTTTAGAAAAGGGAAAGTCCCACGTTAGGTAAAAAGGTTCACAATCACTCTTATAATATCTCATAGTTCGAAAACGACTTTATTAAAAGAAATTAAACTTTCAAATATAATTCAAATTTAAAGCAGCGGAATCTCCAATACATAAAAATTACTAATAGCCTACTGCCATACAAGGCATCCAAAAGTTCGCAAAAATACTCCTAATCTAGAAACATATTAAAACATCCCAAATACACCATGATTTCACATCTATCAGAGCATACCCTTTCAATCATAGTCGACACCAGTCGTGTCCTCCTCAACACCTGTAAAATATATCCACAGAATACGGTGAGGAAAAGGAATACTACCTATACATACACATAGAGAATACTCATCCTCACCCACAACATCATTACATCATGCCATTAATACATTAAATCACCAATAAATAACATTCATCTAAACTCAACATATTTTAATCATCTATATCAACATTACATGTCATACCATCATTCTTATTCATAACACATAAATATATCCTTTATACATTCATCAAGCTCATCATCATCATAACCTCATTCATATATAATCATATAATTCTCATACCATCATTCACCCTATTAATCATATATTCTATTCTCACACATAATACTCATCATCATCAATATTCATAACATCATTTAATAACACCATTTCATCATGAAATATCACACACCAATACTCCTCTCATCGTCTACCCAAAGATCATGACTTGGAACTCCACACAATGGGTGCACCTCATCAATCACTCTAGTTAGTACCAAGATAATCTACTGGTGTTACCACACACTATACGATAGGTTGTACCCCCTCTATGGGCCCGCACAACGACATTCGACCCTAGGTTTTACCCCCTCTATGGGCCTGTACAATAACTCCTAGGTTGCACCCCCCTCTATGGGCCCGTGCATCGAACGCCCCATCTTGATCCCCTGAGTTGTACCCCTCTATGGGCCCGCACAACTCAGTTCACCTCCTGAATTGTACCCCCTCTATGGGCCCGCACAACTTAGATAACATCATCATCAAAAGGTGATATACACCATCATCATAAATCACCATTATCATGCATTAACATGCTCATCATCAAACATCATCATTATAAAATGATATACACTTATCATCATCATCATACATCAATATGCTCATCATTAAACATCATCATAATATGGTGTTATACACTGACATCATTATCATCATCACACTCATCATCAATTATCATCATAATACATCATCACACTCATCATCAAATCATCATTATTCATCATTGTAAGCATCACAATCCTCATCAAACATCATTAATCATCAACACCATACTCATTGTAAAGTACTCTCAAACAACATCAATCATCATCAAACAGTTAGGATCTCAAAATCCACTCTGGTAATCGATTACCAACCTCTAGTAATCGATTACCAATCTCTTGTCATTTGGAGATGAATCACATTTTTCAAGGATCGGGGGACTAAATTGATGGATTTTTTTTTTGTAAGTATCAATTTAAATTTGGGGGAAATGGGGTCAAGGATGAAATTGAATGGTTTTGGGGGTTGGTTATTGAGTAAAATGCCATGTAGGAGGCCATCAAGGCATTCAGAAGGCAGCAAACATGCCATAGTGGCACTTAACATTTAAGTAACATAGCTGATGGATGTCAGGGACTAACGTGGTGGATGACAAATTAGTTTGAAGCCTAAACTTTTTCTTCCTTTACTTTAAGGAATAAGTAGTAGAGAGGGTGTTACTTCGAGGACGAAAGTGGTGGTTTATTCCATTTCTAAATCATTAAAATACAACTAAAACAAAAAAGAATCGACCGAGTAAGACTAACTTCTATCTTCCAAGTGATGGAAAGAGGTGCATTTTACTCTTGGAATCTAGATTGTAACCACATAAAGAGACTAAAGCCACAATGAGCATAACTAAGCATACAATGTAATGTAGGAAAAAGAATGAACATACATTATAATGTAGCATACAAGAACAACATTTTATCATTTAGTTCTTTCTCTTCTCTTCTCTTCTCTCCTCTTTCTTTTCACTTCTCATCATCACCCTTTTTCTTTTTCCTTCAATTTCATATTTTCACTTCCATCTAAGGCTACATGATAAGGGTGTCTTCAGCTTTAACCCCACCTGGTACATTTTAATCTCATCATAAGCCACATCCTTTAACTTTAAATCTAATCTTTTCACTTTTCTATCTAAGGCTAGCTAGAGCTCATAGCTAAGTAGAGAGTGTCCTCCTTGCAGGTTACGGGCGTCTCCGGCCTTAACCATGCCTGCTATGTTTTACTTAAACCTAGAGGCATCTTAGGCATAAACCTAATATTTGTCAAACATTCAGAATTCGATAAGCTTATAAAATGGTGTGTTTAATGAGTCTAAATAATATTATATATTGGATTAAGCAAAAAAAAATGTTGTTTAGCACGCTTAAGCGTTGAAATAGTGGACACATAAGTGTTGGAACAGTGAACGCTTAAGCGTTGGAACGGTGGGGACAGGAGATGCTCTAATGTGCCCTCCTTAACAACAACATGTTAACTCTTTAGTTTTAAGCACAAACAAAGTTTCCAATCCTTTCTTATTAATCCAAACATCAATAAACAATAATCGACTATAACATGTGTGTACCTATCAAATTTTCATGTGAATAACATCATATAATTCTGAAACCAAAGATAGACATTATAATTAACATAATAAAATTCAAACATCCAAATAAAATAATAATTAAAACATAGTGAAAACCCAGAGGTCATTCATAAAACAAATAACTTACCTCGTGTGTGACTGGGGTGAGGTTCTTGACCTATAAAGTTTCCTAGGTTATGTCATTCTTCCCCTTTCCCCAATCAGCTACTCTAATCCTTTTTCATCTACTCTTCCTCTCTCTTTCTCTCTTTCTTTAGGGCTGAGGAAACTGGGATTCAATAGAACCCTAATCCTCAAATTTCAATAGAACCCTAATCCTCAAATGGGGCTTAAATAGCCCCTATTTAATTTCTAACATCGCAACTGGTAACGTCTACACTTGAGCGTGGCCTAACGTCCACGCCCAAGCATGGATAGACATACTGAAATACAACACTAACGCTTAAGTCTGGCATTAATCCCATGCTTGAGCATGGACAATTAAATCACACTTAAGCATGGCATTAAGCTCACGCTTGAGCGTGGACAACCTGTTAGAACCACAGGAAACACTAAAAAGGGGGATTGAATAGTGTTTTAAGCTTTTCGTGTCAATCTTGTAAATCTTTTATTTAAATCATGAAGATGAATAATGTTTAAAATGAATCTTAAGATCAGAGATAATTAAAACGTGCGGAAGATAAGAAAAATAAAGTTTCTTTTAAGTCTTAAGATTATTTTAAACAGATACTTCTCAAAATATCTTCTGAAGATTATTACATTGAATGTTTTTTCAAAACTGTTTCATAAATACTTCAGATGACTATAGGTTGTCTGAAGTCTGTTTCAGATTTCTGAACTAAGGTCTTTCCAGACTCACTTCAGATAATTGTTTCAGAAGTAACTCAAAAGACATTATTTGTAATGCTTCAAGTGATATGAGAAACATCTCATGTTTTGTTCTTATGAAAGATCATTTTATTGAAATCGTTGTGTTAAGTTTGTTATGAAAATAACTTTTCAATCCCCAACATAAATATGAAAACTGTAAATAAAGAGATTAAGGGAAAGAGAACTTAGGCACATAATTTATCCTGGTTCACTCACAAACCCGTGAGCTACATCCAGTCCCAGAGGCAAACCACCACTGGATTTTCCACTATCTGAATCCACAGATACAAGTATTATTCACAGCCTCTTCAGGCCAACACAAGTATTACTTTGTTTTCAACTGCCTCTTCAGGCAACTCAATGAGTATTCTTTGCTTATCAACTGCCTCTCCAGGCAACTCAATGAGTATTCTTTGCTTATCAACTGCCTCCCCAGGCAACTCAATGAGTATTCTTTTGCAGGCAGCCTCTCCAGGCGCAACGAGTACAGTCTCTCTAGACATCACGAGTACAGTCTCTCCAGACAACACGAGTACAGTCTCTGCAGACAACACGAGTACAGTCTCTCCAGACAACACCAAGTATTCCTTTGTTTTCAACTGCCTCTCCAGGCAACTTATGCAGTATTCTTTTTCAGTCTAGCCTCTCCAGGCTTTATGACTAAGTATTCTTTTGTTTTCAACTGCCTCTCCAGGCAACATATGCAGTATTCTTTTTCAGTCTAGCCTCTCCAGGCTTTGCAACTAAGTATTCTTTCTTCCACCAAGCCTCTCCAGGCTCTCAGACACTAACCACAGTAGTGTATGAGTATTCTTTCTTCCACCAAGCCTCTCCAGGCTCTCTGACACATAAAGTGTTTACAATTTGAACTAAGTTTAAGTTTCCACGAAACATAAACTTAATTTCTTCCTGTACTAGAGGTTAACTGAGTATTACTCAGGATACAAAGGTTGAATTCTAAGTACAAGGTTAAGACAGTGATACAAGTGTATAACTTAGGTACAATCCTGTCTCTGATGTGAGGAATGACATCCTCTGAGAATTGGCTAGATAGATACTGGATTTGAGCTTCAGCCTTGTTCTCCAACCATTGGTTTCCATGGGCTACATATCTACCCGTATCATTGGAATAACCAAGGTATACTTGCGGCTGTCAAACCATTCTTGGTTCATTTAGATTAAGCACAGCCTGGTTGGTTGTTCAACTGAACAACTACAACTTTTACTAACTGATCAATAGATCAGCAACATGGTTGATTCTCTTTCAACCTTTTCAACCAACAACCAACATCTTCAATCAATCTTGAGGCTATTTATATGTTCTGTTGGAATATAGCCGTTTGAAGAGATTCATAATACCTGTGAAGATTAATTGATGATGTGGCTCATATAGCCATTGTGTAATAGGTCTCAACGGTTTCTTCTTCTTAAGCAAATTAAGTGTTCAGACAGTCCTGTCTGACACTTCTGTAGATGAGCTCTTTTAGAGAGATTTTCTTGATATTGTTTTGCATGTTCTCTCTTGATTTCCTTTTTGCTTTTCTTCAGTTGTCGTTTGATTTCTTCTGCGTTCCTCAGCTGACTTCTGATTTCTCTTGCTTTTTCCTTAGGAGGTATATGAGGAGATATCCGTTGGATTTGTCCTTTTGCTTAATTTTGTATACGCTCCTTTTCTGTTTGCTTCTTAGGCACCATTCTTCTTTCTTCTTTGAGTGAGGGTGTCTTTTCGAATAGTTGTTGTTTGCAAGTTTCTTCTTTGAATAAAGACATGATATTATAGTCGTTGAATCATATAGTCTTAGCTTCTGTATTGATTTCCTCAATGTTGAAATCTGTTCCATGCACTTAAGAGGTTATATGTTCAGACAATTAATTTCTTCACATATACTCCAAATGCTGCTTTTATCTCATCAGCTTCAAATGTGCTCATCTTATATAATTCAGGCTTATTCTCTCAATTCTTCAGCTTGAATATTATATCATATTAATTCCAGCTTTTCTTCTACTTCAGCTGATTGCTATTCTGTTCTTCTTTGCATTTTCTTCTTCTGAGATATAGATGAATAAAGATATTGAATCAATTGTATTTTATTCAAACATCTTTCTGGTTGCCTTTTCTTAGTCTTCTGATCACCTCTGTATGACAGCAGTCGCAGGTGCAGGTCTGCGCACGCAGATCCCTTATGTTGCAGGTGCAACATGCGTTGCCGAAAGTCTTTGCCGAGTTTCCTTATTTGTGAAAGACTTTGGTCGAGGTATAAAAGTATGTTTAGCTTTTATACTAAAATGCCTTTTGTTGCAGGTGCAGCAGTCATTAGAGAAAGTCATTGCAGAGTTTCCTCATTTGTGCAAGACTTTGATCGAGGCATAAAAGCATGTTTAGCTTTTATACTGATATAAGTGTACTCCATTTTGGTAGAGTGTGCTTTACACTTTAGCAACGTCTTCAAGAGATAAATTCTTGATTCTGTTTGTAGGCTTCTTCAGATAGTCTTCACGTCTTCATATGGTCTTCACGTCTTTATACGGTCTTCATGTCTTCAGATGGTCTTCACGTCTTTAGACGGCTTGCGCACTTCAGACAGCTTCAGCACTTCAGACGGCTTCAGCACTTCAGACAACTTCAGTACTTCAGACGGCTTGCGCACTTCAGACAGCTTCAGTACTTCAGACGGCTTGCGTTCTTCAGACAACTTCTATGCTTCAGACGAGTTGCGTTCTTCAGACAGATTCTATGTATTAAATTCTGCATTTGTTCTTCTGATCCTTATCTTCTGATTCTGATTCTGTTCATCAATTCTTCTTCTTCTAATGAATATTTCAACCTGAAACACAATCAACAAACCAATACCTTTCTCAGTAGAATCTGTTTATATAATCTTATTTGTTCTTATTATACTCTTATTTGTTAATCATTGAAACTAAAGGATATTAAGTCTTTGAGTCAAGTTTGAATGCTCAAACTGATTAAGAGACTTCACACAACCATAATCTATTTTTAGTTTTATTCTGCATCCAGACATTATCTTACCCTATAACTCATTATTTAACCTATTTGCGCACACTTGTATTATTAAAATCTCATACTCTAGCTTGATTTTTCCCAAGTTCATTTATGATTAAAATTTGGGATATTATAATTATTCACAACTTTGGGGACTCCCTATTAAACTCCTAATTTTATTAAAATTCTCAATTTCTCTTTAACATAATTCTAGATTTCTAATTTTATGATAATTCTCAAAGTCCTAATTTTTGGATGTTACAAAAATGATACTTATGGACTTTTAAAACTTCTTGAAGGCAGAAGAGCCTTGAAGAATAAGTGAGTGTTTCAAGCTTAAGAAAGATGGCCATAAGCTAGTAAGGTATAAAGCTCGCTTCCTCGTAAAAGATTTTAACAAAATCGAGGAATAGATTTTGATGAAATTTTCTCTTCTAGTTTTGAAAGTAAGTTCTATTCGAGTTATACTCGGACTGGTGGTTAGCTTGGATCTAGAGTTTGAATAACTAGATGTAAAGACTGCAATTTGCCATGGATATTTGGAGGAAGAAATCTATATGGTACAACCAGAAGGTTTTGAAGAAGTTGGAAAGAAGCATATGGTTTTGTAGGTTAAAGAAGAGCCTTTATGGATTGAAACAGGCTCCTAGACAATGGTACAATAGAAATTTACTCATTTATGATGTGTCATGGATATACCAAGACTGGATGCAAATCATTGCGTATATGTCAAAACATTTCCCAGGTAACAAATTCATCATCCTTCGATTATTATGTAGATGATATGTTGATGGGGGTACAAGATATGAAGATGATTGGTGATTTGAAAAAGGAGTTGTCAAAATTTAGAGGTGTTAATTTGGGTTCAGCTTGGTGAGCCAACCCGACCCAACCCGGTTCACAGGTAGGTTAGGTTGGTAAAATTAGGCTCACATTTTTCGCGGGAATTAACTAGCGGGTCAAAGTGGGTTTGAGTCGGGTTGAGGTAAGTTGGCTCACTTTTATTTTATTTGATAGTTTTTAACTCTTTTTTTTATTTTTTTTGTTTTTTAAATTTTTTAAGCTAAGTGACCAATCCACTGAACCCACCAACCTGTGGTGGGTCAAGCCGGGTTGATATTTTTAGGTCTCAAAAAGTGAGCTAACTTGGTTCGGCTCAATTTAGCCTAACCCGTGGTGAGCCGGGTTGACTCACTTTCACACCTCTCTCAAAATCCTTTGATATGAAAAATATGAGCCCTGCAAAGCAATTTTGGCATGTAAATTTTTACAAGAACGGTATGGTGAATCAGATTCTAAAATGATTTAACATGAAGAATGCTAAGCTAGATAGCACAACGTTGGCCAATCACTTCAAACTTCGGCAAAATGACTTGTCCTACTACTCATAAGAAAAGAAAGTTATGACCACTATAACGTACTCCTCAGTAGTTGGGAGTTTGATGTATGCCATGGTTTGCACGAGGCTAGATATTGCTTATTATGGTCAACGTTGTTAGCAAGTTTCTTTTCCAATCCTGGCCAAAAATCGTTGGAAAGTAGTAAAGGTGGATCTTGAGGATACTTAAAGGTACATAGCTCTGGAAAGGTTCTTGTGCTTTGGAGGACAAAAACTCTATTTTTGAAGGATATTGAGATGCAGAAATAGGCAGGGTGAGTTAGATGGTAGGAAATCTACCTTTGAATATGTTTTTACTTTTGCAGGGGAAGCTATCTCATGGCAGTCTGAATTACATGAGTGTGTTTGCCCTATCAACTACAGAAGCAGAATATGTTACTATAACTGAAGCAGGAAAGGAAATGTTTTGGTTCCTTGACCAATTAGGAGTAAAGCAGGAATGGTCCATTATACACTATGATCGTCAAAGAGCATTGGATTTTAAGCAAGAATGCAATGCACCACTCTCAAACTAAGCACATTGATGTGAGATACCATTGGTTACGTCAAGCAGTTGAAGAAACAACAATTCAAACTAGAAAAGATTTACACTAAAAAAATTCTATTGATATGATGACGAAAGTTATAGCTAGTGAAAAACGTACTTTGTGTTAAATTAATCGACATGGATCATAGATGAAGTCTCCAAGATTATTTCCTCAATGGATGAAGGGGGAGAATTGTAGTGTCCCACACCATAAAAGGACAA
The DNA here is from genome assembly GCA_026901365.1 of Sesbania bispinosa. Lineage (NCBI taxonomy): Eukaryota > Viridiplantae > Streptophyta > Magnoliopsida > Fabales > Fabaceae > Sesbania > Sesbania bispinosa. The sequence continues at coordinate 349,441 of QLOH01000429.1, forward strand.
GAGGAGAGCAATGCACCATGTGCATGTGAAGCCACCAAATTTGGATAGAAAGCAAATGAAGTGGTTGGCAGCAGCAAATTGCACAGTATAGCCGAAATGTGTACAATGCACAAAGTTGAAAAGTAAAGAGCGCACACACACGGAATGCATCTTTATAAATAAGAGTTCTTTGCACACCGTTGAACCAACCAACCAAGAGCAATGAGAGAAAAAAAATAGAGTGAGAGTAAATCCAAAATTGAATATGTGCAGAAAATACATCGAATATATTTTTGGGTATCATATCTAATACTCCTTGATACTACGAGTTGTAGTATATGAATAGAAGTGGGTCTCACTGAAAAACACTATAATTGTATCTCTTGTGTAGGATGGTGTGGAATGATATATGCAACACTATCCTTAAATATTGTGGAATTAATATTTTTCAGAATTGTCCCGTGGTATTTCTCTTATAATGGAGGACTTTCCACTTAAAATATTCAGTGTTTCTTTTCCTACCCTTTTATATCTCCTCTGATTGTTGTGCTATTCTGGTGGTAAATCTAGCTCTAATAGATCTACTTTAGTTCCTGTTGCTATATTTAATTTACATTGTGAATCAATCCTCGAGCCCATTATAAGAGTGGAAAATTTTTGGGTGGATCCCACAACTTTAAATTTCTCTATTCTCGAATTTCTCTCCTACCAAACAAGTATAATTCTACTCTGAACCCTATCTCCTATTGTAACACGTCGTAATTTCTAAATCCAAGAATAATGCCCATTGGAAGCCAAATTCCTGAATTTCTGAAATTATTTCGCTTCATTTAGATATCGCACATACAAATATCATATAACACTTATGTTAAAACAAACTCTCAGAATGCATAAGGTTTTAATGATTGGCAACCCCTCTGACAAAGTAAAAATTCAAGTTTTCATTCCGAGTTTACGTTTACATATGACCTCCTTTACTTGGGTGTGTAGTTTTAGAATTGACAGAAGACGGAGAAACTGAAGAGTATTTCTTCTGTAAATGTGGTCAGTCACGATAATGACTTTATTTAATTAATAACCAATGTATAAATGTGAGACGACTTTGGATGAAGGGAGGATTTGTTGTGCCCAAAGTGTGTGGGTGTCCTCCAAAGTCCCACATCGGGTAGTTTGAAGAAGGGAAGGGGTAGACAACTACTATAAATAAGGAGTCCTAGCTTGAGTATACTCACCACAACAACACTAGTCTTTGGGTGTATTGGGAACTTGGGTAGTTGTGTGTCAAGAGAGAGTTTGCAATTTTTCTATGCAAATATTGTGTGAGAGGGTTTGCAATTTTCTCCTTGTAAAAATTGCAAGTGGAGTAATAAAATTTTGTGTGTGTGTTTGTGGATGTAGGCAAAAGGTGCCGAACCATGTTAATTTCTGAGTTTGTTCCTCTATTTTTGTTTCTCCCGTGTGTGTGCTTCCGAAGGTGAAGATTTCTCTTCCCCTCTGGTACCCAACATAAGTTACCATAATTATTCAACCAATGTGTCATTTTGATTTTTTTCAATTTTTAAAATTTTATTTCTAATAAATTTCTTATTTTATTTTAATTATTTTGTTTTATTTTTATTTTTGTTTGTTTTGGTTTTATAAATCAATGTTTCCCAAGTGAGAGAATGTTAGAAATTTTTTTTTCTATAATTTTGGGCTTCCATTGCTTTATTAAAATATTGGTTGAATGATATCTTGATATTGGAAGTCACATGTAAAATGTACGTACGTGTATACATAGTGTAGCACGGTAGCCTATAGTTGGGTGGATTCTAGATGGGTATGACCATCACAACTTTCATGGAAGGTTGTGGTTGAACCATTGTAACCCTACATGAAAGGTTAGGTCCATTCTCCACTTCATTATAATAGCTTTAAGAGGTATATCATCTTCTATCCTCTTTTATTATTTGATATCCTAAATACATGCAACTATGATCCTATAAGGATTGATCAATTCAAGTTGTCATATTATATATATATATATATATGGGTGGGGATCAACTTACTCCATGACACTACAAGAAAAAGGCTCATTAGCGTAGGCCAAAAGCCCACGCCAAACAGTGAAAACGGACGCTAAACACTAAATTAGCGTCGGCGTCGTGGCCCCCATTAAAACCCTCGAGGCAAAATTTGCGGCAAGGCCGACACTAATTAGCGTAGGCCAGCCCACTCTAACTGGGACACTACGTAGAAGCTAACAAATTGCTAACACTAAATTAGCGTGGGTCAGCCTACGCTAATGTCAGCCAAGGCTATATTAACTGGGGCTAACCTACGCTAAATCCAGTTTTAAAACCATTTTTTGATTCCAAAACCGGTTTTTAAGCTTCCAGAACTGGATTTAGGCCACAACCATTTTTTATGTCCAAAATTGGTTTATGAGGTTCTAAAACCGGATTTTAAGGATCAAAACTGCATTTTTATGCTTGAGAAAATATTACATGTAACTTGTTCTTAAGGCAATGTCTAAGATAAAATAATTCTTAGAAAGTAATGAAATAAAATATGATAAAAATAGAGGAAAGGAGCAGCCATCCCTAAAATAAAATCTAAGTATAGGCATGTTATCATGATACAATTCAGTCACTTGGCAAAAAAAGCTAACAGTTTAGAACCAAGTTAAACCAAATTAAAAAAAAAAAAAAGAACATAGTGACATTCAACATAACAAATAGGATAACACCAGAAACAATTCACTGACTATCCAATAAACACCAGAAAAAATAGAAATAAAGCCAAACAAATAGGAAATTGAACACAAAGTGATTGTCTTATATTGCAGCAGTCTCAAAATAAGTCTACAGGGTTCCTCTGTATTACAGGAACTAGGTCTTAGTGACCCGCATTAATCTTTCTTTTAATCCTAACTAATGAACAGAATATTTTGGTTCTTCTTTTTATCTTTTAATCCTAACTAATGTATCATTGATCAAACAAATCAAAATATTTTGGTAGCATAACCGTGAATTCTAAAATCCTAACAGTAATCAAGGATGTGCTGAAATTGAAAAACAATTATATCCTTGTAATAAGAGGCAGAGAAGAAAGAACGTACCAGAAGTAATACGCACCCATTAGAAGCAGAATATATGAGAACTACTCTACCTGAAAATACTCATACCAAATAAAGATTGAATGAAAATACACAGGTTATTTATAGAAGAACTAGAAGAGCGATACAAATAGTGCAACACAGGTCCTTATAGAATTCTACTGAACAAGGCATGATGAAAGTCATGAGATGTGTATATATGCAGAAAAAATATATTGAGAACAGAATAGATTTCCCATGATGACAAAGCGAACCTGAAAATTTTGAAGAGTGATTAATAATATAAATTTTACACCAAAGGATTGGAGCTTTACTTTCAGATCTGTATACAGTGTTTTATCCTTCAATTCAGATCCGGAATCAAGTAATTCTAGTTCTAATCAGAGCTGGCTTTTTTTGTGGAAGCTAAGAGACCAAGAAAAAATAAAACATTTCCTGCATCGTTTATTACACAGAGCACTTCCATGTAAAACACACTTACAAAAACGAGGTGTCCCTGCTTATTCAATTTGTATAATGTCAGTCATAAATAGATAAATCAATAGATTACTTGTTTTTGCATTGCCCTCGGGCAAGAGCTGTGTGGTTTCAATCTGAGTTAAGGTTGAGAATTAATGATGGGGGAAAGTTTGTTTCAGCTTGGTGGAAACGAATGGAAATAATGTTAAGTTAGGAGCATTGTGAGGTAGCTGCAATGATTCTGTGGAGTTTATGGAAATCAGAAATTATTAATGGAGAGGTGGGCTGAGGGAAAGGGAACAGGGGGAATAAAAAATAATGGAGAGTTACAGACATTGAGTAAAAGAAATTATTAATCACCCAAGCAAATTTTGAATTAGCAAGGAGCTTTGAGACATTGCTTGCACCAAAGACCTTATGAATGGTTACAAAATGGGTAGCACCATGCTTATGAGACTAACTTCTGAAGAGTTAATAAGCTTCACCTTCTTCTTCTCAAATCTTAAACCTCATTAACTATTTTATAAATATCAAAACTTTTTGCATGTCTTAACTAGTAATTAAGTTTAACAATGGCATATATTACTCTTTTGCAGGAACTTATTAAGGTCAGGACTTTATACTCTATGCCTATGGCCAGCCAGGTCCTCACAGTAAATAATTGCATGAAGAATTTTCTTCTTGGTTGTTCTAAATTAGTTTAAAACTATAAGCTAGTTGCCATAGTTTTGCTTTCTCTAAGCTATTTTTCCACCTTTATTTCTTCTCCAATTTCTTTCTTCTTTAGTTTGCCATTTTGTAATTGAGTTGTGTGTGTGTGGAAATTTAATACTTATCCATATGTAGGAAGCCTGACCTGTAAATCAATATATCAATATATAGAAAGTTTTTGCTTTATAATGCAAGAGATTCCATGCACTTCTTTCTGCACTAGCTATATATCTTATTTTTTGCCATCTTAGTGTATAAAGAAGGGCCTAAGAAAACAGAACAATTAAGCTGAGATAAAGAGGGGCATTTAGATCTCTGAACTTACTATCAGCAAAGAGCTGGTAAACCAAAAGGAGGAATGCCACAATGTTTAATTGAATATCTCAAGTTGATGACCGTTTCCAATATGGTACAGTGCATTACTTCTTTTTATTTAATTTCTAAATGTGGAGATGGAAAAACTATCCCAAAAAATACATATTTATTGGTATTTTCTCTCAGTCACAATGTTGCATCAGCCAACAATATTATTTTATATATGTTTCAGCGGATCCACTAATTCTATCATTTGAATTAATCAAGAGGTCTACCAGAATCAACAGCTCAATTTGTTAATTAGCTGGTTATACCATCAAGATATATATATTATATATATATATATATTTAATTTAATTAAGGACAACTTAAAATTTAAATAATATATGTTGATGGAACCATTATGCATGCCCCTGACGTTCCCTAGGCAATATGAATTAAAAATAATACCTAAGTAAGCCATTTGTTATTATATATACATTATATGGTCTTTCATAATCAAACTAAATTTATATATATAGCAATAAATAGAATATTTGGCCACTTTAGTTTAGTACAAGTGACTAAATAAGTAGGAATTTAATTTGTAGAAGCCTTGAAAGTAACAAGGGGAAAAAGAATTATTGATGCTATAGCTATTTGATAATAAGGAGAAATTTTTATAAGTCTCATGTGAACCAAAAACTAAAATGAACAGTTACCAGAATTAGAAAAACTTTGCAAGATGGAAGCAATAACTAGAGATTCATCATCTCCATTATAAGCATAAACAGCATTCATCTCTGGACAAACTTGAACACTTTGATCCAACTAAGAGACCAAGGAAAAATAAAAACATTTCCTGCATCGTTTATTACACAGAGCACTTCCATGTAAAATTAACAAACTTACAAAAATGAGGTATCCCTACTGATTGAATTTGTATAATGTGTGAGTCATAAATGGATAAATCAATAGTAAGGTGAGTCATAATGGAGAGGTGGGCTGAGGAAAATGGGAACAAGGGGAGTTAAAAATAATGGAGAGTTACAGACATTGAGTAAAAGGAATTATTAATCACCCAAGCAAATTTGAATTAGCAAGGAGCTTTGAGACATTGCTTGCACCAAAAACCTTATGAATGGCTACAAAATGGGTAGCACCCTGCTCATGGAAAAAGTAAGGTGCAAATTTAACAAAGGAAAAGAGAGATATTAACACTTGTTTAAAGGTTACTCTATTACAAATTTTAGAGGTATTAACACTAAAACTAAAACATGATATATTTAAATGCTTCAACATGTCTCTACAAATAGTATAACACAAATCTTTACAGAATTGTACAATGAGATAAAAAAACACAGACCCAAAGGAAATGACCCTCAAAATCAGCAACCCATTAATTTGCAAAGAAGCAGAAAATCATCATCCCATGTTAAAAATAGAACCTGTGCAATTTTAACTTGTCAATACATAATCTTAGAACAAAAACATACCTATTAATTCTTCAACCTTCAAGATTTAACTGGAGTAGAAAAAGCAAGCAAAGCACTGCCCAAAATCTAAGAAGCAATGTCTCTACCTGAAAACCAAACATATATACGATAAAACAGTGTAGCAAGCTAAAAGAATTTATGATTACAAAAGGAAATCAGCAACCTAGGACTTTAGTTTCTACTCCACAAAGGAATTCCCTTTCTCTTCAGCATGGAAGTGGCAGGGAAAACATAGAAGATAGTTATGTGATGAACAAAGAAGCTAGTGAGAAAAGGAGAAAGGTGTCACTATCACCAATTTTAATTGCAACAAAGATGGGAGTAACTGAAGTGGTGGAAAAGATTCTAGACACCTTCCCAGTGGCTATCCATGATGTGGACTCTGATAACAAAAGTGTTGTTCTTTTGCTGTCTGTTATTTTATTTCCAATTTTTAAGCCTATATCCAAACCATCTCCAATAACCAAAAATCCTCAACCCATTCCCGTGTTTAAGAAACCAATTTAAAGTGTTAAGCCTATACCAAAGCCAACATCAAATAGTGAAAAAAAACCATTTCATGTGCCATTTTCAAAACCAACACCAGATAAAATAAAACCACCACCACCAACACCAACACCAACATTAACATTAACATTAACATTATTTCCACCACCTAAAGCACTTCCAATTTGAGAACTCAAGTCTCCTTCTCCCATTGGGTTATAACTAAGGCCATAGTTATAAAAACATGAATTTGGCTATTTTAATCATTTAAACAGCCCGTGCTTCACATATAAAAACTACAAAGAACAATATTTGGCTAAAATGAATTTGGATAATATATTAACAAATCAGAGTTTGGATAATATATTAACAAATGCAGAGATAATATATTATACAGAGATAATGTTCACCATTCAGAAATGCATACAAGGCAAGGAAAATCAAACACAAAAGCAGTACACCTGCTGATAGTTCTTATCACTGACAATAACATTGGTTGTACCAGTCACAAATAACAGCTGGCTAAAAGAGAAATCATAGGAAGTGGTGAAAGTTAATATATTAGATTAATTATTATTATATACAGAATAATAGTAGATAATCCCTTCCCAACTCTCAAAATAACCATAGTAAAAACTTGTTGCATACTGGCCTTTCTTAAACCGTACAGTTAAAAACCTGAACAAGTTGAAAAGAAGAATAAAGACCAAAAATGAAGAGATAATGTCAAAAAGAAGTAGGTCCTGCATATATTCAAGTATCCTACTTGGTAGGAATTTGGATAATATATTAACAAATCAGAGTTTGCATTTTCTGCCTTTACTATATTGTATCTTTACAAATATTTCAAAAGAATTAAATTGAAATGGATGGGAGAGAGAATAGTAAAGAAAGTAGCATACCTGGGACAGGATGACTAGAATAACCAATGCAGGGATACCAACTTCAACACAATCTTCCAACTACAAGAATAGAAGGAAAACCAAAGATAATATGAAAGGGATTAGTCAGCACCAATATGCATAAAAAAGCACAATGTATGTAGTATGTACTCTTGGAAACCCGAAAGCAGAGAGTCGCAAGCTAGTCAGAGTGACAAGGGGAACCGCACTGAGGGGGCTGAGAAACCTTCCATATCAATATCAATAGTATGTGCCCTATTTTGTAAGCAGATATGATAATAGGTTTTGCTTCTTCATGAATCAAGAGTCTGGTTCAATAAATGGACAATTACCAACTGAACATTGGGGCAACTTTTTTACAAGAAACCATAATACAGTAATTCCCAAATTGGGGCAGAATGAGTAAGCAACTGAACATAGGTTAGCTTACCTCGTCCAAGAGCAGCAGCAGGATGTCCCGGTGCAGATGAGCGGCGCGGCGCGGATGTGGAGCAGACGAGTGGTACTAGTGACGTCCACACAGAACGCGACTTCAAACTGCGGCTGCTGAGGCGGTGGAGGTGAGAGGCGGACGACGAGGTGGGTAAGCGGACGACGAGGTGGGTAAGGGTTTCTGAAAGTGAACGCAAAGAGAGGGAGATGGTAAGGGTTTTTGCGGTTTCAAACTGCAAAGAGAGGGTTTAGGGAAGGGAAGCTAACGCAAAGAGAAGATGGGGAAGGGAAGCGGCTGGCTGGGTATATGAGAGAAAAGGGACACAAGCCAAAGATTACATGTAGCCAGGGCTAGCCTCCGCTAAAAGAAAATCTAAAAAAAATCAAAATATCATTAGCGGGGGCCAGCAGACGCAAAATATCTTCATTAATTTAAAATGACCCGATGGCGTCCTAGCGTGCGCTTTGCTAGGGCCAACTTACGCTAGTAACAAAAAATTAGCATAGGCTAGATTTTTGCAGCTAATTGCTCTTTTTCTTGTAGTGGGAGTAACTATGGGTAAAGTTACTCCGCTTAATAATTTCTTATAGAATGTGAATTTCATCAATCCAACCTTCATATTAACAGTTTTCATTAAATAGATCAAACCTACAAATTTTCATAAAATTTAAAAATCATTTGATGTTTCATCAAATTACTTCAATTGAACGTGCAATATGCTTTTAAAAATATAAGTAAATGTTTATTCTAAAATTACATACCTATGAATGTCCAATTGATCTAAAATTTATGTCCATAATCATCATATTAATATCAAATTAGTCAACGGTTGGATTGATGAAATTCACATTCTATAAGAAGTTATTAAGCATAGTAACTTTGTCAGAGTTGCTCCTAGAATAAGTTAATCCCCATATATATATATATATATATATATATATATATATATATATATATATATATCAAACATGATGTGCACAATTTTATGATGTCTATTTTTAGGTAGTGATTGTAGGCTTGAGAGTGGAGAAATCGATTCTTCATTACTTCCTAGTTTTCTACTTTTCTTACTTCCTTGAGATTCCTCCAACTTTAAATCACCCAAAAAAGGATTAATCCAGCAAATTAATATAAATTCAATTAAAATTTTTTTAACATCAAAATGATACAATCTTTCATTTTATACTTAATTCTATATATGTACTGTAACGCCCTAATTTCTGATCTCAGAAATAATGCCCGTTGGAGACACTATTCCTGAATTCCTTGAAATCATTTCGTTAAATTTTCGATATCGTCATACATTTGCTTAAACTTCCCAACGATTAGCTTAAGCCAAAACAAGACAAACATTAAAGACCTTAAATAAGCATGAAACCTACTTAATTCCGGGAAAGATTCACACTTAGATAAGTGTGATTCAATGAACTCATATCGGAAATCCGGCAGAGTCTCCCCTAAAAACCGGACAATTACCGAATTCAGCTTAACCTGACAATCAGCAAAACCCAGTACAACTCAATACCATACATATTTTAAGAGTACAACTAGGCCTCAGTGGCCAACTCAGAAATAATTACACTTATACAATTTACATCAATACACTTCAGTAAATAGCCAATTATCAAATACAAAAACTTCAGTAACTACTCCTATTAGGCTAATCTCCCTGCTGAAATAAGACTCAGCTCCACCCACACCAGAATTGCCTCAACCTCACCGGAGGTACCTGCACCACTAAAATATGTCCCCGAAACGTGGGGTGAGATAATAATCTCAGTGAATACAACCGCATGCATGAATGCAGGGAGCAGATATCAATGACAACTTCACAACTCAACGAACTTCATATCTTACTCATTCATAAATCCAATTACATAAAGCATGGTTATCGATGATTAATAACAAACTAGGAGCAATAAGTAATTCACTTAACATGATTTGCTGAGAAATGCAAGATATGATGCTCATGATGCACTCACTGCTGTGCCCAGCAGGCATGATCTTATCACTTTCTAGAGTTAGACCTGAGCTCAGACTACGGGAACCGGCTTTCCCGGGGACGAATCCCACCCAAACTGGACCGAAGTCGTGTTTTACTTACTTACTTGATTTTTAACTCACAACGCAAAGGCTGGCTTAATTAACTCACGGCCGAAACCGGCTTATATTACTCAAATGCACATAATCTCAATGAAACAATAAATGACATTATAAGGTTTTCAGTGCAAAACTTACTATCAATCACCCAATCTTAAAAAACGTTACTGAATCATTCAAAATAACTAAATGGAAAGGGAGATCAAGGAGTTGGGTTCATACATTGAGCATAACAACAGTTCGTAAATCTCGAGTGTTTCGAAAGTTCGTTTCTACAAACATACATCTCAATTTCCAATCCAAACATCAAACTAGCCATTTCAATCCATAAGTAGTACTAAACAAGGAGTTATAACCGGATAGAATACTCATATGAGCTACAATCAAGGGGTCTCGATAGTTTCGATAACTTCGAAACTAAGGATTCCGGCGCTCGATTATATACTCATATGCTCAAACTATCAATAATCAAGCCAAACGACAAGAAATTATCAATTCAAACATCATTTAACCAGCATCAAGAAGGGGAAGAGAAAGGGGGTGGGAACATGCAATGAGACCAATAGTTTCTACTCTAAAAGTGAGTTGTACTCACCAATCTATGAAATTAAGGGAGGAATTGAGAGCTTGAAGTAATCCAATTGTCGATTCTAGCTTCAATCTCCTTCCAATGCTCCAAAATTAACTTCCTCTCTCTAGAACTCTCACTTTCTCTCTCTAGGGTTGAAAGAGGGAAGAAGAAAAATGATCCGTTCTGAATTTTGCATGTCCAATCTTTTACATAGAACAACTGGTAATCGATTACGGTAATGCTATAATCGATTACCAGAGGTAGAATTTTACACTAGAAAGCGTTTCTGGGAAACTGGTAATCGATTACACCCCTTGGTAATCGATTACCAAAAACTCAGTCCTCAGGTAATCGATTACAACCCTGTAAGTAATTGATTACACAAAAACTGCTCTCAGGTAATCGATGACTACCCTGTGAGTAATCGATTACACAAAAATCTGCTCTCAGGTAATCGATTACAAACTCTCTGTAATCGATTACCAGAAAACCAAACTTACAAATTTTACTTAAACAAAGTCCCAAACTTGGTTTTATAGTTAAGTTTTAACCCCTAATCCCTCAACTTACCTTTCCTTAAATTACTATCACATAATTATATGTTTGAAACCTAATGAATTATTGAAGCTCCTAATTTGCGGGATGTTACTTGTACAATTTATCCTAATTCAATGTAGATGTTATTATTACAAAATAATTATATAAATCCACTTAATGTAGATTTATCACTAAACTCTAGATTCAAAAATCTATTATTGCGAAGTACGTTATTTACCTCTCATTTAATTTTTGTTTCATAAAAGAGTTATAATAAATGTACTATCACTATTACTTTATATATTTTTATAAATATACATGCAAATTAAATTTACATAATATATGCAAAAAAGAAAGTTAACAAAACTTGCCCATAACCTCTATTCAGCGCCCAAGATGCCCTGCTACGTGGATGTGACCCACTCCTACTCGATCGTTACTCGGAATGGTGGATCTTGTACATTTTCCACATTTGTGAGTTGTGAGTAGCTAGTACCTTCGTGTACTTGTTCACTCAAAACAAAACAAAGTCATCAGTTAGGTTCTTGAATAGTTTAAAGAACTTGAACAGCGATCGACATAACCAAACTTTGTGACTCCTCGTATGCTCGAGAAATTATTGTAACATTTTCATTTAATGTATCAGAATTAACTTGTGTCATAAAATTTTAAATTAATTCTAGAATCAATAATTAAAAATAAATAATACATATATTTTATGAAACACATTAAATAAAAAATTTGAAATGAAATTAATTTCAGAGGACCAAACACAACACTTAATATGAAATTAATCTGAAAACGAAATGTTCACACTGCTACGCCCTCGCCCCTGAGAAGAGGACTGAGGCACCGACAATTAAGTGCTATAGTTTGAACTAAGATAAGGTTAAGATTGAATGGAAATTTTGAAAGTATGGGATCGACAGTGAATGTAGGGGATCTGTTCTGTGGCAGATTGTATACTGATTTTGACTGTATATATATGTAGACAAACTCTCTCTTAGTAGTAGAAGTAGTACACTACAAAGTAGTGAGTTACAAACACATATGAACTGGCTGACTTTTGAGACCCTTGTGAGGTCAAGCTAGCGCGTTTTCTTGGCTTCTAATTCAAAAATGCCGGTGATCCTATATTTAAACTTTGAACAGATTTTATTATTTTCTTTTGAAAAAAAAAAAATAATTCGAGTTCAGGGGGACCAAGGCAGAAAACTTGTCTTCCTTAGAACGAGCATGTGTTTTTTTACTAAATATATCCTTCTCTTATTCCAAATATATTTTTCCATTGGCAGCACTCCGTTATATTTTTCTGGGGGATTGGTATATATTCTGGAAGCTTAATTTCATTTTGATTATTCACATAGGAATGAAGGATGGTTATAGTGTGTCTAAAGTTTAATTAAACAAGTAATGAGAAGCTGCAATGTGTCAAACGTGATGAAAAGGTTGAGATGCATGCTTTCTTTTTCCCAAAAGCTAAAACGTCAAATTGCTTGCAAACTACGTGTTGCCTTTACACTGTTTTTTTAATCAACTTTATTTAATTATTTTTAGGTATATAAGAAAACCCACGTCCAATGCATCTATAATGGGACTGCAAGAGCAATTATCTCATGTCTCAATTGTGTTTAGTAAAGTTAATTAAAAAAAATAGATGATAAGTAAAAAATTAATTAATTTGATTGAAAGTGTTAATTGATCAAACTAGTTGAAAATATTAAAATGAGATATGTGGATATCATTAATTATTAAATAATGATTAGTGTAAATTGTTAAGGGATAAACTATATTAGCACTAAATTTTCAGTTAGTAATTGAAAAGGGGAGTTTTTTTTTTTTAAAAAAAAAAGTTACCTTAACTAGTTTCTCAAGAAACACTAGTAGTTACCCCAAAAAACTACCTTACCAAACACTAATGAAATGATTCCAGCTCATAATTAATTCAGTTTTTCATCAAGCTGAAATGTATTACCAAACACACTCTAAAGCATCTGCATTGCAAGGTGCTTAGAGGGTTCTTAAAGTTTAGCACCCGATGCTTAATTTTTAGGTGCAATTGAGCTTATGTTTTGTGGATATTATTTTAGCATCAGTGTTTCCATAAGCACCAATGCTTAATATTAAAAAGAAAATAAAGATAATCATTGTGTGGTGAGTGATTAGTTAATAGGTGGGTTATCGGGTCCATGTAAGAAATTTTTTAGAGTTGTTGAGATGAAGATAAAAAGTGATTGAGTTGTTTAAAATAATAATAAAAATAATATGGTAAAATAAGAAAGTGTGAAAAATTATAAAATATTGGTTTAAGAAACTTTTGAGTGAGAAATTTGGGGTGAGTGTGGGACGGGTTAGGACAAATTTTGTCAGTCCCTTAATCGACCATAATTTTTATCAGGCCAAATTTTCAGACCCGAACTCGTCCATAAACTTGAAGAAACCCGATAATGTACGTATTTAATTAAAATCCGAATCTATCCACAACCCTAAATCCTTTTTTTTTTAATTTCATATTAACTTTCAAATATTGTTAAGAGAAAAATATCATTATATCACTATACAACTTGATGTATGGAATGTGTTTAAAAAATAGATAGAGCTTTTATCATAGAGGAAAGTTAAATTAAAAAATCATCAAAAAATTAAAATGATGTTAAACGTTTAAGTAATAGAAAATTATAAATACTAAATATTATATATATACATATACTGAATGAGTAACTCGAAGATTAACTCGAACTCAACCTCAACCTGATATTGGGTTATTAAATGAAACCCAATTTAACTTTAATTTTAGGACATGTTGTAACCCAACCCAAATATTTTAATTGGAAGGGATCAGGTTTTGTTCACCCATGTGGGAGATGTCTTTATAAATCAGAGGAATCTAGCAGAGAGAGAATTTAATTAAGAGTAGAAGATTTTAATTGAATGTAAGATTGGTTTCCCATTCCCATAACAATAACAATAATGATCACTTCAAGATCAGGTCCATATTCTATTGCCCATGGCAAATAGCTGAAGGAGTTTGAATCTACAAGCAAAGGACATTGGCTACAAAGTTGAGGCTGATTAATTACAATTAATATATAGAGCTTGTAACCAATGGGGTTTTCTATTTAATTCCATTGACTCATGAATCAAGTTGGAAAATCATTGACATTTGCCCTCGGTACTAGTCTCTTTTTGGGATACATGAGTAGATATAGTATTCGCATTTACTTTTAAATATGGGAAGTGTCTAAAGATAAATTTAATTATTGAGGTGGAATCAAGAAAAACCGAAAAAAAAAAACTGAGTAGCTAGCTCTAATTAATTAATTTTTATTGAAACCAAGCGAGTCAATTAAATGAAGCACACCACATACACAGACGCCCTTATATTTGTTTAATAAACATGGCGAAACAGAATGGAACACGAATATGTTAGTACTACTTATATTTACCAATAAGTCAACTCATTTAGTTTCTCTTAATACATTAAGTTTAGGTAGAATTCAGTAACTAAATCCAGTCATCAGCCAATTAAAAAATTTATAAATTTAATCATTCCTTGGTGAATTTATTTTGATTTAGAAAACTTTCCCTGAAAATGCTATGCTCTCCAATGGAAGATTCGGTTGCTGGGACATAGTTTTCGGATGAATGCGTAATATCACCACCATTTACAAGAAGTGAAAAAATAAAAAGAAATAAATGCTATGACCATGAACCATGAACAACATTCAATGTGCCTTAAATGAATACGAAGATAGCCGTAAGAGCAACGCTAGATGCGCAAGATATACAGCAAATATGTTTCATGTTTACCTTCAGGAATGCTCTTTACCAGTCTTATGTCACTGTTACTTTACCATAAAGTACGACCCCATTCTAAATTTCTAATCCAGGTAGGGAAAGAAAGAAAGTGCTCTCTTAATTTGGAATGACACTCCTCATCTATAATCTATTCAATAAAGATTTTCAGGGCTTCCCCTGTCAAATTGCTACTATTAATCTATTATTATAAAGCAATTTGTTTTTTTTCCTCTAAATTTAAATATACAATAGAAAGAGTAAATCTCACACACTAAGACATGTTTAGTTTCACATAATTAGTGCATGTTTGTTTTAAATTTTGAATGATATAAAATGAATGATGTGATGTTTCATAAAATACCATAGATTACTCATCTAAACAAAGTAACTTTACTATTTCCATTGTGCAAAACAGTCAAAAACTACCATAAAAATCCAACAAATGCTGGAAGTGTGAGCTGTTTGACTCTGTCATTATTCAGATACATTTCCTCTTTCATGGTACTACATACTACAAGGTATGTACCTTGTATGTGTTGTAAGTGGATAACGCTACTCATTTCAATTCCCATCCCTGGTTTAATTCAGAATTAATTGATTGCATAAGCCATAAATACAAGTTATAAAGCAGCAATTAATGAGACATGAAGGGAAGTTCAGAACCTTAGGAGGAGGGTGAGGGTCCCCATCCCATACCTGAAAATGCTATAAAAAAACAAAACCATTATGATAAGTTCAGGACTATGTGAACTCCACCAACTCCCCCCCTTCATAATTCATATATATTCTTGACTTTGCCCTCTCCAACTATGCTAGCCCATCTAGCTAGCTCCTTTTCTCTCTCTATCTCTATCTCTTCTTTTTTATAAATTCTTCAACTCTTAAAAGCGTGTTTGAAACCTCAGACTCCAATTATAAGCCACCGCCTAGATCTCTCTTCTCTCAATCAATAGTCACTCCCCTTTTGCATACCATGAAGTCCAATCCAAAATCAGAACCACCATTCTTTCTCATTCTCACCCTCTTATTGCTTCTTTGCTTAACCTCTCCCTCCAATGCCTCAAACATTACAGATTCCATTACCCACCAATTCAAAGAAGCTCCTCAATTCTACAACTCCCCCAATTGTGCCTCCATCAGTGAAGACAACAACAACAATAACAATGAGGACATTGAAACATATATGTGCTCTGAAGAAGCTGTCCATGTTGCAATGACCCTTGACACAACATACATAAGAGGCTCCATGGCAGCAATCCTCTCTGTCCTTCAACACTCTTCATGCCCTCAAAACATCTTCTTTCACTTTGTATGTTCCTCCAATGAATCCCTCCTTCGCTCCACCATTTCCAAATCCTTCCCTTACCTCAAATTCCAAGTCTACAACTTTGATGACTCCATTGTCTCTGGCCTAATCTCAACCTCAATTCGCTCAGCACTGGATTGCCCTCTCAACTATGCACGCAGCTACTTAGCTAACCTCATTCCATTATGTGTTAGGAGAGTGGTGTACCTTGATTCAGACCTCATCTTAGTTGATGACATCACAAAACTTGCATCAACCCCATTAGGGAAAGACTCAGTTTTGGCAGCCCCTGAATATTGCAATGCCAATTTCACATCCTATTTCACACCAACATTTTGGTCCAACCCTTCTTTATCACTAACTTTTGCAGACAGAAAAGCTTGCTACTTTAACACAGGGGTGATGGTGATTGATCTAGAACGGTGGCGTGCAGGGGATTACACAACAAAGATTGAAGAATGGATGGAGCTACAGAAGAGAATGAGAATCTATGAATTGGGTTCATTGCCACCTTTTTTGCTTGTTTTTGCTGGGAATATAGTACCTGTGGATCATAGGTGGAACCAACATGGTTTAGGAGGTGATAATTTTCGTGGTCTTTGTAGAGATCTACACCCTGGTCCTGTGAGTTTATTGCATTGGAGTGGGAAAGGTAAGCCATGGGTTCGATTAGATGCTAATAGGCCTTGTCCTTTGGATGCACTTTGGGCACCTTATGATCTATTGCAAACACCTTTTTCTTTGGATTCTTGAAGAAAGTTTAAAATGTGAATTTGGGATCCAATATATATAGCTATATACAAAACTCTCTCTCTCTTTCTGGTGCTTTTTAGTTGGATATGTGAAGAAGAATGAACACAGTCCAAACACAGAGGATGGAGAAGGATTGGTCTTTTCGTAGATTCAGAGTCACAGATATGAAGAACTCATCAAGCAAAGGAAATTCAAATGTAATTAGAATATACTCTTTTGAACAAAGGAGGGAATTGTGAAGATGGATTCATGAATTTTCCAGTGACAGATGAATTTTACGATTCATACTGTAACAAATAATAATTTTTGTATATAGCATAAGAGATGCATATATATTTTGGATGCGTAAATTCATCAGCAAGTGTTTTTGTTTATAATAATGAAGTTTTTGTATAGGCATTTTCTTTTTCTCCGTTCAGATCCTCTTTAGTTACCTACTACCATTTTGCCCTGCTTTTAAGTTTCCTATTATCAACTGAGTTTTGATTTTGTTCCTTCATTGGATAAGAGATTGTTACCAATTTCGACATTTCTAGATGAAAAAAATGCGTAAGAGATTGAGAGCCAAATCTTAAAATTATCACTTAATATATATTGAAATTAATTTTGCTAAACAATAGAATGTTATTGCTTTTCATTTTTGTTTTCCCGTCTATTGTAATATTTTGTCTTGATAAAACAGAATGAGGTTGGAAAGGCATTATGCCAGCTGATTAACCTTTAACTATAAAAACAATGGCATGTGCATTAATGAATAATTGATAGTGAAAGGAAAGCAGAAAGTGATGATTGGAGACGAAGAAACTATGATTGAATTTCGAAATATTTTGAATACTAATCAGATGCAGACGTCCGAATGTACTGTACCCTCCCCTACAAAGCAAAAAAGAAAAAAGAAAAATACTCATTGTTTTTATTGACATTTTGAAAAATAAAATTTATTGCTATTTATTTGTAATTATAGTTATATAAAATAGTATTAATTATCATTTTATAATCCCTGACTTTTTATAATCTTAAATAAGAACATTAATTGCATTTTATAATCTTATTTGATGAAAGAAGTTAATGAACTAATTTGTGAAACAAGATAACTAAATTATACAACATGATTATCACAATTTTTTTGGCGTTGTAAAATCTAATGTTGCTTTTATTTTTAAGAGATTTGCATAAAATTCCTAAATTTAAATAAATAATTTATTTGTCATCGGCATAGTCAGCAAACATTTATTGACATTATGAAAATTAAATTGAACTTGTTTTGCTAAAAATATAGTCCAAAGGTGAGTAGTGAAAAAATATGGTTAAATCATTACCATCAAGAAAATGATTTTAGAATAAGTTAATTGTAATTAATAATGTCATAATTTTATATTTTATTTTAAAAATATCCTTAATATCTCTCTCCTTATTTATAATATCTCTTTTAGAAGAATTGGGTGTCCCTTAATATAAGACCCTTTATAAATATTTAAATAAATTAATTATTTTTTGTATGTTTGCTCTTCATTAATATTCAACTCTTTTTTATTTCTCATATATTGATGAATGTGAATAAATAATGAAGTTTTACCAACAAACTCAACCACACCATTGGAAAGTGGCTTTGGAGTCTTCCACCATGTGACAATTAGAGTGTATTTGGTAAAACTAGCTGAAAAACTAGCTCAAAGCTGAAAAGCTCGCTGAAAGCTTAAAGCTAGTTGAAAGCTAAAAAACTATTAAATGTGTTTGGTAAAACTAGTTGAAAATGGTAAAATGACATTTAAGAACAACATTAATTATTAAATAATGATAAATGAGAGTGGTTGAAGGATAAACTTGTAATTAATTTTCAGCTACTAGCTGAAAATTGGAGTTTTTTTTTAAAAAAGCTACCCCGAGTAGCTTTTTAAGAAAAACTTGTAGCTAACCAAAAAAGTTACCTTCCCAAACACTGCTGAAATAGTTTCAGCTACTATTTTCAACTTTCTGCTAGCTGAAATGGCAAGCCAAACACACTCTTAATGTCTCTAAAATATAGTGACTTTTAAATAGGGGTATATTTGGAATGCTATAATATTTTTTAAAAAAATCAATACATTAATCAATTTTTCTTAAATTGTGTGAAACGGTTGACGGGGACTTATAACAAGGGACGGAGGGATCAGGGTAATTAAAATAGTGATAAAATTACTTATGATCCAATAGTTGGTCAATGAAAATAGTGTAGTACATCTACTATCATGGAAAATAGATGAGCAGTGGACAATAAATTAAGGGTACAAAAGTAACTTTATAATTAACACAATTTAATAGTATTATGTTTCTTATATTTAAGACCAAATAAAAGTATTTTTTGTCTCTTATAAATAGTACTAGAGGTATATATTATGTGCTTTAATAGCATAATTTTGTAATAATGATATTTTTTTATATATTATATTTTAATTAAAAGCTTGGCCGAGGAAAGACTTGGTAATAAGACCTTGTCATGCCCAAGCCCAAGAACACACGTCTGGGAATTATTTTTTCATAAAATATTTTTGAAAAATTATCAGAAAGCTATTAAGTCAAACATGCATAAGACTCAAAAGTTTTTTTTAATGAGTGCTTAAACACAAGTTCAAGTTCAATATGTTACCCCCTGTTATGGGTTGTAGAAATAGGGAAAGAGAAATAAGATGGGTGGAAGTGGAGGGAAATAGACTTACTTTTCCTATTTGGTGGCACAGTGAAAATGAGGAGAAATGCATTTTTTCAGTGGGTCCCACGGATTTTGTATTTCTCTCCAAAGTTGTGGAGAAATGCAGAGAAATGGAGTTGTGGTCATGCAATAATCGATTATTTTGTATCAATAATAGATTATTTTGTGTGATTTGATACAAAAATAGATTATTTTGATCGATTATTTTGTCAAAATAATCGATTATTTTGTGTGATTTGATACAAATAATCGATGATGTTATCAAAATAATCGATTATTTAGTCAAAATAATCGATTATTTTGTATCAAAAATTGATTATTTTAGTTTTATTTCTCACCTATTTCACTCACCAAACAACATACTTTCACATTTCTCTTCTATTTCTCACTCATTTCACTCACACCAAACAACCCTTATTTCTCCTCTATTTCACCTTCATTTCTCTTCTTCCCACTTCTCTTATATTCATTTCTTTTCTCTCCATTTCTCTACTCCCACTAAATAAAGTCGTAGTGTTTAGACGTTTCAGCGTTTATCTTTTCCCATCTCATACAAGATTATAATAATTTTTATTAAACAAAATAAAAAGAATAAAGAAGGAAATAAAAAGAAAAGAAAATTTGTCAAATTACTATGACCTTATCCAAATCTGACAATATTATTCACTTGACAACCTGTAAGTCACTTTTTCTATTCAGTTTTTTTTTTTATTTCATTCCTTAACTTTTTTCTAACTATAAAACAATTCTTGTGATTACTAAAAATGTCAAATATTTTTATTTATATTTATGAAATATAAAAAAATCAATTTTAAAAAAAGTTACTTTAATTCATAAAAAATATTTTATTGTTAACAAAAATAAAATAATTTTTTTTCTGAAAATTTTGATATTAAATAAATTAAAAAATTAATCTATTTGATAAAAAATATTTTAATGATAATTTATAAGTATTTATTATGTATAATATTAATTGAAAGTACTTAAATATTGGTTAAAAATATTAAAAATAAAAATATTTTTATTAAGTGAGACCAATTAAATAAAAAATAATATTGATTTTGATTTGATTTAATATAATATAATATAATATGAAATTTAAAATATGTAAGGAATAAAAATTTATAATGAGATTATTTTATTGTTAAAATAAAAAATCTAATTTATTATATAAAAATAGATTCTATGTGAAATAAAATGAAAGGGCGTCAATATTTAATTGGAAAAAAAAACCAAAAAGCATAGACGGTGTCGGTAGAGAAAGGAAAGCAACGCGGGGTTACATCAAACATCAAGTCCATTGCAAGAAAGAGAGACGCGTCAAGTAGAAAGTACTGAGTGGGTAACATGATTTGTACGACACAGTTGTGCGTTGTTGAGTCCCATTTCTTTGGTGCTTCTTCACAGCTCACACTCACACTCACTCTCACTCAGCTGAGCTGTACTCTGTTCATTAGTAAGGAATGAAAATTGAAATCTAAAATGTTACAATATTTTCGATAGTTATCAATGTGAAAACTGTTTCGCACCGTCATTAAGCATGAAAATTAAGTACATGGCTTGTACTCTCCAATTAGTTATCCTTTGTCTTTCAATCCCTATGCCTATGTCCTATTGTCTACTACCTTCTTTCCACAAATCTTTGTCGCCTGTTACATCCCTTGCTTGCATTAATAGTAATACTAGGCTACTATCTATGAAATATTGAAAATTATATAACACAGTTTTGTTTCTGCTCTGTTTTCGTTTAACCCTTTGTTTGGTCTATGCTAAGAAATAGGAAAGAGAGAAATAGAGAAGAGAGAGATAAGGAATAGAAAAATATTAAAAAAATAGAGTAGAAATAGAGGTTGTTTGGTTGTGAAAAAATGTGAGAGAGAGATGTGTAAGAAGATAAAAGACTAAACTACCCTTGTTAGTTGAATTTTAATTTTTTATAACCATTGATATATATGAGGGGGAAAAAAAACAATTCATAAACCATTCTCCCATCTCCCCCTATTTCTCCCCTAAACTAGAGAGATTGGAATTCTTGTGGACCCCACCATAGCAAATCACACAAACTCTCTCTCCCCTATACTTCCAAACAAGGTGGTTGTACAATCTCTCCCCAATCTTCATCTCTTTTATTTCTCTCTTCACAAACTCTACTCAAACAAACAAAGCATTAGAGTTATTGATTAATGTCAGTTGAATTGTAAACTTATTGTATATTCACTTGTTCATTTTAAACTATTCATATAGCGGTTTTAATTGATTTGATTTAATCCGATAATCTGAATCGAACCAATTTGATTAGATTGAATTTTTAGCTCAATCGGGTTAGACTCGAACAGAACTAAATAAATTCGTTAATGATTGGTTCAGGTAACGGATTAAAAACACCGGACCCGTTACTCGAACTGAACTGAACCACTCCTAAATAAAACAAATTATATTAAAAAATTGGAAGAAATGAGAGATTAAATATCAACATGAATTTTAATCATAGAAGAACATCAACATGAGGTTTTATCATAGATAACCTTTTTCTTAAATGATTTTTTCTATTATTTACTACAAAAATTTGAAAATTAATTGTGACTATATTGGCATGATAAAATTTATGATCCGATTGAACCAAACCGAACCAACCCGATTGAACCGAACCGAACCGAACTATTTATTTGGTTTGGATTTGTTTTTCTTACGGAACTAAACCAAACCAACCCGTGAACACATGCATCCTAATCCAACTATTTCAAAATTTCACAAATTAAAGTGATTTAGTTGACAATACAAATTGAAATTGTAGGAAGGGTTTCGAATTCAATTTCTACTAAACATATTTTCAAGAAGGCATGAGAAGTCTTACTAAATCCCGAGCAAAATTATCCCGATACCCCCAGTGGTTAACATAAAAAAATCACAAAAAAAAGTATTTTGAAGTAAAGTCTGTTATACTAATTTGAGCAAGGTCACCGTAACTAGAGGTGTCATTATAGGTTGAGCTCAGTGAGCCAACTTGACCCAACACTCACAGGAAGGGTTTCAAATTTGATTCCTACTAAACATATTTTCAAGGAAGCATGGGGAGTCTTAACTGTGACTAAATCCTGAGCAAAATTGTCCCGATACCCCCTATGGTTAACATAAAAAATCACAAAAAAAAGTATTTTGAAGTAAAGTCTATTATACCTAATTTGAGCAAGGTCACCGTAACTAGAGGTGTCATTATGGGTTGAGCTCAGTGAACCAACTTGACCCAACACTCATTGGTGGGTTGGGTTGGTAAAAATTATGCTCACATTTTTTCAGGTGAAAGTGGACCAACCCACGTAAATCACGGGTCAAAGTGGGTTCGAGCCGAGTTGGAGTGGATTGACTAACTTTTTATTTTTTTTTATTTTTACCTTGTTTTATTATTATTTTAAAAAAATATATTTTGTTGGTTTTTTTTATTATTTTTAAAATTTTTTAAATTAGGCAAGTCAATCACTTAACCCACTAATTCGTGGTGGGTTGAGTCAGGTTAATTTTTTAACTCACAAAAAAAGTGAGCTAGTCTGACTTGGCTCACTTTTAACATAGCCAGTGGTGAGCCAACCTGGTGAGCCATAGGATGGCTCACTTTTACACATCTAACCGTAACAATGGTACGTGATTAAATTGAGGGTCATGGGTGAAATACCGGTGTTTCACCTTTTTTAATATAAATGACTTGCTATAATAAGTAATTTTACCTATTATCAAAACTTTTTGTATTTACTGTTAGGGGCCTCCTTTCTTTTATTTTATGAAACACGTGGGAAGCAAATAGAATTGCAATGTGAATGTGACTTCAATTGCTCAGTGAGACATGGGCATGTAATCCTTTCCATCAATCTCGGAGAGACTTCAATTGCATTGGTTTTTTTTTTTTTTGTTACCATGGAAGCATTGGTAGCAGCAGCAATATATCTTGACTAAAAATTCAAAGAAGCCAATCCACAGACACCTCTCTTCTCTTCACGCGTAAGTTTCCTATTCAGCAGCAATATATGTTGACTGTAAATCGCTCTATAAAACCAAATGAATTTTTGTTTTTTTTTTTGTCTTTACTGTCTTGGCTTTCCCTTCGCAGCCTCCTCCTCACTGTTCACCAATGGAGTCATTGTTGAGTCTCAAAATATTATTAAGGAAATTAATAATGTTTAAAGTCTTACATATCCTAAGTTTTAATGTATAACAAATTTGGGTTAAAGGATTATTTTATTAGAACAGTCTCACTTGAAGAAGTGTGCTTAAATGTTTAAGCAATCTTTATGAAGAGCTACCTTCTGATATATTCCAACTCTCCGAAGATGAACATGCTGATACGAGGAACTCTCTGAAGAACAAAGACCTGCTGAAGTACATCCATCCTTCTGAAGTTCTGTTACATAAAAGAAAGATTATTTGCTGAAGACCTACATCATAGCACTTGACTGAAGTCAGGAGGCTGTCTGCTCAAGACTTCAATGAATCATTAACGTCTGAAGCAAGTTTGATTCAATTAAGGAATGATACAAAGACCCCTTTATGAAGTATTTCACCAAGTCTTTCACCAGAAAGGGAAACTGTTGTAACTTGGTACTTGCACATGTCAGACTCTAGTACTTGATCCTACTATACAAAGTCAGAAGCTTTTTGAAGATTGTATCACAAAGGTATTAACAACATTAAATGCTATCTCACAACGGTGTTTTCTTCAAACTTCAACAGACTCAAGATGTCATCCTATATAAAGCTTCATAAAGACTTTGAAGACGTCGGCCAAGCTCAAAATAAAATTTTTTTTATCAAGCCAAAACACTGCAAAAAAATTCAAGCTGCTACTCTCTGATAATCTTTGTACTTAGAATATTTTCATTATATCCTGAGTCAATACTCAGTTATCCTTTGTACAAGATATTTTCAGTTTAAGTTTCTTACGAACTTAAACATCCTTTCGTTGTAAACACTTTCAAGTGTCAGAGAGCCTGGAGAGGCTTGGTGGAACAAAGAATACTTGGGTTTAAGCCTGGAGAGGCTTGTCTGTAAAACAATACTTGGGTTTGAGCATGGAGAGGCTTGTCTGTAAAAGAATACTTGGTTCAGAGCCTGAAGAGGCTTGACTGTAAAAGAATACTTGTAACTGTGATCAATTAGTGGAAATCCTTTGCTGATTTGGCATTGGGATTGAACGTAACTAACGGTGGATGTGAGTGAACCAGGATAATTTCTTGGCTAACTTTTCTCAATCCTTATCTCTTTATATTTGTTATTTGAACTAACAGGAGGGTTCTGAATAATTAGTTTTATAAGCTTGAACTTAAATCAATCTCAAAACGTTTCAGAAAACAAGTTTTCAACACTATCTTTTGGACCTGCTGAAGCACTTCAACAAGTCTCTGAAAACTCCAGTTTCAGCAAGTTGCTCAAAACTTTTATTAAACATTATTTGTGAAAAGGTTTCCAAGAAAATCTGTTTGAAATTATAAAACACTATTCAACCCCCGCTTCTAGTGTTTTCTGTGGTTTCGACAGTCATCTGAGAACAAGAAAGAGAAAGTGCCACCCACTTCTGAAGAAGACGCCGAGAAGAAAAAGAAAAAGGAAGAAAAGGTTTTCCCATCATCATCGTCCTCTTCTTTTCCTTGTTGTTCTGAGTTTTGTTAAGCTTTCATCTCGATTGTTGTACGAATCGGGATTTTCGTTAATGGGTTTAAAAAAATGCTTTCTTAATCACCTTTTCTTAAACTCCAGCATTTTCCCCTACGCTGCAGAATGCATATAATGCTCCACGTTTTATCAATCCCCTGTTCCTGTGGCATTTCATGTTTCCGAAATTTTTCGTAAATTTCATGAAGAACTAGGTCTTATATATAAATTTGCAATTATCATTATAAAAGTTAGAGGGACTAAATTGATAATATTTATAAATTTATAACTACAGGTAATCGGTAACTAATCTGGACCATTCGTTCAAAAAGGTACTAAATCCTACGATTAAGAAAATGTGTAACACCGGTGTTTCACTCCTGAGACAAAGCTTTAAATTGATTGCACCGTTTAAAATGAAGATTTTTAAAAAATACAAATGAAGATTTTTTTAATTGAGATCCAATCTCATTTGTATAAGTCTATCCAATAAATTAATTAATTGGTTAACTTAATTACCCAATCAAAGTGGTTTTAATTAATTAAGTGACGGTTGTTGTCATTCTTACTGCCAATAGCCTTCATCAAGACGTTTCTAATTAAAAAGTGATAATGTCATTTTAATTCCAGACTTCCATGAATTTTCCTCAATACACCGTAAGGACTTTGTCTTTTGCGTACGTAACATTGATTCAAGATAATTACAAACTTTTATAACTATGATCCATGTAAGAATCAATTAATATAGGGTTAAATTAATAATCAATTAATCATGGAAGATCTTCTGTCCAAAAATTGTTACTATCATCGCTAAATTGACCTCTTCTCTTATCAATAATAGTAGTAGTTCCTTTTATGAATTCATTATCTCTTAAATAACTACACTAGGGTAAAATGGGACAAAACTTGATCCTGTTTTTTGCTCAGTGCTCACTCTCTCCAATCTATGAAAGGCGCCACATATTGCCAAAGCCACTTTACAAAACATATTTTTATCTAGCACAAGGCAATTATTATTAGAGTTATTAATATACTTATATTTTCGGTGTAAAGAAATTTTACACAGACAACCAATGATGTATTGTCACATTATTTATTGAATTTAATAATATATGAGGTGTCACATTCATTAACACTATGTTTGGTTGTATGGTAGAAATAGAGAAGAGAGAAATAGAGAAGAGAGAAGTAGGAAAGAGAGAAATAGAGGAGAGATAGAGATGATTTATTGGTTGTTTGGTAGGAGAGAAATAGATGAGAAATAGTAGAGAAATAAAAAGTTTAGTTGTTTGGTTCAGTAGAAATGATAGAAAAGAAATAACATTTTTTACTAATTTCTTAGTGATTGTCATCACTCAATCTGTAAATAATCGATTTTTTCTCCACATATCGATTTTTTCTCCGTAATCAAAAGACCAAAAAACGTTTTCACAAGCACCAGTGGTCCAGAATCCGTTTTAAGGTAAACCAATAAAAAAATCATCAACCAAAACAAAATAAAGAAAGACAAAGTAAGGGAAATGAGAGAATTTAAAAACAAAAATGGTGAAAGTGATTGAGGCTTTACTAACCAAATTGAAATCAGATTAGATTCAAAATATGGAAATTGATATCTGATTAGAATATGGAAATTGGAAATTGATATCCGATTAGATTGAAACTTCATGGAATCAAAGCCATCATGTTCTCAGTATGAATAATGGGACAACTATCTCTTCTCCAGATGGGGAAATATGGGAAACAAGGATTGTGGGTGCTGCATGCATGGACGCGACGGTGACGGGCTTGGGCAAAGGAGGACAAGCGGTAGCCGCCGCCGTTAGGCAGTGGGGCGGAGCGTCCATCGAGCGATGCACAATCGCTGCGACCGCGAAGTTACAGTTGTGGTAGTCGTTGGGGAGGAGGTGTCCAACTGCGGTTTCCGTTACTCTTGGTCCCACTCTGATATGCTCTTTCACCATTTCGTCGCCATTTCTCGGCTCCTCAGCGAAGAAATGCTTTAGGTGTGGGGTCCACCTGCTTTTCCAATTTCTCTGCTATCTCACTGCCAAACGAGGGAAGAATGCTATTTCTCGTGCATCTCTCTCTTCTCTACCGTATTTCTCTTCAGTTTCAACTCAACCAACAAAGCGTAAAAGATTTGCTAACACACCATTAAATTCTTGTGTAAAATTTCTTTACACTGACAGTGTATATTAATTAAATCTTTAATTTTAATGGAAAATAATATAAATTTATAAAATAAATTACTATGGAAAAAATGATATAATAACATGTGCAAAATAATTGTTTTAATTGTTTTCAACATTATTTACATATGTGGCAATAAGTAAACTCCTTGATAGACCATAGACAAAATATTTTCAGCATAATTGTAAAATAATTAACTACCAAAAATATAATGGAATAAATATAATGAAAGTAAATCTTTATAGATAAAGATATACATAAAGGTTTAATAAATAATACCGAAAAATAAGCTTGATGTGGGACCTAAAAATAATTATCAACATTAACATAAGCATGATTATAAAAACATAATAAATGTTATTGTAATGAAAATTATAAATTAAAGTAAGAATCAAACTTATTTTAAATTTTGGAAGACTTTTTTATAAACAATATTTAATATAGTTGTTGAGACTTCTTCTTCACTATCACATATCAAAATTTTTAGATAACTTTCTAAAGATAGCTCTTGAGATTATGACATATAATTTGACAATGAGGAAAAAAATGGTTGTCACAAAATAAATGTCCACATGTTTCAAACATTTTCCTTAACTTTTATTTATGATCATTGCAATAGTCATTGCAATAGGAAATTGTCTGTGCTAAAATTTGTAAGGAATTATTTTATCTAAAGGTGTTAAAGATAACCTTGGAATTAATAAACACCTCTTCGCCAATATTATTGCTTCCTGAAATAACTTTAGCTTCCAATACATGAATACTCATTTGAGTTATAATGAGTTTGGTATCATTACATAACCTTGAAGATTGATCAATGTTAATTTATCAACAACATAATAGGAACTACTTCTTTTAGTTTGAAGTCATATGATATGGTAGTCCAAACGATTTTATAGTATTTAGAAATCCTGGAGTGTGCACTTGATTTACAGTATCACATTGTCCTTCTTTAGGAGAATGATTGTCAAAACTCAAATATGATTTACTTTCACCTTAGAAGCAATGATAACATAAAATCATTCGCCTTATCAACAATCTTATTGGCAGGTGCTAGAATACCCCCTATGTTGGAAGTAAGTCAAATTATTTAAATTTTCCAACAAATTTAGATAAGTATCGTGAAGTATTGATTCAAGAGGGTCACTTGAATTTGGAATTAGAAGATCCAGAGGAATTTCAATGTTAATGTCTTCTTCATCTCCATTACCAATAGTTCCATTGTAACATCCCAAGAATTTAAACTAATTCTGAGAATTAATTGTATAAAATAAGAAAATTGTTAAAAGAGGTAAGGCTTAGGTGAGAAGAAATTAAGTTAGGATTAAAGAGAAGATAAAATCAGTAAATGGAATTTTGGTACTCTCGCTCAAGCGGGAATGGCTCGTTTGAGCGAGTATATCAGTAAAAACTTGCAAAATCTTTTCTGGTTTTCTCGCCTGAGCGAGAACCTTCTCGCTCAAGCAAGAAAAAAGGGGAGAATTTGGAGTGCTAACTGGAAGAATTTCGCTTGAGCGAGAATGACCTTGCTCAAGCGAAATTCAACCAAAATCGGGGGGCTCTGGACGTTTTTCGCTTGAGCGAGCTAGCTCTCGCTCAAGCGAAATTCTTCAAGAAGGGGGATACTTTGTCGAGTATTCTTGCTCAAGCGAGAATAGTCTCGCTTGAGCGAGAATACAAAAGAGAGGAAATCCCATCCCTCTCGCTTAAGCGAGAAACCCTTTTTTGAGCGAGAACACACATACCAGAATAAAAACATTAATTAGGGCACCAACTTAATCACTTTTCTTCTTCTTCTTCTTTACGGTTCTAGAGAGAGAAGGCGACCATTAAAGCTTGAAGAAGGATCCCCAAGTCAAAGGCTTCATCCCCGACCTTCCTTCTCTTCCTTTAGAGCTCCTTGAGTGAGTATAACTCACACACTCACCTCCATTTTGTGTGTTCTCCTTGAATAAACCCTAATCCTTCCTATCCCTTTCCTTTATCTTGTATGTACATGTTTGGTTGTTGATTTCTCTTCCTTGTTGTTTTTCTATTATGAGTTGAGATGCTAGTGCTTGTGGATTAGGGTTTAGAACCCATTACTTTATGCCCATGATTTATGCTTCTAGTGCAGCTTGCTTATGTTCTGTGTCTACATTTTAAATCTAGAAAATGAATTTGGCCTATGGACACCAAACCCTAATAAATCAAGCTTGACTTTGGCCTGTAATAAAACTAAAATGAGTTTGGCTTCGGCCCAGAATATGTATGAAAACTTGACTTCGGTCCAGAATAAGTGGTAGGATACATCCACAAGGAAGATGTTCCTTGTAGTCTGAGCTCATGTCTAGCCTTAGAATTAGTGAAAAGATCTCGTCTACCGGGAAAAGCAGGTTATGAGTATTTAGATGTTTGAATTGAGAATGCTTGTGTTATTAAATGTTTACTTGATAATTGTTGCATAGATTCTACCTGCCTTTCCTACACTGCATGAGCATAGTTATATTCACTAAGACCTTGTCTCACAACGTGTTTTATGGATTACATTTTAGATGCACAGGTACCTCCCCGTTCAGGGCAATGAGCTTGGAGGCGGCGGAAGTTTAGTCTTTTGATGTTTATTTTGAGAAAAAGGGATTAGAAATGTATTCATTAGTATTATCCCTTCATTGTTGGATTGTTATTCTTTTGTAAGGATATGATTGTACATGTGGTTCCCTTGGGTCTTTTGTTAGGGCACATGTATGAGGTTATCCTTAACTTAATATTGTATTTAGACTGATTTGTAGTCATGATGGCACTTCTATAGTTATACATTTCATTTTGATGTTGTTTCATATATTATTTAAGTGAGCGTTGGCAGCTTGAATGATGTATGGCTTAGGCTATCTGATATCTAAATGGCACGAAATAATTTCAGAAATTTGGGATTTGGTTTCCAACGGACTAAATCCTCAGATTAGAAATTAGGATGTTACATTTTGGTATCAGAGCAGTTCAATCCAATTGGACTATGGATTAGATAATTCCTGAAGTTTTCTATTATTCTTTTATGCATTATTATCTGAATTAAGAGACTGATCACCTTGATATTTGCTTGATGATGTGTAGAGGATTATGGCAGGCGGCAGGAGAGGTCGTCCTAGGACCAACCCTTCTTCTTCCTCTTTAAGGGACCTATCTCCTGATCCCGTGGCAGCAGCCCTTCAGATGCTCACCCAAATGATGGGAGAGCAGGTGGCGTCCAACCGGGCGCAAGTGGAAGCCAACCACCAACATGCTGAGGTGGCTCGGGGGCAGGCTGCTGCTAATGCAGTCGTACTGCAGGAGTTAATCCGAAGACCCATGGGGACACCACCTCCGGTTACAGTGGACCCGTTTGTCCAAGGATTGGCGGAATTCCAGAAATATAACCCTCCCCAATTTAATAGGGTTTATGATCCAGATGTGGCGGAAAACTGGCTCCGCGACCTCAACCGGATCTTTGAAGTAATTAAGTGTGCCGATGACTCCAAGGTTGGGTTTGCGGTGTACATGCTAAGGGGAGAGGCCGAGGATTGGTGGAAGACGGCTAGTGTTCAAGCCACCGTTGCTGAAGCCCTGGTCACCTGGGGGCTTTCCTAACCATGTTCTTGGAGAAGTACTTTCCTGCTACTGTTCAGAGGCAGAAGGAAGCTGAGTTCCTTCAACCGAAGCAAGGGAGTATGACTGTGGGCCAGTACGTGGCCAAGTTCGAGGAGTTAGCTAAATACTCCAGATACCTGCAAACCTTTGCTGATGAGGAGTGGAGATGCACTCAATTTGAGGGAGGTTTGAGGCCCGAGTTACTGGATTGGGTTAGGACACTTGAGATCAGGGATTTCCCTACCCTGGTCAACAAGTGCTACATTGCGGAGAAGAATCTGAAAAGAGCTGCACCACCCCCACCGCCAGACAACAAGGGAAAGAGGAAGCTGGAGGAGCTCAACTAGGGCAAGGGCTCAAGGCCCAAGTGGCAAAGCAACACTGCTTTAGTCACTAGGCATGCCTAACGCCAAGGGGTAACAAAATGCCCCAAGTGCGGAAAGGAGCATTGGGGGGAGTTTTTGCTTGGGCAGAGGGTATGTTACCTCTGCAAGGAGCCCGGACACATGAAGAACGACTGCCCCAAGAAGAAGGACCTTCCAAAACCCCAAGCCACAGGGAGAGTCTTCACCTTTAGTGGTGAAGTGGCAACTACTGCTAATAATCTTATGTGAGGTATGTGCACCCTAGGAGATAATGCCTTAATTGTATTGTTTGATTCGGGGGAAACCCATTCGTTTATTGTTTAGGTTTGTGTGAAGCAGTTAAATTTGCATGTTATTCCCTTACCTTACAGTCTAAATGTATTAACCCCAGCAAAGGAGGAAATTCCCATTTCCCTTGTGTGTTCTAAATGCCCCATTGTGAAACAAGGGAGGGCTTTTGAGGTTGATTTGTTTTGTTTACCATTTAGGGGTATAGATATAATTCTTGCCATGAACTAGTTATCCCAAAACCAGGTCATGCTTGATTGCTACAATAAAGAGGTTGTTTTTCCAGTTCTCCATCCTCTTTAGGGGGAAAAGCCACTTCTACTTCTGTCCACTACCACTCAAGTGTCCAAATGCCTAAGTGAAGGGAGTAGTTGTTTTATTCTGTTACATTCCTCAACTCTAGATTCTAGTATTGACTTGAGCAGTGTAGCCACAGTTAGGGAGTTTCAAGACGTGTACCCCATTGAGGTAACCACTTTACCTTCAGACCAAGAGATAGAGTTCACCATTGACTTTGTACCGGGAACGGGGCCCATTTCCAAGGCACCCTATAGGATGTCTCCTTTAGAGCTTAGTGAGCTTAATACCCAATTAGAAGACCTTATAGCTAAGAGGTTCATTAGGCCTAGTGTGTCGCCCTAGGGAGCGCCAATGCTCTTAGTGAAAAAGAAGAATAGGAGTATGAAGCTATATGTAGACTATAGGTAGCTAAACAAGGTTACCATTAAGAATAAAAATACCCTACCTAGGATGAATGACCTTCTAGATCAACTTAGAGGGGCTTCGGTCTTCTCTAAGATAGGTTTGAGATCTGGTTACCACTAGATAAGATTAGGATGAGGATATACCCAAGACTGCTTTTAGGACTAGATATGGGCACTATGAGTATTTGGTGATGCCTTTTGGATTAACCAATGCTCCTACTGTATTTATAGACTACATGAATCGGATTTTCCAACCCTACCTTGATCAGTTTGTTGTTGTATTCATCGATGACATCTTGGTCTACTCCCGGAGCTTAGAGGAGCATGAGCAGCACCTTAGGGTTGTCCTGGGGGTCTTGAGAGAAAAGAAGTTGTTTGCCAACCCAGAGAAGTGTGAGTTTTGGATGACAGGGTCCATTTCTTAGGACATGTGATTTCTAGGGAAGGTGTGTCTGTTGATCCTAGCAAGGTAGAAGTCGTCCTTGAATGGGAAAGGCCTAAGACCATCACGGAAATTAGGAGTTTCCTAGGATTGGTCGGCTATTACCGGAGATTCATTAATGGATTCTCCCAGCTAGCCTTGCCCCTCACTAGATTGACTCGTAAGGGTCAAGCCTTTGTGTGGGACGAGAAGTGTGGGAGGAGCTTCTTAGAGCTCAAGGAGAGGTTGACCACCGCTCTAGTACTTGTGTTACCGGATTTGTCCAAGACCTTTGAGGTCTATAGTGACACCTCTGGGAAGGGGCTAGGGTGTGTGTTGATGCATGAGAAGAGAGTTGTGGTCTATGCCTCCAGACAGTTGAGGCCCCACGAGGATAACTACCCTACACACGACTTAGAGTTAGCGGCTGTGGTATTTTCCCTCAAGATTTGGAGGCATTACCTCTATGGTGTTAGGTTTGAGGTCTTTAGTGATCATAAGAGCCTGAAATACCTCTTTGATCAGAAAGAACTCAAAATGAGGCAGAGGAGGTGGATGAAGTTTTTTAAGGATTATGACTTTGAGTTGAGGTACCATCCGGGCAAGGCCAATGTAGTGGCCGACGCCCTCAGTAGGAAATCCCTGCATGTGTCGTCCATTATGGTGCATGAGATGGGGTTACTGGAAGACTTTAGGAACTTAAGCCTAGAGGTTGAGATTGGAGAGGATAGGTTGAAACTCCACAGATTAGAGGTCACCAGTGAGCCGAGAGCTCTTATTAGGGAGGCCTACGGTCTGGACCCTGATCTCCAAGATAGGAAGGGACAGCTGGGTTTTTTTGAGTCGGATGATGGGATGATTCTCTTCCAAGGGAGAGTCTGTGTCCCTAAGGGGGTAGTCTCAGGCAGCAGATTCTAAAGGAGGTCCACGGGGGAAAGTTTTTAATACATCCTGGCATCACCAAGATGTATCAGGACTTAAGGAGGTTGTTCTGGTGGGATGGCATGAAGAGAGAGATAACAGGCTTTGTTTCTAGGTGTTTAGTGTGTCAGCAAGATAAGGTAGAACACCAGAAATCATCAGGGACCCTTATGCCTTTAGAAATCCCAGAGTGGAAGTGGGAGAGTATAGCTATGGACTTTGTGGTAGGATTACCTAGAGTCCAAGCAGGGTTTGATGCCATCTGGGTCATTGTGGACCGGCTGACTAAGTCGGCCCATTTCCTACCAATTTGGAACACCTATTCCCTGAACAAGTTAGCAGACCTGTATGTCAAGGAGATTGTTAAGCTCTATGGCATTCCCTCTAGCATCATTTTAGATAGAGACTCAAGGTTCACCTCTAGGTTTTGGAATGCACTTCATCAGGCCTTCGGGACTAAACTTAGGTTTAGTACCGCTTATCACCCTCAGACCGACGGACAGTCTGAGAGGACCATCCAGACCCAAGAGGATATGCTTAGAGCTTGTGTGTTAGAGGAACAGGGTAGTTGGGATAGGTACCTACCTCTCATAGAGTTTGCCTACAACAGTAGTTTCCATAGCAGTATAGGCATGACACCCTATGAGGCGTTGTATAGTAGGAAGTGTAGGTCTCCACTCTTTTGGTATGAAGTGGGTGAAAGAACCCTGTTAGGTCCGGAGTTACTATAGGAAACCATAGACAAGATTAGGGTCATTAGGGAAAAACTTGTCAATGCCTAAAGCCTGCAGAAAAGCTATGCTGACAAAAGAAGAAAGGACTTAGATTCGAGGAAGGGAACCATGTATTTTTTAAAGTAACTCCTGTCACAGGTATTGGGCGAGCCATCAAAGCCAAGAAACTCAACCCTAGATTCATTGGACCGTTTCATATCTTGCAGGGGGTTGGCCCTCTGACTTACAGGATAGCTTTACCACCCTATTTGTCCCGAGTCCATGACATGTTCTATGTTTCCCAGCTAAGAAAGTATGTCCATGACCCTTCACACATCATTAGCTCCGAATCGGTGCAATTAAGAGAAGATCTCATTGTCCCCACTAAGCCCGCACGGATTATTGACAGAAGTATCAAAACCCTGAAGAACAAGACGATCCCTTTGGTGAAGGTGTTTTGGGAGGGTCAGACGCCTGAGGAGGAAACATGGGAGAAGGAGGAGGACCTTCGTTCTTAGTTTCCAGAGTTATTCAGTTGAGGTAAGAATTCTGCGTTCAAACATTCTTTAGCCAATTTTGGGGACAAAATTGATTTAAAGAGGGTAGAATTGTAACATCCTAAGAATTTAAACTCATTCTGAGAATTAATTGTATAAAATAAGAAATTTGTTAAAAGAGGTAAGACTTAGGTGGGAAGGAATTAAGTTAGGATTAAAGAGAAAAGAAAATCAGAAAATGGAACTCTGGTACTCTCGCTCAAGCGAGAATGGCTCGCTTGAGCGAGTATATCAGTAAAAACTTGCAAAATCTTTTCTGGTTTTCTCGCCTGATCGAGAAGGTTCTCACACAAGCGAGAAACATTTTGAGAATTTTGAGTACTCTCTGGAAAAATTTTGCTTGAGCGAGAATGGCCTCGCTCAAGCGAAATTCAACTAAAATTGGGGGGCTCTCTCAATGTTTTTCGCTTGAGCGAGCTGGCTCTCGCTCAAGCAAAATTCTTTCAGATAGGGGGATACTCTCTCAGGTATTCTCGCTCAAGCGAGAATAGTCTCGCTTGAGCGAGAATACAAAAGAGGGGAAATCCCATCCCTCTCGCTCAAGCGAGAATCCCTCGCTTGAGTGAGAAGACGCGTACCAGAATAAAAATATTAATTAGGGCACCACCTTAATCACTTTTCTTCTTCTTCTTTACGGTTCTAGAGAGAGAATGGTTCTAGAGAGAGAAGGTGGCTATTAAAGCTTGAAGAAGGATCCCCAAGTCAAGGGCTTCATCCCCAACCTTCTTTCTCTTCCTTTAGAGCTCCTTAAGTGAGTATAATTCACACACTCTCCTCCATTTTGTGTGTTCTCCTTGAATGAACCCTAATCCTTCCTATCCCTTTCCTTTATCTTGTATGTACATGTTTGGTTGTTGATTTCTCTTCCTTGTGTTTTGCTATTATGAGTTGAGATGCTAGGGCTTGTAGATTAGGGTTTGGAATCTATTACTTTATGCCCATGATTTATGCTTCTAGTGCAGCTTGCTTATGTTTTGTGTATACATTTTAAAATTAGAAATTGAATTTAGGCTATGGCCACCAAACTCTAATTAATAAAGCTTAACTTCAGTCCAGAATAAAACTAAAATGAGTTTGGCTTCGGCCCAAAATAAGAAAGTTTAGCTTTGACCTAGAATATGTATGAAAACTTGACTTCAGTCCAGAATAAATGATGGGATACGTCCCCAAGAAAGACGTTCCTTGTAGTCTAAGCTCACGTCTAGCCTTAGAATTTGTGAAAAGCCCCCATCTGCCGCGAAAAGCAGGTTATGAGTATTTTGATTTTTGAATTGAGAATGCTTGTGTTATTAAATGTTTTCTTGATAATTGTTACATAGCATCTGCCTTCCTTTCCTACACTGCATGAGCATAGTTATATTCACTGAGACCTTGTCTCACCACGCGTTTTGTGGATTACATTTTAGATGCATAGGTACCTCCCCGTTTAGGGCAATGAGCTTGGAGGCGGCGGGAGTTTAGTCTTTTGATGTTTATTTTGAGAAAAATGGATTAGAAATGTATTCATTGGTATTAGCCCTTCATTGTTGGATTGTTATTCTTTTGTAAGGATATGATTGTACATGTGGTTCCCTTTGGTCTTTTGTTAGGGCGCATGTATGAGGTTATCCTTAACTGAATATTGTATCTAGACTGAGTTGTAGTCATGATGACACTTCTATAGTTATACATTTCATTTTGATGTTGTTTCATATATTATTTAAGTGAGCGTTGACAGCTTGAATGATGTATGGCTTAGGCTATCTGGTATCTAAATGGCACGAAATAATTTCAGAAATTTGGGACTTGGCTTCCAACGGACTAAATCCTCGGATTAGAAATTAGGACGTTACATCCATCACCAATGCCTAAAACCTATTCTGAATTTTTTTTTTCAACTCTTCAGCATGAATATCGGAACCTGCACTTTGAAGCCTCATGTTTTTAGTCAAAGTCAAAACTTCACAAAAGGTCCAAACAATTACATACTTGAAATGATTTTTCGCATGACAAGTTAACACATTATGGATATAATTACATACATGAAAATATGAAATGATTTCGAGAACTACAAGAACTAACAACTCAAACCTCGGTAAGTCTAATGGGATGAAGGAACATTTTGGTAAAACGTTAATACAGTTTCATCTTTTAAATGAAATAAACAGTACGTAGACTCATATGGGACATGCATTGTCCTTAAATAAGGAAGAACAATCATTCGATTTTTGTGACACTATTTTATTAAAGTAAACATAAGAATCACAACTATCAAATAAAAACAGAACTGAAAGCATTGGAAACATACTAAAACTTCAAATTCTTATGAACTATTATAATTCAGAAAGTAAGATATTTTTTTTTTCAAAACAATACATAAAAGAGAGCAGAATGAATCAATATTAACATATCCTCTTTAAAATGTAATGAAGATAAAAAAAAGCACTTAATTTTATTTCAGTGCATTATAAGACTATCATAAAAATTAGAAACACAAAGATTAAGCATAGGAAACACATGCAAACATAGAATAAAGCATTTCTAACTTGAAATGGTATAATATTTCAAAGCATAGAGCCTGGGTGGTGATTTAACAAAATAGGAGTATATTGGTATTTGAATATGTTTCATAACATAAAGAAGAACAAAAAGCCCTTACTACAAAATCTATACTAATTTGGTCAAAAAATACAAAGATGAAAGACAACACATATTCATCAAGGATACAATATCAAATAGACTACAAAGATGAATTTATAGAGTAGTAAATTTACTTTAAAAAAATTGAAAAAACCACATTCCTAGAGGAGTTTAAGCATAAGAAAACTGCATAACACCAATTTGATTACAAGTATTTTAAAAAGGGAATAAATTTGAAAAGAGAAAATGCCTCAAAGAAAAGAAATGAATTTAATTGTGTTAAAAATTTTAAGAATTTCAAGACAAAATTTCAGATAAAAGTTAATTTATAAGTATAACGATACTAAATAAAAAAAGATTTATATAAAAAAACATATTACACAACTTCCAAGTATATGAAAATATATACGCTAGATTGTAATTTTATGTTCATTTGGATGATTCAATTGGTAACTTGGAATGAGAATTACAACAACCAAAAATTGAATACATCCATTTTACTACCTAAAGAATAAAATACAAACAATGAATTAATGTATAAAGTTTAGTCAAACAGAAATCTAAATCAGAGAACTAAGGGGCTAAATTCATTATGTCTTGATATATGTGTATAAATTTTAAAAAAATTCCCACGCAATCATACCCGATTATTAATCATTGTTATTATTATTTAATAAAAAGAATACTTCATATCTTCAATAGGAAGATAATAACGAGTTTAATAAACATATTTTGTTATCCAATACAATTATATATTATTATATCATTTCTTAAGTTTAATAGCATATAAAGTGTCACATTTATTAAATAATATAGAAACATCATTGTCAGACACTACCATTGCATATTCATTAAATCCGAAAATAATATTTCATATATGAGGAGTGTCTATATTGCCACACTTAAATAACAATTTTTTTTAAATATTCTTTTCTTATTTGTTCACTTCACTAATAATGTTAAAAATCATATGAAAAGTTGATTAAATTGGAGGGTTGATAGATACATTCAAATGACTATAAATAGATATGCACTTTGATAATTTCTTGTTAGAGTTATTAGTGTTGCAATAACTCTACTTAATTTCACTAGTAGTTTGTAGTGTTAATTAAGTTATGAAAATTAAACTACAATGAAACTTAAGAATGCAACTAAAAATAACAAAACAGGATATTATGCATACACATGCAATGGTAACTTAATAATAACAGTAACTAACTGCAGATTAGCAAATTCGCTAGATAACTTCAATTGACAAAACCATAACTAGGAATATATATTTTGTTTCTCAAATTCCTTTGGTTCGATGAGAAAGCAATAAGAACTTAGAAGAGAAATACTTCTAAATTATGGCAAAAAATGGCTAATAAAGAAGAAGCAAAGACATCCTAAAGCAAATGAAAACTTGTTCATTAAGATTCCATTATTCCACCATATAACTGAAGCAAATGAAAACTCTATAATCAATAGCCCCTCTCTACAACATGTCATTTATTCCTTCTTAATTTGAAAGCATCATTATGGTTAACTTGGATGTATCTAATGAAGCAAGAAGACAATCATGAGTTAGACAATTTTCTCCCACGTGCCTAGCTATGGGATGTTTGAGGTTGAGGCTGAGGGTGCATATACTAGTGCAAAAAAAATCTTTTTAAATCTAGTAAAAAAGGCTTTTTAGATCGAATGTACAACAAATTTAGATACAACCGGTATAAAAAGTCAAGCCTTTTTAAATCGAGTTAAGGGTCGATTTAGAAACTATTTTTTAAATATTATTATAATCGATCTAGAAAGTCCGAAACCGATCTATAAAAGTGACGTTTTAGATCAGTTATGTATTATGGCCGATTTAAAATTTTGATTATTAGAGATGAAAATGTTTTGTCTTTAATTTTTGTCTCCTACCTCTGATAAAAGCCATATATAGTTCTGTAACCAGACAAAAATGTTTCACTTTCATATGTTGTTTTACTGGAATAATCCAGAAGTCCAAAAGACATAACAAATAATTTATAAACAATCCAAATTATTTATTTCTAATAATAAGTTTCATACCTTATCTAATTTGTTGCAGATTAAATACCATCCATGAGTGCTAATCTTTGAACTTTATAAAATGATTGGTGGATGAGAATATAAAAGAAAGCTTTTTTTACTCATCATGTAAACATAATAGATATCAGATATTGGAAAAAGAGAATTATTGGAGTATTGCAAAAAAGGGATTTAGTATTGAAGGATAAGAACATCATTTAAACTACTTATGTTAGTGAATAACTGCAATAAGTAACTATACAAAGGAAAACATTTGGCATGACCGATACTTGAAGAACCTGCAAATTCATTTTCCGTTCTTGAAAGCTTTCAATACTTTCCCCTTCTTCATGTGCCTTCAGTTTCTTACCTCCGAGACCAAGCTTTCTCATATGAGCTGCTCTAGTTGGATCAACTTGTCCCTGAGCATTACACATAGGAAATTATTGAAACAATATATCAGATCATTCAATCTATAGTTTGTTTTTTGAAATAAAATAAAAATAGTTGGAGAATATGATTTAATTGCCTAGAATGACTTCTGCTGATAACAAACTGCACCCTAGGGCAATAATGATAAAGATGCCTATCATACAATATGATTTATCTATGCTCTAAGTTTTCCACAAAACTCTAAGTTCTCCTCACAGAATGATAGTTATTTGACCAAAAATTCACAATTTTCACCCACTTTAGGACCTAGTTATATTAAGCACCTAGAGTACTTCTAGATCAAGGGAGCAACTACTTGGATTTAGTGTTGCATGGTTCAATTGTTTATTTTATTGGGAATTTTTCTTCAAGTGACGGGATCTTACATGTTGTAACCAACATTATCTATTTGATTTCTCATTTATTCAATTATTCATCCTAATATACTTTAAAACAATAAAATAATCTTAAGTGTATTCTAATTATTTGTTTTTGGAAAATTTATAAATCTATTTTAAGGAGAAACCACTGCTATCATTGCAAGTAGATAGAACAACGCTAGTTTTGAACAGAATTTAACTAGTTATATTATAGCAAACCCCGAGTCTAAAGTGAAATCACATCTTTGAACAACGCTATGTTTCAAACAATTATTTATTTATGTCATCATATAATTATCCTATTACATACTTGATAGAGGCCGGAAAGTAAGATTAGGGTTGTGCAGAAAATCTATTAAAACTTAACCACACTATAATTCACACTGAACCAATCCATAAATAACTGAACCAATCCACACTTGAGGGCTTGTTGCTATCTTTTGTTAGAATTTTGAAGAATTGCAGCATTCATATACCCTTGTTGTATCATATATGCATGGATAACTACCATACATTCTATATCTAGTACTTTAGCTACAATTTGTCTTTCCATTTCCTGTAAAATTATGTTCCCTTTTTCCTCAATCAAACTAAGTTTATTATAAGCTCTATGCATGATATGTGTCAAATAAAATTTCAGCCCAATATACTTCAAACTTAATATACTTCAAAACGGAAATAACTAATATACTTCAAAAGCAGAAGTATTTTGTTATAAAGTATAATTTTAATATTGGAGTATGTAAGTCAAAAGCACTTTTATGGTTTTGTTCATTTTCATTTTCAATACAATTTATTTTCATTTAAATAAAGTTGCCCATGTGATAACATTAGTTTTCATTTACAATTAATTAGTTATAACACATGTTTTCGTTGAATTGTAACAGAAACAATCAAATAAATCAATGAGTTTGTATATTTTTAAAAAATTATTGAAAATGTTTGAGTAATTTAATTTTTAAATTAATATTGATGACTTACACAAATAAATACATTATACAAACATGTTTGGTATTGTATGAAATTGTTAGGTATTTCATATGAAGAAATAAAAAACATAAAGACTCATACATAATAAACGGGCTTAAATAATGACTCCGCACTATAAAAGTTGTAATGATGAACAAGCTTGAATAATATGTCCCAAAGTTGTAATTATATATTATGTACTAGACGTGTACCCGTGCGATTCACGGAAAGTGATTTATTCTAGTAAAAATATAATCTATATTAATAAGTTATGTATATGAACATGTGAATTCAAAATGATAATAGGATGCAATACAAAATATGCTAATATTAATTATTATTGAATATAACAAAATTTAAATGTACTTCAAATTTTTAAATACAACCACATCTAAAATTATATATAAGTTAATAAATGAGATTTGCAACATGTGCTACTATGTAGATCTACATAAAAAAAGAATTCAAATTACTTATAAAAAATCTAATATTAAAATCATTTAAAGATGAACATGTAGAATTTAATAAGGCAACCATAATAATCAATAATCATAATAACAATTAGTATATGTTACCTTTATGTTATCATCAACATGCATAGATGTATTAGCAAGACCATCGCCATAATATTCTTTGTGATGATCCCGGAAGCATATACTTAAAAATCTCTTATAAGATTAGATGAATAAGAATAGTAGAAGTACAAACATCTAACCATCTGTACTGAATGCAATGTTTTGAATTCAGCAATTAAATCAGTTTCAGTGAAATAAACTAATAGTGCTAAATTAACTTCAAACAAACTTTAAATGATAGTGCTAAATTTACTTCAAAAAAACTTTAAATTAAAAGAAAATAAATCGTGAAGTAAATTGAAAGATAAAATTTTAAATTTCTACCAACAACCAAGCAATATTTGCAATTTATTATATATTGATGTACAACAAAAAATCTTTGACTAATGAAAGTTTTATGACCATAATAATGAACATGAGACAAACAATCAATCCAATAGAAGATAAACTTGGAAAGATTTTCCCATAAAAATGTATCCATAGGTGTAAGATAACATCAGTTGTTGAGTCTCAAAATCAATTTAAGTATTCAAATCGGATTCAAAACTCACATATCCTAAGTTTTAATGGACAACAAATTTGATTTAAAAAGAGATGATTTATTATGAGAACAGTATCACTTGAAGGTATTTTGTTTTATTGTTTCAGCAAGTGCTATATAGAAGAAGCCTCAAGTTGAACCTACTGATGTGAGGAAACCTTCTGAAGTGTCAAGAACTGCTGAATCCATTTCTACCTTCTGAAGTACTACATATTTATTTAGAGAAGAATTGCTAAAGACCTCGTTTTAGCTGTTGACTAAAGCCTGGCAGCTGGCTGCTCAAGTCATCACACATCCTTAATATCTGAAGCAAGTTTGATTCATTTGAGGAATTATCTCAAAGTTCGTTTATGCTGTCAAAGTCATATTACCTTAAACGGAACTTGTTGTTCGTGTCAGGGCAGTGTTGCAGACTGCAACACCTTCAAAGCTCAACAGTCAGAAGCTATCAGAAGATTGTTTCATAACATCTCAAATAGCATTTAATGTTATCTCACAACGGTAGATGAAGCTCTCTTCAACAGATTCTTTTCAAAACTCTATATATAGCTTCATGGATGACTTTGAAGCTGGCGAACCTCTGGTGAACCCCTGGCGAAGCCTAAGAGAGAGTGGTCATGTTCTTCAAGAAAATTTATCATGCCGACACTCTGCTGAAATTACTTTAAATTTCTTATTACTTAGATTTTATCCTTTATATCCTGAGTTATACTCAGTTAATTCTTTGTACAAGAAA
Organism: Sesbania bispinosa; assembly: GCA_026901365.1. NCBI lineage: Eukaryota > Viridiplantae > Streptophyta > Magnoliopsida > Fabales > Fabaceae > Sesbania > Sesbania bispinosa. Next base: position 392,743 of record QLOH01000429.1, read on the forward strand.
TCCCGTGTTTAAGTTTCTCATAAACTGAAACTCATTATCATTGTAAACATTGTTAAGTGTCTGAAAGCCTGGAGAGGCTTGGAGGAATGAAGAATACTTAGTTTAGCCTGGAGAGGCTGTGTTCAAATGATTCTTAGTTTAACCTGGAGAGGTTGTGTCCAAAGAATACTTGTGTTTAGCCTGGAGAGGTTGTGTCCAAAGAATACTTGTGTTTAGCTTGAAGAGACTGGGTTCAAATAATACTTGTATCAGATCTGAGTTAGTGAAAATCCAATGGTGTGTTTACCCTGTGACTGGACGTAGCTCACTGTGTTGGTGGGTGAACCAAGATAAATTTCTTGGCTAAGTTCTCTTTACCCTTACCTCTTTACATTCAGTTTTTATCTAACCAAGGAGGGTTCTACAAAGTGCGTTTATAAATCTACGTAGAAAAATAATCTTTTTATCACGCAAAATCATTTTAAAAAGATTTAATTCAATCTGCTGAGTTGCATCAGCAAGTTGCTGAAGCTTCCAGTTTCGGAAGGTTACTCAAATATTTTCGTAAAGTGTTTGCTTGTTTCAAAGGTTTTCAAAAATCTGTAAAGAATTATAAAACACTATTCAACCCCCCTTCTAGTGTTTCATGTGGTTCTAACAGTTGGTATCAGAGCTCAACCTCGGGTTGAGCATCTAACAAGTGTTGAGGAAAGAAGATCCAGATGGAAACCTCAACAAGCTATTTTGAAGAGAACATATGAAGCTGATCATCTGAAGCAACAACGGGATCCTTGGAAACAATGTTGAGTCTCAACACATACGTATCATCAATCCAAATCCATAACTATCTCTACTGGTAACATCGTTTCATTTCACCGCTTTAATATCTATGGCTATCTGAAGATGTGTGAAAATTTATATGCGTATATAATTTTTTTGTGAGATGCATGAACCTTCTGATTTGTGTGTGTCTGCTGAAATTTCTACATGCTGAAACAAATACTTTCTGAAATTGGCACTTTATGACGTGGCACTCTTGGACGGTTGGCTTTTCGCCTACTCTCTGAATCTGCACGTCTGCACGTCTCCCCAAGTCTGCGCAGCCAGTTTCTATCATCATCAATGCTACCTGAGCCTATATATACTCAAGCAGAAGCTAATCTCAAGTTACACTCTCTTTGCTCTCTCCTATTTCAAAATCTCTCTGCACTCTTTGAGCTTCCAGAAAACCTAATCTCTTTCAAGCTCTATCTGCTACTCAAATGGCTTCCAAGAAGAATGTGGGTGCTGCTTCAAAGGCCGGTGGAAAAATTGTTCCCTCTAGAAGTGTTAATTTCAAAAATCTTGCTCAGGTCGGGCTAGACCTAGAAGACTATTTCAAATGTGCTGGGTGATTACCTTTCTTTGATGCGATTGACTGTGGCTGGCATGAGGCCAGTGTTTACGAGTTCTGGAGAATAGCCAAGGAAGTGGAAGGTAACAAGATGTTTCTGAAGGCATATGTGTTGGGTCATCAGATTATTGTAGACAACAGAGTACTGGAAGAAGTCACAAGTGTCAAAAGTGAAGGAGCTATCTACATGGCTCACTTGGAGGCCAGAAATGGTGGTGCTGGGAGATCCAACAAAATGCTGTTTGGAGAGGTAGACCCCTTAAACCCTAAGGGAACTGATATGAATACTATCCCTGGGTTACTCTTTGCTATTTTGGGATACTCTATTATTCCTAAAGGAGGAGGAAAGGATCATATATCCAACTTGGCAAAGTTCTGTGTCATTCACTTATTGGAAAATAAGAAAATAAACCTACCCTGGGTTATTCTCTATGGAATGCTTAGGAGGACTCGTGACTCTGCAGCTAACCTACCTCACAATACCCTAATAATGAAGATTTTGATGCACTATGGGGTACCGGTGGAACCACTTTTTGACCACAAGAGACCAAGCTTCTTTAATGCAACTATTGTGAAGTAGATGGGTCTTTTGAAGAAATCTGCTAAAGATCCTATAGAGCCTAGGCAAAAGGTGTTGATTCTCAACAAATCATTAGTTTTTAATCATTTTGAAGGGACTTTTTGGTTTAATTTAACGTATTAATGTAGTTCTTATAGTTTATCTTTGAATATGTTAATTTTAGTTTTAAGAATAGTAATTTAGGATTTTTAACTATTTTTCATGTTTTCTTTATAGGAAGTCCCATGCTCTGGCGTGGGCAAGTTTTTTGCGCTCAAGCGTGGAGAGCATCGCACGCTCAAGCGTGGAAGCGACTAATCCGAAAAAGAATGATTTAAAGACAGAGAGTGGCGTTTTATGAGGTTCAGCACTTTTGGGAGCAGAAAAAAGGCTTTAGGGCAAGAGAAAGGAGCTGGGAGGTGGAAGCTCATGCTCAAGACCTCTTCACCATCTTTAACCCTTTTGTTTCTCTTCTCCTTTAATGTGTAACTAAGCATTTCTTTGTTAGAGGATGATGTAACTACTTTGATACTTGTTCTAACTCCTTGATACTTTAATCTATTGATGTTTTATTCAGTTCTTATGCCCTATTCTGTTCCTTATGCTTCCATTGGATCCATGGATGTTGTTAGAAGTGAGTTCTCAATTGGGAAATTAGTTTTCACTTGTGCATTGGCTTAGGGCAGCTTAGGGTTTGTTTCTTAGGGATAAGAGCAGAGCTTAGGTGGGCTATTTAAGAGTTGTGATGTTATTTTTAATGCTTTTGCTATTTCTCTAATTATTCAAGGGATTGAAAATTAGGTTTTGGTGAAAAGAGTTATCAACCTAAGGGATTAGGGGGTAACAACTTAAACTTAGCTCTTTGAACTAGAATAAAGCTTCTCTAGATTAGGTTTCAAGGTTAAGAACAAGTGGAAATAGTAGTGAAGTCATTCCTCTAACATCTTTTAGTGAATTGATAAATTACTCCTTACTTGTGTTTTCGTAATCATAGCCTTTCGATGTTAATTTTTATATTGCTTTCCCAAATTGTTGTTTTATCCCATCTCACATCATATCAATTTTATCTTCCATAGCTCAAACAAAGTTATCCTAGTAAGCTAATTATTAACAAGCACAATCCTTGTGGGAACGATACTCATACTCACTCTTTATTACTTGAACGATTCAGTGCACTTGCCAAATAATACATCAAGTTTTTGGCGCCGTTGTCAGGGATTGAAGGTTTTGTTAATTTTAGTTTCATTAGTAGATCTTGATTTGAGTTTCTTTTTAGTTAATTTTAGAATATCTTAGAATCGAATAGAGTAGGTAGTTTTTTTTCAATTGTTATCATTTTATTTTACATATTTGATTTAGTTAGTTTTAGATAGTTTATTTTGTTATCAACTTCAATTTTTGTTGTTTATGCAAGGTATTGTTGATTAGGGTGCTTTACTCTTTGACCCAGAAATCCAAATTCCAATAATGGGTGACAACAATGGCAATGTGAGGAGAACTTTGAGGGACTACTCAAGGCCTAATCCTAATGCTTATGGTGGCGCCATTGTGAGGCCTCCTATGCAAGTTGTCAACTTCCAAATTCATCCTTCATTACTACAAGTGATTAAACAAGATCAGTTTAGTGGTGGAGCATCAGAGGATCCTAATCTTCACTTGGACACATTTTTGCAAATATGTGATACTATAAGTGTTGAAGGTGTTAGTCAAGAAGCGATCCGCTTGAGGCTTTTCCCTTTCTCATTGAGGGATAAAACTAAAAGTTGGCTTATATCTCAACCACAAGGAAGCATTTCTACATGGGACGATTTGGCAACTAAGTTTATCAACAAGTACTTCCCATCTTCAAAGTTGGCAAAAATGAGAAATGAGATCACTTCATTTGTCCAACAAGACTCTGAATCTTTGTATGATGCTTGGGAGAGATTTAAGGATTTGCTTAGAAGATGTCCTAACCATGAATTAGAAGCATGGGTTCAAGCTCAAACATTTTATAACGGGTTGAACCCAAATACAAAATTGGTGATTGATGCGGCATGTGGGGGATCTTTTGAATTGAAGACACCAGAGGAATCTTTGGAATTGTTGGAGAATATGGCTTTAAGCAGCGTCAACATGTATTTTGATAGACAAAACAGAAAAGGAGTCTTTGAAGTAAGCTCCTTAGATTCCATTTTAGCCCAAAACAAGCTCTTATCTCAACAAGTCACCAATTTAACCCAACAAGTCAGCAATTTGCAAGTTAATGCAGTCACTACACCTCCCTTGGTTTGTGACTTTTGTGGTGGACAACATGTAAATGGTGAATGCCAAGCAAATCAAGCAAAGGAACATGTCAAGGCAGTGGGGCAGTAGAATAATGTGTTCTCTAATACATATAATCCAGGTCGGAGAAACCATCCTAATTTTTCTCGGGGTGGGCAATCTCAACAAGGTCAACAAAGGCTTCAAAATCATCAGTATCATGGGAATTCTTCGTTTCAAGGCCAAGCTCAGTCAAGTAACCAAGGTGGAAAGATTTCTGCACTGGAGAGTGCATTAGAGAAACTTACTGTGCATACTTCAACTTTTGTGGAGAGAACTAATACTTTCATGACTAAGACACAAAACTTCATGAGTGAGTCAAGAACCAACTTTAAAAATCAAGAAGCGTCCATTCGAAACTTGGAGAACCAAATTGGGCAAATGTCAAGGCAATTATCTGAAAGACCTAGTGGCACACTTTCTAGCGACACTATTCCTAAACCAAGGGAACAATGCAAAGCCATTCAATTGAGAAGTGGCAAGGCTTTGGAGGCTCCAAACAGGAATGATTCATGCAAGGGAAAGGAAGTTGATGTTGAAGTGGAAAAAGGAGAATCCCAAGGTGAGAAGCAAGTTGAAAAAGAAGTGCCAACCCAAGAAAAGGATGAAGCTGGATCATCCCAAGGGATGAAAGGTGACAAGCCAAAGGATCAACCATTTACACCTCGAATACCTTACCCTCAAAGGTTGAAGAAGAAGGATCAAGAGAAGAACTTTGCTCGTTTCTTGGAGGTGTTAAAAAAATTGCACATCAATATACCTTTTGTGGAAGCATTGGAGCAAATGCCAAGATATGCTAAATTCATGAAAGACTTGCTTTCAAAGAAAAGAAGAATAACAGAGGAGGATGAGACTATTGCACTTACTGAGGAGTGTAGTGCTATCATTCAACAAAAGCTTCCTCCCAAACTAAAGGATCCCGGAAGCTTCAATATCCCTTGTGAGATAGGAAACTTGTTGGTTGGTAAAGCTCTTTGTGATCTTGGAGCAAGTGTTAATTTGATGCCTTTGTTAATCTTCAAGAAGTTGCAAATCGGTGAGGTGAAGCCTACTACAATAACTCTCCAGTTGGCGGATAGATCTGTTACATATCCATATGGCATCATAGAGGATGTATTGGTCAAAGTTGACAAGTTCATTTTTCCGGTGGATTTCATAGTGCTTGATATGGAAGAGGACACCAAAGTTCCTCTCATCCTTAGAAGACCATTCTTAGCCACCGGGAGAGCTTTAATTGACATGGAGTTAGGAGAACTCATGCTGAGAGTAGCAGATGAAAATGTAACTTTCTCTGTGTTTAAGGCAATGAAGCATCCAATTAAGAGGGAGAGTTTATTTAGAGTTGAAGTCATGGATTCCCTAATCCATGAAGAGTTTAAAAAGGGGATGACAAAGAATCCCTTGAATTTTGATTTGAAAAATGCAGGTAGAAAGAGGATTTTGCAGTTAGATAAATGGAAAGAGTTTAGATTGCAAGCCTATGAAATTTCCAAGGTTTATAAAGAGAAAACTAAGATGCGACATAATAAAAAGATCATTCTGAAGGAAGGTGAACCAAGACAGCAAGTGTTATAGTGTAATTCTAGGCTAAAACTACTTTTTGGGAAGTTAAAATCAAGGTGGTCAGGTCCTTTTCTTGTTAAAGAAGTGTTTCCCTATGGTACCATTGAGGTTGTTGAGCCAAATTCAGGTAGGAGACTCAAGGTCAATGGCCAAAGGCTGAAATTGTACCTAGGAGGTAATGTGGATAGGAGTAAAACCATCATCAAGCTGAACTCACCCTTTCAAGAGGGTGAGAAGTCTAACTAAGACTATAACTTAGTACTTTTTGTGAGTCAGCCCATGTTCCTTTTTGTTGTATATTTGAGGTTGTGTAGTTAGTTTGGGATTTAGTGTTGTGTTTTTGAGTTATTGCAATTTCACTGTTAGTTTACAGTTTTTCAATTTTTAATAAGTTGTTCCTAAATTTAGCTGTGGGGGTGAAAGTGTCCTTTAGCATGATTATGAGATACTTTGGGGGAACAAAGTTGTTGGCAAAATTTTGTGATGATTCTATTAATTTGGGGTCTAGTTTAGGGGAGTTGTGAGCCACATTCTGCATGAATTTATTTTTCTGCATAACTGATAGAACGCTCAAGCGTGGGATCCTTCCAGCGCTCGAGCGTTCCCTGGGTGAAAGATCATTAGATTCTGAGTTTGGGCGCTCAAGCGTGGGATTCCCCACCGCTCAAACGTCCATTGAAGAAAAATTTAGTGAGCATTCTGAGTTTGGACGCTCAAGCGTAGGAGCCTTCCAGCGCTCGAACGTTTCTTGAAAAAATTTTGCTTAGCATTCTGAGTTAGGACGCTCAAGCGTGGAAGCCTTCCACCGCTTGAGCATTCCCTGGGCAAAAATTAGATTACATTCTGAGTTGCCACGCTCAAGCGCTACCGCCCCTCGCTCAAGCGCTCACTTACTCACGCTTATATGTCAGAATGACCCCACACTCGAGCGTGGGAAGTGTTAGTTTTAAAAAAATAAAAAAAATTTAAATGAAAGTGAACAAAACTCTCAGACCTTTCATTTCACTCTCTTTCAAACACCTTAACATTCAGACCTCCATTCCTCCATTTTTGAAAGTCCCCCTCTCACGTTCAGTCCCCTTCCCCTGGTACGACCTTCGCCTTCCACCTTTGCGCGACCACATGGCATATCCTCGTCCTCTCTTTTCCTATCGCGCAAGTAAGACTGTGAGCTAACTGTGTGAATATGTTTGAATTAAATTGCTCTACAAGACAATTTTTTGCTACAATTCTTGCTTATAGTGAGCTTGTTGCATGATATGTTAGTTGTAGAGAGTTTGAGCATTAACTTTTCATTAATTGTGATTTGGCTCTGTACAAAGATATATATTCTGTTGTCAGGCTCACTTGTTATGGAAAATGTCATGCTGGAATGTAATATAAAATGTATGAAGAGGGCATGGCTAAAGGAGATCACTACTGATGGTGACCTTTTCAGACTGTTCATGATTCATCTCATTGTTGGAAATGGGAGTATTGTTCATATCCATACATTCCCTCTTTTGAACGTATTGTTAGTTTTGCATGAGAAAGAAAAAGGAATGTAAATAGGATTAATTGCTGGCTATTTTGTTCAACATGCCTCTTTATGCAGCCAATGATGTGGTTATCCTTGTTTTAATTACCCTTGCAAATTTTTTAAAGTAGTTTGATTATTAGGGTGTTTTGTTAAAATTGGTAATGCTTCTCCTGTAAATAATCAAACTGTCCATGAGGTGGCTCATTTGTTCTTTGTCTATGCTTATCTTGCTTGAATTTCAATTTGTGAATTAAGTTAGGCACCTTGGCCAAAAGTGAATTTTGTGTTATTGGTAGAACTAACTGCACTTAATGTTTTTGGGGCTCTGCTCCGCTGCACTCTCATTTTTACATGACCAATTGGTTCTAGTGAGTGTATGAGTAAGCCATAGAAGCTTAACCAGTTGAATGTGGGATTATGGCAATGTCCAATCACCACACCCTGGGACACCCATAAAAGAAAAAGAAAATGAAAATGAAAAAGAAAAAGGAAAAGGAAAAGGAAAAGGAAAAGAAAAATGAATAAGTTGTTCAGCCTTGGTGCGTTTCTTTTAATTCCTCTATTGATTTTTCACTTGATAGTGCATGAGAGAAGCCCAAATGAGTCTACTTCCGGACTTTGTGTATTTTGCTTGAGTGCATTGGTAATTTTAGCTTAATACCCAAATCTTCTTTCTTACTTCTGGATTGTTGCATGGGTAATCATTTGGTTGTTCTCCTGAGGCTAAGTTGTTTTCCCTCCTAGTTTATATTTTGTTTGCTTGGGGACAAGCAAAGATCCAAGTGTGGGGGTGTGTTGATTCTCAACAAATCATTAGTTTTTAATCATTTTGAAGGGACTTTTGGTTTTAATTTAACTTATTAATGTAGTACTTATAGTTTATCTTTGAATATGTTAATTTTAGTTTTAAGAATAGTAATTTAGGATTTTTAACTATTTTTCATGTTTTCTTTGTAGGAAGTCCCACGCTCTGGCGTGGGCAAGTTTTTTGCGCTCAAGCGTGGAGAGCATCGCACGCTCAAGCGTGGAAGCGACTAATCCGAAAAAGAATGATTTAAAGACAGAGAGTCGCGTTTTCTGAGGTTCATCATTTTTGGGAGCAGAAAAAAGGCTTTAGGGCAAGAGAAAGGAGCTGGGAGGTGGAAGCTCATGCTCAAGACCTCTTCACCATCTTTAACCCTTTGTTTCTCTTCTCCTTTAATGTGTAACTAAGCATTTCTTTGTTAGAGGATGATGTAGCTACTTTGATACTTGTTCTAACTTCTTGATACTTTAATCTATTGATGTTTTATTCAGTTCTTATGCCCTATTCTGTTTTTTATGTTTCCATTGGATCCATGGATGTTGTTAGAAGTGAGTTCTCAATTGGGAAATTAGTTTTCACTTGTGCATTGGCTTAGGGCAGCTTAGGGTTTGTTTCTTAGGGATAAGAGTAGAGCTTAGGTGGTCTATTTAAGAGTTGTGATGTTATTTTTAATGCTTTTGCTATTTCTCTAATTATTCAAGGGATTGAAAATTAGGTTTGGTGAAAAGAGTTATCAACCTAAGGGATTAGGGGGTAACAACTTAAACTTAGCTTTTTGAACTAGAATAAAGCTTCTCTAGATTAGGTTTCAAGGTTAAGAACAAGTGGAAATAGTAGTGAAGTCATTCCTCTAACATCTTTTAGTGAATTGATAAATTACTCCTTACTTGTGTTTTCGTAATCATAGCCTTTCGATGTTAATTTTTATATTGCTTTCCCAAATTGTTGTTTTATCCCATCTCACATCATATCAATTTTATCTTCCATAGCTCAAACAAAGTTATCCTAGTAAGCTAATTATTAACAAGCACAATCCTTGTGGGAACGATACTCATACTCACTCTTTATTACTTGAACGATTTGGTGCACTTGCCAAATAACACATCAAAAGGCTCAAGTTGCTGCCTTCTAGAAAGAAATGTTGGAAATTATGGAAGAAGAACTCCAAGGAGATGTTCACATAAAGGAGTTTAAACCTGTTGCGGTTACTCCTTAGAAAAAGAAGAAGATGATGAAGAGGCAAAGAACAAAGAAAATTCTCTCTCTTGCTGATCTGGAAAGGGTGAGGGAAGTAGAGGCTTCGTATCAAAGAGCTACTTCATCTGAGAAGGTAGCTGAAGCAATCACTCAACAGGAACTTGAACTTGTTCAGAAAGTTCAAAATGAACCTTTTGAAATTGTGGGTCAAGCTTCTGAAGAACATGCTAAAGCTACTAAGCCTACCTTTACTTCAAAGGGACAGACTCAGATGGATAGGTCTGAGAATGGAAGTTTATCTGAACCACTCATAATAAAACCTCTTGCTACTTTCCACCCAGACCCAGAAATCTAGAAGGTAGTAGAAATTGTTGCTGCCATTGAAGAAGAAGAAGAAAGAAAAAGAAAGGAGCAAGAAGAAAATGATAGAGCCTTGGCTGAAGCTTTTCAGAAGGCCATGCTAGAAGATGAGGAGTTTGAAAGAAGGGCCGAAAGCAGAAGAAAGAGACCTTCCAAGGCAACCAGATCCAAGAAGAAGAGGTTGCTTGCTCTAATTCAAGAAACTGCTCCTGCTCCTTAAAAGATGATGCTGAGATTGTCCAAGAGGCTCTCAAGCAAGATAGATCAAAATCTATTTTGAACTTGAAGAGAGAGAATTGTGAAAAGAAAGGTAAAGGAACCCTTGCCTTTTGTCTCGCCTGATTGGACCAAGTTGTACCAAAGAAAAATGAAAGAAGCTTCCATAAAGCCTTTGCCTGCTGAGAAACCTTACAAGAAAATCAAGGCTGCTTTTGGTAACCTTGATGAGAAAGATCTAGAAGATTTGGAGGAGCCAATCATTATTCCCATAAAGACGGTAGAACCCACTACCACCTCAAACGAAATAAACCAACCTGTTGCTGATGACAAGGTTGAAGAGGTTACACCTCTTGGTGAACCTGCTGAGACTGATGCTGCTCCGTGTGCTGAAAATAAAGATACCCCTGCAGTCATCAATCTAGAAGAACCTGCTGCTGTCTTTACTGAAGAGCCAAGTGTTGACAAGGTTGTTGTAGCTGCTGTAAAGGAAGAGGTTGTAGAACCTGTTGACAACCCCATGGAGATGGAACCAATTGCTGATAAGATAAGTCACGTTCTTGCTGATCTCACAAGAACTATTTTTTATGAGAGTGATGAAGAACCTGAAAATCCTCTTGCCATAATCTTGCATGAAGGACCTATTCTCTCTAAAGCCATTGATTGACATTCCAAAGGAAGATATGTGCTGAAGAAGAAAGGTGTCTTTGTTTTTTATGACAACTTGTCTTTAAGGGAAAGGATATGGAAACCAAAGACAAGGGATATTTCCAGAAAACCTACTTTTGATCATGTTGCTCCCATTATAAGCTTTGTTGATATTTGAGGGTTGTTGAATTCTCTCATAATTATTATCTGAATGGCCGATATCAAAGTAGAAGGTTACCCGGGTTTCCTAACATGTACAAGGAGCTTCTTATATTCAAAAATCACTTGCCACTCAAGCCTCCTATGCAAGTAAGTGTTCATGTGGACTCAGTTGAAGCTGCTATGATGAGGAGAATGGTAAGAAGCTCAGGGGGAGGGTCTGATCAGCTCGAAAAGATCAGACAAGGAGTGCAACCTCCCAGCCATTACTGGAAGAAAGTATATGTGGATTCAGCTGATGCAACATCAATACCTGCTGAAGACTGGATCCTTATCAAAAAGCTGAACATGGAAGCTGAGCTTTATTCTAAATATGTTGCTGAGAAGGCTGGCTATAGAGGATTCAAGCCTCCCACTCCAATCACCATGAAACCATCTACCAAGGTCTACTGGCAATCAGACAGGATTGCACCAAGATTGCCCTTTGCAGAAGGACCTGAAGATAAAGGGAAGCAACCAAAGTTTTATACTGCTTATCTGGACTAGCCTGTACCTCTCAACAAAGATGAATGGGAAAGACTCCCTGAAGTCCTTGAAGCCTATGGGGGTTTTGACACACGTATAGAGACAGGATCTAGGAATCCTACTGTGCTGAAAGAGAAAAGGAAGGGTCTTGCTCAGGGACCATATTTGATTTCGTTGATTGTTTGAGCAAGAGCTCCCTTTCTGTACAAGAGTTTAAGACTTGGTTCCCTGGGAATTTTCCCAGCTGTGATCATCTGCTAAAGGAGTACATTGAACAAGATTGGGCCATTATGCCATATTCTAGAACTTTCTACACCTACTTGGTGGCCAATCCTGAAGACTATGGTTTTTGCGACACCCTTAGTTATACCGCTAAGAGTATCACATTACGAAACGTAACCGTCGACTTACTGTTTTTAAAACTTAGAAAATACGAATTTTTTTTTGAAAAGGAGATTGGTCATCATTAACCTATCGCTTTCTAATTCCATTTTTTTAAGTATTCATGAAAATGACCTTATCTTAAGTCTGAAATTCATTTTCTAAAAACATCTAGACGATTCAATCATTCCGCATACATACACAACATACACGCAGATATAAAGGGGATCATGGGAAAGAAACATGATAAACATATATACATAATCACAGTGTCAAGGTGATCTCCGAGATAACAACACCATCATACAAAATGAGAGTTCTAGCAGTAGACTAAATAAAACCCCTATCAATACAAACAAAATAAGAGGCCACTAATCAGAGCTGCTACCACTAGACTCATGACTACTCCTGATGCACTGCCCTACTCATCGTCATCCGATCCAGCAGGGGTAGTCCTACAACTCCTCCTTCCAGCATCTGGGATGGTAAACATCCTGAATTCCTCTGAAGGAATGTCACCAGAAGAATCCTCTCTCTGCTCCTCATCCTTGGAGTCCTCCTCGGGGTCCTCCTCTGGATCCTCCTCCTCGGATGAGGTATCATCAATGACGATCAAGTCAGGCTCACCAAAGGGAGGACGACCGAACGTACTGAAATGCACGGGCGGTGGGGATGACACCTCTGGTGCAGGAGTATAGCGAGGAGAATCTGGCTCTCCCATAGTGGCCATCCGCGAAGACTGGGAAGATGTCGATGGAGCGGGACAATAACGGCGATTGAGGAAGGTAGTGTAGCGACGAAGTCCGGGTGGTGCCTCGAACTCTAGAATCACAGGCACAGTGAAAACGACCTCCGGTACAAGGGGAAGGCTGGGGTGAGAGATGGTGACGCGCACTTCCCCTATAAACACGCAGCGTCTAGGAACGTCCGTAATTCACCACTGCCCCCGTGGCTCCCATCTCAGTGCTACCCTCATGGTTGACATCTTGAAGTTCTCCAAACCCAACTGTCGATGTAGCGAAAAGCACGACGACAGAAAACAGAAGTAGAAAAGGGAGGGTGAGAACATCACATAAACTCATGTGAAGTAGAACACAGTAACTAGAGCATCCATAAAATATTCACAGACATTCACATAATCTCAATCACAAGTATGCAGTTGGGGCTATCATGATGTACATAACTAATGCATGAGGGCCCGGTAAAACATCACCAAAAGCAGAGCACACAGCAACTGCTCGACCATATATGTACAATATATCAGGAGTATAGTCTGTACTAGCAAATAGTACGAAGAGCATTGCTCAATCTCTGGCCAAGACGATTTTCCGACTTCCAGACAAACTCACTGATTATGAAAACTTGAGAGCGACAGGATAGTCAAGCCTGTACCCCGCTTACACGACAGTAGGGGGCGAGCCTACGTCACTTGTGCCATTTCGGGACCCAACTTATCCTCAGGGCTGGTCTCCTTTACCAGACCGCTGGTGTTCTTTGCAAAACCCAGTGCACCCGTCCCATCCAGTTTCACACTGTACTAGAGTGGTATTGCCATATAGGTCGTAAGGTTTTTGAACCTTAATCATTATTGATGCACATGATGTATGTCACACCGCAAGCACTTACAATATTACATCCTTACAGACAAGCCCATTGAATCTTTTTACGTCACCACTTTACCGTGGTGCAACCTCGTAGATTCAAGATCTTTCTTTTAAGGAAAACCAAATCACACTCTCTTGCCAAGCTTCTCAAGTTTTATGTAGAGAGAAAATGTTGGTTATAATCTTTTAAGGTAGCTTGTGCTAGCTTTATTGATAATCATATTCACTTAAGTCCTACAATTTACTAAGGTTTATGGATATGTCTTATGAAAGGCATTACTAATCCTAATTCTATTTGTATGACTAATTAAGATTAGGCTTAACCTTTAATCATAACTAGTCTTCATTAATCGAATTTAAATTAATCTTATCCTTCTTTAATTAAGTCTTAATCCTTACTTAAGATCCTAATTAATTTCTAATTATCCCTTAATCTCTTCCTTAATCTTGGATTAGGGTTTTAATTATGTTTGATTAAGGTTAAATTATAATTAATTAGTTTTTGACCGTCGTTAGAGATTAATTACTTAATTAACACTTATATTAATATTAATTATCTTTAGACTTAATTAATTATTAATTAACTTAAGTAATTTAGGCTAATCAACTTAGGTGATTAAATTAGTTAAGCCTACTAATTAATCCTAAGTTTAATTTTCACAACTTAGATTAGTGTTGAAGTTCAACCCTAATCTAAGCCTAAGCCCATGGATTATTTTTAGTTGTCTTTTAAATTGAGTTTTGACTTTCTTTTTGAAGGCTTTGGGCCTAAACAAAAGCCTAAAGGTTATTGGACCCATGAGAGCCCATTTTTATTCATAATAAATAAAAAATGTGACTTTTAAATAGATTTTTATTTTAGTTAAAATAAAAATCGGAATTTAATTACTTAATTTAAAAACTTATCTTATTTGCAATTTAGTCATTTTAGTTACAAATTTATTTTTTAGTCCTTTTGGGCCAATTTAGCCCAAAAACATGTTTTAAACATCCTTTTGATTTTTTTTAGGATCAAAAGGACATTCTTGATGAGTTTTATTAAGAACTCTCATGAACACCAAGAACATGCTTCCATTTTCAAGCTCAAAACACAATTTTTTTAAGATCAATCATCAAAACAATTTTGTAAATCCATCCAACCACATGCATGTTCATCAAATCATCATCTAAACACATTACAATCATCAAAACAATTTTAGAATACATGCAGCCCCATTTTTACTCTCTTGGCCGAGAGCATCAAGGAAAAAGGGAGAAATTTTGCAAAACTTTTAGCTTGGCTTGCATGCATCCAAATCCATCAATTAAACACATTTCAAGCATCAAAACAAACATCCAAACATCAATCACAACCCAGCTCAACAGATCCGAAATATACATTCAAAAGAAGTTCCAAAAAGATGGTTTTTCAAGTTCTCCCCCCCTTTACCTCAATCTTCAAGAGAAAAAGTGCAGAATTCTTGCTCCAAAAACAGCCAAAGACAGCCCCTCAAAGGTCCTCCTTCAAGTCTCCAACAAGGATCTAAAGGCTAGAAAGCTAGTGTTTCTAAGCTTAGGCTCAAAAATGGAACCTAAGCTTGGTGGTGTTTATGGAGGGATTGAAGTTTTTGAGAGAGAAAAGGGGGAGGAAGCCGCGGCCAAGGAAGAGAGAAGATGAGAGAAAAATGAAGGTTCTCCTTGCTTGCATGTAACAAATGAATGAAAAAGGAGAAAAAGTGCCTTTATATGACATAACTCACCTTTTCAAGCTATTGGTGGAATGGAAGAGATGGGAAGACAAGTGTCTCCCATGCATCAAGGCTGGTTGCACGGTCTTTAAGGAGAAAAAAAAGAAGGCTTGTGCAATTTTTCTGGCCCGGATCAAGAGAATTCGGGCCCGGGTCAGGGGTAGGAGGGGCAAAAAAGGTCATTTTTTTCAGGAAAAATCCCAAAAATTCCCAGAGAATTCCTAAAAATAGGAAATTCAATTCTAAACCCAAAAATATAAATTTTGATGATAAAAAAATAATTTTAATCACTCAAAATCCAATAAAACACTCAAAACAGCAAAAACGGCAAAAATGGCAAAAACGGTAAAAACGCGGGCATTACAGTTTTCCTACTGGTTTTGTGGAGTTGATCTTTCACTGGAAGCATGTCTTCATAATTTTCAAAGAAGCTGATGTTGGTGAAGTGCTTGTAATGAAGGAGGAAGATATCAGAAGGCTCAGAAGAAGGAACAATAGACTGCAGAATATGATGAGGCAATTGAATGTTGTTTCTCTTCTCGTTCAGAGTGTTGAACCCAAGCGGAAGCTTAAGAGAACCAACAGTTTTTAAATTGTCAAGATCAGAAAGTCTATGTGTTCACAACATATCTTGTGTTATTTTAAACCTTCTGATTGCTTATATGACATTAGTCTCTCATCTTAAATGCAATATGTCTTGACTACGTTCATCATTTATCGTTATGATGCATTTAATCTGATTTGTGCTGAATTGATTTCACTCTATTACTTGCATATTTATTGACTTACCTACCTCGTATATCATTTATTGCGTCTGTATGCTTCTACCCACCCTTTTGAATAATGACAAAAGGGGAGTATTAAATAGAAATATCTGAAAGAAGTAGAATTATCTGAAATCAACATTATACCCTCTGATATTAAAAGCAAATGTTTTTGGAAGAAATATTTATTTCAGGGGGAGTGAAAACTCAGAACAAGTATCTGAAACAAGGGGAGTATTTTCTAAGTCCTTACCATTTATTTTCCCTTTAGATATTTACTGAATTTCTTTTTAAACAAATTTGTCATCATTAAAAAGGGGGAGAATGTTGAGTCTCAACATCAATTTAAGTATTCAAATCGGATTCAAGACTCACATATCCTAAGTTTTAATGGACAACAAATTTGATTTAAAAAGAGATGATTTATTATGAGAACAGTATCACTTGAAGGTATTTTGCTTTATTGTTTTAGCAAGTGCTATATAGAAGAAGCCTCAAGTTGAACCTACTGATGTGAGGAAACCTTCTGAAGTGTCAAGACCTGCTGAATCCATTTCTAACTTCTGAAGTGCTACAAATTTATTTAGAGAAGAATTGCTGAAGACCTCGTTTTAGCTGTTGACTAAAGCCTGGTAGTTGCCTGCTCAAGTCATCACACATCCTTAACGTCTGAAGCAAGTTTGATCCATTTGAGGAATTATCTCAAAGTTTGTTTGTGCTGTCAAAGTCATATTACCTTAGACGGAACCTGGTGTTCGTGTCAAGGCAGTGTTGCAGACTGCAACACCTGCAAAGCTCAAAAGTCAGAAGCTATCAGAAGATTGTTTCATAACGTGTCAAATAGCATTTAATGTTATCTCACAACGGTAGATGAAGCTCTCTTCAACGGATTCTTTTCAAAACTCTATATATACCTTCATGGATGACTTTGAAGCTGGTGAACCGCTGGTGAACCCCTGGCGAAGCCCAAGAGAGAGTGGTCACGTTCTTCAAGAAAATTTATCATGCCGACACTCTGCTGAAATTACTCTAAATTTCTTTGTACTTAGCTTTTATCCTTTGTATCCTGAGTTATACTTAATTAATTCTTTGTACAAGAAATCCAGTGTTTAAGTTTCTTAGAAACTTAAACTCATTATCATTGTAAACACTGTTAAGTGTCTGAGAGCCTGGAGAGGCTTGGAGAAATAAAGAATACTTAGTTTAGCCTGGAGAGGCTGTGTTCAAATAATACTTAGTTTAGCCTAGAGATGTAACATCCAGTACTTAGGGATTTTATTATTTAGGGTAAGATTTAGAAAGCCAATTATGTATTAAATAAGTAAGGAAACAAGACCTAGAATAAAAACCAAATGTTGAAGTTTCAGCATTCTCGCTCAAGCTAGAATCTTGCTTGAGTGAGTTATGCAGTAAAAAGGGGGTAAGTTTGAGTTTCTGCATATCTCGCTTGAGCGAGACAGCTCGCTTAAGCGAGATACAGGGGAACTTTTTGGAGGCTCTCTAGACAATTTTAACTTAAGTGAGAAGGGTTCGCTTGAGCAAAAATCATCCAAAGAGGGGTCATTTTCTGGGTCATTCTCGCTTGAGCGAGAATGTGAGGAAAATGCATGCAACCGACACGCTCGCCCAAGCGAGAATATCTCGCTTGAGCGAGAATTCACTTATAGGCACTAAAACCTCAATTTAAAATCAGAATTCAATTTCTCTTCTTCTTCTTCTTCTAGTTTAGAGAGAGAAACTCTGAGTCTTAGAGAGGGAGCTGGGGTTGAAGCTCGAGGAGGAGTTCTACACAAGAATTCGTCACCAATCTACTTTCATTCCTTCCTTTCCACTCTAATTGTCAAGTAATAGGTGAGTACAACTCACACACTTTCACTTACTATGGTTGTGGACCTTGAGCATGATCCCAATTTCCTTAATCTTCCCTTCTTTATACTTAAAATGTTGATTGTTGAGGATTGAATGTATTTTTTAAATTAGGAATATATAGTTTTTGATTATGTGAAACCCCAGGCTACGAAACTTACGAAATTTCCTATTTTGTTATATGATTCTTATCAGATGTAAATACGTTGAAATTATGAATTTTGAGTTAATTGAAGCCGGTTTCGACCGTGAGTTAATATAAGCTGGCTCCGGTCATGAGTTAAAATCTAGTAATTATGTTAAAACACGACCTCGATCCAGTATTGGGTGGGAGCTCAGTTCTAACTCCAGAAAAAGATAAGAACATGACTGTTGGGCACAACAGTGAGTGCATCATGATTTGCATATTCTTATTTTCTTTATGTTATGTGAATTATGTTGAGTCTCTTTAATTGCCATTGATATATGTTTCCTACATACATATGCATAGTTGTATTCACTGAGATTATTATCTCACCACGCGTTATGTGGATTATATAGATGATCAGGTACCACCACACTCAGATTCTCTGATCGGGAATTGAAGTGTTGCACTGTATGAATGTAGCTTTTGCCTATATTAGGATGGTTTCATGTATATGTATTTATGTATCTTGAATGTTAGGTGTAAATGATTAGTGTTATGTATTTAGACTTGGATTTTGAAGTTGAACTATAATGTACAGGTTATAAACACTATTATGTAATTAGTGGAAGAATCTTAAGTATCATGTATATATGTTAGTTTTTATTCATAAATTGTCGAGTTATCGTTGGTCGCTTTACAATTTAGTGAATATCTCGATATCCAAATTGTCACGCTTTAATTCTAAGTTCAAAATTTGGTTTCCAACGAGCTAAATTCTGGATTAGAAATTAGGACGTTACAGGAGAGGCTGTGTCCAAAGAGTACTTGTGTTTAGCCTGGAAAGGCTGTGTCCAAAGAATACTTGTGTTTAGCCTGAAGAGGCTGGGTTCAAATAATATTTGTATCAGATCTGAGTTAGTGAAAATCCAGTGGTGTGTTTGCCCTGGGACTGGACGCAGCTCACTGTGTTGGTGGGTGAACCAGGATAAATTTATGTGGCTAAGTTCTCTTTACCCTTATCTCTTTACATTCGGTTTTTATCTAACCAAGGAGAGTTCTGAAAAGTGCGTTTATAAATCTACGCAGAAAAACAATCTTTTCATCACGCAAAATCATTTTAAAAGGATTTAATTCAACCTTCTGAGTTGCATCATCAAGTTGTTGAAGCTTCCAGTTTTGGAAGGTTGCTCAAATATTTTTGTAAAGTGTTTGCTTGTTTCAAAGGTTTTCAAAAATCTGTAAAGAATTATAAAACACTATTCAACCCCCTTCTAGTGTTTCTTGTGGTTCTAACATCAGTGACAATAGAACGAAGAAACTAGGCTTTGTTGTTTATTAAATTTAACACTTTTTGGAAAATAGAACCAATATCAGTGTACTTCCTTTCTGTCCTTTCTTTGACACGCTTCTTCATTTTTGTAATTTCCAAAAGTAACCAACTTCTTAATAGAATCTGATCAAGACATTAGTGCAATGGACAACATTGAAAAACTGCGGCAGGATTTGAATGCAGAAAGCTGAATTCATCACCATTGCATCTAACTAATAATCTACATACTAATACTTAATCTCACCAGGTTCAATCCTTGTAGACAAAAGGGATAACTTCATTTTACAAATTTGACATTTTCTTTGTTGAATAATTTATTATGATAATTAAAATTTTTAATACAAATCAAACCCGACAAACCTGGAAATGGACCACCCCTAGTTCTACCCTCAAAGCACACCCTTTACCTTTCCTACATATCTTTGTTGAATTGAATTGTAAATTAAATAACTTGTGATTTTGAAAACTTTCATATGTAAACTACCAGAACTACACAAATAAAAAATTAAAGAGAGCATAAAAATGAATTTACCACCCAAAAACTTGCAGCAGGAATATCAAGCATTAACTACTACCTTTCTGAAAGTTTCATCATAGTTGTTTCATCCAATACATCCTTGCTGTCACTAAGAAAATCATGAAACTCTCTAATAATTGATATGTAACCTAAATTGTTATTCCACAAAGCAGAGTCATTTTCCAAGTGCAGTCAAAGAGGAAATAGATTCATCCTATTAAAGATAAAGGAGTGAGTATCCATCTTTAAAAATAACCATGCATTCAAAATGTTGCCTACTACCACATCTTCAACATGAATTCCATTCAAATCCAATAGGAGTTAATTAAATGAAACCCATAGAACATAAATTAGACACAACAAACACCAATCAAACCAAACATTGAGCAATCTAAAGTCCTAGTCTTACAGCAAACTATAAAAGGAATTCAAGGATTTACCAACTCAATAGTTTTTCTCTTTTTCAGTCAAGAGGCTCAAATTAAAACAAATAAAGAGTTTATTTTGTAAATATGAGCCATAATAGATGAACCATATTTGGCTAGCTTGGCTAGCAATTTGTCGACTACCAATACAACTGCTAGGAATTACAAAAACAAGGTTGGTGGCATAAAACAAAGTTGGGTTGCCTTCTCATTCAAAATAAAAAAAAGAGTGAGAAGAGAGCAAGACAATAGAGTGAAGGTAATATTAAATATTGTCATCCTTCTCATTCAAAATAAAAAAAAAAAGAGTGAGAAGAGAGCAGGACAACAAAGTGAAGGTAATATTAAATATTGTCATCCTTCTCATTTACAATATAATGGGTTTTATTTCCATGGGTCAAAAGCATAATACTAAGTGATAAGCTCACAATTGCTTCTAACACACGCTCAACCAAAAAACAAAAAAAAAAACGAAGCATACCTTTTAATAGACATGGAAAAATAAACAAAGATAGCAATCCAACAAATATAGCAATGACATTAATAAAATTGGCTTGGTAAAAAATAAATTAAGGGTGTGCAAGACAAAAAAAAGAAGTTAGCAACAAAATCCAGGAAAAAGGAGCACAGGTTGGGATTTCTTAGCAAAATCCAGGAAAAGATCATCACAATCATGAAACAACTTGAATCCATCAATATTTCCCATATATAAACTCCTAGTCTTGTAGAAACTTGCTTCTTCCTGTGGCTTGGTCTCATATCTGAAACTGCTTGTTTATCCTCCATTACCTGACATTAATAGGACAACAACTAATTACTTGTGCGGCAACATGATATTCAACCATGGGATGCAATATCTATTATGAATAAAAAGTTAATAGTTAATTACCTTTAGTTTATGAAAACCTCAAGGGCACACTCTTTCTGCTACACTGGCTTTGTTAAGTTTGACAACTTAAGCCTATCAAGGGTGAGAAAAAAATTCTTTAGTTAATGAAAAGTTCAATAAGAAAAAAAATTGTTAGTGATTCGATAAGCAAGTAGCAAAATACATAAAATACTAATAAAATTATCTTTCTTCCAATAAAGGAGGATCATTTCAAATAGGTCCACAGTGGAAAAAAAATAAAGACACAGTCACACAGATCAATAATGCAAGGTGATTATTATCTTCATATATTGTGTTTAATAGGTTGGCCATCTTTTACAAAAGTAGCCCTATATGGAATCTCAGGATCATCCTTGTATGATGAAATCATTTGTTCCAACATTTTAAACTCACAGCAGTCAATTTTAGCCTCTTGCATTGTATAATCCACTTCTAAATAATAGAAACCAAAATGCAACTACATATTGTTTTCAGCCTTCAAATAAGCCTAATCTAAAAGAATAGCAGTAAAGTAAATGCCTTAAAGTAAATCTTACTATCGCAAAGAGGGGGCGTTTAGGAATCCTCACTCTTCTCAAAGACAAATCGGCGAAGAAGGAGCTGCAGCACCAATATTTCACTGTCTCCACAGTCGCGCCTCACGGTCACCTCATTGAACCACAACCCCCTTTATATAAAGAGAAATTTCAGACTCGGTAAAATAGAAGAAATAAACAAACAGAGAGAATAGAGAATCCACCATTCGCGACTACCACTGCCCTCCAATGGCACGAACGAACTCGGCTGCCCCGCCCCCTACAGAACTGCCACACCCACATCCCTGTAAGAGGGAAATTTTAGAAGTAAAATAGCAAAAACAAAGAGAAGAGAGAGGGAAGAGAACCCACCAACAACTGTATTCGTGGCCAGAATGGCAATTGCGGCCATGCATCGCCATCTCCAGTCTCACGGACAGACCCCGAGAGTTGCAACACCACGCCACCAACTCAGCTGCAAGACGCGCCCCAACACCCTCAATGTTTTATCCCTGCCAGCCACCCGCCATCATCCCTCCTAGAAGCAAGATGAAGGAGAGAAGCACAAAAATGAAGGAAGAAAAAGGAGTATAAAGAAGATGAAATTTTGTTCAGAGTTGAAGAAGAGGGTTTGTCAAGTGAGAGATTTGGATGAAAAAGGAAGCGAAAATACCAAGGAGGAGTACTGGAAGAAGGAAAGGAAGGAGAAATAGAGAAATGGGATAGTCGGAAGCGGAATAGTTTCAGAAAAATGAGTGGCAGAAAGGGACGAAGCAACTTTACAGATTTGAATACACGTGTGAGTTGCGGTAAAATTTAAATTCAAATTCACCCTGGGAAATTGGAGACTAATTAATACTCATCAGTAACACAAACATAATTAAAAATGTGGGGTAAAACCAAAGGTTACAATGTTAATGACATAAATGACCCTGATTTAGTCGGGAAAAATGAGTCCCAGACTTCCTTCCTTTTATTATAATAAAGATAAAGATAAAAATATAACATGAAAAGTTGTTTTCTTTATTACATACAAATTTATTTCATCATGCTTTGTTTAGCAAAGTCGCATAATAATTACACATGCACCGTTCTCTATTCTACTTTGCTATAGCCTACATAGATTGAATGAGTAATAATGAAGAAGGAATTTGAAGTGAAAGGAGAAGAAAATAACCCTGCCGCATAATTATTATTGAACTTTGTCATTATTATTGCTTTATTTTCTCATTCATTTGTCATAGAACAAATATGTCATTCTTTTGTCTTGAAATGTGATTAGTAAGAAGTTATTCATGCAATTAGTTGTCTATTACATGCTGATTTATCTTGAGTGACTTTTTGCTTTTTCCTACCATTTATATGGATCTAGATTAGTGTATTCTATGACAAGTGTTCCATTTATTTTTTTTTTTTGTAGTTGGAATGAGAAAAGGAAGAATACATCATCTTGAATTAGAGTAAAATTGTAATGGGTGGGAGAGTTTTTATTGAGGCCAAAGTTCTTCATCGTCCACGAGGACCCAAAATAAAGCTTCAAGAAATAAGATAGAAAAGAAATGAGCTAGCTTTCGGCTATAGTGGCTAATGTTGAGAGAGAGATCTAGAAGAATAACCAAATATGGTGATAGAATGAATGTAACATACCTTTTGTAATAAATGTAACATGAGTCTTATTTAATTTAATGTTAAATTATATTTTGTTATATTGAATGATAGTTATATTGTTATATTTTGTTATGCTTTATGATGTGTTTTCATTAATTTTTAATTATGTTATAAGGTAAAAAAATGGATTTCTGTTTAATTTTCAAATAATTTTTAATAAAGTGAAAAATAGTGACTGAATTATTAAAAAGTCTTTAAATCGGTCTCTAAATCGGTCACTAAATCGGTCTCTAAAAGCAGTCACTAGATTGGTCAATAAAATCAGCCTCTAAAATTAGTCACTAAATCGACCTCTAAAATTAGTCTCTAAATCGGTCACTAAAATATCAGTGTCTAAATCGGTCCCTAATTATTAGCGACCAAGGATTTAGCGACTAAAAAATTTGGTCTCCAATTCGGTCACTAATTCATTTAATGACCGATTTAATAAATTAATGACCGAATTCGGTCACCATTCATCAATTTCCTTGTAGTAATTCGGTTCAAAACTGGATCTGAATCCATTTTCCGGTTCGGAAACGGTTTGATTCAAATCAAACTGGTTCGGCCATTAGAAAGTGGGTCGATTTTTTTAATCTTATCCATAAATTAGGTTCGAGTTTGGTTTTGGTCAATTTTTTGTGATATCTTATCCCTGCACAACCCTAAATAAGATAGATAGCCACTGTGGTATCTAATTTGTTTCTCATCCCTCAGAGCACCTTAATGGAGATAAATGGATTATTTGGATCATTCATCCCCGTGACAACCATGAGAAAGAAATTTTAACTCACAACTTTCAATAATGTATATTATAAAATTAATGATATATTTTATATTATTTTCTAAATATGTATTTATTATATAAATTTAATGGATATACAAATATATGGCGCCAACGTTATAAAGCACCTGCGAGTATATATCATGTTAAAGTTAATGGATACAAATAAGGCATCAATGTTATAAATGTATATAATATATACAAATAAACATGCACATATATTTAAGGAAACGTCACAACTTATCTTTTATTTGAAAAACTATTAAAAAGATATAAACAAAAACTATCATTAAAAAAACAATATGTCTCCTACCCCATAAAAACATTATTTGACAAATAAAAGATGAGTGAAAACCTAAGTTGACAAATAAAAATCATGATTCTGGTGGTTCAAATTCAACAAAGAAAACTACTGAGCATTGTTATATTTATTTTCACAAGCTGTACACATAATAAGATTCCATATTTGAGGCTATTCATACCAATTTTTGAATAACAGATTTCCTATAATCAAGTATACGAGTCTAATAATTAAGAACTATTAAGAAATATCCTCCTCATTTATCTATCAACTAATTAGACAATAATAATGGAGAAATTGAATGTTTAGCCTATCTCATTTATCAATTAAAATCAAATAACAATAACTATAGTGGTAGAGTATTCACTTTCAAAATTTATCAATCCAAGGACAAATGATACCATGATAGACTTATATTCAAGCAATATCAGACTAATGACAAGGATAAAAGGGAACAACCAAATTATCAATACCTAACAAACGATCTGTCATCTCACATATCTACCAAGAACGGGTTCATGATTCAAATTATCTTGTTGATGACTCAAATAACTCCAAACTGGAGTATTTCCTAGTTGACTTGTTGATGGCCACCGATCACTTATTTGAGATCTAATAACAAGCAAGAAAGGATACAAAATAAAGTTTCATTCTCCTCACTAAAACTAGTTGTCCAAGCCTCATTAAAGGGAGGAGAACCTTTCCTAGGCTCAATCTGCCTTGTAAGAAGACAAACACGTTAATATAATAGGATTCAGAAAGAGGGCAATTAATCAAAAAGTTCTTAACAAGTAACTAAATGTTTAGTACACCCTATGTATATATACATTAAAAAAGGATATAATATAATGAACCAAATTAACAATGAAATCCATAATCACCTTAACCATAAAATCAAACTTTGCTTCAACAAGTGTGTCCTATAGATTCTGGGTCTGAGCATGTCGCTGCTAAATGTAGTGCAAAGATAGCAAGCATATCACAATTTGGAATCAGCAGAATTGAAGCATTTGAGTTTGTAACAATGTTATAAAACTCGGACCAATCATCGACTCGGTCGAGATATTGGGTTACGGGTCAATGGTCATACCAATGAGTCACTGGTTAAACCGGTTTAAACTGGTATATATATTTAAATATATAAAGTCTATATGTATACACATATATAATAAACTAAAAAAATTATACTAACTTAAAAAATTAATAAGAATAAAAATTTATTATTACCATTACATTAGTATTATGATTAAAATGAAATGAAAAGAAAGAGTATTGCATGATAGAAAAGGACATGTCTGAAATTAAAAAAAAAAATAAAAAATAAAATACAAAAAGCAAATGACTTGAAAGTTTGAAAAGGTTACAGCATTGAAGAGCTTTTAGCCACCCACAAATAACGTCTTGAGCCCCCACAAAACAATTACATACTCTTACACGCAAACCAACTTATTGAGAAAAGTGAATTGATTTGATGATTGATATAGTCACCGGCCCCTTTTACTTGTAACCTTTTTATCTCACGCATCCAGCTTCACTTAAATTTTCCCTCCGCTTCTATGTTTGTTATCTGGTCTTGCAATCCACTCACAGCTCTCACTCTCTTTTTCTCTGCAAGTGTTTATCTGGTCTATGCACTCGCAGCTCTCTCTCCCATCTTCCTCTTTCACTCTTCCGTTTACTACTTCTATTGCACAGAAACTGGGTTTATTGTGAGATGAACGATGTTGCACAACAGCACTCACCAACGAATAGAAAGCACTGCGTTTTTTGCCAATGGCACGTCCGCCCACGACACGGATGGCATGGCACCGCTTATTGATTCTGGAAATTTTTCACTGTTTTTTCATCGATTCTTCAAACTCGGTCGGAGGTCACCGATTTCTCTCCAAACCGGCCGAAGTTCAAGCCGAATTTTCACCGGTTCATGTACCATTTCTGATCTGATAAGAGGCTCAGACCGGTCATATGTCCGGGTTTCCAATCAGACCGGTTTGACCGGCCGGTTTCAAGCCGGGTTTTAAAAACACTGGTTTTGTAAACGAGTTGGCTCTTAGAATCGAGTCAACTCAGAGAATGTTGGAGCGATGTATGGGAACTCGACGAGTTCGTTAGATCCAGAGAATGTGACGCCATAACACTGCCACCTTCCTCTGCCTCTTCATCACGTCGTGGTCCTCTGCAGCACCATATCGCTGCCAGGTAGTTCACCAAGCCGGGGCAAGACGTCAATGAGATCCGCCACCACTTCTCTGTCGCCCCCCACTCTGAAAATAGGACAAATAGAAAGAAGAAACAAAGAAAAAGTAGAAGAAAGAGTCAGGAGAAGCGAGAGAGAGAAAAGGGGGAGGCGTCGTCGCGTGCTTTTTCGACCGACTCAGTGGTCGTTATACTTATCATCGCAGACTGGAGTGGTCAACTTTCCGCCACGCGACGCACACCTCCAATGGTGCCTTGCCCAGTCCCAGTCACTCCATCATCAAGCCTTTGCCTAGCCGTTGCTCTCCCATCGTCGTCCTCCTTGAAGATTCTACACCCTAAACCCTTTCCCTTTTTCTAATTTTTCTTAATATGAACGTTTATCTTTCACCCCCTCTCTCTTTGTTGCTTTTAGTTTTTTTTGCTTTTTAGTTTTTTATTAATAATTAATAATTTACAGGTTTTTTTCTAAAAAACCAATTTTTGGATCTGCTCACTACAAGAAAATCAATTTTTAGCGACAGACAAAAGTCGTCGCTACAAGGGAAAAATCGTCGCTATTTCATAATTAGCGACGACCAACCAACCGTCGGTCGTCGCTAAAAGTTTCGTCGTTAATGTACTAGCGATGACTTTTTACAACCGTAGTTGCGTAGCGACGGCCTAGTCATCACAAATACAAAGAAGGAGCATTACCGTTACGCTAAACTTGTTTCTTGGAATATATAGTGTAACATTATATATTATATATAGTGAAAAATAACAAAAAAATTAGTGTCGGTCAGACCGACACTAATTTTACAAAGGCTGATGCTAAAAAACATTCCTTTAGTGACGGGCTGGCCGACACTAAATAATTTTTTTTAAAAAAAAATATTATACCTTTAGCGTCGATTTTACTAAGTAGCGAAGACCTGACCGTCGCTATAAAAAAAAATTAAAAAAGTAATTTTTTTCAACATTGATATTTTAGCATCAGCCGTTGTGGCGGCCTGAACTAACGCTAATAGCGACGGTTGTCATGGGTGTCGCTAACATGTCATGCTAATTCGATGTTTTCTTGTAGCGGCTGTACATCAAGCCGATTTAAAAAACATTTTCTACATCAGTGCCTCCTACATCCGATTAACAAAAGTCATTATTTTCAAAATACCACCACATTTCCTTTTTAAATGGGCTGTTATATAACCGATTTAAAAGCCTGGTCAAAATTCTATTTTTTTTCTACTAGTAACCCACACAAGTTTGAAGCAGAGTTTTCATGAATTTAAGCATATGGATATAGTCGCAACAACTTAGGTTTTTCTCCTCCCTTTTGTTTTATTGGAATAAGACTTTCTATACACAGCAACCGACATAAATAAAGCACACAGGTTATAGGAAGACTAGGGGCAACTCCAATTGTATGTTTATGTTAGCCAATGTATAATCTATATTTAATTTGTTTAAGTAATAGATTTTTTTTCATAGTTCATAATAAAATTAAAAATTTTAATATAAAGTCATATGAAGAGTCATTGTAATTTATAATGTGCTTTTGATATATATTGTCACTATATAAAACATTGTTCGCCAAGAGTATTATCCCACTTGGTTTGGTTTCAAATTCAAAAGACTTTTTTTTGGGTAGATATATGTAATTACATTATAAAAAACTTTTTTCGTATATTTAATATAAAAATATATAAAGAAAATTTAGTATTTTATTTTTGTTTTATATTAGTATAAATGTTGCCTTTTTTACCTGTTATTTATATTTATCCTTGCAAACCAATCAACCTTAGCCTGTCTCATACCGTTGGTTTTTATTGGGCATATGTGCATCCGCTAGTTTCCTTAACCAAGAGATGCCGGCTAGAAGAGTGTATTAGTATTCCCCAAGGGTATTATACTTTCATAATGTTGCGAGTCGAGACGGATTTTGCTCTCATTGTTCCAGTTTCGTAAAAGTTGGTATGAGTTTGGGTTTGAATTAAACTCAACGCGATGATTTCACCTTCTCTATATTTTTATTTTAATAATATAAATACATATTTTAAATAAGCCATACATATCTAATATATTTTAATTCAAATAAGATACAAAATAGACATTGAGAATTCTATAAAAAATAAGAAACTTAATAAATATATATATATATTTTTAAGGAAAATATTAAGTTTGTCTTTATTACTACCTCTGGTCCTATATATAAGAAACTAAAATGAATTTTTTTTTGGTCCTATATGTAAGAAACATGGTACTATTTTTAATTGCATTAATTGCTAAACCTTATATGCCCTTAATTTATTGTGAGTAGTTAAAAATGTACACACTCATTTAATACTAAGAGTATTTTTTAGAAAAAAAAAATTAAATACATGGCACTATTAATTACCACTAACAGATTCCAATACATTTCCTTGGTCTTGATGATTTTAGTCCAATGTTTCTTACATATAGGACCGGAGGTAGTATTTTACTATTAGTATAATTAAAATTATATAATTATTATATTGAAGTGTGTTCAGGGACGGGTTCTTGTACTCCCAAACCCGCCCCGCCCCGCCCCGCCCCCGTTAACGGCGACGCGGGTTCGGGTCGTGTTTTCCTTAAACCTAGTCAAGTCATTAAAAACTCGGGGATGGTTTGATACCTGTGGGTTTGAGTTTGATTATCATGCTTATTCACACTCCATTTTGAGATGTGAGAAGTGTATAGAGAAGGAGGGTGATAGAAATAAAAAGTCAAATCAAAGAGAGAGAGAGAATTAATGTGTAAGATATGTGATAATTGATGTGAAGAGAAAAAAATAAAGAGATTGAAAAAAATGAGAAATTAAGGAGTGTGAAAAATCATTACTCATTAACCAATAACAGTTTTAGTTGAATTAGGTTAAAGTTGTAACATCCTAATAATTTCTAATAAAATGAATAAAATAAAATAAAATTTATGTAGAAATAATAGTATTGTTATTATCTTTTTTTATGTGTCAGAAACAATATTATTTAATTAAAAGGGAGACTGGTGGGTCGGAGTAGGCCTAGCCCAGTTAGATATTTAAATAGAGAGGGGTCATCTATTTCACCCTAGCCTTCTTTCATACGTCAAACAACCAAACTCTAGGGAGGAGAGAAGCGACTCTACAAGGAGGAGGTGTCGAAGTGTAGTATCTTCGAAGAGTTCTGCCATTCATCCTTGATTGTCACTCCTAAGGTACAGGGGGAAGGGGTGCAACTATATGTGTATGCTGGAGCGCTTGGGTAGTGAGGGAAACCCTAAGTCCCTCTAGGATCTATAATCTTTGAAATCTGAATGGTGAATCACATGTTTTATGTTTGGAAATTGTTCTGTTTGGTGTATATTGTATGTTTCTTGATGAATTGAAAGTTGTGAGTGAGATTGTTTGAAAACAAGAGACGTATTAGGATTTCGCGGTGAGATCTCATAATTGACTAGATGTAATTTTATGTTAATCCGTGGAAGAGTTAATGATTTTAATCGGTAAAAACATGCCTAAACAAGTTAGGAATGTAAAGATTTGAGTAAAGATTGAAGAAGAGGGATAAAAAAGGGAAAAAACGCAGGTGTAGTCACGTCTCGCGACACTGGTAATCGATTACATACTTGTTGTAATCGATTACCAGGCTACCAGATGCTTCTAGTAATGGATTACCAGGCTACCAGATGCTTCTGGTAATGGATTACAACCTTCCAGATGCTTCTGGTAATGGATTACAAGCCTTCTGGTAATGATTACCAGGCCAAAACAGATGCTTCTGGTAATTGATTGCAGCCTTCTGGTAATGGATTACCAAGCCAAAACTGAAATAGGGTGTTATGTTTATGTGATGTTGTGATTATCTACTTGTAAGATGGTGTTTATTCAATATATGAATCATTTTGAAATTGATTAGATTGAATTGGATGTACAGTGTGTGTTAATTGTGGCATGAAGTATTGTTAGGTTATTACTCTTTGTGGTTGTGAGTATCATGTGTGATTTGGATGTGATGAGATAAGTGTGAATGTGAATGTTTTATGTTCATAATATTCATGATGTGCTATGGAATGATTAGAGTAGGAGAGATTGTATGAGAGATATGTGAAGTGATGATGATGCATTGAGCATGAGCGTATGATGTATGAGACACATGAGATGCATGAGAGCCAGACGTGGCTAAAAATATCCTGGCCCTAAGAGGGGGCGATGACAGGGTGGACCATGATGGGGGACATTCGATGCATGGCCCCAAGAGGGGGTGTTTATTATGCGACTCACCAGCCCATAAGAGGTGGGTAACGGTGGGAGCGAGCGAGTGTCTTTGCACGGGCCCAAGAGGGGTGTCTAAATGTGCAACCTGCCGGCCAAGAGGGCGTTTAATCGGTAGGGCCATTATGGTAACAACTAAGGGAATTAATGAGATGCGCCCATTGTGCGGAGTTCCAAATCATGACTCTTAGGAGAGATGTTGTACATGTGCATAGTGTGAGCAACACATCATTTTGTGATTGTACGAGAAGTGTAAAATTATATTGTGTGAACCTAATGTGTGGAATGTATAGTGTGTGGATTGAGATAAATTATGTTGTGTATGATGATGGGTGGGAACAAGGGTAGCCTTCTGTATTGCATGTATATGTCTGTATTCCATTCCTCACCGTACTCTCTCTTGTGGTTTTCTTAGGTGATGAAGGGCACTCAAGTGCTGAATTTTGAAGGAAGGGGTCTCGCTCTGATATGTGTGACATCGGGGCTAGTATCTAGGAGCTTATATTTCTTTTATTTTGTTATTTAAAGATTTAGAAAAATTATTCCTAAGGACCTTAATGGCCAAGTGATTTTATTGTTATGTTGGCAAATAAATTCTTGAAAACCTTAGGGCTTGTTTGGTTTGCATTTTCATTTCCTGATTTCTATTTTATGAAATTTTACAAAGGAAAAACTCGAAATGCTGGAACAAAAAATCGTCGTTTCCAACATTTCCAGAATTTCCTTTGTAAAATTTCAGAAAACAGGAAACAGAATGAAAACTGGAAATGGAAACAAGAAATGAAAATGCAAACCAAACAGGCCCTTAGTTATATTCTTTTATGGAGACAGCTTGGATTTTGAATGATTATTTTTAAAGGGAGGATTTTACGAACCTTTTTACCTCGGAGTTAATTGTAGTTTGCATTATAATTTAACTTAGTATCTATTTATTATTTGGGGTAGAAGGGTGTCACAAAGTTATGGTTTGGTTTGGATAAACTTTCTAGAATTAATTTATAAGAGAAGAAAATAAATAAACCAAAAAATGAAAACTAATCTTACTTTTCGGGTCGGGATTAAAAAAACCCGAGAGTTATTCGAGTATCTAAAACAAAAAGTCCGAGACTTATATTTTTGTGGGTAGCCAATCTTTTTGCGGACTTTTACAGGTAGCGGGAAAGTTATTTGAGCTTTTAAAATAAAGGTTCAAGCCTACATTTTGTGGCTTCTGCAGGCCGGTCCGGTCTGACTAACCCATTTTTGTCGGCTCTAAATTAAATGGAAGAATTTTTAAAAAAGTCGAGTTGTAACTTATGACAAAAATTAAATTCATTATATCTTCTTTATTCATTTTATATTCTTGTATACAAAATTAGCAAAAATTAATTTTATATCCTTGTATACAAAATTAAATTTTAATTTATAATTAAATAATATATATTTATATAAGTTTATCATAAATAATGATTTTGTATACAAAATTATATTACTTTTTCTCTTCCTTTCTCATGATATTACCATCACTTCTCTCACTTTAGCTCTTTTTTATCTCTCTCATATTCATTCAAGTGTAAGGCTATGAGTATGGACATTCTTTTCCTATGCTCGTGCACCTTGAAAACATTCCAATAGTAAAAAATTTAAAAAGTATAAAGATTGTCTCAAAGTTTAAAGAATTGAGGCTAAGTATTATTTAAAGTTGGTTAAATTTATTGTTTTAATATACTTACAATATATTATATTGATGAATTTGTAATAAAATCATAAGAACTATTTAATTTTTTTAAAATTAAAAATATAATTATAAGTAGTTGTGACCTATATATGAATAGTAAATTAAATTTTTAGTAAAGAATGAGATTAAATAATTCATTTAACTTAAAATTAATATAATTAATTATGAGTATTTGACATTTAGAATTTAATATTTAATAATATTAATTATATATATGAATTAATCATAAGAGATGTTTTGTATTCCATATATTATATTTCAAGAATACAACATTAATAGTAATGTTCAAATTAATTTTACTATATATATATATATATTTCAAAATAAAAATATAATCATAAGTATTGTGACCTATAAATATTAAATTACATTTATAGTAAATAATAAATTAAATGATTCATTTAACTTAAAATTGATTAATATAACTAATAAGTATTTCACATTTAAAATGTAATATAGTTTAATAAATATTTCTTTTAAATTTTAGTATACTATATAATAGATTTAATATTTAATAATACTAATTATATATTACCAATGAATTTTAAGAGATGTTTAGTATTCCATATGTTATATTTCATCAATAGCACATTAAAAGCAATGTTCAAGTTAATTTTACAATATATATATATATATATATATAGTATAGATAATAGATAGATAGATATATATATATATATAGATTTATCTGTTCCATTTGGAAATTCAAGAGAGTATTAATTACATTTTTCTACATTTTTCCTAACCATATAGATAATAATGAAAAAAATTAATGAATAAAATAAAGATAAATGATATATTAGGAAAATATACAATAAATTTAATGCAAATCAACACAATTCTGGTATTTCTTAATCTGTATGTTTTCATGTAATAGGACACAGAAACCAGTAGTAATATAGAGAATTCATAGGGGTCTTTATTTGACCCATAATAATACCTCAATTACTCTATTTATTGACAAAAATCTATATGTTTGGATCAAAAATGAAAAAACTACTATCAAATTTGAAATTTAATATCTGTTGGACAGATGATTCTTCATACCATATACATACATGGGCATGTTGAATCTATGAGCTGTGAATAAACTTGAATTTCTCACTATTAATCAAATGCATATGCTAATAATTTTCAATTAAATGAAATTGATTTTGTAGAAAGCTCGTTTGGAATGACATCTCTACCGTATATAATAAATTTTTCAGGAATTGAAATGAAATCACTTCTATTAAATGTACACCATAACTCATGAATATCATTTTCAATTATTGATTTTGAAATTAATTTTGGCCCAGTTTGGATGTCAATGAACTTTTAGAAAAAAAAAAAAACAAAGAATTCAAATGAAATTAACTTCTCCATAAGTTGAAATTGGTTACTTACGGAGAAATTAAATGAGAGAGATTTTGGAGAAGGTGACTACAGAGACTAATATCAACTTATGAAGAAGTTAAATTCATTTGATATCTTTGATTCATTCTATTTTTTTCCACCTAAAAGAAGTGCATCCAAACTGGTACTTTATCTAAGTGTAAATCAAAAGTGAGTTTGAAGTAATGTGATTTATGTTTGAAATTTTTTTATCTAAAAGTAATTTATAATAAAATTCAATATAAATTTTTTAGCTCAATGAAAAAGCTACAATTTATTATATTTACTCAAATGTGAATTAAAGATAAAATTAATTATGATTCTGAGTAATAAAAAATCAAATTAAAATTCTATAGAATCACGTTACAATAAAATAAACATCGATATACAACAACACAACTCAACACAACCTAAACATACAAAATAATATTTGATCTTTAAACAGAATCATATCAAGCTTTCGGAGTTCAGATGATATATAATATTACCTCTAGGGTTTGTTCATAACCGTCTTTAGTTTAATTATTTGACCAATTCTTTCTTGTTTTGGTTTGGTACAAAATGTTGTTGAGCCCAAATGACATTGACCCAATTTCCCAGAGGCTCAATTATATAATAATAATAATCGGTTAATTATCATCTAGTCTTTGAAAGGTAGAGCACGTTCCGATCAGTAAGATAAACCGTGCGAGGCTGGGGCTGGCTAGACCGGTTAGCAACAAAAACATAATGACACCCATTTCTTGACACAACCTGATTCAAGTGGCCATAAATTTTATATATTGTCTCATTCTCTAATTGAAAAAATTCCCAGATTCTTCTTCATCTTCATTTCCCTCCCTGAGTCTACATCACAGCATAATACAATACGACACAAATGTACACTTTTATAAATATGATCCAATTATGTAAATCTCTCCAAAAACAACCAACACACCAAGGTACGCTAAACTGCGGGCCCGGCAATTGCCAATTGTTTTATGTAATTACACTGAATAACACTTGCAAAATTTCCTTTTTTGTTTTTTTTAACTCTTTCACGCCTTATTCTTCTATAATAGTGCTAGCGTATGTCTCAAATATCTTAAAGCACCATACACTCAAATTCTCTCACATATTTTCTATCTAGCCACTTCTCTCATAAGGAAAATAATTATCACACCATGAATCATGTTGTGTTTCACTTTCACCTCATTTTCTTCACACTAAGCTTTCTCCTTTCTTTAAATGCCAGGGCACAGCAGAATTACTCAGGAAATTCAATACTCAGCTGCAAAAATGACAATAAAATGGGGCCTTCTGCAGCATTCCTTTACACCTTGCAATGGCCTAAACAAATCCTGCATGGCCTTCCTCATCTTCAAATCCCAACCCCCTTTACAATACCATCCACACAATTCCAACCTCACATCATCAAACCTTGAAGAACTTGCCAGAATCATGGTGCCACTTCGCTCACAGTGTTCCCAACTGGCAAAGAGGTTATTGTCCCTGTGAATTGTTTCTTGTTTAACCAGGGATTATTACCAAGCAGATACCAAATACATACTGGGACCAAACCCAACATACTTCACAGTTGCCAATGATACTTTTCAGGGTTTAGCCACTTGTGATTCTCTCAAGCAAGCCAATCCATATGGGGAACTTGATTTGCATCCTGGCATGGAATTGCACTTGCCACTCAGATGTGCTTGTCCAACATGGAATCAAACCACAAAGGGCACCAAGTATTTACTGACTACTCAGTGAACTGGGGTGATAACATTCAGAATATTGCTACAAGATTCAATGTAAGCAGCAGGTAATCTACTTGATGCTAATGGTTTGTCCACACAACAGAAACTCTTTTTCCATTCACACTATTCTGATTCCTTTGCCAAGTGAACCAGTGAGTTCAACTACCATAGTTGCTAATGACCCACCAGCTATGTCACCTACTCCTGTTTGCAGCTATAAAAAGTGGAGGTCAAAGAGAAAACTCCACATTGCTGTTGTTACTACAGGGGTTTCCATGCTGGTTCTGTGTGTCATTATCTGCGGTGTTTCTGATTCTGCTCAAAGAGATCAGCAAGGTTCTTTAAGCGAGGAACAGAAGGTAAGAAAATAAAGGGGGTGTCTTCAGAAGATATCCGTGAGGAGATAGCAATCATTGAACATCTCTCCAAAGTGTACAGATTGAGGAAATAAAGGAAGCGACTGAAAAATTTTAGTTCAAAGAATAGAATTAAAGGTTTCTGTATTTCGTGGGGTATTTGGAAATGGCAAGGACATTTTGGCTGTCAAAAGAATGAGAGGAGATGCGTCCAAGGAAATCAATTTGCTGAAAAAG
The DNA here is from genome assembly GCA_026901365.1 of Sesbania bispinosa. Lineage (NCBI taxonomy): Eukaryota > Viridiplantae > Streptophyta > Magnoliopsida > Fabales > Fabaceae > Sesbania > Sesbania bispinosa. The sequence continues at coordinate 428,715 of QLOH01000429.1, forward strand.
ATCAATCATTTCCAACCTGATAAAGCTGCAAGGTTACTGTGAATACTATGGCTGCACTATCTAGTTTATGAATACATGGAAAATGGCTCTTAAGAGAATGGCTTAGCAAAAAACAGGTCCATGGAGCACCAAGTTGGGCAAAGAGGATTCAGATTGCTATGGATATTGCCAATGGACTTGAGTATCTTCACAACTTCACAGAACCTTGTTATGTGCACAAGGGCATAAACAGTGTGAAATATTCTACTAAACAAAGATCTCAGGGCCAAGCTGCTAATTTTGCTCTTGCTGAAGAATCAGAAAGGATAATAACTTCTGGTTGCCCCCATCACAGTTGTGGGATCCAGGGTTTATATGGCTCCAGAGTATCTGGAGGCAGGCATAGTCACAACCAAAAGGATGTCTATGCCTTGGATGGTTGCTTTTGTGAATTGATCACGGGCAAGAATATTTACCCTGCAAGATGGAAGAGAGTAATGCTCAGCAATCATAGCAAATCTCATTGGTAAGGAATGAAGAAGAGAAGGTGAGTTTGTTCATTGATCCTAGCCTCATGGAAATGTGGGAAAGTATGTGCACTCCAGCTAGTTAAACTAAGTCTAGCCTGCTTGAACCAAGAACCAGAAAGGAGACCAAACATGGCAGAGGCAGTCTCTAGCTTATTGAAAATACAGACAAATGATATGCACCAACGAATACCACCCAGCATCAATAAAAGTTTAGGCCTGGAGAGGTGAAATTATACGGCTAACTAATATGCATGTACACTTCTATTGCTTTTGCAATTAATTTGTATATATCATACGTATTTTATGCAAAAATGTGGTTGGTTCCTTAATGCATAAGCTTTCTTATCCGCATCTGTTTATAAATCGTTATTCCTTTTCCATAATGGCATCCTGATTTCTTATTATATGAATAAAGCTTAAGGATGCCTGAAACAAACCAAAAGCTACCCTGAAAAGCGGAATACAAAAAGCACCTGTGTGATTAAACGAGATTGAAAAAATGAAATGAATGTAATCAATACAAGAGCAACGTATCAATTAATTACAAGAACAAAAAATCACCACTTCGTCAAAGCTAATGCCTAAGTACCTTAGCCTCCGTTTCTAATAATAACAGGCCAGGCTTTATCTCTAGAAAGAATGAGAAACAATCGGTTAAATGGGGGATCTCTATAATTCATATGGAAAACTCCCCGTCATCCTGATATGATGAAGGGTCCTTTGTAGCCCATATTTACGCACTGCTCTATAACCTGCCCTAAATCCATCTCCATAAACAGGGGAAATGTCTGATTCAATCTGGTGCTTGAAGAACTCTCCAAGCTTCCTCTCAAAATCAGGTCTTTTACCTTTTCTCGCTGCATATGATGCAGATGAGGATGAGGTTGATACAAAGTTGCTGCCTGACGCAGAAGAAAGTTCAGACTCCAACCACATATGAGCCAAAACCTGGCAGATACCTTCTTCAACATCTTGACTTAGAGTCCGAAAACCTTCATATATGCAGCAGTTGGCAAAAAAATGAGTGACAACCCAACAAAATAACATTGGCTTAATGACAGGTGACAAATCTCAGCTATAAAAATGAATAAACCAAGAAAATGTACTCTCCAACTGAAACAACTTTCTAGATGAATCCCAACAAAATAAACTCCCTATAATGAAATAGTACCTTTCAGCCGCAGCCATGCATGCATCATCTCATGAGCTAGAATTGATCCAGTAAGCAATCTGTGAAAAAAAAAAAAAGAACACAGTGAATTGCGAAAATGATTCATCCAACTAAAAGGTGAAAACAAAGATGTTGGTGTGAAGGGGAAGGGGATCCTCTCTTAAAAGATCTATTCTGAAAGTCAGAAAACTTGAACTAACATGCAAATATACCTAAGAGAACCTTGCATGCAAAAGGAGAAATATTCTATAATCCAGTATCAACAAGGCAACACATGCTTAGCTTCAACATTCCTTGTTTAATCAACTTCCTTTTCTAAATGCGAAAGAACACAAAGGTTCTTTCATCAACTCATTCATAAAAGCTAAACCCATGGATACCAAGGGAGAAGAAAATGAAAGTTACAATTTGCAGCTTTTAGCTTCTTTTAGTCAGTCATGTAATTTTGGACACCCGTAGATTAAGTACACTGATAAAAAACTGTTTACTATGTAAAACACAATGCTTTTGCCCATTGTAAAATATTCTCTGGGACTCCGCATCTAGATACAAACTAAAATTTATGGTTTCATGTACCTTTTGCTAACAGATTTTTTTATTCTTAAGAATTTTTTTTCTTGCCATTTAGATTTTTGTGCTTGTCTCCAACTTATACAAGTTATAAAAGCATAAGCATTGAATAATTACCTTGGAAGACCATATAAAATGAGAATTGCTGTCACATCACAGCGTGAAGTCAGTTTGTATGGCTGTGTTCTTGTGTCTAGTGCTCTATTTCCTGTCCCATGTCTAGGTCGTCTTGAAATCTGATCAAGTTTAAATGCAATGTGCCATAAATAGGTAATGATCAGTTCATGATAATATATATTAATATATATATAGATGTATCATAGTGAGAGGACTATTTTTATATAAGAGAGAGAGAAGTTTTAACCATACAACTGTACATGAACGGTGAATATTAAAAGTTACTTAACGGTCATATGATATGACTTTATATTTTAATTTTGACCATTCATATAGGATCTAAAGCTCAAGAATCAAAATATACTCTTCTCACTTTCGTATAAAAACAATCCTCTTACAATACACACACACAACCAGCATAACAAGAAATCTTACAGTGCTGAGTTCCTCTGAGAGGCAGAGTCCTCTGGTCTCAGGCATGTGATAGTGACCCTGGCCAAGATAAAGAATCAAATAAGGAAAAGGAAAGCACTTGTACAATCATGAACTAGTTATGAATTGAAGCTTCATTTTTGGATGCAAATTGACTTGGACGGTATTATTTAGTGTTTTGGTTTAGTGTTAAAATAGACCAAACTCAAGTTTGGATTTCCCAACGCTACTATTTCTAGCGTTGAAAACGTGAGTTTACCACGTTTCAACGCTAAACCAAACATGCTCTTATTGCAAGTGTTAGATTTGTAAATCTGAATGTACTTGTTTGTATCTTTTTTGCCCTTAAATTTCCTATATCATGTATGTCAAATTGAATAATTTATTTGACATAGTATGTGGTTAACATATGACCATAGAGAATAGCATTCTCAAAGCTATAAATAACAAAAAGCATTATTTTCCTTTTAATATCGGTTGTGTACTTGTGTAGATAATGCCAAACACCAGAAATAATACTTAATCATACGTCTAAAAGCTGAAGGCCATTACAATCAAATTATCAGTTACTATATTTACTGCAAACAGGTGAAAATGAATTTTCTCATACATTCTTCTCTCCCTCTCTTGCTTCATTCAGTGCTTGTCTTTCAACCAACAGTAGTGGAATTTGCTGATCCAGTCTCATATTTAGGCTTTCATAAAACTTTTGTATATCAGCATAAAGGGGTTGGCATTCACTAGTATCCATGATGGCAGAATCCAGGCACTCTAAGCAGAGCTTCCGGCCATCCTTAAGAGCAATATATCCTGCCTCTTGTGGCTGCATATGAAGAGAGCATTTTTTTTCATTACATTATTTTCACTTTGCACCATACAAGTTCATCCACCATTCCCTAGGCCAGCCTACAAGTAATATTTGATCAGATAAAAATACTTCATTCAGACTTACCTCCATTCGTTCACAGCTGCAACAGCGAGGAGTATTATCATGTTCATGAGAAGGGCAATATTTCTGGATCCAGAATGGATGTGCCCGATATTCAATAAGGCCAGCATGGTTTGTTGGAATCTGCCAATACATTACCAAAAATTCACAGCGACAGGCAGTGAGATATAAGGATGAAGTCAATGTAAAAATTAATTAGCATGGCTTCATTTTATTCTAATATATAATATATAAAAAGTTATGAACATCATCAATGACTCAGACTATCCACAAGTTTAAAGAAACAGGGTGATGTTGGTAGAACCCTCTACTACTTCCATGAAAATTTGTGGTAAGAAAAAAAGCAACACCAAGCACATGAATCACAAACCTTGATAATATAACATCTTCTGTATACTTAGTGATTAAACACACTGACACACTGATATACAATGACATGCATTTATATAAGCAAGTATTCCTCAAGTACCAGTTTAATACAGATATCAGTTGACACATTTAAACATGACCATTGCTCACAAAGATCTCTTTGAAAATCACATGAACAAGAGAAATGATCATGAGAAAAATAATGAATCAAAGATTAATGCTAGGAACCTTAATTGGACAGTACTTGTTTGGAAAAGAAAGAAGGCTTTATTTGATTCTGAAAGATGGATGCAAGGTTTGCAATTTGGAGTTTAGTAAACCTGTACACATCAATCCCCAGAGCTAAGCTACTGCAGAGGAAGTGTCCTCTGTAGTCTGAATAGATATACTCATATTAGATATAGGCATATAGCTCCCCTAAGATTGTAGTCTGACTCTGAATAGCATTTACCATTTTCACCATCCAATTTTACATATTACTTAGTAAAGGGAAAAGAAAGCACTATGCACATTAGGTATACATAAAAGCATGAGTAGAATCTGTTAGGATGAAATACTTACAAAGTGCCTGCAGACATCACACTTTGGATGGTAGCTTCCTTATAGCATGATTTATGGTAAGGGTAATTTCCAGATGTGGAGAACTACGAAAATGAGGATATGTACAAGTAAAAATAACAAAACCATAAGTACGGAATAAAAACCATTAATAAAACCATGGAAGTGAGCAATGTGGCAGATTAATGGAAATTCATGCACCTCATAATCAGAGATTGGTAGGTTGCAAGCACGGCAGCGGAAGCATTCAGGATGCCAGAATGCATTCAAGCAATTTAGATATCGTCCATAGCCAATCTCAGTATTGCAGCCAGCACAAATCCTACAATATAGACAACTATAATTATGTTTCCATTACTTGTATTGTTGATACTCTAATGTAATAGCAGGTTGAAAGAAAGGAATCATTTCTTCGTGAATTGAAACAAACAGGAAAATACTGGATAGAAGTTTTCTCCCTTTGTTTATGAGCATTGTGCATGATATAAACTTTCAACCTGACATACCATATCCTTTCTTTGCATGTGGAACTTATAGCCTGTTTGTTTTATCATTGTTAAGTGCAAAACCATGGTTTCATAGAATTGATTTTAAATCACTTCCGCCCAACGTGCTTCGTAAAACATGCATCACCCATCCCAACCATTGACTTCTAAAATCAATTCAACACATTGCAAACCAAACGAGCACTTAATTCATAGAGACCCATAGTTATTTGTTTACTAATTCATCCCATAATGATCAAGAGTCTAGACACACACACACATATTTGGCTGTAAGATTAGTTTTATTGTAGCAGTCTTCACTCAACTAACATATCTTTACAATATGTTTTACAATGTATTTGAAGAGGAGAAAAAGGATGAAGATTACTGCCTAGTCCAGTTACATCAACCCCTTTCAATAAAAAATATCCTTAATGAGTCACAGAAATATCAGTTAATATGTAATTTAATAGGACCAGCACAAGTAAGTCGGAATCACAAGGAAAATAAATTAATGACCAACTAAGGGGTATAACATTGTCAAAGTAGAGAAATCCAGAATCCAAACAATCAGGCAGTGGCAGCATATGCTGGGGTAAGAACTGATAGAACCAGGAATGTTGACCTATAGTAAATAGTGTATAGACAAATTCTATACTCTTAGCATGCCCATTGAAATAGTGAAACAAAAAAGTGTTGAAATTATGATGCCAAATTTGTACAATGGTATCATCCATCCTCAAACTCATACCTGTACCCCATCGGGAAATACGAATTGGTTGATACATATTATTATCATTTCCATATCTGGGAGGAGACTCCAAGTTTAGGCTTTCTTCTATAGCTCTGGCAAGTAGTTCATCTTCTTCTAATTGTGATCTGTAGTCTACAACATGAACAGAAAAACTTGTTATTGTAAAACAGTAATACATCTGATCTTAAGGCAAGTTAATTTAGACAAGATTGGTGGTGTATATAAAAATTTAAAAAATTACATGCAATAATATTTGAGAGCTATATCACTCACCATTTACATTGTTCACTTTCTGATTTTCTTCTACCAGAGACAGTGCAATAGCACGATCAATCTTCATTCTCGTTCTGGGTCCAAACATCCTGCATTCAAATTCCCATCAAAACATTAGAAAACTTTTCAGCACAATATTTTTCAAAGGAGTAGTCTGCATCATTTTTCAACACACTAGAAAATTGCTGAAGCATTTGTTTAGGAGTGCAAAAGGATGTTACTATTACTCACCCTGAAGTTGATGGCAAATAATAATCTGCTTCCTCTTTATAGTAATGCCCTTCTGAAACCTTATGGTCTGTGCCTTTAAAAATTCTGCTAAGCCAACCCATAAATCAAATTTCTATATGTTTATAGAATCACAGTAGGTAAAAATTTCTTCCTGCAATTAAACATCCACACAAGCAATACACAGTCAAAGCGCAAGATGTTGCAAAATAAGATCCACCAACTCCAACCAAGTGTTAAATAAATAGAAAGGCCACTAATTTAAGTTGTTAATAGGCTAAAACAAAGTGAATTACAAAATCAAAGAACTCAGGAGAGGGAAAGAGAGAGGGGGGGGGGGGGGGGGTTTCGAGTTAATTATACCAATTAACTTGTTGAAACACAAACTTCAATTATGGACTAAGGAGAAAAGCAGAGAAAGACGAGAATCACCTCTTATCAAATGGCGGAAGCAACGAGACTGAATCGGAAGAGACAGTTATAATTAAAACTGGTAATTGTTTGTTTCTCTCACTTGTGCAAAGTGTATGATCTAATTCACAACGCAGGTGACTAGAATCAACAAACTAACGAATGTACGGTAACAACAAGAAGGAATATTTCAAAAACAAATAGGAACGCAAAGACTCTAGATCATTGACATTTGCAGGAATCCCCAATAATGAGTAAAATGAATTTTTGACAAAAAAAAAAAAGAAAAGAAAGAGAGAGAAGGAATAAATGCGAAGAGGGAAAAGTAGAAGTGCACGCGATTATAAAGTCAAATTTAAAGAAACGTAAAACGTTGATCAATTTTTGTCATAAGCCCGTCACGGAATGGGTCTTACGAAGATCATGGAAAATCAACGACACTGTGGTTTAGGGAGGAGTCCTACTACGGTTTGGAAAGAATACAAGGTGTGTGTGGGGTCCTCCTTGTTCACACACACACCTCCTTTCTCCAAGGAGACCCCAAATGCAAAAGCAAAAACCCAAGCACAAAGCCAAAAGTTTCTTTAGACAAGGAAAGTTACTTATTTATATATTTATTTTATTCATGTATTTATCTTCGTTATTATCGTTTCGTTGATTGCGTTGCGGATGATACGCGGTTGAGTAGAAATGGCAAATATTTTCGCCTCCACGGATAGATGCGGGGATTACTTGATACTTGTCATGCGGAAAAAATGGGTGCCTAACTAAAAGGAAGAAGGGCAAGTATCTAGCAATTGTTAATTAAACCCGTATTTATGTTTGTGAGTTTAGAGAGGAGTGAAAAGAAATGATTGGAAGAGAAAAATACTTTGTAAAAGACTCAAATTCTCAAATACAAAGGGGGAAGGGCTTCCAATAAACCTTTCTTTTCCCTTTCTTCCCCTCTAAAATCTCACAAACATGAATGCTCGCGTTTGGTGGTCGGGTAGGATAAGATATGATAGAAGAGTTGGACAGAAATATAATATGATAAGTTGTTAAGTTGTTATTATATTTTATCTTTGATGTAGAACAAGATAAAAAGATAGATAATTTATTTTATATTATCCTACGTTTGAAATTGACAGATAATGATAAAATATGATATAAAAAAATTTAAAATGAAAAATTACTCTTATAATAAATTTAATATAATTTTGGAGTAAATTAAATTAAATTTTAATTTTTTTATTTTCAAAAACATACATAAATAAAAGTGTTAGTTAATTAAAATGTTCTCTTTATCACAAGTTAAATTATTTGTATAAAAGTTAATTATGCTATCTTTTTTGCCTTTTTATCCAAAAATAATAATATTCATATATAGATAAATAATTATACACTTATGAAATAAAATGTACCTAATAACTAAGCTTCATAAACGTATAAAATTGATTAAAAAAAATGTGAAATGACTAATGAATAACATCGTAACAGATGAGTAATGTCATTAACATAAACATAAATTAAGTTATCAATCCTCAAACATTACCACTAGTATTCTTTACCTACCTCTTCAGGCCAACAACTAACCTAACCAACTCAGTCTTACAACGAACATCAACTGCAGAACCTTCTGCAGAATTTCACTACCCAGAATGCTGCAAGTACCTTCTGCAGATTCTGTAATCCACTGGAGATCACCAAATCCTTAGTAAACCTCACTAGAAAACCTTTCCTTACTGCTCAGAGAAGGATATGCACCCTGCACACCTCTTTTGAGACTTTTCAAACAATATGAGAAAGAATAAAAACAAACAAGGCTAAACTATTACAATACTTGCACAGTAGAAGCAAATTGATGAGCCAAGACCCTCTCCAAAGCTTTTCAGATCAGAAAGCACTCTTATGAAGGAGAGAGAAATTTTCCAGAAGATAGGAGCAATGAAACAACAGATTTATATGTTTCTTCTGGAGTGAGGTATGTTCCAAGTGTGGAGGAACTCTCTTTTATAGAGGGCTGGAGCAAAGTAGCCGTTGGACATCCAACTGGCCTTAGGAAATGTCCCTTTCCCTGCCACAACAAGTGTAGGCTTTACAGCTGTTAAGTTTGACTAGCTTTCATCTTCTGCAGAGTATCTTCTGCAGGTTGTTTCTGGGCTATTTCTCAAGGTATATCTTCTGCAGACATGTGAAACTTTCCAGTATAATATTTTCACATATTCTTGAGTCAATTGTCCACTGGAATCATGAGAAGATGAGAAGAAGGAGCTTAACATGCATTTGCCTTATTTGCATCTTCTGCAGCAATATGTTCCTTCTTCAGGGCTTCTGGAGCTTTCACTTCTTTTGCACATCTTTTTAATATTCATCCCTTTGCTGATTGAGACTATCTTTAAGTTTATTGCACATCTGTGACCTTAGAAGACAAAGAATTTCATGTTCTTTATGGTCTTTGACATGTTTTGTTCCTTCTGCAGAATTAGTTAATCTTAGGTTCTTCTAGAAAACATACCATCCATCTTCTGGTAATTAATTCATATATCAAAGAAAGCCATATCTTGATGCTTTTGAAGTCAGTAATGAGCTTTTCTTTTACTGTCTCAAAATGAATCTCCTTTCTAACACAATTTTATTATGATTCTTCTCTTAGAAATCATGTCTGGATTCTTCGGACACTGACAATGTGCTTCTTATTGCTTTTCAGTATGCATTCTATCTATTTTTTACAGATTTTGTCATTCTTGTCAAATCTGAGACTTATCTTCTTAAATAAGTGTCATTCATTTCCTTCTTTTGTTGCTCAATTGTTCCTTCTGCAGCTGCTTACCTGTATCTTCTGAACATTCACTAGAACAAATCATTAGTCCTTAAGTTCAGAATTATTCCAAGTAAACCTTGATTGGTTGTCATTATTAAAACACTCTTTAAGGGATTTTTGGACCTTACAATCTCCCCACTTTTTGATGAATGACAACCTATCAAGTTTTACATTGTTATAATTCTGAAGGTACTCCCCCTGAATGTATGCATGTACCTCTAAGGGTTATGATTGATTTATCATTTCTTTTTATGGCATTCAGATTACTGTTAGTTTCATAGTAAGTTTCAAGAATGCACAGGCAGACATTCTATTGTTATAGTTAATCAATTGATCAGATTATAGAGCAATTTATAACAGCAGGGGAAAGCATAATGTAATTGAGCATTCATTAATGATTAAAAGATCATCCAAGATCATCCAAAAAGACATGATCAATGTCATACAAAATAAGCCAATAAGATCTCTCCTATCAGATTTCCTAAGACATAACAATGTCACATAACCTACTACACATACTACTTTCTCCCCCTTTGTCATCTATCAAAAGAAACTAATATAGCCTAGGAGAAGCAGAATCATCATCTTCTTCTACTTAGAAGGAGAGGAATGGCTCAGAGGATGATGAGGTAGTTGGTTGGAGGATGTTCTGAGGAGGCTGGTATTGATTAAATGGCATTGTGGTGCTTGAGGAGCAATGACAGGAAGAACAAAGTTATTAAACCAGAACTGGTGCTTTGTGAACCTCTCAATCATCTCATTTACAGAATTTTTGCAGAGTATTGACATTGGCAGAACAACTTCTTGACGTCTGCCTTGATTTTTCTCACTTGTTTTTCAAGTGCTTGGGAAGAAGTAGAAGGGTCAGTTTTGGCAGTGGGGGAAACATCTTCAGGTTCAGCATCTTCAGGTCCAGCAACCCTCTTCCTCTGCAGAGGATCAGAAGGCATATCTTCCTTCTCAACACTTAGTTGCTGGAGAAATGTCTCCATAGATGAGAGATGGGCAGATACAGCAGGAATAGAGTCTTTGAGAGGCATAGCTGCAGGAATGGATTGAATCCAGAATGGGAGAAAGCAAGGAATTTATTCACCAGATCAGTTCCAAAAGTTTCCTGCAGAAGGACCTGTTTAGTTTCCTCCTTCTGCACTGATTCCTTAGCAGCCACTTCTTCTGTAGCAGCTGCAGCAGCTGGGGGGTGTATGGGAGTTGAATGGTTGGAGAGGTAGGTTGAGCAGTGTAGAGCATAGCTAGGGTATTTACTGCTAATCCCTCTGCAGAAGCAAGTGATTGTTCCCTATCTTCTTCTATTAGACTCCTCTTCTACAGGAGCATGCTCTACTGGAGAAGCAGCTTTTAACTTCCTCAAGGGTGATGTGTCCATGATGTCTATGTGAGGAAGAAGGAGATGTGACAATCCTTTTTCAGCTCAGAAGAAGAAACCTTTGAGTTTTACTGGGCTCTCCATCTCCAGAAGGTACTGTTGGACCCTTCCTTTTTTCTGGAAAAGGTCTTAAGTACCTCTTTTCTTCTTCTTAGTCCTTGGAGCCCTTTCTTCTTCAGAAGCTTCTTCTTCTCCACTGCTACTGCTGGAAACTAGCTCAGAATGAGTGGGATGTACCATCTTCATTTTCTTAATATTCTTTCTGTCAAAGAAGGTGCAGCTGTCTTCACATTCTTCATCCTCAAGAGGCATATTGTACAATCTGAAGATTTTGGTTAACAGCATGCCATATGGTAGGCTGGCATAAGCTCTCTGTGGATTGGCTGAGTAAATCATGCTTCTAAGAAGCAGGTAGGATAGGGAAAGTGGTTTTCCAGTCAGCAAATGATACATAACCAGTAGGTCTTGGTCAAGTAACCCTTTCAAGGGTTCCAGCTCTAGGAAGAATGTAGTAACAACACATTTTGTGGAATAGCCTACAAATGGGGATTAGTTTACTAGAGACAAGAGGTAGGTTGGGTTTGCTGAGGACTTTTCTGACTACTTCTTCTTTGGTTATGCCTGCAGAAGCATACCAAGTATCTTCATAGAGATGATTTTGACATGCAGGCAGATTGAGAACTTCTTCAATAATGCTTGGGTGAGGATGATAGTTGATCCTTTGACATCAGCAACAAGAGAGTTCCCATCACTCTTATAGTTGCTTGCAGAAGCATAGAAAGCTTTTATAATCCTAGGATATATAGGTTCTTAAAGACAAGGAAATCTCCCCATCCTTGCTTCTGAAGGAAATGGTTGGTATCCCATCCTCCTCTTCTTATTTCCCTTATCATGAAGACTCTGCCAGGGATAATACTCTTCCATTTCCATTTTTCATAGAATGCCTTGAGCATCTCAGAATCTTCAAAGAGATCAGAATCACTATCATCTGGATCCTCAGAAGGATCACTTTCCTCTCTGCTTCCTCCTTCTGAAGCATTTTTCTCATCTTCTGCACAGGTTTGAGAACTGGATTTGTGAGTGGCAGGTAGGAGATGAGGGTTTGGGTGGAGAATCAATCCCAATGGGATTGTTTGGATCATTTCCAATGGTATGGAAAGAGGCCTTATTCCTTTCAGACCTTCTTACTCTAACAATAGGGATATCAGAGGGAATATTTGAGGAGGAAGGAGCTGAGACAGGTTGGTTTTGGTTGAAGGCTGGAGAAGGTTCTGGTATTGATTTGGATGGTTCAGGAGCAGTTTCTTCAGCTGATATTGGTGTTGGTTCTTCAGTTGGAGTTTTAGCTAAGGGTGAATTAGGTGCTCTGCTTCAGAGATTCTGGTTCTGCTATGGGAGGTTCTGTGGACAATGGCTCAGCACGAATGGGTTCAGAGTATGGAATCATTTCATCCCTGTAACTTCAAATTGTTCTGGATTTTCTTCCTCTGAGAGGGGTGAGGAGGTAGAGGCATTTTTTGCAAGCTACGGATTCATTCTCATTTTTTTGTAGAAAACAGAGTATGAAGAAGAGAAGAGGCAATTTTGTTTTGGAGTGCAGAGAGGGTTTGGAGAGGAAGAGACTGAGTTCCTTAGCTGAGATATAGCTATTCTAACTAGCGTTTGATAGGAGAGAGAACATGATAGTAGAAAGGGAGAGAGAAGAGCGCGCATCTCTACATTTTGGTTGTTTCAAACGGTCAGAAACTTAATTGCCTAATTAGTGTAACTAACTTCCTTTTTGAATTGGAGGGACAAAAGAAACCTTTTTCATCTATAACACTTTGAGAGCTAAGCATTCTGCAGCTCATGTAGTGTCACTTTCACAGTTGACCTAGGAGAGAGAATTTGAGAGGTTTTGATAGTGACCTTTCCTCGTATACACTTTCAGGATTCAGGAAAGATGTCATACTAGGTCAGTCATGATTCAGATATTGGAGAAGAACATTTCTTCTTTTGAACAGAAGGAAGAAGTTCTGCAGAATTTTTGCAGAAGGAACAACTCCTAATTGACTTTAAACCTTCTACAGAAGATATAAGTATCTTCTGTGTTTATGACAGAATTAAAATTCAATCAAATCAATCAATTAACAATTTGCACATATTTATTTTTCTCTAATAAACACAAACCTATCTTCTACAAGGGGTTTAGTGAAGATGTCAGCTACTTGAAGCTTGGTTTCAATGAATTTAAGTTCAATTTCATTTTTCTGCACATGATTCCCTAATGAAATGATGCTTTATATCAATGTGCTTAGACCTAGAATGTTGTATAGGATTCTTGGACAAGTTTATGGCACTTGTATTGTCACAGAATATAGGGAATTTTTGTGTACCTTAAGCAATAATCCTCCATTTGATGCTTTATCCATAACATTTGAGAACAGCAGCTTGCAGCAGATACATATTCTGCTTCTGCAGTAGATAAAGCTATGGTAGGTTGCTTTTTGCATGACCAAGAAACCAATGCTTCTCCAAGGAATTGACATCCACCACTTGTGCTTTTTCTATCTAGTCTATCTCCAGCATAATCAGCATCACAATATCCTGTCAAGTCAAATTTTGTACCTTTCTTGTACCAAAGACCAAGATCAGTGGTTCCAACAAGATATCTGAGTATTCTTTTCACAGACAGCAACATGTGATTCTTTTGGAGAAGATTGAAATCTAGCACATAGTCCTACTGAAAATAGAATGTCTGGTCTACTAGCAGTTAAATATAATAGAGATCCTATCATTCCTCTATACTCTTTCTCAGATACAGATTTTCCATTTTCATCCTGGTCTAGAACTATAGAAGGATGCATGGGAGTTACCATGGATTTTGATCCTTCCATTCTGTATCTTCTGAGAAGATCCTTAATATACTTTTCTTGGTATATGAAAATTCCAGATTCTTCTTGCTTTATTTGTAATCCAAGAAAGTATTTAAGTTCTCCCATAAGACTCATTTCAAATTCTCCTTTCATTAGATTAGAGAAATCTTGACACATTTTTGTATTTGTTGACCAAAAATAATATCATCCACATAAATTTGCACAATTAGTAGATCCTTCTTAATAATTTTCTTAAATAAGGTTGTGTCAATTTTTCCTCTAGAAAATTCATTGTTAAGAAGAAAACTACTTAATCTCTCATACCAAGCTCTAGGAGCTTGCTTCAATCCATATAAAGCTTTTGTGAGTTTGAAAACATAAGTTGGATGTTTTGGATTTTCAAAAACCAGGAGGTTGGTGCACAAACACTTCCTCACTAATGTAGCCATTTAAAAAAGCACATTTTAACATCCATTTGATAAAGTTTGAAATTTTTGTGAGCAGCAAAAGCAAGTAATATTCTAATAGCTTCTAACCTAGCAACAGGTGCAAAAGTTTCATCAAAATCAATACCTTCCTGTTGATTGTATCCTTGAGCCACTTACCTTGCTTTATTTCTGATCACTTTACCTTCTTCATCCATTTTGTTTCTGAACACCCATTTAGTGCCAATAATGAGGTGATCTTCTGGAGAAGGTACTAGTGTCCATACTTTGTTCTTCTCAAATTGATCCAATTCTTCTTTCATTGCATTTACCCATGATTCATCTTCTAAGGCTTCATTTATATTTCTTGGTTCAATTTGAGACAGGAGTGCCGAACTATTTCCATTGTTTCTGAGTTGTGATCTAGTTCTGACTCCTTCTGCAGTGCTTCCAATGATTTGTTCATGAGGATGATTGGTGATTAGCTTCCAACTCTTGGGAAGACTTTCTTCAGCTTTATCCAGTATCTTCTGCAGAACCTTCTGTAGGAGATCCCTATTCTGTTGTATCTTCTGGAGAGCCTTTTCTGTCAGAAGATTGCTTCTGCAGTAGCTCCCCTTCATCATCTGATTCTTTTGTATGTTTCTCTTGACAAAGGGATTAGTATCATTGAAAACAACATGCATACTTTCTTCTATGGTTTGATTCTTGATATTATAAATTCTATAAGCTTTTGAAGTTGTAGAATATCCAATAAAGATTCCTTTTTCAGATTTTGCATCAAACTTTTCAAGATTTTCTTTATTATTTAAAATGAAACATTCACATCCAAATACATGAAAATATCCAACACTGGGTTTCTTTCTTTCCATATTTCATATGGAGTTTTGTTCAAGATGCTTCTGATGGAAACCCTGTTAAGTATATAGCAGGCAGTTGACACAGCTTCAGCCCAAAAGTATTTTTGAATGCCACTATCACTTAACATGGTTCTAGCCATTTCTTGGAGGGTTCTATTTTTCCTTTCTACAACTCCATTTTGTTGTGGAGTTCTAGGACAGGAGAAATTGTGTGAAATTCCATTTTCATCAAAGAAGTTTTTAAAAGAATGATTTTCAAATTCCCCTCCATGATCACTTCTTACAGAAGCTATCAAATGGCTACTTTCATTTTGTATCTTCTTTGAGAAAATTCTGAAAGCATCAAAGGATTCATCCATAGATGTAAGAAATAAAACCCAAGTGAATCTAGAGTAGTCATCTACAATGACAAGTCCATATTTCTTTCCTCCTAGACTTGGTGTTTTGGAAGGTCCAAACAAATCTATATGCAAGCAATTCCAATATTCTTTTAGTAGTGATGACATTTTTATGATGAAAACTTGATTTTGTATGTTTTCCTTTTACACATGCATCACATATTCTATCCTTCTCAATTTGATTTTTGGCAATCCTCTAACTAGGTCTAGCTTAGACAATTTGGAAATGCTTTTCATATTTAGATGCCCTACTTTCCTATGCCATGTCCATTTGTCATTTTCAAAAGAAGCAAAGCATGTATGATCAGATAGTTCTTCTAGACATATGTTGTATAGGTTTTTGCTTCTAAGACCAGAAAATAGGACCTTCTTTGTAGATACTTCTCTAATTTCACAAAATGTTGGTTTAAACATAACTTCATAGCCACTGTCACATAGTTGACTTATGCTAAGAAGATTATGTTTTAACCCTTTTACATAATACACATTATTAATTTGGGTAGAATTTTTCATACCTATCTTTCCAATACCTTTGATGTGAGCTTTGTTGTTGTCTCCAAAGGTAACTGTTCCACCTTCCATTTTGTGGAGAAGTATGAATTTGCTTTTGTCTCCAGTCATATGTCTTGAGCATCCACTGTCCAAGAACCATAGCTCTTTCTTCTTGAGGGATCCTCCTTTTTCCTACATTAGAATAGAGCAAAGATTTAGGTACCCAAATGCTTTTGGGTCCTGAAGGGTTAGATACCTTTCTTTTCCAGACTCCCTTTCTTTTGTAACAATTTGAGCAATATGTCCAATTTTGTTACACCAAGAACATTTAGGAGGTTGCCTTTTAGCAGGAATGAAAACAGTTTTCTTGAATTTTGATATTCCTGCCTCATGAAATCCTAATCCACTTTTATCAGTTGTTTCTCTAGCACTTCCTATTAATTTATTCAGATTGTGTGTGCTACTAACAAATTTACTTAAATCTGTTTGTAGTTCATCAACCTTTTTCTAGCAGAAGATAGTTCTCCTTCTGCAGTACTGCAGAATTTGTATCTTCTGCAGAATTCTCTTTTATTATCCTGACTTGTTCTGACAACTTAATGTGTGATTGCTGAAGATATTGATTGGTTTTGCTTAGTCTATTATTATCTTCTTTTAACTTCTCATTTTCCTCTTTAGTTTTAACTAGTTGTTCTTTTAGAAGTGCACATTTTTGTGCAAGTGTGTGGGAATCAGAAAGTAGATTTTCAAATGCATCTTCTAATTCTTTGTATGCAGTAGGTGTGTAAGTGATTACCTCATTTTCCTCATCATCACTTCCAGCCATGAGACATAGGTTAGCTTCTTCCTCTCCAGAATCTTCTTCTTCTGAAGAATTGTCTGAGTCATCCCAGGTTGCCATCATAGCCTTCTTCTTCTGAGAAGGTTTTTGAATCTCTCTTCAGCTGTGGACATTCTGATTTGAAATGTCCTGGCTTGTTGCATTCATAGCAGATTACTTGTGCCTCTGAGTTTTCAGCTTTCTGTCCTTCCTTCTTGAAGTGGAAGCTTTTCTTTCCTTTGCCTTTTCTTCTTATCAGCTTCTGGATTTTTCTTGAGATGAAGGCAAGTTCATCATCCCTTTCTGATGATGTTTCATCTTCTTCAGAAGCATTAACTTCAGTAGGAGCCAAGCTGTTTCTTCTGGAAGTGCTTGCTTTTAGAGCAATAGACTTTCCATTTCTTGGTAGTTCATCCATGAGTTCTTGCTCATGAACTTTCAGTGAGCCAAGCAATTCATCTAACTTTAGAACAACAAGGTCTTTAGTTTCTTGAATTGCTGTTACTTTAGGTCTCCATATCTTTGGAAGACTTCTGAGGATTTTTCTTACTTGCTCTTGGTTTGAGTAGCTCTTTCCAAGAGATTTCAAATAATTAATAATGACAGTGAATCTACTGAACATTTCATCAATAGATTCATGTTCAACCATGCTAAACATTTCATATTGATGAATCAATATGTTGATTTTTGATTCTTTAACCTGATATGTTCCCTCATGGGCTATTCTGAGGGTATCCCATATTTCTTTGGCGGTTGAGCATCCAGCAACCTTGTCATATTCTCCTCTGCTTAGTGCACAGAGAAGAAAGAATTTGGCTTTGGAGTTCAGAAGATACTTCTGCTTATCTTCTGAGGTCCAATCTGTTCTAGCTTTTGGTTGTGGATCTTCTTCTTGTACTTCTGATTCTCCTTCTTTGGGAGGAGTAAGGAACTTTGTCCTTCTTACCATAGGAATGAAATTTCCTTCTTCAACAATATCCCAAATATCAATGTCTTGGAACAATTTCATTTGTCCTTCTAATAGTAGTAGTCCTTTCCATCAAATGCAAGTGGCCTATTTGTGGATGAACCTTCTGGTATGAACATTGCAGCTCCATGATTAGCCATTTCCTTAATCTTTTCCTCTCTTACTGTTAATTAAGTTCAACCCTAGAGGCAAGCTCTAGTACCAATCGAAGTTTTGGCTTCAATCACAAGAAGGGGGGGTTGAATTGTGATTGAATAAATCTTATCTGCAATTTCTTTTCTATACTTTTTCTGCTCAAGGTTTGCCTTGGCTAAGTATAAGAATTAAACTTTCAGAAGGTAATGGTTAGCTTGTTTTAATTATATAGAAGATATATATCAAGTTAGGTAATGTGCAGTAATAATAAAGAGAGAGAGAGTGAAGAAGATGACACACAGAAATTTATACTGGTTCACCTCTTCCAACCTGAGGCTACCTCCAGTCCCTACACCTGTAGGATTTTCTCACTCTTTCAAACAACATACAATCTTCTTGGGTAACCTTACCACTAGTATTCTTTACCTGCCTCTTCAGGCCAACAACAACCTAACCAACTCAGTCTTACAACTGAACATCAACTGCAGAACCTTCTGCAGAAGATTCACTACCCAGAATGCTGCAAGTACCTTCTGCAGATTCTGTAATCCCACTGAGATCACCAAATCTCAGTAAACCTCACAGGAAAACCTTTCCCTTACTGCTCAGAAGAAGGATATGCACCTGCGCACCTCTTTTGAGACTTTTACAAACAATATGAGAAAGAATAAAACAAACAAGGCTCAAACTATTACAATACTTGCACAGTAGAAGCAAATTGATGAGCCAATACCCTCTCCAAAGCTTTTCAGATCAGAAAGCACTCTTATGAAGGAGAGAGAAATTTTCCAGAAGATAGGAGCAATGAAACAGCAGATTTATATGTTTCTTCTGGAGTGAGGTATGTTCCAAGTGTGGAGGAACTCTCCTTTTATAGAGGGCTGGAGCAAAGTAGCCGTTGGACATCCAACTGGCCTTAGGAAATGTCCCTTTCCCTGCTGCAGCAAGTGCAGGCTTTACAGCTGTCAAGTTTGACCAGCTTTCATCTTCTGCAGAGTATCTTCTGCAGGTTGTTTCTGGGCTATTTCTCAAGGTATATCTTCTGCAGACATGATGAAACTTTCCAGTATAATATTTTCACATATTCTTGAGTTAACTTGTCCACTGGAATCATGAGAAGATGAGAAGAAGGAGATTAACTTGCATTTGGCCTTATTTGCATCTTCTGCAGCAATATGTTCCTTATCAGGGCTTCTGGAGTTTCACTTCTTTTGCACATCTTTTTTAATATTCATCCTTTGCTTGATTGAGACTATCTTTAAGTTTATTGCACATCTGTGACCTTAGAAGATAAAGAATTTAATTTGTTCTTTGGTCTTTGACATGTTTTGTTCCTTCTGCAGAATTAGTAATCTTAGGTTCTTCTTAGAAACAGCCATCCATCTTCTGGTAATTAATTTCATATATCAAAGAAACCATATCTTAATGCTTGAAAGTCAGTAATGAGATTTTCTTTTACTTTCTCAAAATGAATCTTCCTTCTAACACAATTTTATTATGATTTCTTCTCTTAGAAAGTTGTTTTGATCTTCTGGACAATGACAGTGTGCTTCTTATTACTTTTCAGTATGCATTCTATCTATTTTTCACAGATTTGTCCATTCTTGTCAAATCTGAGACTTATCTTCTTAAATAAGTGTCATTCATTTCCTTCTTTTGTTGCTCAATTGTTCCTTCTGGAGATGCTTACCTTTATCTTCTGAACATTCACTTGAACAAAATCATTAGTCCTTAAAGTTCAGAATTATTCCAAGTAAACCTTGATTGGTTGTCATTATTAAAACACTCTTTAAGGGATTTTTGGACCTTACATTCTGCTCGAATACATTCAGACTTTTCATCATGGTTTATGAACTATGTAAGTTGATCATCTACTTTTTTTCTATTTGTTAGTGAGTAAACTGAATTCAATTAATATTAAATGGTTCTTATCATTAGGTTCGTGAGGAGCGAAATGGAGTGACCAACAATGAAGTTAAATCATTAGCTTGGGGACCGAACTCTAAAGCAAAGTCATGGAACACATACCTACTAAATGGCTATAGATTTCAGACAAAGGATTGGTGTGAGGGTAAAAGGACTACAAATTGTAGAGTGCATGTAAAAGGACTTACCGATGGTGGTGAAGATGACTTTTACGGTATCATCCACCATATCTATGAATTATAGTATATTGGTTTGGCTAACTTGATTCCTATTTCTATTGTGAATGGTTTGATCCAACCACAAACAGTGGTATGAGAGTTCAAGCACAATACAATATCGTAGAAATAAGGAAAAGTATAAGGTATAATCGGTATGATGCATTTATTCTTGCAACAAAAAACAAGACGAGTCTATTATACCCCTTATCCAGAATTATGTAAGGACTTACGAGGTTGGATTGTGGCAATCATAACAAAACCAAGGGGTCATGTTGAGGTTGATGGGGTTGAGGAAGAAGTTCCTTATCAGGCTGATGACACTTCAACTATTTTACCAGTTGTAGACATTGAACAGTTGTCAGGCTTAGCTCAGAATCGATATGAACCAGTTATCAGCCTGAGACTATAGTTGAAGATGATGAATCTGAGGATAATGATGAAGATCAAGAAGATGAAAATGATGATGAAGATAAGTGGGATGACAATGAAGATGAAGATGATGATGAAGATCAAAAAGATGAAAATGATGTATAAATTAGATTAATATTAGGGTAAAATATGTTTTTAGTCCCCTTAAAATTAGCGAGTTCTGCTTTTAGTCCCTATAAATTTTTTTTTAGTAAGCGTCCTTCCAAAACGTTTTTTTTTTGCAATTAGTCCCTCCCTTCAATTGGCGTGTGCCAGGTGCTGACGTGACACATTTCTCTCTCCTATGTGTCACTTAGTGTAGTTCTGGCAGTCTTAGACCGACAGAAATTTATTTACTTCCCTGATATTGTTTGCTTCCCCTCCTCCAGCGACTCCCCAGAATCTCCCCCTCCTCCCTTGAATCTCCTGTGTTAGAACAACAGGAAACACTAGAAGGGGGGTTGAATAGTGTTTCAAGCTTTTTGATTGATTTTGGAAATCTTTAATTTAATTTATGAAGATGAACAATGTTCAAAACAAGTATTAAGATCAGAGATAATTAAAACGTGTGGAAGATAAGAAAAATAGAGTTTCTTCTAAAGCTTAAGATTGTTTTAAACAGAGGCTTCTCAAAGTATCTTCTGAAGATTATTACAAAGAGTGTTTTCAGAACGGTTTCTGAAATACTTCAGATGACTAGAGGTTGTCTGAAGTCTGTTTCTGATTTCTGAATTGAGCTCTTTCCAGACTTACTTTAGATAATTATTTCAGAAGTTCTTCAAGGTACATTCTTTGTAATGCTTCAAATGATATGAGATACATTTCATGTTTTGTTCATATGAAAGATCATTTTATTGAAATAGTTGTGTTAAGTTTATTAAAAAAATACTTTTCAATCCCCAACATAAATATGAAAACTGGAAATAAAGAGATTAAGGGAAAGAGAACTTAGGCACAAAATTTATCCCAGTTCACCCACAAACCTGTGAGCTACATCTAGTCCCAGAGGCAAACCACCACTGGATTTTCCACTATCTGAATCCACAGATACAAGTATTATTCACAGCCTCTTCAGGCGAACACAAGTATTACTTTGTTTTCAACTGCCTCTCCAGGTAACTCATTGCAGTATTCTTTTACAGACAAGCCTCTCCAGGCTCAACAAGTATTCTTTGTTTTCAACTGCCTCTCCAGGCAACTCTTACAGTATTCTTTTACAGACAAGCCTCTCCAGGCTCAACAAGTATTCTTTGTTTTCAACTGCCTCTCCAGGAAACTCTTGCAATATTCTTTTACAGACAAGCCTCTCCAGGCTCAACAAGTATTCTTTTACAGACAAGCCTCTCCAGGCTCAACAAGTATTCTTTCTTACCAAGCCTCTCCAGGCTCTAAACCAAGTATTCTTTTACAGACAAGCCTCTCCTGGCTCAAAAAGTATTTTTTCTTCCACCAAGCCTCTCCAGGCTCTCAGACACATAAAGTGTTTACAAATTAAACTAAGTTTAAGTTTCCACGAAACATAACTTAATATTTTCCTGTACTAGAGGTTAACTGAGTACTACTCAGGATACAATGAATGAATTCTAAGTACAAGGTTAAGACAGTGATACAAGTATATAAGTTTAAGTACAATCCCTGTCTCTGATATGAGGAATAACATCCTCTGAGAATTGGCTAGGTAGATACTGACTTTAAGCTTCAGCCTTGTTCTCCAACCATTGGTTTCCATGGGCTACATTCTCACCCGTATCATTGGAATAACCAAGGTACATTTTGCGGCTTCAAACCATTCTTGGTTCATTTTGAGATTAAGCACAGCCTGGTTGGTTGTTCAACTGAACAACTACAACTTTGACTAACTGATCAATAGATCGGCAGCATGGTTGATTCTTTTTCCAGCCAACAACTTCAAATTCAATCTTGAGGCTATTTATATGTTCTGTTGGAATATAGCTGTTTGAAGATGATTCATAATACCGTTGAGATGTTGATGATGTGGCTCATATAGCCGTTATGTAATAGTGTCTCAAACGGTTGCTTCTTCTTAAGCAAATAAGTGTTCAGACAGTCCTGTTCTGACACTTCTGTAGATGGGCTCTTTAGAGAGATTTTCTTGATATTATTTTGCATGTTCTCTCTCTTAATTTCCTTTTGCTTTTTCTTCAGCTGTCTTCTGATTTCTTCTGCGTTCCTCAGCTGACTTCTGATTTCTTCTGCTTTTCTTAGGAGTGTATATGAGGAGATATCCGTTGGATTTGTCCTTTTGCTTATTTTGTATATGCTCCCCTTTTCTGTTTGCTTCCTGACACCATTTCTTCTTTCTTCTTGAATGAGGTGTCTTGTCGAATAGTTGTTGTTACAGTTTCTTCTTTGAATAAAGACATATGATATTATAGTCGTTGAATCATATAGTCTTAGCTTCTGTATTGATTTGTTCAATGTTGAAATCTGTTCCATGCACTTAGAGAGTTTATATGTTCAGACAATTAATTTCTTCACATATACTCAAATGCTTTCCTTTATCTCATTGTAATTTTATCAGCTTCAACATGTGCTCATCTTGTATAATTGTTTCAAGCTTATGTTAATTCTCCAGCTTGAGATGATTTCAATAAGCTCTTTTCTTCAGATAATATATTTCTTCTTTTCTTCAGATGATTGCTGCTCTGTTCTTCTTTGCATTTCTTCTTCTGAGATATAGATGAATAAAGATGTTGAATTTTAATATGTTTTATTCAAACATCTTTCTGGTTGCTTTTACTCAGTCTTCTGATCAGTTCTGGGCAGCCAGCAGGTGCAGTAGGTCTGCGCACACAAAAATGCCTTTTGTTGCAGGTGCACCAGGTATTGCAGAAAGTCTTTGCAGAGTTTCCTTATTTGTGCAAGACTTTGATCGAGGCATAAAAGCATGTTTAGATTTTATACTGACATAAGTGTACTCCATTTTGGTAGAGTGTGCTTTACACTTTAGCAACGTCTTCAAGAGATAAATTCTTGATTCTGTTTGTGGGCTTCTTCAGATAGTCTTCACGTCTTCATACGGTCTTCACGTCTTCAGATGGTCTTCACGTCTTCAGATGGTCTTCACGTCTTCAGATGGTCTTCACGTCTTCAGATGGTCTTTACGTCTTCAGACGGTCTTCATGTCTTCAGACGGGTTGCGTTCTTCATACAGCTTCTATGCTTCAGAAGAGTTGCTTACTTCAGACAAATTGCTTTACTTCAGACAGCTTCTGCACTTCAGACGAGTTGCTTACTTCAGACAGCTTCTGCACTTCAGACGAGTTGCTTTACTTTAGACAACCTTTATATTAAATCCTGCATTTGTTCTTCTGATCCTTATCTTCTGATTCTGATTCTATTCATCAAATCTTCTTCTTCTTCTAATGAATATTTCAACCTAAAACACAATCAACAAACCAATACCTTTCTCAGTAGAATCTGTTTATATAATCTTATTTGTTCTTATTATGTTCTTATATGTTCTTTATATACTCTTATTTGTTAATCATTAAAACTAAAGGATATTAAGTCTTTGAGTCAAGTTTGAATGCTCAAACTGATTAATAGACTTCACAATCTCCCTCTTTTTAATGATGACAAATAAGATATGTATAACTTATAAGATGGTTATGTATATAGAAGGCTCCCCTATCTATAATACTCCCCCTGAGAAGAACATTTATTCTTTAGTTTGTTGAATGTTGCCAATTGTTATTATTCTAAATACTAACAAGATTAAATACATTTTGTTATCTTATCCTTTGGAAACTAGATGTTAATCTTTAGATTACAGTTGTTAGTACTTCTTAGAAACTAGATGTTAATCTTTTAGATACCAATTATTAATTAGATGTTAATCTTTTTAGATACCAATTATTATTGTTTGTTATTCATTGAAAACTAATATTACCACATATTGTTGACTTATCACAAATACCGATTGTTATATATTTACACTATTATAAGTTATTCTTACTGTTATGACAGTTGTTATTTTCTGACTTTCTAGTTACCTGTTACATACATCATTTTATTATTTATATATTTTTTCCTTATTTTTATATTTCTCCACTTTTTTATTCTTTCAGTACATACAATATTAACATCATTATATTCTTTCAGTACATACAATATTAACATCATTTTGTGAGTTTTATATTTCCTCCCCCTTTTGTCATTAATTGAAAAGGTTCATAGTTTCATATATATCTTCCTCTTTTAAGTTCATTTACTTTTATCAATTATGTTTAGCCGTATTTCTTGATTATATTTCTCCCCCTTGTTATCTTATATTAAAGTTTTAGACATTGTCTGAATCTTGATATCAGTTGTTGTAATATTGCAGGGACGTTATTACTTAAATTGTTATTATTATTACTCAGATACCAAAGATTAAGGAATAAATACCAACTGTTAATAAATGAAACAAGAGAAATTGAAATACATTTTAAATAAATATCAACTGTTAATGAATGAAACAACTTTTGATAAACAAAATAAACTGAAATAAAAATAGAAATACACAAGTTTAAATTTTCTCAAAACATTTGATAAAGGTATCTTTAAAAGAAAAACAAGTTACATCCAAAAATAGAATGCATTTTTCATTGCTAACGCCGGAGATTCCTTCGAAGGCTTGAGGCATAGCCTTATCAGACTTCATCTATGACCAATCAATGATGCACGTTTCGATACTTTCAAGGTCTGAAACTGTCATCATGAAAAGCTACCTGAGCCCATATACATCGCGTGAACAAAAATCCAATGGATTCATTCTCCTTATTTCTCTATTTTACCCTTGCTTCAAAGTCCTATAAATTCACAAGAGCTCTTCACACAAACTCACATCTTAAAAGCTCTTCTATAGCTTTGTCTAAGGTTCTGAGTAAGTGGCTCCCAGAAGGATGATGAAGAAGCAAAGGAAAATAGCCGAAGGATTTCTGGAACATGTTGAGGCAAAGATCAAGTCATCTTGGATGATGTATGGAATGAAGAGTAAGGGAAAGGGTTCATCTGAAAACCCGTTTCTCTACACTTGGACCATGGTGATCTTGCTGCATCACGGGTGGACTGGAAGACCACTGGGAGATTCCAGAATAGCCAATCTTATAAAGAGAACTACTGACAAAGTGGTTCTTGGATTAAGGTGGTGGCTGTTGGTCGAAACACAGTCTTACATGATGCACCTCCACTGTCCCAGCAGTTAGAAGGAGAATGTGTGCAGCAAAGCACGGTTGGGATGGAGTCTGGGGCTCTGAGGCAACTCCTGAAGCTTTTGCAGCAGAAGGAGTGGTGATAGCTTTAAAAGAGATGAAGTCTGATAAGGCTAAGCCTCAGAGGATGTGAATAATACTTGTGGTTGAATTCTTTCAGTACAAAGTAATATTTCAGTACAAATTCTTATTTTTATATTTCTCCCCCTTTTATATTCTTTCAGTACAAAGTAATATTAACATCTTAATTTTATTAAGATGTTTGAATTTTAATATGTTTTATTCAAACATCTTTTTGGCTGCTTTTACTCAGTCTTCTGATCAGTTCTGGGCAGCCAGCAGGTGCAGGTGCAGGTGCAGGTGCAGTAGGTCTGCGCACACAAAAATGCCTTTTGTTTCAGGTGCACCAGTCATTGCAGAGTTTCCTTATTTGTGCAAGACTTTGATCGAGACATAAAAGCATGTTTAGCTTTATACTGAAATAAGTGTACTCCATTTTGGTAGAGTGTGCTTTACACTTTAGCAACGTCTTCAAGAGATAAATTCTTAATTCTGTTTGTAGGCTTCTTCAGATAGTCTTCACGTCTTCATACGGTCTCCACGTCTTCAGATGGTCTTCACGTCTTCAAATGGTCTTTACGTCTTCAGATGGTCTTCACGTCTTCATATGGTCTTCACGTCTTCAGATGGTCTTTACGTCTTCAAACGGTCTTCATGTCTTCAGACGGGTTGCGTTCTTCAGACAACTTCTATGCTTCAGACGAGTTGCTTACTTCAGACAGCTTTTGCACTTCAGACAAGTTGCTTTACTTCAGACAGCTTCTGCACTTCAGACGAGTTGCTTTACTTTAGACAACCTTTATATTAAATCCTGCATTTGTTCTTCTGATCCTTATCTTCTTATTCTGATTCTGTTCATCAAATCTTCTTCTTCTAATGAATATTTCAACCTGAAACACAATCAACAAACCAATACCTTTCTCAGTAGAATCTGTTTATATAATCTTATTTGTTCTTATTATGTTCTTATATGTTCTTTATATACTCTTATTTATTAATCATTAAAACTAAAGGATATTAAGTCTTTGAGTCAAGTTTGAATGCTCAAACTGATTAATAGACTTCACATCCTGCTCCCGCCACTCCTTCATTCTCCCCAGTACTTCACTCTTACTCAGCCACGTCCCAGAATTTAGTTGTCAAACTATCCTTTTCCATAAATATAGCAACATAATGCTCATTACTCACAAGGAAAACCCACCACAGCTAGCGTAACTACTTCTTTTTTTTTTCTTTTTTGTCGTAGTTTTCGAATTTATCTGTATGATTATTTGAGGAAGAAGGGATTTAACCAAACTGCAAAAGCTTTCTGGAGAGAAGGAGAAGTTACTAGACAACCTTCCGCTGGTATATATATTTACACCTTTGTTCGTTTATTTCTTTATTCGTTTTACCCAAAAATTGTCTCTTTTTTTGGTTTCTTTTTCTTTTATTTGGTTTCATTCATTACTGTGATTGATTTTTCCAATTTTGGCAGGGGTGAGTTGGCAGAAATGGCAAACCTAAAATTGCAGGATCTGAAAGAACCAGTTCACATAAACATCAAAACAGAGGCTACAATTTTCTTAACCTTAACAACAACCTTCTTTAGCTTAGGCCTTTTTGGCTCAACAACAATACTACTATCCTAGGAAGATAACTTGTATGTGGTGAGAAAGATTTGCCTTTGCTTGGCTCTTTTGTGTCTATAGTTGGCAGATTTGAGCATATTCTTATCTTTGCCTTGTAAACTGAGAAGCTCATATATGTATCTGCGGCTCAAGGAGAGTGTGATGTTGCGGACAAGTGTGCTCACCGCTACAAACTCACAAACACTGCTCTACAAGCAAAATACAAGAACAACTTTTGATTCTGGTTTATGAATTATAGTTCTAGTTTTTTATGTGTTCTTTACATTTATGCACCTACCAGTTTCTCTGTCTCTGTAGGAAGTTTCGATGTATTGGTGTAGTCATAGAAGACTCGTGTAAAAGGCTTGGGGTATGGGTGGTTTTTGAGAGAGAATCAGAAGAACAAAATTATGGGACGTCGCTGGAGGAGGGAGGGGGAGATCGTGGGGGAGTCGCTGGAGGAGGGGAAGCAAACAGTATCACGAAAAGTGACACATAGGAGAGAAAAAATGTGCCACGTCAGCGCCTGACACAGACCAATTGAAGGGAGGGACTAATTGCAAAAAAAATTGGAAGGACGTTTTACTAAAAAAAAATTTATAGGAACTACAAGCAAAACTCGCTAATTTTACAGGGACTAAAAATATATTTTACCCTTAATATTAATATTATGTGCTATTGTGTGAAGTTAATATTAATTAATATTGATGTACTTTTCCGTCAAGTTAATATTAATATTGATATACTTTTCCGTGAAGTTAATATTAATGCGTACAAAATTATTTAAATTTTACCAAGAATTTTAATTACATTTTATAATCATAATTAACTAAATAATTAATTTTTTTTAAAATATTATGATTAGCGACGACCTGGTCGTCACTAAAAACCGTCGCTAATGCTAATTGTGTAGCGACGGGCAGGTCGTTTCTACATTATGCCCGTCGCTACATTGCGACGGCTAGCGACGGTCGTCGTCGCTAAGTTGTGACGACTGCAATATAGTCGTCGTTACTGCAATAATGACGGACACCTTAGCGACGACCCGTTAGTCGTGGTTGCATCGTTGCTATGTCCCGTTTAGCAACGGTTTTCAATTGCGTAGCGAATAGACAGAAAAAAGAATTACAGAGAAAAAAGAATCTCGATTTCCTTGTAGTGAATAGACAGAAAAAAGAATTACAGAGAAAAAAGTCAGTACCAGTTTTTCTCCTTTACGCAATGAATCTAAGTGTGTTGAAATTTTGAATAATTGAATCATGAAGAATTTATTTCTCAAACCCATGAGGAGTTCTAGAATTTCAAGTGTAACTATGGAGCAGAAGCAAAAGGGAACTATGATGTTGGATAGGGATGAGATTGAGGTGAAAAACCAAAACAAAAACTGTAGGGACTAAAAATAAAAGGACCATATTTATAGGGACTAAAAACAAATTATGAACACATGTGACAGATTGATGTTGCACGTCATTAGCCACATCAGTTTGAAGTTAATAACATGGGAAAAGAGGATAACAGAAAATATTTTAGCGATGAAAAACAAAAACAAATTATAGGGACTAAAAACAAATGGACAACTATTTATAGGGAATAAAAACATATTTAATCATTTTTAAAAATATCTTTTTCCAAAAGTAATTATCTAAATATCGATAAATTAACCAATTGGTTTCTTTATTTTATATTTATAATAAAAGCTAAATTTTTATATGTAAGAATTTGATTTTAATTTTTTATTTGATTAATTCACTTTTAGATCTATAAAAATTTTAGTAAAAATTAAAAAACATTGCAATTTATTAAATGATTGTTTTATTTGTGGATATAAAAAATTATAAAAATGAAAAACTTTCAATTATGCATAAAGAAATATTTTAACTTATTATTTTATTGTTTTATTGATAGATATAAAAAGAATTTATAATAATAAAACAATTTCACTTTAATATAGTTTATTACTTTATTTATACATATAGAAAAACTTTTATAATTTCAACTTAAACTATGCATGTTCGAACTCATTTTAAAAATATGTTCGAATATCTTTTCTTTTATTTAAATTTGATTATAAATTTGTGTTTGAGTTGATGTGATAAATTCTAATTTTTGTATTGAGTTAAATGATTTAGGACCAGTTTGGTAATGGTACAAACTAATTTTGTTTTAATTGATCTTAAAAAATCACTTTCATCTAACGTGTTTTTTAAATCATGCATAATTCATTTTCAATAATTTATTATATAATTCTATCAAAATCAACTCTACCCATTTATAAACCAATTGGACACTTAATACTTCATTCACGTTAGTGGTAGAATTGGAGAAACGCGTGTATGGGTTTCAAAAGCTATTCTATATTATGTTACACCTATTCAAATAGGAAGATAATCAATATATACATTTAGTTTTAAAAGAAAAGTTTTCAAATATAAATCACATCTCGTTTAAACTAATTTTATTTTATAAAATAAATTTATTCAAACCAAAGTTTGCAAAATCTTATATAAACACGTGAGTAAACCCTCAAAATAGTCCTTAAAATATTGAGTGTCAATCAAAATAGTCCTTAAAAGAAATTAATTAACAAAAATTTCCCAGTAATTTACACACATCAGTCAAGTTGGTCCTAATGTTAACATCCTTTAGTTAAAGTTAACAAAATCAAACACGTGGAACGTTAAGTGCCAAGTCACCATTGATGTGGCATTTTTAATCTTGCTTAATCAACATTTTTTAACGAAATGATGACTATATAATAAATATTAACACATAGGGACCGAGGGAAGCAATAACCCCAATTGTCTTCTTCCCCAATGTCTTTTTCCCTAAGATCATCTTCCCCAACTTAATCTTTCATAAACCTTGAAACCTAGTAGCACCAGAGTTTTGCATCTCGTTACTATCTCATCCTTCCCTCTAGGGATGACAATTGAGCCCAAGCCCTATGGTACCCGCAAAAAATACCCGCAACGGGCAAGGTAAAAACCCTCAAAACGGGTATGGGCGAGGGTATGAGCAATAGCCCACATTTTTTAACGGGGACGGGCGCGGGTATGAGCACTATGATACCCAGCCCGCCCCATACCCACACTCATATATATATATATATATATATATAGTAATTTTATTAAAATATCTAATATATTTATACATATATTTAAAATTGATATATATATATATATAATATTACAGATTAAAAATATATTTTTAAAACTGCCTATTTGAGTTGTTTACTTTATATTATATGACTAATTAGTGTTAATAATCATTTTTTTGGACATAACGAAGAATGTTAACACATGATATTCATGTTTATAAAATAGTGCGATGTGAAAGTATATTGTAATATTTAATAAAATTTTTGAACATTAATCATGTGTTGTGTTTTATACTATTAACGTATTGTGTTTCGATTTAATTAAATTGTTATGTCATTGATATTTAATAAATATGTATAGATGATTTTGGAGTAATTTTCAATTGAGTTATAATTTTCTTTAATTAATATTTTTTAATGAGCATTAATTTTTCACTTAGCTAAATTGCGGGCAACGGGTGCGGGTATGGGCATATAGGTGCCCAGCAGGTACGGGGACGGGCATTAAAGTTGCTGTCCACACGGGTATGGGCGAGGGTACGGTCTTTATTTGAAAGTGCGGGTATGGGGACATGCACTATAGTACCCTGCCCAGAGGGTACCCATTGTCATCCCTACTTCCCTCCCTTAAGTGAGCAACCGAGTCATGCAACTCGGACGAGTCCTCCTGCACCTTCTTCTCCTCACTTAGAGGCACCGACTTCATCTTCCACAGACCCTAAAAACCAGTAGCACCAGGGGAGGAGTTATGATGGGAAGAGGATCTCAAATTCCTCGAATTCAACAGCTGAAAAGAACATCTACTAGCAATTGCAGTACTTCCTTATCATCAATGGTTAATATTATGCGAGTGTGCCATTACGATAGGAAGGCTGCTGTTAGAACCTTAAAAACACAAAGGAATCTAGGGAGGGTACTTGACCATGATTGTGGATGGAATTTGGTGAGATTGACCCATGCCTTGTCATTCTTCATCTTCACCCTTTGCATATTTGCATTAAATTAAGGTATTGTTGTAGACTTTGCACCTTGCCATGTAGCTCCCTCTAAATCCTTTCATTGCTTAATGAGCCACCTTAGGCATCACCTCCTGCATTACCGATATGAGCCCATGTATCAAACCAAGTAGTTATAGTTATCAAGAAAAAAAATTAAAACATCAATTAGTCCCTGTCAAATTCAAATTAAAATCAAATTATTCCATGAAGGGTCCCTATATCAGATTTCCTTGTGCATATCTAACATGGTGTTCCATTCATGTTGTGTAGTCATAGTTTACTCAGCAAAGAACCAGATAAATGGAGAAATTAAACTCAACAAACACTTAGGTTGTATCAAAACTGGGTCAGGCGTGGCATGATTCAGATTCCAAACCAATAGAATATCAATGGGTTGGGTTGCCTCATTTTAATTATTTTTGGTGGGTAACTCAAACTGAATCAACCTGAATATCAACAGGTTGGATCGAGTCATAAGGTGATGAATTGTTTTTATTTTCTAAAAAACTGTTAAAATATAAAACATAAAAAATAGAACTATCCAGATTCTATCAAACATCACTTTCCCTTGTCTCATTGTGCCCCTTCTAGATTCCTCCATGGAACCCCAATCCTAATCATTTCCTCCAGCATAGATGGACGCTGAAGAGCAAAGACCTCTATTTGGGACCTCACTCACTCACCTCCTCAACTTTAATCTTGATGCCAAAGACCCTTAAACCTTGACAAAATTTCACAACAACCTTTTCTTGAGCCATTTCAGCCTGACATCCCTAACCCTCAGCCTCAATGACAAGAAACAGGTTTGGATTTCACATGCATCTGCATCCAGACGCTGCTAGGCTCCTGATTGCCCAATCGACATCAATGATATCAAATGTTGGAGATGAAGAACTAGGCCTTAAAGGGGAGAATGGCAGGGAGAGGGACGCCGCAGTGGAGATAACGATGAGGAGGGAACGGTGCGACAAGGAGAGGGATGACACAACGAAAATAGACAACGGTGATTACTAATTGCTAGAGATGAAGGACTAAGGTCCAAGGGAGAAGGAGTGATTATGTGGCTAAATTGTGAAAGTGGAAAATTGACAAGTGTTAGGCTAAGAAAATAGGAAACATACAATTTTATTTTTACAATATGTTCTGGTTGGGTTAGGTTAATTAGTTTCAACATTGGAGAACCTGAGAACCAACCCAAACTTAAGCAGGTCTACAAAAAATAATTGGTTGGGACCGAATGTCCGAACTAAACCACTTAAAAACATTTGGGTTGGGTCGAGTTGGGTTCACAGGTCAACCTAGACCCTCCCACGCCCCTACCAACACTCTTATTATTTTCCTTTAAAAAAATATCCACTGCCAAAAAACAAACATAGCAAGAAACCAAAACTTTCAACTAAGACAAAGCAACCACGAAGCCTATTACATGCCTTTAACATAACACCCATTACAAGAAAGGGAAGGGTAATGGCAGAAATAAGCACCTTCAATGGTGTTATGTTTCCTACAAGTGAAACCCTCCCTTCTGCTCACGACTTCTCCTTCTTCTCCTCCTATAAGAAAAACCCTACAATGCTTCAAAATTTCACAAAATGTTAGATTTTGGGCCCAAAATTTCCCCTTTTCCTTCTCACTGAAGTTTTAGTCCTGCGATGAGTTAAAGGGTTTGGAGGAACTTTTTCAACGTGACCTTTTTTTAAGTGAGGGTCTATTTTGAAGGATTACAATATTTTTTCTTTGCCACGTTTGAGGTGACTTGACCCTTAATAGGCTACGTGTGCGTTTCTTTTAAATTTAACTAATTACGAAGATTAATAGAAGGATCAACTTAAATGATGTGTATTTGGTAGGAATAATTTTTGTTAATTAATTTATTTTGGGAATCATTTTGACCAACGATCCTAACTCAACAACAGCATATAATCGCAGAGCTTTGAAAAATACATAAGCGGACTGTGTGTTAAATTCACAGTGTTCACTCATTACACATGAAAATGATTCATTTTGAAGATATTAATACAAGAAATATATATTTTTACAAATTTAGTTATTTGGCTAAATTACTAAACTTCTATTTTAGTCCAGTTGGTTAATTAGTTAGTACTATTTCTAGTTTTTCAATTTTCTATTAATAGTTGTTCAGAGTTAGTTTTTTTCTCATTTTTCTTTCTTGTATGTAAGCTCTTGTAGTTCAGCTTTTTAGATCAATGAGAACAAATAAATATCTCTCAATTCCTTCTCTGGTTTTCTTTCTCTTGAGTATCAAATGAGTTGTTCTCACATGGTATTAGAGCCTCCTTTCTCAGGAGCTCTGCTGCACAAATGCTGATAGATTGGTGTTTCTTTATTATGTTCTTCATTCCTTTTCTTGTTCTATTTGATAATGGCGAATTCTGTCATTTATCCAACAAGTCCATTCTACATGCATGCTAATAAGAAACCAACAATTTCTCTAGTATTTGTTCGGTTGAATGGAGCAAATTACCACTCATGATCAAAAGTAATGATGATGGCTTTTAATTCAAAGAACAAGGAACCATTCATTGATGGATCACTTCCAAGACCCTCAAACACATGCAAATTTTGCTGCCCAAAGTAGATGCAATATTATGGTGATGTCATGATTAATTCAATCTATTAAAGTAGAGATTGCATAAAGTGTTTGTGGATTGACAATGTTGAAGAAATCTGGAAGGATCTCAAGGACAAGTACTACCGAGGAAATGTTTTTCAGATTAGTGATTTGCAAGAAGAAGTATATATGTTGAAACAAGGAGATTCACCCATCATTGGATATTTTACTCAGTTGAAGACTTTGTGGCAAGAATTGGAAAATTTTTGTCCAATTTATTCTTGTAGCCGTCAAACAAGGTGCACTTGCAATATGATTCCCACTGTCAAATCTTATCAAGAACATGATTATGTCATAAGGTTATTAAAAGCAAGGATTAAAATATCGTTCCGCAACGCTAAAATCGTCCGCGACAAAATGGTATCGGAACTCATCGATACCGAGACTGAACGAAATAGCAGAGTGATTCAAATTCACGCATCTCGGCCGCAACGGAACAGTGTTGCGGCCGCAATAGTGTAAAAAAACGCCGATTTTTCTGTGAAAAGAAAAAAACTCCCAAAATCTCATTTTCTCCACCTGTATCAAGATCTGACAATCATGGCTTGTGCTTGTGTTCATCTACCCAGTCGAAAGAGGAGAGGAAACGTGTCCTATCAGTTAAAGCAAGTGGCTCTTGTGTTGCATTAGTGAGCAACGCCCATCAAGTGCTTCCAAACTTCTTCCTTTCACGGCATAGCTGTAGTGCCTTAGTGTTTTTTTTTTTTTTTTGGTTTTCAATTTTTGGTTTGGTCTCTCTCGGCTTTAGGCTTTAGCAGATGGGAGAGAAAGAGAGGGGGTTGTGGCTTAGTGTGATGAGAGGGGTTGTGGGCGTAGAATTAGGTGTGGTAGTGTGTAGCGTATGGTCTTTTTTTAAGCGTAGAAAAATACTTAGTGAGACTGAAATTTGAGTGGGAATAAAATGTGAGTGGGAATAATTAAGTGGCCAGTGGGGGTAATTTTGAGTGAGAAAAATTAGTAATTAAATTAATTTTTGGGTGAAGGAAATTGAAAGATGAGATGGAAAAATATAGATTAAAATTTTGTTAAATATATTAGTAGTTATTAATTTATTTATATTTATATATAATTTTACTTAGTTTTTTTATATCTCATAATAATTGAAAAATATTAATTATAATTTAGTATAGATTATATAATAATACAAATGAATTTAATCTAATTTTCGGTAAAGTTGTGTGTGATTCACACCGCAACAGCCGCAATCTAAATTGCAACAACCGTTATACCCATAACCGTGAAAACTGTAACGCAACCGTGACTGCGACCGCTATTTAGAACCTTGATTAAAAGGACTTAATGACCAATACTCAGTAGTTAGGTCACGGATTATGATAATGGATCCCCTACCTAATATCAATAAAGCCTTTTCTTTTCTAATTCAACAAGAGAAAAATTTAACTATAATGTTAGTGATTTGAAAGTGCTTTCTATTACAAATAATGGAAAGAAGTTTTCTGGAAGAGGAGGAGGAGAAGGCATATTTGGTACAGAAAGAAGAGAAGGAAGCAAGGTGTGTTCATACTGTCACAAAATAAGCCACATAATAGATAAATGCTAAAAGAAGAATGGGTTTCAACCTCATTTCAAGAAGTCATGAGCTGAAGGTGCAGTCAATAGTTGCTTTAGTGAAGAGGTAGAGAATCTTGAAGATTTCATGAGTATTGCTACTAGAAAAGATAAAGATGATGCAAGATGATATGATTCACACCAGAACAACAGAGAGCCATTCATGCTATCATGAATCAATCAAAAGACCATCATGCAACTCATACAACTAATCTGATTGTCACAACCGGTCAGAATTTCACTCAAACAAAATTATGTACAATATGTGCCCTCTCTAAAGGGGTCAAATCCAATGTTTGGATATTGGTTACTAGAGCAACATATCATGTGTGTCACTCACTTGATTCTTTTTAGTGCATAAGAAAGATCGAGCTTATGTAGATTCACTTACCAAATGACATTTTTTATTTTATAGATTTATCAGGATCTATTTTCTTATATGCTTTAGCTTCAAACTCATGTCCATTTCAAAGCTTATTGCACAACTTGGTTTCCAACTAACCTTTCCTTCTAAATCTTGTGAAAATTAGGAACTCCAATCTATGAGGATGATTGTTGCATCTGAGATGAGGAAAGGACTATATGTTCTTGATCCCAATTCTAAATTCAGTTTGTTTGTTCATTCTGTTTATGATTTTCATTCACATGATTGTCACCTATGGCATGTTAGATTCGGGCACCTAGCTCGTGTTAAACTTGTAGCATTGAAACAAAAGTTCCCTTTCATTGGTTGTATTCAAAATAGAAATCCATGTAATGTTTGTCATTTAGACAAGTAAAAACATTTTCCATTTCCTTATAGTGTGAGTAAATCAAAAGCTATTTTTAATTTATACATTTTGATATTTGGGGACCAAATCTCCTTCTTATGTGTTTGGACACAAATATTTTCTCACTATGGTTAATGACATATCAAGGCATTGCTTGGATTTACTTTATGAAACAAAAGTCAAAAGTTGCTAATCATTTGAAGCATTTTGTATCATACTCAATTCAACAAGAAGTTGAAGTGTATATGATCAAATAATGGGCTAGAATTCAACTTAACTATTTTCTTTAATGATAAAGATATTCTACACCAAAAATCTTGTGTGGAAACTCCATAGAGAAATGGCATAGTGGAGACAAAACATCAACATATTTTACAGTGGTACGAGCTCTCATTTTCCAATCACACATTCCAAAATGTTTCTTGATTTATGCTATTTCACATGCTATTTTTCTGATCAACAGGCAACCTAGCAATTTTCTATCTAATTTCACTCCATATGAAGTACTTTATGGTCACTTTCCTAATATTAATAATCTGATGAGCTTTGGTTGTTAATTTGCTTATGCCATCACTTTACAAGCCAGCAGGAGAAATTTGATCCCAGAGGTAGAAAAGGTGTTTTCTATGATTTAGACCTAACACAAAAAGGTCATCTTCTCTATGATTTGCTATCTAGCGAAACCTTAATTAGTAGGCATATGGAATTTTATGAACAGATTTATCCTTTCTTAACCAAAGACAATGCCAAGTCCGAGCAATTACTATTCGATATTCAACCTCACTTCATCCCTTTACCTTTGCCATCTCAAACATTACCACTTACAGAATCAAATGATATACCTCTCACTACACATGCTCCATAAATATTACAATTGGAACCTGCTATACAAACTCCACCCTCTCTTCTATTGAGAAAATCCACCAGACCTAAAAGACTTCCATCTTATCTCACATATTATCATCACACTCTTGACATGAACCAAACCATTCAACCCACCACCAAATATCCTATTTAAGAATATATATCTTATGCAAACTTATCTTCTTGTAAAAATTATGTCTTGAATTTTCATCTATGACAAAACCTACCTCATATGCTTAGGTTTTCAAATATGAATGCTGGAGAGTTGCAATTCAAAATGAACTCAAATCATTAGAGAAGAATCACACTTGGATTCTCACACTTGGATTCTCATAGATTTACCCCTTGGTACGAAGGCAATAAGCTACAAATGGGTTTTTATTTTTTAAGGTGAAATTTCATTCAGATGGGACCATTAAAAGATACAAGGCTAGATTGATTAGTAGTCAAAGGATACACACAAATTGATGGATTAGACTACTTGGACATTTTCAGTCCTGTTGTCAAAATGACTCTAGTCAGGACTTTGTTAGTTGTTGCTTCTGCCCAGAATTGGCATCTTCATCAATTGGATGTCAATACTGCATTTTTACATGGTGATATTCATGAGGAAGTTTATATGCAGTTGCCTCCAGGACTTTCTTCCTCTTCTAATCAAGTTTGTAAGTTGCAAAAATCCCTCTGTGGCTTAAAACAAGCAAGTAAGCGGTGGAATGCTAAGTTGACTACTGTTCTAATCACTACAAGAATGCACGTTTTTAGACACGAAAACGTAGTGACGGCCATGCACCGTCGCTACAACATTAAATGCGCAATTCAACGTGTAACGGTGCCATTAATACGTTGTGACAACCTGGTCATCGCTACACTGGAAAAACTAATTTTTTTTTTCTGAAAATTAAAAAATATAGGTAGCGACTTGGCGCATCAAAGAAATTTTTTAACTTAGCGACGGTTGTAGTGACGTCTAGGTCGTCGCTAAGTTTAAAACTTACGCGAACAAAACCTTTTCCCCCTCCCTTCTTCTTCTTCCTCCTTCCTCATCTTCCTCTCCTTCATCATTTCCTCCTCCTTCCACCTCTGACCACCTCCTTCCTCTCTCTCTCTCGTTCAATTTCAAATCATCGCTAATTAAACACTCTCCCTCGTTCATAGGTTCATTTTGAACTAGTTAGAATCTCCGTTAGTTGCCCCCATGTCCCTCCCCCCTCTTCCTCCTCCGCCATCCACCACCACCAGCCACCGTCCACCACCATCTGTCGCTGTTCAGGTAATTATTTAATTAATTTATATTTTTTAATTATAGTTATATAATTATGTAGTTAGTCATGTAATTATGTAGGTAGTTATTTTAGTTATATAGGTATTTAATTATATAGGTAGTTATTTAGTAATTATTAGTATTTAATTATTAATTATTAGTAATTATTAGCAGTAATTAATTATTCACAAATAAATTATTAGTAATTATTAGTAACTAGTAATTATTAATTATTAGTTATTAATTATTAATTATTAAATAGTATTAACTAGTAATCATTAGTAATTATTAATTATTAATGATTACTAGATAATAGATATAATTTATATAGTTATATTATTTAAATAATTTATTTAGTAATAATTTAATTGGTATTAGTTTGTATGATATTTAATTTAAACTTATTAAAATTATGTTATTATGTAGTTATTTATTTAATTTATAGGTATGTTTTTTAATATTTAATTTAACCTTATTAAAATTAGGTAAATATGCCTCTTATGCGTGGTAGAGGTAGAAAAAAGATCCCACCTATTAGAGGAAGGTCCATCCCCCCGAGCGAGCTTGCTGCACAGGCAGCTCGCGCACGTCGGGATATGACCAATCTCCCTCTCTCTGAGCAGCTGCTAAAGCAGCCTTCTTCCTCCGCCCTTCCACCGTACGTGGTGCCCACCCCTGTAGAGGTTGCCTAACCTGCTGCAGCAGCTGCAACCTTCATGGAGCCGATGAGGTTCATCCCTACTTCGGGATATCAGGAGGTTGCCCCCAAGGTGCAGGATGACCTGCCACATATTTCTGATTCGGAGGCTGACCCCGAGCCTGACGTACAGCAGCCTCCGCACCGGGGTGCCAACTCCAATGTCGATCATGAGTAGAACTCTCACAGTAGGCTTATCATCCGACCTTATGGAAGAGGGTGAGTTTCTACAATTTTTTATTTCTTTAATATTTTGAATTTTTATAAGTTGTAGTGTTAACATTGAATTTCTTTATTTTTGCAGTTGGTGCCTAACAAACCCCCATCGCGGCCATTGGTCATGTGATCTGATCACAATTCCGGGATCCTCACTATTTGTGGGAGGACACCCCGAAGGATGTGAGGGACAAGTGGTGGGAGGAGTTTATGGTAAAATGTTTTCATTTTACATTATTTTTTTAACTTGTTATGACATTTTCAAATGACTTACCCTAAAAGTTTTTTTTTTTGCAGAGCAATGTTACTTAGGCCCCTGAGGATGAGGCCCAAATTAAGAAGGTGTACGAGCAGAGGATTAATTGTTGGACACCTTTGAGATATGCTAAACAAGGCCTAGATGAGTGGGACTAGGCCCACTTGGTGTTGTGAGGAGGCCCGGGAGGGTCTTTCGGCCTACTGGGCCTCTGATGAGTTCAATGGGAAGTCCACTCGTAATAAGAGCAATTGGGCTTTTCATCGAGGCAGAGCAGTCCACACCACGGGCCTCAAGGCCCACATTGAGGTCGCGTTGGATATGGTATGTAAAAACCTACTCTTCTATATTATTTTTGTATTTGTAATTAAAATAATTTATTAGTATAATTTTTCTGTGTAGCGACGATAGCTTGGGTGGGATGTAGATCTCAATGAGTTTTTTGTGGCCACCCACACAAAAAAGGGTGGTGGCTGGGTAGATGATTAAGCGCAGTCCACATATATATGTAAGTCAAAATTATGCTTAGCATTATTTTTTTATATAATTTTATATATTTTCAATAGAATAAATAACTAATTATAAGTTTATCTCTACTCAACAGACAAATTACCATGACCTCCTGAGGGAGGTGGAGTCACAGATGAGGGACAACTCCATCACTGATGGGTCCACCAAGCTACAGATCTGGAAGGATGTTGTTGATGGCAAGACTCGAGGCCGCTGTTATGGCACCAGGGACTTGTCAAGCAACATTCATCCTGGTATGACCAGCCTCACTCAAGACTCAAGAGTCTCGAGCCCATATACCAGTGGGAGCGACAGTCACGACATTCGTTTGACGAGGCGCTGCGGCAGGAGGTCATCAAAGCAAAGTCACAGGGTAGCCGAGCTGAAGAGAGGGCTGATCACTATCAGGCCTAGTATGCACGGTTGGAGGAGGACTTCGCACAAGTAGCTCCGACAACAGTTACAGTTAGTACTGGATGCCCGCAGTGCAGGTACGTGGTTCTACCAGCTTCAGTCAGGCTCAGCCGCACCCGCTCTACGATGGTGACCTAGATGACCAACCCTTGGATGAGGATGAGGATCGTCGCCCACGACCATAGCAGCATTGTCTCCGTCAGCCGTGATTTTTTTTATTGTATTGTGTTTTTATACACCTTGTATATATATACTGTTTATATATATATATATATATATTCTATATTGGTGTTTTTATATAGTATTTATTGTTTTTCTTTATATTTTAGATTGTTAACAAATATGATATAAAATTTATAAAATTAATAAAAATTTGAATTTCTATAATAATTCAACCGTAAATTAAAATAAAATTAAATATAAAACCCTAAATTCAATTAAACAAATTAATATAATCATTAGCGACAGCCATGACCGTCACTAGGTAAAAAAATTTAAAAGATAATATAATTATTAACAACGGTCAAGGTCGTCGCTACGATGTAACAGCTTAGCGACGCCCTTTGATCTTTTAACTTTGCGACGGACTTCAGCATAGTGTCGGGAAAGCAGACGCTACGTAGCGACGGTTGTTTTTGCTCGTCACAACGATATTAACGACGAGCATTTTAACGACGTCCTTGTGGTCGTCGCTAATTGCATTGTAGCAATCGCTAATTCCTAAATTTCTTGTAGTGAATACAATCCGGCTACCATAAGTCTAAAGCTGATTATTCCCTGTTTTTAAATAACACACCTCAGTATTATACTGGTATGTTGGTTTATGTCGATGGCTTAGTTTTGGCAGGGAATGACTTGGATCAAATTACTCGAGTAAAGTAGTTGCTTGATGATGTTTTTACCATCAAAGATCTTGGCCACTTGAAATACTTCTTGGGTTTTGAGGTGGCTAGATCAAAGACAGGGATTTCCATTTGTCAAAGGAAGTATACATTGGTCTTGCTTGAAAACACATGTTTACTTGCTAGAAAACCCTGTAAGACTCCAACAGATTACGCTATTAAACATTAAAAGGATTAAAATATTGCTCCACAATGCTAAAATTGTCTGCAACAAAACGGTATCGGAGCTCAACGATACCGAGACAACGAAATACCGGAGTGGTTCAAATTCACGCATCTCGGCCGTAACGGAACAATGTTGCGGCCACAATAGTGTCAAAAAACGCTGATTTTTCCATGAAAGAAAAACTCCTAAAATATCATTTTCTCCACCTGTATCAAGATCTGACAATCATGGCTTGTTCTTGTGTTCATCTACCCAGTAAAATTTTGATTGTGTTTGTGATTCTCTATAGTGGCTTATGCTTGTGTCGTTGTGGATTGTGGTTGCTGTCTTGCCGGCAACTAGAAATTCGAGAGAGGAGAGGGAGAAAATGAGGACGAGGAAGCACTACAAGAAGGAACCGAAGGTGAGGAAAGAAATAAAAATCGAAAGCAATAAGAGACATGAAAGAAAGTAAGACCGGGGGTAGGAGAAATTTGGTGTTGTGTTCCGTGTGTGTTAGGTGGGGTTGTGGCTTTGTGTTCTTTTGGGTTTTTAATGTTTTGGTTTGGTCTCCCTCGACTTTCGCAGATGGGAGAGAAAGAGGGGGGTTGTGGCTTAGTGTGATGAGTAGTGTACTGTCTTTTTTTATGCCGTAGAAAAATACTTAGTGAGACTAAAATTTGAGTGGGAAAAATTAAGTGGCGGGTGAGGGAAATTTTGAGTGAGAAAAATTAGTATAAATTAATTTTTGGGTGAAGGAAATTAAAAGATGAGATGAAAAGATATAGAACAAAATTTTGTTAAATATATTAGTAGTTATTAATTTATTCATGTTTATATATTTAATTTTACTTAATTTTTTTTATATCTCATAATAATTGAAAAAAATATTAATTATAAATTAGTATAGATTATAGATTATATAATAATACAAATGAATATATATATAATCTAATTTTGTGCAAAGTTGTGTGTGATTCACACCGCAACAGCCGCAATCTAAATTGAAGCAACTATTATACCCATAACCGTGAAAACTGTAATGCAACCGCAACCGTGACCGCAACCGCTGTTTAGAACCTTGATTATTAATTCCCTAGGCAATCCATTGCTTGATCCTGAAGTCTACAAGGGGCAGCTGGGGCGTTAGATTTACTTAACAAGTACAAGGCTAGATATTAGTTTCCATGTCACTCATCTAAATTATTTTATGGCATATCCAACAGATGCTCATTATCAAGAAACTTTAAGAGTCCTAAGATTTTTCAAGAATGCTCCTCGCAAGCTATTCTTTCCCTCAAGTTCTAGTGTCAAGTTGCAGGGATTTAGTGACTCTGATTGGGCCTGTCTTGATACAAGGAGATCCGTGAAAGGTTTATGCTTCTTCATTGCCAATGCTCTCATCTCTTGGAAAAAGCAAGAAACAAAGCATAGTTCCAAATCTTCCTCTCTACAGCTGAGTATAGGGCTCTAGCACAAGCCACACGCGGAGCTCAATGGTTGAAATACCTTTTTTTTTTTTTTTGGTCAAAGTTGATATACCTTCTGTTCTACATATTGCATCATGTGTTCCATAACGCACCACATAAAATTGGGCTGCCACATTGTTAGAGAGAAATTACAGCTTGGCCTGAATTCACCCGCTCCCTATTTCTACTATCAAGTTGCTGACATTTTAACCAAACCCTTAATTAATCCAGCACCTTCTGAACATTTACATTTCAAGCTTGGAATGATTGATGACATTCATTCCAGCTTATGGGGGTGTTACATGTTAAGTTATTTCGCTAATTAAGTTGCTAAATTGCTATTTTAGTCCAGCTGGTTAGTTAGTACTATTTTCAGTTTTTCTATTTTCTGTAAATAGTTGTTCAGAGTTAGTTTTCTTTCCCGCTTTTTCTTTTTTTATATAAGCTCTTGTAGTTCAGCTTTTCATATCAATGAGAACGGATCAATCTCTCTCAATTCCTTTCTCTGGTTTTGTTTCTCTGAAGTATCAAATGAGTGC
The DNA here is from genome assembly GCA_026901365.1 of Sesbania bispinosa. Taxonomy (NCBI): domain Eukaryota; kingdom Viridiplantae; phylum Streptophyta; class Magnoliopsida; order Fabales; family Fabaceae; genus Sesbania; species Sesbania bispinosa. Next base: position 472,457 of record QLOH01000429.1, read on the forward strand.
TTCTTTTCACATATATATTATTCTTTAACAATAGAATTTCTATTAACGGCATAAAAAACTATCATATATTAAAAAAACCCAAAATTAAGAAATTACCAAATAAAAAATTTGTCGGCAAATAGGTCAACTTTAACTATCAGCATTGGTGGCTTTAGTTGCAACTAATCCCACTCAACCAATCAGAATGCCCCGCAAGTCAATACTCAATAAACCGACCCCAGGACTTATGTGTGTCCATCATATATTGGTCTATTGAAAAATCCAGCTACCAACAAATTCGCGTTTTTCCTTTCTTCTTTGTTTTATTTGTGTTTTTGACTAAATATACATTAATTCCTTTTGCCTATTAATTAATATATACTACAATTTACAAATGAATATTATAATAGAACGTGAAATAATAATGAAAGAACAATTATACACATAGATCGATCAAAATGTTAAGGTACGCAATTAGACGGGACCACTAGAATTGGATTTAGATTGAAGTTGACGAAGTCTTAAGCAGAGATGTGCCTTTACTGGTTTATGATCAGAACCGTATATGTCATCGATCGACTCGTATGAGTGTAGCGTTGCTTCCACGTCGTTTGCATCTTCTACCTTGAACAATATGCGATCTGTCCAAGCTGGTACTCGAACCTGTAATAATAAATTAAACAACATGCACGGTAAGGGATCGATTAGCTAATTGCTCTGTAGTTTAAACACACACACACACACACAATATATGCACGTATGGTATGAGCTATGAAGTAATATATACATATTTTACATACATATACATATAAAGTACCAAAAATCGAAAGACAAATACACATCATACATGTATGCGGTATCAATGATATTGTTAAATGTCACTATATCAGATTCAAGACATCCCAGGCAAATGAATAAATTCAGGGTACCAATCATTTTCATTTTTACTTTATTTCATCTTAACTTAGGTCTTATCCGGCAAGAATAACATTGACTCCACGAAAGCATAAAAACATTTTAATTTTTTTTTTTTTTAAAAAAAAGTTGCATACGGTTAGCAATGCTATATATATTTAATTTAGACGTAATGACATTATTCTATCCTTAATTATTTTACTGTAGTTAATGTCAAATTTTGATCCCTAAATAATTTTTTAATGAATTTAATTTCTCAAATTTTTTAATTATTATAATTAAATTCCTCTATTATTTTTCTGTTAGTTAAAATTCTCACATTCTAATTTTTATTACTAAAAGTCTTTGTATATGGAATAAATTAAAACCTTTTAAATCTTTTTCTATACAAAATTCATCAATAAAACATTAAAAATATCAAACTGTAAAAAAATCAAAATTTCTTATCTTTAAATCCTACTTTCATATTTTATAAAAATCTCCAAATTTTCATTAATTTTCACTCTCAAAGTTATCATAAAATCCTCAATATATTTGAATGAAGAATAAGAATTTGAGAATATTAATTAAGTATAAAAAAATGTATGGCAAGACTGAATTTATTTAATTTTAAAAACTCGGGAATGATGGGCTTAAATAAAAATTGGGAGACCAAAATTACTTATGTCCAAATTATGAGGGAATTAAAAAATGCAATTAAATATTTAATTCAATCATTGGAATTATTATTTAAAATTTATTTAAAACAGTAATTAACCAAATATTATATAATTATAAATAGAATTGCTTTAGTATAATATATGTGAAAAAATCATAAGATTTTTTTCATTCTTATTTTGTATTTAGAAACACTAAAAATACTGGTGATAGTAAAGAAAATGAAAAAAGTCAAAAATCTATTTTTATTAATATGTATGATTATCAATCTAATCCATTTCAAATTAAAAATTGAAAAAAAAAATGCCACGTTTCAAATATACCCAAATAATAACTGTTTTTGTTAATCATATTTATGTAATGTAATATGTTACGTGCAGATATGAATATTCCTGTCAGAATGATTAATATTCCAATCTTAATCCTAATTATTAATTAAAGAAAGCACCTTAAAAAATACCTCACTTAAAAGTGCACGAGCACAAAGCTATAAATAAATATACTGGGGCCTGCTGACCGTAGCATGTAAACTATATTTAAACTACATCTAATTAATTTAATGAATTTAATCACATATTATAATTAACTTAACCTTGCATGGCATGTTGATGTGGAATTATATATTCTTAAAGAGCGTTACTCACCTTATAACTTGTATCATAGTTGCTACTTCCTTTATTATACTTATATGTTGGCTTGAATGTCAACGTTCCCTCACAGAACCCATTGAAAATCTGTCCTCGTCCAGCTTCTTGCAAGAGCTGATCTTTGCCAAGCAGCCGCTGAAATAGCAAAATTAAATAAGGAATTATATATGTGTGAGATTCAAATTACATATAAAAGCCACTTATCAAAGGAGAGATCAGATGATATTGTTAATTAACTGAACTAACCTTGTGAAGGTCTTTTTCTATTAGATTTCTGGCCGGATGTGTATCAATCCCATGAAGCCTGTAGTTTAGATCTCCTAACCAAATAGTTACATGGGATGGTCTAGCATATGGGTTCCGGATCTTAGAGAAGAGGGAGTGTGATATATGTCTGCATTGTGAATTTCTTTCTTCCACATTGCGAGCATGAGCTGCAAAAACAAAACTACTTTTAAGTACAATTCAATCTACCATTTAATAAAGGAAGACTTATTAACATGTTTGATGTTATTCAAAATGGATGAACTGGATTCACGTTTATGATATGATTTTAATATAATACAAATATGCATTGGAAATGTGAAAAATAGAAAAAATGCAGAGATCCTTAAAAAAATTAATTACCAGAGAGGGTGGCAGGAGATGAACACTATTCGCATGCCTTTGTAATTAATGCGGATTGCTACGGCTCCTTTCTTTCTTCCAATTATTCCTCCACAGCCACCAACAGATTGTTTGTCCACCTTCAATTCTGCTTACAATTAAAATGATATATGATCATCACATTTATTAGGGGTTAATAATAATTATGAGATTAAATATAAGTTTTTGTCATAAAATCTCACCTTTGATGAATGACTCTGCATTCTTTGGCCCAAACAGGTACAATTGCAAAGATTGCATGATAACTTTACCTATAAGGCTTCATTTCAGAAAAAACATAGAAAAATCCAATAAGTTCATGGACAAAAAGTTCTGGATCAATAAAATTTGAATAAAATATTCTAAAACACATACAATTTAAAAGATATAATTGTTAGTCATGACAGCTAACTCTTTCTGCATACGATCATGATCAAGCGCCACAGTTTCAGTTCATCTAATTCCCGCTCTAGCTACTTGGGTATATATAATGGATATATATAGTTTAATTGTCAAACGGTGCTTCAATATTCAAATCACATGTTTCATCATTTTCTTGTCACTTTAATTGAAAAAAAAATATATATAACACATCAGCTACAACTACAATTAATATATAATTACAAGTGAAAATGTTGCTTTTTAAAATATTTGTTTTATAAAATATAACACTACTTTTCAGCTGAATTAATGGACTGAGAAGAAAACATGTAAACAGATGTGATTTTTTACATGTAGGGTGGAAAAAAAGGCATGCAGCAGAGTATGGATAAATAATGCTTGAGTCTGTAGCTAAGTTGATAGTAATGCATGCTTAAATTATTTATAATTCTGCTGTCATTATAACCATTATTGCTATTATAGGAAACAAGGACTTAAATCAAGGGGCAGAATAGTGATTGCGGCTGCAACGTTATGATTTTTTTGGGTATATATATATATATATATCCTCAACCACATTGTGACACAGTCATATTTGTCTATAATTATTAATATCAAATATTGTGATGTAATCGCAGCAACCGCAATGAAGATTCAAAACCTTGGTTGTTCTTACAATAGATCTTGACTATTTTCATTAATGTTAGAGTTAAAACAAAAGAAACGGAAAGAGAAAGAGAAAGAGAAAAATCTGTTACGTGTGAGTGTCATCCAAAACTGCTGAAAGCAGAGTAGCAACTTTGTTTCGTGGACGTGGAGCCTCTTGCAAGCCAACAGCTAGAAGATCGAACTCGCGGTTGCTACCAACCATCTCTGCTAAATCTTCAAACGTAACCTAATTATTTCACAGCAAGAAATAGCAATCAAAGTAATTAAGTAATTTAATTTTCTTACTCACACAAAGAAAGAAAGATTAATTAAACCCTGCTCGTTCGAGTCGAGTGATTGATTGACTGTACCTGACCATTCATATTCCAAGTAACTATGGAGATGCAAAGATCTGAATTGGTGGAAAAGTTACAAACATTATCGACGCCCACAGTTTTTATCCCAATATGAGAGGATGGAGAAGCTTGGTGATGAATGAAACCCATTGGCCTTCTCTTCGACCTTGATTTTCCTCTGCAAATTGCACCGTAAAACAGAAATAAATACAAAATGGAACATGATGAATTGAACGAGAGTTGATCAAAGCAGCGGAAAGGTAATCAATTCTATATATATGATCAATCATATACCCTTTGTAAAGTTGGTTCCCCATTGTTTTACGTGACTACCAAGACCAAGAAACAAGAACTTCCAGACGCGTGTAGACAAAAAACGATTTTAAGTGAAAAGTCACTTTTGATAGATTGAGGAGGGATTTTATATTCATTGACTTTCGAGCACGCGGAAAATTTCAAAATTAAATTTTACATCATTAGATGACAATTAATTAAACTCATTTATAAATATTTATAAAAATGAAGTATATAAAACTTCTATATTATCAATTAGAATTAGAGGTCAGATCCATTCGCGCATGACACAAAAAATCACAATTATGTTGAACTTATCTTTTAAATCTGTACATGTGTCTTTATTTTTTTTTTTTCTCACGAGTTAGGTCGGGTCTGGTTGACAAATGACAATGGAGAGAAGCTTAAAACAAAGTTGAAAAGGACCATTATCTAGACTATTCACGTACGCCATGCAAATTACGTCAAGCAACTCTATGTCTTGAGTCTAATTAACACGCTGTGGAATGAGAACCAAACGAGTATATATCCAGAGCAATTCGGTTCTATGGCTGCAAGTGTCTAATTTTTAGCTTCTATGCTTGAGGTATATAATTAAACCAACAAAATTCACTAAAATAAATCAGCACATAATTTATAGGGTAATACCAATTAATCAGTTTTAACTCCTATATCGTATGGTTATTGCACTTGTAAAATTAATCCCGATATAGGATTTATAGCCTATTTGTTTTACCGTTTCTACAGTGTAAAATTATGATTTTGTATAATTGATTTTAAATTATTTCCGTTTAATGTGCTTCGTAAAATTTACATCACTCATCTCAACCATTAATTTTTAGAATCAATTCTAATCAATTGTAAATCCAACAGACACTTATTCTGAGAGCGAGAATAGAAATGGAAAGGTTAATTTAAAATCATTTTTAATTTTTTTTAAAACCACATGTATCCTTATTATCAAGATTTAATCACAGCTAACACTCCACACATTTTTTCAAAAATATATTTAATGAGAATCGAAGCAGACAACTCTTTTTACAGTTTTAATTGATAATTGAGTAATAACTCTTTTGTTAAAAAAGATAATATAATAAAAAAAGATGAGAAAAAATTTATGTTGTAGTATAATAATTGTATAAATAAAGGAGGATTGATGTATTTCTGACACCCTTTACTTACAGAACGATTCCAAATTTCCAATTTCATTCAATTCATGTGAATAGACCAGCACTGGAAGGATCAGAATCCAACGGCCTCGCCAGAGCTGAAGTCCAAAGTCTTCAGGATACCAAATAATGACACGTCATCATCAATCCTTTTCACTGCGTGACACAAGAATTGCGTCGACACAGGCTCATTTTTTTGTTCCTTTACATATTTGTCAATTTACACTTAATAATGTTGTCCTCCTTATGAACATGACTAACAAAGTCCTTTGGAAATTTGCTAATATCATTGCAAATGGAAGAAACCAAGCCAAAGCACAGGGGTGATCATTTGGGTTCACGTCATTCTGGATAAACTCAACGATGGTAGAATGAGCTCATCAAATGGAAGAATCACTTTCGAACTTAACCCATTTATATGATCTCATCGCTCATAAGAGCTCAAATAATTATTTTAATTATATCTTATTATTAAATAATAATATAAATTTTATTTTAATAATAAAAAAAATATTATTACAATTTAAAGGTATGTTTCTTGAAAAGAAAATGAGAGAGAAGAGTGCGAGAGAGGAGGAATGGACCTTATGGGTTGGAGTTTGAGGTGAAAAACTCAGACATGGAGTGGTTGGAGAAATGTTGTGTAGGGAGAGTGCATCAGGTGGATGAGATATTTCTTCTACAAGATAAAATTAAAGCAGAAGGAATCGGATCAATTAAAATAACTCCTATGGGAGATGATATGGTATTGATTCAACCGGTGGATGGGGAGGATGTAATGGAATTAATAAAGGAATTGGGAGATTTGTTTAATAAGTGATTTGTTAATATTCAACCTTGGTGTCAGGAAGATGTGGTACGTAATCGATTTATTTGGCTAAGAATTCAAGGGGTACCGGTGCATGCGTGGTCAGAGGAGTTTTTTGGGATGGTGGCGATTCCATTAGGCAGATATGTGTGTATTGATTTCGCAACAAAAAGAAAGGATAGATTGGATGTGGCTCGTTTGTTGATTCATACCTCATCTAAGGATCCAATTAATAGGTGGGTAAATGTGAAGATAATGAGTTGTTATTTTCCATAAGTATTGTTGAAGATCCATATATTGATCCATGGAGGATGTTGCCAATTAATCATTTTGTGAAGCAAGCTGAGAAATCCTCGAGCTTTTGTTCTTCTAAAGACTTTGAGTCTATGGAGGATGATACTGATTTTGAATTTCAAATAAAGGAGGCGTTGGACAATTATTTTGATAATAAAGGAAATTTAATTTTCAATAATAGTGGAACGAATATCTTTGATGATGAGGATACAAATAGGGGATGTGTTGGAGTGATTCGCGGACAGGACTTTTTGGTTCTGGATTCAGTACGTGAAGGAAAATAAGTGGTATTAAATGGGGATTATTTGGAGCCTCACATGCAACAAGTTGATGGTATTCAGATTGAGTGTAATGTGGCGCAGCTGGCTATTGCTGATGGGGCTTAACCCAATGTTAATCTGCAGTCTTATAATGTTGGTGGGCCGAGTGTTGAAGGGAGATTGGACTCCAGTCTTGGGCCAGTAGAGACACCACACGTATGTGTGCTTGATCCAATAGTGGACGTTGATAGCGCCCAAGAAATAATGAGCCCATCTTCTAAGCCCAAAAGGAAGACCCAGAGGCCTTTTTTGGATAAAGGATTTTTATTAAAGTTTTATTATTATGTTCTAGAAGTTCTAGAAGCTTGTATTCAGCCACGTATTGGGCTAGCCATTATCCTCAGTACTATATATTGTAAGCATTACCTATGAATGCAGTATGAAAAATTCTGTCCTTTAGTAGATCTTTTATTTAAGAAAAAACCTAGTTCTCTTTATTCCCTAATTAAAAAGCAGTCGCCTATCATATTTGGTGCTTTCATCGCCCAACCTTGCCTCCCAAACCATCGACCAAAGACGTTGAGGATATCCTCCACTCCATCACTGAGAAGCTGGGCTTACTACAAACTCAATTTGAAAATCGCCAAGGGGTCCAAGATTCCAGACATGAATCCCTCACCTCTATCATGGCAGGACTCATGGAACAAATGGCTACCATTTCCTCTCAACCTCAAGCTATTAAAGTTTTATTATTATGTTCTAGAAGTTCTAGAAGCTTGTATTCAGCCACGTATTGGGCTAGTCGTTATCCTTAGTACTATATAATGTAAGCATTACCTATGAATGCAATATGAAAAATTCTGTCTTTTAGTAGATCTTTTATTTAAGAAAAACCCTAGTTCTCTTTATTCCCTAATTAAAAAGCAGTCGCTTATCAGACGTTGTTGAGCCTGTTGTTCATGTGGGAGACGCTATGTTTTCTAAACTCGTGAATTCATGTGAGCCCAACCCAATTACTAGTGCTCAACAATCTTGCTTAATTGGCGTGGAGGATTAGAATTCGGCATCCATTTTTGTCTCTAATGCAGAAACTCAACAACCAGTCTTACATCATGTTGACGAGGAGCAAGGAGACCAATCACATGGGGATCAACCAGCCTTACAGGAGATTGATGTCGAGGTCTTTACATCTGAAATACTTGGCAATGCTATGCTGTGTGAAGTACCTATTGGCTTGGCAAAGGAGTTTGAAGGTTTGGCCCCAAATCGTTTGGTGCATAGAGCCAAGACAATCACAGAGGGAGTTACAAAAAGAAGGAGAGGAAGGGCAAAGAAAAATTATGTAAACCCGGAGGTTATTGATTTTAAAACAGTTCAAAATCTTATTGATTTGGAGCCTCATGTTGTAGCTAATACTGTGTGGAAATTGGGTTTGGATTTGGGGGTTTCTGGGTTTGATAATGAGTCTGAAATGATTGGTACACTGGCAAATATGGAGAAAAGGGATCGTTTAGCTGTGGGAAGGACATTGGGGTAATCTTAGAAGTGCTTTATTGTTGTCTATGGGTTGGTGTTGTGTTTTTTTTTATGATTATTAGTTCTCAAAACATATGGGGTATTGGGGGAAGGATTAAAAAATGGAGATTATAAGGGGTATAAGGGGTGGATTTTTTGCGTATTCAGGAGACCAAAAAAGAGTATATTTATAATAGACTGTGTGTTGCTTTGGGTGGTGGAGAAGGCTAGGGTTGGGCTTACGCTCCTTTTGTTGGCTTATCTGGAGGGTTATTATCTGTTTGGAAAACTTTGTCTTTGTTCTTCAGGACACCTTTGTGGATCCTAATTTCATTGGTGTTAGTGGGTGGGGGTGGATAAAATTTTATGTACCATTGTCAATGTTTATGCACCTTGTGACTTATTGAGTAAGAAGAATTTGTGGCAAAGGTTGTGTGATGTAAAAAGACAACGCGGAGGTGACCTATGGTATTTAGGGGGTGGTTTTAATGCTATTAGAGTTGACTCTGAAAGAAAAGGTGCGGGTGGTGCGTGGATGAGAGATGATATATTCTCTTTTGCTCATTTTATTGAAAGCGCTGAACTTGTGGACCTACGGATGAATGGGAGAAAATATGCCTAGTACAAAGGAGATGGGTCGTGTATGAGTAGGTTGGATAAATTTCTAGTCACTAATGAGTGGTTGAAAAAGTAGAGGAATACATCTCAATAGGGGTTAAAAAGAGGTGTTTCTGATCATTGTGCGGTGTTGTTAAAGCATGATGTTATAAATTGGGGGTCTAAACCTTTTAGGGTCTTGGATTGCTGGAGGCTACATGTTGGGTATGTAGATATTGTGTCTACTCAATGGAAGGAACTACATGTGGAGGGTAGGGCAACGTTTATGTTGAAAGAGAAATTGAAATTAATGAAGATATATTGAGGAATTGGAATAAAGAGTCTTTTGGCAACCTGGATAGTAAGATTAAGGAAACCAAGGAGCTTATAAATTTTATGGACATTAATGGAGAGGTTTCTACTTTGTCTGAGGAGGAAATACTGGGGAGGAAAAAATTAGTGGCAGGTCTATGTCTTTTAATGTCCATGAAAGATAGTCTCTTGTTCCGAAAATCGAGATTGTGGTGGTTGGAGGTGGGTGATGCAAATACCATATTATTTCATGGCTATGTTAATAAGAGGAGAATCCGAAATGAAGTCAGAAGCCTGATAATTAATGATGTTAGATATTCTGATCCTATTGCACTAAAAGAAGCAGTGAAAAGGCATTTTGAATCTCATTTTCAGGAGCAATCCTGGAGGCGACCATGTCTTGATGGTGTTGATTTTAATAGTTTATCTGATATGGATGCCAATGGCTTGGTTTTGCCATTTTCCGAGTTGGAGGTGAAAGAAGCTGTGTGGGATTGTGGTGGATCAAAATGCCCAAGACCAGATGGTTTTAATTTCAACTTTGTTAAGGATTTCTGGTTGGATTTGAAATATGACATGTTGTGCTTCATGAATGAATTTCATTCTTCTAGTAGGTTGTGTGGTGGTTCGAATAGTTCTTTTATTGTATTGGTACCCAAAACAGAAAGCCCCCAAAAAGTAGAGGAATTTCGTCCTATCTCTCTAATTAGTGTTTTGTATAAGGTGGTGGCAAAAGTACTTGCAAATTGATTGAGGAAGGTCATTGGGAAGATTGTATCGGAATGTCAGTCCGCTTTTGTGAAAGGTAGATCTATCTTTGATAGTGTTGTCATTGTGAATGAAGCCATTGACGAAATGAAGAAGCTGCCTTTTATTCAAGATAGACTTTAAAAAGGCCTATGATTCGATTAATTGAGCTTTTCTATAGTATGTGATGGGCAGAATGGGTTTCGGCACAATGGAAAATGTGGATTGTTGAATGTCTTCGTACTTCTAGAATCTCAGTGTTAATTAATGGTAGCCCAACAGCTGAGTTTGGTGTTAGCCGAGGTGTTCATCAAGGAGACCCACTTGCTCCTTTTTTATTTCTTATTGCTGCTGAAGGACTGGATGCTTTGATTTGTAAAGTAGTTCACTCTCAGTTATTCTCTTGTTATATAGCTGGTTCGAAAAATATCATGGTGTCTCATTTTTAGTATGTGGATGACACTATCTTCTTAGGTGAGGTTTCTGTCTCAAACCTGTGGGGTATTAAAGCTATTCTACAAATTTTTGAATTAGTGGCAGGCTTGAAAGTCATTTTCCATAAAAGCAAGCTAATTGGTGTCAATGTTGATGGGGTTTGTTACTTGTGGCTTCACAATTCCTTAACTGTAGAGTTAAGAGCATTCCTTTCTCTTATTTGGGTATTCCTATTAGTGCCAATCCAAGAAGGAAGAAAACTTGGATCTCTGTTGTGCAGAAAGTTGAGAAGAGGTTGTCTACTTGGAAATGTAAGGTGTTGCATGTCTTTTGGTGGTCGTCTTGTCCTCTTGAAGTCCGTTCTACAATCGATGTCGATCTATTACCTTTTCTTTTTCAAGGCTCCCAAAGGTATAATTTCTAAACTTAATTCTCTATTTATTTCCTTTTTGTGGGGAGGGGGGTCTTTAGAAGAGAATAAAATTTCATGGGTTGCTTGGGAGGATGTATATAGGGAAAAAAGACACGGGGGTTGGGGCTTCGTGACTTGAGAGCGTTCAATGTAGCTCTTTTAAGGAAGTGGAGGTGGAAATGGTTGGTAGAAAAAGGAAAATTTTGGCATAGAATTCTATCTTCCATATATGGTGGGAGCTTTAGGAGAGAGAGGGGGGAGGCGGTTGAGGGGGTCAAGTTGGTGGTGTGACTTATAGTCAATTGATTACCATAGTGATATCACCACGGATTGGTTTTCAAAATGTTGTATAAAGAAGGTGGGGAATGGGAGTGATACATCCTTTTGGAAAGATGGGTGGTGTGATAGTGTGCCTTTGTGTGACCGGTATCATAGGTTATTTTTATTAGCTAATAATGAGAATGTGTCTTTAGCTAATATGGTTTGTAGGATTGAGAGTGGTTTGGGTTAGAATTGGAGTTAGCGGCGATCCTTATTTCAGTGAGAATAGGAACAACTACAACAACTTTCTCTTGAGTTACAAGTGGTACAGCTGTCAGAGGAACATACAAACTCTTGGAGTTGGAATGCGGATTCTGAAGGAAAGTATTTTGTTAAGTCTGCTTATAAGGTCATCATGAATGAAGGTATTTTTGCAGAATTTCCATTGCACAATTTCCTTTGGTCAAAACTTGTTCCCGCCAAGCTTTCTTGTTTTGTATGAAGAACTTTGTTGAATAGGATTCCTACTAAGCAGGATTTAATTCGAAGGAAAATAGTTAATGTAGTGGATGGTGATTGTGTGTGGTGTGGCCAGATGTTGGAGTCCACTTCCCATTTATTTTTTAATTGCTCTTTTGCTTACTTTGTATGGATGGAGTGCATGAAATGGGGAGGGTTCGGTTCTGTTTTATCTAGTGGCTGCATGGAGAATTTTAGTTAATTCATTGGTTTACCTGTATGTAGTGCTAATAATAGATTACGATGGTCCTTGTTTTGGATGGTGGTGATATGGTCATTGTGGTTAGCACGAAATGCTGCAATCTTTTTTAATAAATTATTGGAGCCCGTAGATGTGATGGAGTTAATAAAAATTAGATCTTGGAATTGCCTGAGAGCTAAGGATCCTTCTTTCTCATATCCTTTCCTGATGTGGAATGCTGACATTAGCTCCTGTCTAAATTTTCACTCTGTCTGATTTTGTTATTTGGCCTGTGTATTTTCTACTGTTGGTATGCATCTATTATGTTTTCCTGTTATTCGGTTTGCGAGTCTGTCTTCTACTATGTTGGTATTGTTAATCCTACTGGTCTGGTATGTCTTCTGCTGTATTGGTATTTTTAATCCTACTAGAATGCTTTGCAGGACTGTTACTACTGTTATGCTGCTGGTTTGTTCTACTGCTGGAATGCTTTATACTTGATTGGTTACAATTTGATTCTGGGATGTTGCTAGACTATTATGTTAGCTTGGGAGCACATACTCTTCACGACCTCATCTTAGCCTATTCTTTGGACTAATATATTGGTATATTGGCTTTGGATTCATCTTGGCCTGTTATTTGGACCATTATACTAGTATCTGGCTTTGGATTTGGTAATTTGTTTAGGATTGGTTTATTCTCTTGTGCGGGTAGGGGTGTTCAAGACCCGGTCCGTCCCTTTGACCTGTCCCAACCCGTCCTACTCGGGCCGGGTCTGTTCCTGTCCTACAAGAAAGAATAGAACCAAATCGGGTCTCATCGGGTCTCGTTTTTTGACCCGACATCGGGTTGAGGACGGGTTCGGGTTCACCTCCGGGTTACCCGACCCGTCCTTCATATACAAATATAATATTTATTACTTATGATTTTTTATTATGTAAAGTCCTAACCTTATCTTTTTCATTTTAGATAGGTTTTTTGAGTCTAAGTTTCTTTTATTTACCTTTAAAAATACATTATATACATAAAATTATGTAGTGATATAATGTTATTCTTGGTTTAGTAATGTCTCAAACTTTAAAAAAGTAAAAAATATTGCATACATTAAGAGATATTCTATTGTATGCAATATATTTATTAATTGTATGAACTATTTTCTTTTGAACATTGTTATATGATCAATTCATGATTGTATTTAGATTATATATTGGGTCAACCCGGTCCTGTCCTACTCAGACCCGGTCTTACTTAGACCCGCACATCATCAGGTCTCTTCGGGTCTATGGACGGGTTCAGGTCCATAGAATTGGCCCGATAAAAAATTAGGGCCGGGTTAGGGACAGGTAAAATCCGTCCCATGAACACTCCTATGTGCGGGTACATATAATGTGTTCGTAGAGTAGGTAGTTTTTTTGGGTGGGTCTTTATAGTGGTTTTGTAATCAACTATATTATTGTTGCTTTGTATATGGGTTGGAGTATCTCTTATACTATTTTTAATTAAATTATTTGCTTATAAAAAATTATTATAATTTAAAATTAAATAATCATTTGTAATTATTCTAATTTAAAATTTTTAATTTAAATATATTAATTATTATAAATTTAATTTTATATAAAATATATCTTTAATTTTATATATTACGCGACTTAATATATTAATATATACATGCACACAATTTCTAATTACTAAAATCAGGAGTGTCAAAAATCAAAATAGGCTCGACCCAATTAATTAGTGAGATTACTCAATATAAAATATGTGTTGGATTTTGAAAACATAAATATAAACTTATTTTGCCCAACTCAACTCAAATTGAAATATACTTGACCCCATGTTGGCCGACCTACAATGGGTTGAGCTAGTCTAATTAGAGGTGGCAATGGGTACCCTTTAGATAGGGTATCACAGTGCTCGTTCCTGTACCCGTATTTTTAGAAAAAGCCTATCGTGGACAACAACTTTAGTGCTCGTCCCCATACTTATACTCGTTGGGCACCTATATGTTCATACCTGCGCTCATTACCCGTACTTTTATTAAGTAAGAAATTAATAACTCACTAAAAAATATTAATTTAAGAAAACTATATCTCAATTGAAGAAGATCTTCCAAACATAATTTTTCAATATTAGTGAAATACAAATTTAATTAAATTGAAATACAATACATTAATGTTCTAAAACACAACACATAATCTAATATTCAAAATTTTTATTAAATATTACAATATACTTTCACGTCACATTATTTTATAAACTTAGATATCATGTGCTAGAATTCTACAAGATCTGTAAATAATGATTATTAACACTAATTGTCATAAAGTTAAAAAAACACAAATAGACAGTTTTAAAAATACATTTTTAATTTGTAATATATTATATATCAATTTTAAAATATGTATAAATATATTAGATATTTTAATAAAATTAATATATCCCTATATAATTATATATGATATTATTTATTAAATAACTATATATAAGAGTGCAGATATGAGGCGGACTGGGCATCATAGTGACCGTACCCATGCCCGTCCCAATGAAAAAATGCAGGCTATTGCCCGTACCCACACTTATACCTGCTTTGCAAGTTTTTATCCTTCCATTAAATGTAATTTTTGCGGGTACCCATAGGGCTTGAACTCAATTGTCATCCCTAAGTCTAATGTCCCATTTTTTTTATGGTTTATTTTTTAAAATTGGTCAAATCATAAATGATAAATGAACTTTCTATATTATAATTTTAAGACATCATTTTGAAAAGTGAGACATTCACTCACGAGTAGAAATTTGCTTATTTCCTACAAATTTTTCTGCAAAACATTTTTTTTAGAAATTTCTTATAAATTTTTCTACAAATTTAAAAATTTTCCTACAATTATGATAATTGTGACAAAAGTTATAAGAAATATTGAATATTAATGCAAATTTTTCCACGAAAATAATTCGTAGGAAAATTTTGTAGGAAAATCTCTAAAGAATATTAGATGCAAAAGAAAAATGGTATGAAAATCGATAGAAAATTTTACCAATAAATTTACTTGAGAATTTTTCCACCAAATTTTTCTATAAGCTATTTTCTTGAGGATTTTCCTACCATTTATTTTCTACAAACTTTCTTATAATTCCTTATTGTGGAAATTCTTACAAAATTATTTCTTACGAATTTTCTTATGACATCTTGCTTAAGACTTTCCTGCCAATTAATTTCCTAAATTTACCTACCATTTATTTTTAAAAGTAATTGTAACACCCTCATCCCATGACGGGTATTACTCGACTAACTCGGTTGCAATTTGTTAATTTCTCTTCTAAAGAAGTGAAGAAAATTGGTATTTTTTTTAAAACATATTAGTAAATTATAATTGAGATGGAACTATAAAACATATCAATACAACAATTATCATTTCACTGCTATTCCAAATTACAACAAAAGTAATATACATTAAATTAGGGTTTTAACATGCTGCACTATAGAAGAAGTGGACCCTCTGTTTGACTACACCCTATCTATACATGATATTGTTGCTCATGTACACCCCTAAACACTACCGTTCGACTTAAACAAGATACGGTTCGACCTGAACACCACGCCTATCTTCAGAACAACGTGCATCCTTCCAGAGTCCATGCCCTTTTAGGTGCCAAAATAATGACGGACAACAAAAAGAAAGACAAGGGGTGAGAACATTCTATATTAACTCACTTAACGCAGGATATAGTGTATAGAGCACACACAGAGGAAAATCCACACAGTCCAACCAAACAAATAATCACACATGACATTACCATGATGCACACAAACTATTGCATACTTTGCAACTACAATGCTATAACTGATGCATGAGGGCCCGGGGAAAATCACCATCCACAATGCACACAGCAACTGGCCGACCATATATGTACAACGTATCAGGAATTAGAGTCTGTACTAGCACCGGTACAAAGAGCATTGTTCAAATATTTTGGCCAAATCATTTTATCCGTCTTCCAGACAATCTCAACTGACCCCGGAACCTTGAGAGCGTCATGATAGTTAAGCCTGATCCCCTTCGTACTTGACAGTAGGGAGCGAGCCTACGTTACCTGAGCCTTTCTGGAACTCAACTATCCTCAGGGCTGGCGTCCCATTTCAGAATCCGCTGGAGTTCTTTGCAAAACCCAGTGCACCCGTCCCAACCAGTTTCCCACTGTACCAAGTGTCGCTTGTCATATAGGTCGTAAGGTTTTCAACCTTGAACATTATCAATGCTTTATGATGCATGTCACACAAACAATGCTTCTCAACATACACATCCTTACAGGCAAAGCCCATTGAATCATTCCACGTCACCACTCCCCGTGGTACGGCCCGATTAAATGTCTTTCATTCACAAGGAGATCCAAACAATGCTTTCTCAGCATACACATCCTTACGGGCAAAGCCCATTGAATCATTCCACGTCACCACTCCCCGTGGTATGGCCCGATTCAATGTCTTTCCTTCACAGGGAGATCCAAACCCCATCTCGGGTAAATCCGCACTCTCTCACTTAGGCTTCTCAAGTCTTATGCAAGAAAAGTGTATTTATTATAAACTTTTAAGGTAATTTGTATTAGTGTGTTTCTTAAAATCAATGATCACTTTCACTTAAGTCCTATAGCTTACTAAGACTTATGATTGTGTCTTATGAATAGTGTTACCTATCTTAATTCATCTTGTATGTCTAATTAGGATTAGGTTTATCCCTTAATCATGATTAATCTTCCTTAATTAGGACTATAATTAAACCTAATTCTCCTTAATTAAGTCTTAATCTTTACTTAAGATCCTAATTAATTCCTAATTATTCCTTAATCTCTTCTTTAATCTTGGATTAAGCATTTAATTACATTTAATTAAGGTTAATCATAATTAATTAGTTCTTAATCACCATTAAGTCTTAATTACTCGATTAATACTTCATTAGTAACTAATGATTAAGATTAAGAATAATCTTCATTAAGGTTAATTAAAGTTAATCTCAATTAATTCTTCCTTACTTAATTAACTTAAGTGGATTGACTTAGTCAACTTAGGTGAGTTGGATTAATAAGCCCACTAATTAAACTTTGAGTCTTGATTTTGATGGGTAGGATTAGGGTTGGAGCCCAACATCAATAAGCCCAATGTACATTCACTATTTTTTTTTTGTTTGGCCTTAAGGTGAGTTCTATGAATTTTTTTTGAAGGCATTAGGCGTAAACTAGAGGCCCAATGGTTAGGTAACCCATAAGGGTCCATTTTCTCACATTACCATCAAGTTTTATGAAATTTAAGGTGACTTTTAGATGAGTTTATTTTTGTACCCGAATTTAACTTAGATATTTTACCCAAAAATTGTTTTCTTTTAATTTCACTTATCACTTTAAATGGTTATCCTGTCGCGACCGGGGCCACGACGGGGTTGGCGAGCCAGTGAAAAAATAATGAAAAATGATTGAATTTTTGGGGAGTCGCCACCAATTTATTTGGGTTGGGAAAATTGGAAAACCCGAAAATGATTTAAAATTAAAAACTGGTCTGCGAACAAGAGATCCAAATTCGGGAGTCGATTATGCGTAGGGAAGGTATTAGCACCCTACAACATCCGTTAAAAACGGTTACCCTTAATTAATTGTGCAGAATTCATTAACTTTTAAAATGTTTATTTTACCCTCTAAAAAAAACAAAATTTATTTACATTCTTTAAATTAAGAATGATGAGAAAAATTAATTTGAAATAAAAAATGTTGAAAATTTTATTTTGGCTCGACGAGAAATCCCGCTCCTACGTATCTCCAGGTGCAATGGAGAAATCAAAGCCACGTAGTTCTAAAAATGTGTTTTAAAAGAGATTGGTTTTAATTTTGAAAGAAAATGATTTTTAATTTTTGAAAATAAAAAATGAGAAAATTGATTTTGGGAAGCGTTTTTAATTCAAAGAAAAAAAAGGAATTTATTTTAGCCGAGTTGATGCTAGCAAATGGCTATACAACGAACCCTTGAAATTGTTTTGACGGACATTATTGATAGAAATGCTATCAATAAACGTCATTTATTTGAGAAGAAAAACATGTTTGAGAAAAGATTTAAGATTCCGCATTATTGAGTTAGCAAATGGCTATACTCAATATTTTTCCTTTTTTACGTTATTGATAGAAATGCTATTCAATTAACGTAATTTTTGAAAAGAATAATTTTTTTTTAAATGAATTTGAGATTTCACGCATTATGAGCTAGTAAATGACTATACTCAATATTTCCTTTTTTACGTTATTGATAGAAATGCTATTCAATTAACGTAATTTTGAGAAAATTATTTTTAGAAGAGACTTGAGATTAAGCGCATTATTGAGCTAGTAAATGACTATACTCAATATTTCCTTTTCTCTTAAAATATACGTTAAAGGATAGAAATGTTATTCCATCAACGTAATTGATTTGATAAACCAAATAAAAAAATATTTTTTTTTATTTATAAACGGACAAATTATTGAGCTAGTAAATGACTATGCTCATTATTTTTTATTTGAATGACGTTAAAAGATAGAAATGTTATTCTATTAACGTCAAAGATAAATTGAATCAATCAATATTTACATGAACACAAAATTAAAATTACAAATATCAATTATTTACGGAGAAAAGAATAAACAAATATTTACATCCACAAATGTTAAATAAATAATTCTAAACAGGTTAAAAGAAATACAAGATGGTGGATCTAAAATAATTTACAAAAAAGAGATTATTAGTGATAAAGAACAACACATATTTAAAACAATAACCACACAATTTTAGTGAAACAATAACACAAAATAAAAGAGGGAGAAAAATAATGGGCCTCAGTTTCACATCATTGGCCCAACCACTATCAAAAAAAAGAAAAAAAGAAAAAAAATAATAAAAAATAAGAGGAAAAAAAAAAAGAAAAGGGTGTAAGACACCAATGGGCCAGCAGGTTCGCTGCCCAATTCACACTTAACCTAAGGTCAGCCAAATCAAAGGGTAAAATAAACAGATGATTAAAAAAGTCTCCAGACCCTGCTCCTACCCTCTGCTAGTGTTGTTATAGGCAAGAGAGTGCCTCAGGATGGGGAGCAAGGAGGGCGGCCTTGCATCGCCGCAGCGGCAGCCACCTCTGCTCATGGTCGAGTGGCGCCACGGGGTGGCGCACAGGAGTTGTGCGGAGGATGGTCGCGCGCAGCAGCGAGGGCCGCGACGCGCACCCGCGGTGGAGAGCGACGTTCGTAGGCTACGCATCACCGCGACGAGGGGGAGAGTGCGCGCGAGGGACGCGACTGTGAACGGCGGTGGTGAAAAGAGCGGCTGAGCTCGCGGGGGACCAGGCTGTGGTGGGGGTACGACGGCGAAGCGAACGTTGGCCGCAGGAGAACGACAGCGGCGCAAGAAGGAGGGACGACCGTCGGCGTCGTTCGCAGACGGTGGCGCGGCAGCGGCCGATCTGGCCGCGGACATGGTGGTCGTCGCTACTTTTTGCGCTGGGAAACGTTCGGGAGGCGCAACTGGCATCACTTGCGGCTGGCGGTTCTTGCAGCGGTGGCGGTGAAGGAGCTGCTGGGGTTGGTGCAGGCGGTGGTTGTTTGCGGCCGGGCTGGTGGGGGGTGGTTTTGTCCTCCCGCTCCCTCCCTTTTCCTTCTAAAACCCTCTTCCTCTATTTGAGATTTTGCTCTGTCTATTTTGGGGTTGTTAGTCTTTGTATTTGTTTCTCTTATTTTTCGGATTGGATCTGGGGAGGAGACAAGGGTAGAGATGATTTGCTACTGTTCGGTTATTTTAAAGCTTACCTCAACTGTTGGGTTGTATATTGGGACTGTATATTTCATTCTGGACATTGACACTCTTTAAATTATTTTAAACAATTTCATTCCATTCAAATCACACACATAATCTGGTTTTAGCGCACACATGACTGTATAGACAGAAAATTTACCAGGTATAATCAGTTGTATGTGCAAGAGTAAATGTATTGCACCACTCTTCCCTTTTGTGACTGCTTGGCTTCTCTTTGAATTTCTGGGCTCCTCTATTTCTCCCTGATTGACCCCCCTTTTTTTTAAATTGGCTAGCTGTGTATACCCCTGAAATCGGTTCTTCTCTGTATTTTTACATATTGGTACAAAATTTCTGAACCAAAAAAAAATCGTCCCTTTCTTCCATTGCCTCTCCCATTTTATAGGCAGAATTTGCAAATTTTTAAGTGCAATTTGCACTGCAAAAAATCAATTTTGCCCATACTGTGTTCAGATTTCCCCATACTTCCACCGCCCAAAACACCAGGTGGCTCTGCCACTTTAGCCGCCCAGGACAGGGCAAGTTGCACAACTTGTAACTTGCTCTCCATTTTTCTTTTTCTTTCTTTTAATCATTTAAAAATGGGTTATGTTAGCCCAAAAGGTTTTTCTTCTCTTTTTTTGCTGGCAATAGGGCTGAGTTAGCCCAATCACCCTTTTTAACAGAATCCAAGCTCACAAATAATGGGTCAAACTAGCCCAAAATGAAAAATTTGAAAGAATATGAAAAAACACATATTTTTTGGTAAAATGGTTTAATTAACCAATTAATTATAATTAATTAATCAACTAATTAATTAACCAATTTAAAATTATATTTTAACTCTTTTTTGTTTTTTTTAATTTGAACTTAAATAATTAATGGGCCCAAAAATGACCCAATAGATAAAAAAACAAATCTGAAAAATTCTTCTTCTTTTTTTTTCAAGGGTGAAGCAAACGGGCCCAAATTGGGCCATTAAAAGACTTTTTTTCCTTTTTTGGACTTAACAGATTTTTTTTATCAAAACATTTAATCAATCTGTTAATCAATTAACCATCGATAATTAATTAACTAACAGATTAATTGATCCATTTCGATTTTCTTTAATTTTGGGCATTTTTGGATTTTTAAGAAGAAAAAGATAAATACTACGAACATATACATAAGAAAAAGTAACTGAAATTCCCGGACAAAATTGGGTGCTGACATATCCATTTTAACTTATTGGGCCACTAAGGCCCATAAACACATTAACACCAATTTCACCTAACATTCCAAGATCAAACACATTCACCTTCATGAGTTTCTCATGAATGCGAATATGAACACCAAGAACACAAAAATTCCAATAAATTCCAAAAATTACCAAACTCAAATATGAATGTTCTATAAGCATTCTAAGCCATCAAACTCATGTTATTTCATCCAAACATACCAATTATCATAAAAAAGTTCCTATCTTTACACTAGTAAAAAATAACACATTTTCATGACAATTCAAGCAAACCAATTTCCTAAATTCAAAACAACAACTTGCATGAGCATCAAATCATCATCTAAACATATTTCAAGCATCAATTAAATTTTTAAAGATATGCAGCCCCACCAAGTGGTTTTGGCCGAATCTATTTAGGAAAAAGGAGAAATTTTTTCAATCCACAACTATGGTTTGCATGCACTCAAAATCATCACACAAACACATTTTTACCAACAATCAAAATTTTAGAACATGCATACAAAACCAACCACATATAGCCAAACCATTTCCTCAAGGAAATAGGTTCCAACAATCCATTTTTGAAAAGGAAAAAGGGTTAGGGACAAGGATCAAGGGTATCCTTTTACTCTAGTCGCCAATCCTACTAGAGTTCAAGGTTCTCCCCCCCCTTACATAGGAAAATTCGCTTGAAAAGGTGCAGCAAAATCCACAAAAACTCTTTCTTTGAACTCCTCTTGATCACCCAAGCAAGTTTCTTCAAAGGATGGTGTTTGAAATTTGAAGTTAAAGGTTCAAAAATGGAACCTTTAACTTGTAAAGTGAAGGAGAAAAAAATGGAGATGGAGAGAATGGAAGGGAGGGGCGCTCACGGCCTCGGAGAGGAAAATGGAGAATGAGAAATTAATTTTTGCATGTTGGTAAGGAAATAATGGACAAGTGTTATGGTGGTTTATGACACCATAAGCTTTTTCATCTCACTTTTTGACTTTGTCTTAAAATGGATGCGAAGCCAACATGTGTCACACATGCACACACACACACACACAGAGCTTTGGGAGAGGGGAAATAAAGGATGATGCAGATTTTCTGACCCGGATCAAGAGTATTCGAGCCCGGTTCCAGAAAGAGTAGGGGTAAAATGGAAATTTCACACCAAAATTCCCAAAATTTCCCATAAATTCTAGAAAAATTCCTATATTGCTCTAACCTATATTAAGCCTAAAAATGTGATTAGAACTCACTTCTCACTTAAACTCTCTTATTTCCCAATTTCCCAGTTTTCGCACACAACAGTCAATTTTTAATAAGAGTAAGCAGATAGAAAATTATGGCTTTACACACAAAAAATTCTATAAAGTTATAAATATCATTTTTTATCCAATTTTAAGGTCCAAAGTATATTTTCCATATTATTCTATAAATTTTCATATGTTGGTTAGGGTTACACTGCTAACCAGGGGCATTTTGGTCTTTTTGCCCAAAAGTGGCAGAAAATTCTAAATAAATTTCTAAAATTCATTATTAATTATATTAAGATCATTTTGACTAAAAATATAGATCCCTTTAATTTTTAGCTATTTTTCATAATTAAATCTATATTTTTCGTAACTGTATAATTACTAAGGGTATCTTAGGGTCATTTTCTCAAATACCTCTCTAGGAAAATTATTTATAATTATGGTTGGATAATTCCAAAAATATAAATTTGATTGTTTATCATAGTTCCTAATTACCTCATAATTAAATTTTTTTCTAAACTTTTCTATCTTATTTATATAACCGGTAGGGGAAATTATGGGTGTTACAGTAATTCTTGTCATTTTTCATGGAAAATTTCTTGCAAATTTTGTTTTCTTTAAATGTTCTTACAAATATTGCTAGGGATTTTCCTACAATTGTTTTTTAGAGATTTTTGTTACAGATTTTCCCACAAAAATAATTCACATGAAATATTTGCAAAAAAATCTCTAAAAATATTAGATGTAAAAAAATCGCAGGTAAAGTTTACCTAAAAATTTACACGCGGATTTATCCTATAGTTTTTCTTGCAATTTTAATTTCTTGCAATTTTCTTACAAATTTATTTATTACAAAATTTCTTATGAATTTTTCTAGTAAAGATTCCTATGAAATTTTTTCTAAGAATTTCCCTGTAAATTTATTTCCTACAAATTTTCCCATAAACTATTTTCTTACATATATATATATATATTCAATTTTTTTTTTGAAACATTTTCCTCACTCACTCTGTTTCTCTTTGTTTCTCTCTGAGGCCCCACGTTCTCGTCGTGGATGCAAATCTTTGTTCTCTCCATCGTTGCCACCATTTGCGCCACCATGCCTTCCACAATTCCTCTGATAACAACGTTTAATCCTCGTGTTATGCAATGTGGTTTTGTGTCTCTTCACTCTGGAACCAGATCGTGTGTGGCGAATTGGAGCCCATGGCTACTGCTTTTTCTTCACCTCTGCTACTATCGCCTCCATTGGAGAAACATTCTCCCTCCACCGTGGTAAAGGTTCTTTATCCCTTGATGTCCTCATTGCTTGTTTTCAGAACGACTACTACTTCTAGGTCACAATTTAGAATAGGAAAATTACTAAAAAATTAAATTTTTCTCTAATTTTGTTACTGAAATATTGTTCGTCCTATAGCTATTGGCATCTCTTTCTAACTACAATATGGTGTTCAATTTAGGTTGCAATCACCCTGCCAATCGGGATCACCGTAGTGTTCTTTCCATCGCAACTCTTATTCTCTACCTACCTTGTTCTCACAACTTGCATGCAACCTTCGTGCTCTACTCTAAATCTAGCTAGTCGATCGAGGTTACTTAGACTTCCCTCCAATGGCTTCAAAAGGAACTTTGATCATGTTTGCACGTGCTCGTGTTACAGGACTAGGTATGGATAATGTATCTATTCAAGTTCGAATTTCCTTTTGTTTTTGGTTGGCTATCTTGCTAATTGTTATGTCTTGACACTACAAGAATGCGAGTGACGACCATGCACCGTCGTTAGTAGCGATGGTTGGACCGTCGCTACAGACATTAAATGCAGCTCGCGTAACTGTGCAATTAATACGTTGTGATGGCCTGGTCGTCGCTATGCTAAAAAAACTAATTATTTTTTTCTGAAAATTAAAAAAATAAATGTAGCAACGACCGTTTTTAATTAAAAAATAAATTTGGCGCGTCAGATGTTTAAAACTTACGCGCACAAAACATTTTCCCCTCTTCTCTTCTTCATCCTCCTTCCTCCTCTTCGACCACCTCCTCTTTCTTTCCTTCTCTCTCATTCATTTCAAATCCTCCCCGATTAAACACTCTCCCTCATTCATAAGTTTATTTTGAACTGATCTGAATCTCCAATAGTTGCCCCTTGGTCCCTATGTCCTTCCTCCCTCTTCCTCCCCCGCCATCAACCACACATGCCGCCGTTCAGGTAATTATTTAATTAATGTTTTTTTAATTATAGTTATATAATTATGTGGTTAGTTATTTAATTATATAAGTAGTTATTTAGTTATATATGTATTTAAGTATGTATTAGTAGTTATTTAGTAATTATTCGTCCTTCCTTCTCCTTCTGTAATTATGTAGTTCTTCCTTCTTCTTTTTTTTCGGTATTCCCTCTTCGGTTCTTCTTCTTCGTCCTTCGTCGTTCTCTTCTTCGTTCTTCTTCCGTCTTCGTACTTCTTTTATCTTAGTCATTATGTCGTTATTATTAGTAATTATGTAGTAATAATTATTATTTATTAGTACTAATTATCAATTATTAAGTTATATGTAGTTATTTATTTAATTTATAGACATGTTTTTTAATATTTTATTTAACCTTCTTACAATTAGGTAAATATGTTTCGTATGCGTGGTAGAGGTGCACAGAAGGTCCCACCTATTAGAGGGAGGTCTATCCCTTCAGGCGAGCTTGCTGCACAGGCAGCTCGCTTACGTCGAGATCATAGGACCAACCTCCCTCTCCTTGAGCAGCTGCCAGAGCAGCCTTCGTCGTACGACCCTGCACGTACGTGGTGCCCAACCCCTGCAGAGGTTGTCCAACCCGTTGCATCAGCTGGAGCCTTCATGGAGCAGATGAGGTTCATCATCCCTACTCCGAGATATCAAGAGGTTCCCACCCCCCGAGGTAGGTCATCAGCTACCAGAGGATGACCTGCCACATATTTCTAATTCAGAGGGTGAGGGCGACCCCCGAGCTGACATTGACGCGGAGGCTGACGCCGAGCTTGATGTACGACAGCTCCGCACCGGAGTGCCAGCTCCAGTGCCGATCATGAGCGGGACCCTCACAGTAGGGTTATCATCCGGCCTTATGGTCCCAATTCTTTCTGCTCCACTCTTAATTACATAAATAGTGGAGCTTATCTTCCAAGCGTTGAGAGTAATGCTCACACTTGGGGGACACAACAAATCCTCAAGAGAATTGTGATAAGTTTGTTCAAAGAGCGTTATGGAGGAATAACCAAATGAAGACTTTAATTTTTTTTCTAGAACAATAAGCTGCCACACCCATTTCCAATCTTCACCGCCATAGGTGAAGCTAAAATTTTGCAAAATCCGATTATATCCTCTCGCCACTGAATAAGTGATAGATCTATGCTCTCTCTAAATCCAATGATTAGGCATGAAGTAGGAGGAAGGAACAAAGAGTGGCTGAAGAGTTTAAATGTCATTTGATATATGAATATATCTTACAACTCTCGGTAATGGACGAATACTGAGCCAATCCTCATACCGAAGGGGTGTCTCCCCATCACTCAGTTGCACCTGATACCTGTCCCTTAAAACTTTAGTGGCCTTAAATATGTTATGCCAAACAGGAGAAGGAGTGGAAGATGTATGAATAGTCCACATGGAATCCATCTTCACATATTTATGAGTGAGTACCTTACCCATAATACACTCGGACCAAGCAATAATTGACAAAATAGTTTACTGAGCATCACTATATATTTTCCACATATATAGAAGAATCTTAAGCACAAACCACCATCTTCTTATTGATTTTTCATAATATTTTATTATTTTTGGAAGTAAGCTATGAAAAGAAAATACAATAATGGTTGGAAATAGGCTTTTGAGCCCGGTAGTCTATTAACCTATTTATAAATAAGCTTTAGGCCCTTTTACTAGCCTTCATAAGATGGGGGTTTTATGTAGGCTCATGGGTGTAGAACCACAGGAAAACACTAGAATGAGGGGTTGAATAGTGTTTTTTACAAACTCTTGCAGTTTTTCAGAAACCTTTTCAAAATTGAGTTTACGTAAACTTCAGATAAGTTTTCAGAGGCTATTTGAAGTTTTATCCCTTTTCTGATAAACTTTAGATAAAAGGTTTTTTTGAAGAATGGTTGCTTTTGTTTAAAATAGAAAAACGTTTGTAAACTTACGTTCAAATCCCCTTTTACGTTAGTACAGATAAAATATAACGAGTTGAGGGAAAGAAACACTTAGACAAAGATTTATCCTGGTTCACTCACTACCACTTGTGAGCTATGTCCAGTCCCAGTGCCAACTAGCTACTGGATTTATCCACTAATCTCAGGAGATTACAAGTATTCATTTATAGTCAAGCCTTTTCAGGCTTAAGAACAAATATTGTTTGCACACCTAGCCTCTTCAGACTTTACACAAGTATTATTTGCTGATATAGCCTCTTCAGGCTCTAAACAACTAAAGTGTTTACAAGAAAAGATTTAACTTGAACTTCAAAAGAGTTCTTGTTCAATGAAATGTACAAGTAACTGTGTAAGACACAGAGTATGAAAGTTTTTGTACAAAGAATATCAGAGTATGATTTCTATACAGAAATTAGTAGTGTTTCAGCATCGTAAAATTGCGTGATTGCTTCTGTATATTCTTCATGAAGGCAAACTTGTATTTATAGGCTCTTGGAGCTTGAGCTTGAAAACGTCGTTGAGAAGTCTGTTGAGAGATAACATTAAATGCTCTTCATCCCGTTGAGAGATATCTCTGAGACCGTACAAGGTTGCAGGCCCTGTTCTGATCACTGCAGGTCTGCGGCGTAGCATTTCCTCTTTGGTGCTTGCTTTTCAAACCTTAGCCAAAGTGTTCTTTTGTCTTACTAAATTTATGTTCTTAGGTTGCGTGAAGGATTGGGTCAGACTTTGACTTGCCACGTCAGATTTGGCTTGGCTTCAGACAGCTTGACTTCAGATACATCTTCAGACTTCATATGAA
This sequence comes from Sesbania bispinosa, assembly GCA_026901365.1. Taxonomy (NCBI): domain Eukaryota; kingdom Viridiplantae; phylum Streptophyta; class Magnoliopsida; order Fabales; family Fabaceae; genus Sesbania; species Sesbania bispinosa. The sequence continues at coordinate 499,730 of QLOH01000429.1, forward strand.
TCTTCACAGCCTTGAGCTTGAGATACCTTGAGCACTTCGGATTGTAGCTTCCTTGAGAAGCATGACATGCTTCAGATAACTCTTGTACTTCAGATTGATGGCCTTATCTGAAATGTCAGAACTTCATTAGAAATTAACGTGAAGACTTATGTTGAGTTTACTTAAGTTTATTATCATCAAAATCTTAAATGTGGGGTGTCTTAGACTTTTAAAATCTTGAGACTCAACAGTAGGCTTAATAGACCTTGTAACGAACTAGACCAGACTACTAAATAAAGCCTATCACAGGCAAAAAGGCAGACTTAAGTTTTAAAATTTTGAAACATGCAAGATGTAAAGCCTGACTCGGCCTACCTGATTCCCGCCCCCTAGAGCTATCAATTTGAGCTACCCGGCCCGGTCCGACTCGATGCAGGTAGCTGGCTTTATTGGGTTGGGCTAAAAAAGCCCGAAAGTTATTCGGACTTCTAAAACAGGTGCACAAGTCCTACCTTTTTGCGGGTAGCCCAATTTTTTGCGGGCTATCCGACATTTTTGCTGGTTTTTGCGGGTAACGGGGCTTTATTTGGTTGGGCTATAAAGCTCAGGAGTTATTCGAGCTTCTAAAATAGGTGTCAGAGCTCTACATTTTTGCGGCCTCTTACGGGTCGGCCCGGTCGGACTAGCCCATTTTATCGGCTCTACCCACTCCTAACTATATGTATGTGGGAATATCCTGTTCAATAAAATAATAAATTTACCACAATTTTGATTTCTTTTCTGGATATGAAGTTTTTCTTTGGCCAATTTTTTGGATATAAAGATAAAAACTTAAAATCCCTACTTTAAATTAAAAAAAAAAACTAGTGAACCGATTTCCTCAGGCATGGATCTTCTCCAGTTAAAGTTCAATGGGAGAGTGTGCAGTTTCCACATCTATGGTTACAAAATGAGATTGATTTTTTCAAGCTTTTTTTTTTTTGGGTCAAATTTCAAATTTTATTTTATATGTAAACTAAATATTTTTAAGGGTTCGAAAGTTTCGATGGGCCAATTTATGAAAAAAAAAATATTACACTGGGCCTGGATTCATTAGTCGTTCCCTCGTGTCCATCACTCCGTCTCCGTGTACTGTGCAGTGCATCCTCCTACCACCTTGATATCCAATTAGGTCTCAAAAAGCTTGAATCCTGTTTGCAGCTGATCCTTATATGCACAATCTCAAATTCAACTGATTGGGAGACACCATCAGATTCGTCTAACCTTTCTCTCTATGCGATCCCTTTCTTTTCGGTAAGAGTAAGAAGGTCATTAGGGATTCTGAAGCTCCTCAACAGTGTCTTATTCGTTCCTGCTCCCCCAATCTGTCGTTGATTGCACTGCATTTCACGTTTTCTAGTGCCAAATTCAAGTAATAGAATTTCAATCAAGCACCACCACGGCTTTCAATTCGGTTATACTGCGAGTACTTCCCAATCATTCACTTTCTACGTCAATATACATTTTTTTTTTTTAAATTTCGCTAGTTAGTGATTGTTACTCTAATTGATGAACTAAAGATCTTGTTTTGTTTGTTGTAGCAATCACTCTCAAAGATTACGTGCTTTGCCTGGGATTACTCGGTAGCTTGACATGGTAACTTCTGAGAGTCTTCTGTGTACTATAAAAGCATCCAATTAATTTTTTGATTTTCATGTCTTGAAACTGAACTTTAAAAGGAGAAAATTTGAGTCTTCCAAAGCCATCATATAGAATTTCTTGCTCCTGCTAAGTTTAGCAGTCTTAGTAAAGCATCCTTGTAATTACAACACCATTTTGTAATTTGAATTAAAAAAAGTAAATAACTATGCTGTTTTTGTTTAATGTAGTTACATTAGCATATAACGGGACCCAAATTTTAGCATGTGTTGTAACCTAATTTGTTTTCTGATTCCTGTATCCTGTGTTTGAATATATCTAAAGCGAAGAGAACAATCCAAGCCTCCTTGCCTAACAGATGTGGAGCCAGATAGAATCAGTTGCTTACCAGGTCATGTAACAGACCAGATTCTTTCACATTTGCCAATTAGGGAAGCAGTGAGAACAAGTGTTTTATCCAGCAAATGGAGGTACAAATGGGCCACACTACCAAATCTTGTGTTTGACAACCGATGTATCTCTGTAGCTTCCCAAGACCATACAGTTATCAAGAACAAGCTTTTGAGAATTATTGATCATGTACTTTTACTTCATTCTGGTCCAATCAACAAGTTCAAGCTCTCCCATCGCGATCTCATTGGTGTGGTTGATATTGATCGTTGGACTCTTCATGTATGCAGAAGGTCTATTAAAGAGTTTGTGCTGGAAATCTGGAAAGGGCAGCGCTATAAGATACCCTCGTGCTTATTTTCTTGTCAAAGTTTAACTCATTTAGAACTATTTAATTGTTGGCTTAAACCTCCATCAACATTTCAAGGCTTCAGGAACTTGAAGAGTCTTGATCTGCAACATGTTACCTTGGCTCAAGATGTTTTTGAAAACTTGATATCCAGCTGCCCTGTGCTTGAACGATTGACATTGATGAACTTTGATGGTTTCACTCATCTTAATGTTAATGCACCAAATCTCCAGTTTTTTGACATTGGAGGTAAATTTGAGGATATTAGCTTTGAGAACACTTTCCAATTAGCTGTGGTATCAATTGGTTTGTACTTAAACTTTGAAAACAATCAAAGTAGATTGCATGGAGGTTCTAGCAATTTGCTCAAATTTTTTGTTCATCTACCCCGCTTACAAAGGCTAGAGATTCAAAGCTATTTTCTAAAGGTACATTGTCATACACTTTGCCAAAGCAATTATCTAGTTCTTTGAATAATATCTGTCAAATTCTTGAGCATTTGAATGTTGAGTTAGACTGTAGAAATGACCTGATTCTTTTTTTTCCGTGCAACTTTAGAATGAACCATGTATATGCAACTCTTGATCTGTAAGTATTAAAGACATTATATACTGATTTAGAGCCATTTTTGTGTTTCTTCTTTCTGCTCCAGTATTTGTCAGTAGGGGGTGTGCCAGTAAAGCTCCCTATACCTTGCATTGATCTAAGTTATCTTTCCATACGCATAAACTTCAATGATTTGAAGGAAATTTCAGCTGCTCTTTGCCTGTTAAGAAGCTCACCTTATCTGCAAGAACTAGAAATATTGGTGAGTACTCATTATAAGTTTTGTTTGACGTGATATTGCTTACTGATTTGCGGTTGCACCTACTGATTGTGGGTTATTTATATATAGTTATTAAGCTCTAGAATTTGCAAAGTAATTTTGCTGGGCATTAGTCTGGTGTTGTCTTAAACTTACGAGTCACAATTGCATGTAGGCTCGACCTGAGGAGCAGACTGTTCTGTCAACACATACCTATTGTTGGGAAGATGTCTATTTGGATTTTCCAGACTTGCCACTGCGATATGTGAGGATAGATGGTATCTCTGGGATCAAACCTGAATTAGATTTTATCAGATTTCTACTGCTACATTCTCCTGTGCTAGAAAGGATGAATGTGAAGCCTGTTTTAAACGTTGGATCAGAGTTGACAAAAGAATTATTGCGGTTTCGGAGAGCCTCAGGACAAGCTGAAATTATTTACCTGGATCCTTCATAATGCATTTTATCGAATTCTCAGATGTATATTACTATTTTGTCTTTTTTTATTTGGTGCTGAAACGTCTACCATCCACGACTTTGTTATTTTAGACTTGTAATTATTAAGCCGTGGCATTCTATGACGGGAAGAAGCTACCCTGTGTTTAAAAAATAAGGGTCGTTTGTTTTCAGATTCATTTTTTTTTTCATTTTTTAATTTAATTATAAATATTTTATTTTATATCACTGTTATTATTTTATTTCATATTTTTAAAGTTTTGCACAGCAAATAGTAAAACTAATTTTATATTCCTTTTCATATTTTCTGTATAAAATTTAAAAACTTAAAATAAAATGAATAAAAAATATTTTCTAAAATCAAACTAACTATCGGCACTTTCAATAAAAGGAAGAAGCTGATGTAATGTTTAATACGAACCTATCATTGTGGGAGTAAACTACTAAATTCATCCCTCACTTTTTTAGGATAACGTAATTTATTCCTTAAGAAATAAAATAAAAACGTAATATAATTATTGATTTTTTGCTTTGTCTATCACTATAATTTAAATGTGTGTTTTTCATTATATTTTTATTACATGTCACGTTTAATGACACTATGTCATACTATTTATCACTATAGTATTCACTGTGGCATAAAAATGACGTGGTTTTGTAAAAGTATAGCTTGGAAGGCCTCAACTCCAACAGTTGTGTGCTTCCTTATTTTCCCTTTTTATTTATTTTTCTCCTTTCATTGGAAGATTTCAGCACCAATGACATTTTTGTGTCCCGATAACAAATAGTGTGATACGGTATCAATAAATGTGTTTCGTAAAACTTTTTTTAAAAACTCTTTTCTACATATGAAATGGTTTATTTAACACATTTTTATTGCAAAAATAAAAAGTAAAAAACAACTTTCCAAAACATCTAAAATTAGTTTTAGGATTTTAATTTTTTAAAAACTAAAAACTTTGTCACACTTTCAAAATTATTTTTAAAAATTGTCCATCAAACAAGTTTTTAAATTTTTTGTTTTTAAAAACAGAAAATGATTTTTAAAATTGTAAACAAACAGACTCTACAACATTTCGAACACAAAAACATAAAAATTAAAAAACATATTTTTAAAAGATCTAAAAGTAGTTTCGAATTTTAGTTTTTAAAAATTAAAATCATCCTTTCCAAAATTATTTAAAAAATTATGTGTGAAACAAAATTTAATTTTTTTTTTAAAAACAAAAAATAATTTTTAAAAACGATAAACATAAGCTCGAAGTTTGAGTTTTTTTTTAACGTGTTTTTTTTCTTTCTTTTACCATTTTTCCATTTGTTTTTTTAAAGAAACTCTTAATCCATTATCCCTTTTCTCGGGCTACATCCTTCCGTATCCAACCAAAGCTTGGATTTGCTAAGGCAGTGAAGACAATGGCAGCTTCCCTATCGGCTCTTACAGCTACCCTCTCTTCACTCTCCTTCTCCTCCCATGTTTCTCAGAAACCAAACACCCTCTCCTTTACCAGAACCGAACCCCTCTCCCTCTCGCGCGTCCCCAAAATCCCCTCCCTCACTGTATCCGCCACAGCAGTCGCCTCTCCGGCAGAACCCGAAACCGCTGACCTCAAGAAATACGTGAAATCGAGGCTTCCCGGTGGCTTCGCCGCTCAGACAATCATAGGCACCGGTCGTCGGAAGTGCGCCATCGCTCGCGTTGTTCTGCAGGAAGGAACCGGCAAATTCATCATCAATTACCGTGACGCCAAGGTCTCATTCCTCCTTTCCTTACTTTCTGTGTATGTGTAATGTGCATTCTCGATATTATAACGCAAAAAATTGAGCTGAATTTTCTAATTTGATCTGAAGAAACGGGAATGACATCTAAGTGCTTGCTTTTTTGCTAAAACGGTTCTATGTCACTGAATACTGTCTTCTTGTTCAATTCCTTCCTTTTTTCTTTGTGGAAGAACAATTAGTATAATCATATATTGTGTGTGAGTTTACTGTTTTATTTCGAATGAAAATTGCTTTTTCATATTATGAATTGAATTGCTATCATTAGTTTGGGGGATTAAAACTTGTTGGATCATTAGTTCCTATTCACTATTCATAATGGCATGAAGAAACTCCTAGTGTGGTTATATTAGATTTAGGATTTAATGAGAAACATGCTTGCAGTAAAAGCAGATAATGTTAAAATTATTTCATTTGTAACCCATGGACAGCCTTTTTTAAGTTCTGTATTTTGTCTGTTAGGAGTTCTTTATATAGATATGCATTGCTGAGGGTATGAAAATATCTTCAGGGAAATTCCATCTAAGACTCATCTCCATTTATTGTAATGTTATACAGGAATATCTTCAGGGAAATCCGTTGTGGCTTCAATACATTAGGGTCCCCTTAGTAACTTTGGGATATGAAAATAGTTATGATGTATTTGTTAAAGCTGAGGGTGGTGGCCTCTCTGGTCAGGCTCAGGCTATCACCCTTGGCATTGCTCGTGCCTTGCTAAAGGTGAGTGAAGATCATAGGGCACCTTTGAGACAGGAAGGGCTTCTGACCAGAGATTCTAGAGTGGTTGAGAGGAAGAAAGTTGGTCTCAAGAAAGCTCGTAAAGCCCCTCAGTATTCCAAACGTTGAGGTTGGAATTTTACATGTATGGTGTGTCTTTTTCTTTTCTCCCTGTGAGTTGGTTACATTTGGAACAATTGATTGTTTTCATTTGTAGTTGTAGGTTTCCTTTAAGAAAAGTAAAGAGAAATTGAAAAAGATCCCAAGGCCTTTGTATACAGAATCATGCCCTTTGTTTCCCCATCTCTTGTTATCCTGTTCTGTATGGAATTGGGAATTGTAGGTATGATAAGATTTCTCTCTCCCTTTTATCCTCAACCTATATCACACCTATTTTACTAGTATATCGCATGTTTCTTTTCAAGAGGTAAATTTTGTAGTCTTCATTCTTTAGTTCTTATGCCTACTTGTTCCTGTTCTTGGCGTTTTGAAATGTTTGAAACATAGACATGTGAAATTTCTGAACATCTCAATTATCTGTGAAATTTCTGAAGAAGGGCATTGTAGTCTAGGCCCCGAACCGCATGTATAAAAGAATGTAGTTTTTGTTAAATGTATGCAATTGCTTAATTTGTCATTTAGGTACCGTGCTTGGGATGAGAATGTAAAATGCATCAACTACCTGTTTTCATGGAATCCTATCTCCCGAAATAATAAACAAAACTTTGGGACATGTGATTTTTGGAGTTTACAATTTTATGTATTGATATGATGTTTCTGAATGTGATACTGTGATTTCATCTTAACTATTTATTTAAGATAGTAAGATGACAGATGCCATGTCATGCGTTTGCTAATATTTTTGCACCTTTATATATATATATATATATATATATATATATATATATATATCCAATGAGAATTTTTTTATATGAGAATGAGAATACATAATCTTAACCATTAGATTAAAATGAATAAATGTGATTAAAACACCCAATTAAAAAGTCACATGCCCTCCCCTCCACCTTTCTTCACTGTGAAATTGTCCAGTAGGAAACCCTCCTTCGAGAATATTAGAAGCTACTAAAATAACTTGTAGCTTATAAATTAGAAGTTATTCAAAGTAACTTGTAGCTTATAAAGTAACTTGTAACTTAAGTTAGTAACTTAAGTTAGAAGCTGAGCTAGTTAAATTAGTATATAAACTAGTTAAATAAGTTAGAAGCTAGCTTGTAAGCTAGTTTAAGCATTATTTTATAATTTTTCATATTTTCTTATAATGTTATGTCATCTTTACTACTTTAAGCAACTCATCAATTTCTTAGGTGGACTTCACAATCTACCTCACAAATTTATATTGAGTAAACTAGTAGATTGGTCGCTGACTTTTAGGGCACCATGTAGTTTAGCCCCTTACTTTGCCAAAATACCAAATTAGTCCCTGGCGTTTAATTCCATCCAGCATTTTAGTCCTTGTCTATAACTTTTGTTAAGTTGCAGTTGGTGTCACGTTCAGTGACACATCAACAGCCAAATAATGACGTCGTTTTACGCACATCATATGAGGAAAAAATCATAATAAAAATAAATGAATTAAAATAAGGTAAAAAAAACTGTTAGTGAAAGAAAGCTTTCTTCTTCCCCATGCACATAGGGACCTCCACAACTCCTTCTCACCGATGAGCGAACAATGGTTACAGCGGAACGACGCAGAAACAATGATGATTCAGGAGGAGGGCGGCGGTGGCACATGTAGGGTGACCTACGTTGACGGCGATGAAGCACAAAGCTCCGATGAGTTGGTGGCTTGGCGATTAGAGACAAGGCTGCAGGTGATGGTGATTCATGGTGGCTACGCAATGAGAGGTGGAGAATGAGGTTGGTGGAGGGTGGCTATTATGGTCGAAGGGTAGTGGTAAAAAAAGTGGTTAACGGTTGCTGCAACAAGATAAACGAAGGGTGGAATGACAGTGTGATGGGACTGTTGGATCGGTTTCCATGTAACGATGCTTAACTTTGCCATCCTCATTTCCCTTTTTATTGGAATACATGTTGGATTCTTAAGTAAAAAAAACTTCAAACACTATAATTTGCACTGCAACTCTTATGCCAAAAGAGTAGAAACTAGCTAGAAAAGCCTTGAGTAATCAACACTCTACATTATCCTACGGAAATTAGCATGTAAAACGACTTCAGTGTTCCTAGTTGTGAGCGTTGTTTTACTTCCCATCCTCCTTCCTAGGAAAGGCATATTTAAGACTATCCCAAACCTTCGTCTCCCAAATACCATCAAGCACCACTAAATACCTTTTCTCATCCAACACATTGCGAAGCTTGTTCACCAACTCTTCCTCAGGCAACTTATCAACATCTCTTGGGAGAGCATCCATATCCCTAAGAATCCCTTGCAGCATGTCCCTCCGTCTGTACTCTTTAGAGACATACACCCATGCTTTACACTTGAAATGGTTGGCGATTCTGGTGTGGTTGTAGAGTTTCTTGGCCAAGGTGGCTTTGCCCAAACTCGCCATACCAATTATAGAAACCACATAAGGCTCCACAAGCAAATAGGTAAGGAGTGACCCAATATTATCTCAAGCTCAAAAATGAGTTTGTCCAACTGAATGATGAGAGAGTATGTGATACCTATACTCATGCGTGAAGTGTCATTGAAGAAGAAGAAGCACAAGAGAGAAGAAGTCGGTGTCACCAAATGGCATTGCAGAAAAACAATGATGAACAGGGAAAAGGAAGAGGAGAAATGCGTAAAACGATATTTTTTTTAATCTTATTTGACAGCTGATGTGTCACTCAACTTAACAGATGTTACCGGCTAGGACTAAGTGCAAGATGGAATTAAACGTCAGGGACTAATTTGGTATTTTGGCAAAGTTAGGGACTAAACCGCATGGTGCCCTAAAAGTCAGGGACCAATCTTCTAATTTACTCAATTTATATTTTATTATTTATCTCACTCTCAAATTTTTTATCTCCAAGTACAAGTGGGGTCGAACCAAAAGACACAACAACCGTTGCTATGTGGAGAAATCAGTTATTTTTTCAAATGCTCTCCAATAGAATGTGAGTTGTTTTAGAGTTCACTCCTCATACATAAAGTGAGAGAGCAACTTCCACTTGAGATGCCCCAGATAACAAACACAAACACTATACTGTTAACAATTAAAAATTCACATTTTTCAAAAATATATATGGAGATTTTTTTTTAGCAAAAAGAACATATTAGACAATAAGAAACTTACAACATGCTTAGAAACTTGTTAACTTGAGTTACGAGGGACTTAAATGGAGAAGCAACAATTTATTACTTTGGTGTATGCATTTAAAGTTTCCTCAAATAAAAAGTCAAACACACGCCTAGCTCTAAGATCATAGATTAGAACCTAGAAGAATCCTTTAAGGTTTTGATTAATGAACTTTTACGGGAGGATATGTATTTCATTTTTAACCTAGCAGTAGGAATCAAGAAGTTAAGGGAAAAATGTATTGGTAGTTGGTTTTTATCCTAACAATGAATGGAGGCGATGTATTGGCGTTTTGGAGGATAATTTTTTTTTTTAACCTTGAATTGGTTTTTTATTTTTTTTTCACACTTATCAATTACACCATTTTAGTGTCTGTTTAATTTACAATCGAGTAGAATTGATTCTAGAAATGAATGGTTGAGATGAGTGATGCACGTTTTATAAAACATGTTGGACGAAAGTGATTTAAAATCAATTCTGCGAAACTATGATTTTACAATGTTGCAACGGTAAAACAAATAGAGGCTTAAATAAAGGGAAGATGAGGTTTGAGATTTTTAAATTTTTAAATAGCATTTTTTTGTGTTAACCACACGTATCCACTATTACTAGGGATAATCCTATTCGGGACTTTGTCACAGACTTACAGTTAAGGCTCCTTACCCCACCCTAAGAGTGTGTTTTGTGGAGATCGAACCCGAGAGCCCTTCCCATAGTTTTAGTCTGCATTGCCAATTGAGTCACGATTATTTAGTAAATTCTTAAATAGCATTTGATATGTCATTAGAAAAAATGAAATAGACTACTGTGTTTTTTTTATTCCACCCTTCTAGGAAATCAAAATATATCATTTGTTAATCTTATATTCTATTTTGCTTTATGTTTAAAATCCATTAAATATAAAATAATGTATAATACGTTTCATTTGCTTTTGACTTGTGTATCAATTGCTACTTTGATAGCACGGCTTTATTCTAATAGCTAACGTGATCACAATTCACAAACCACCGAGTGATGAGTAAGACACTTTACATATAATAAGCGTGTGTTTGGTTGGAGGAGAGAAATATGAAAGAAAAAAATGAGAAAGAAAGAAAGTGATAAGAAATAGAATATATTAGAGGTTGTTTAGTTTTAAAAAAATCACTACAAGAAAAATAATCATTAGCGTAGGCCAAATGCCCACGCTAAATTGCAAAAAACGGACGCTAAACAACATATTAACGATAATCAAAGTAGAGATGAGAGCTATATGTAGTCATTACAAGAAAAATAATCATTAGCGTAGGCTATCTATATGGTTATAGGCTAAATAAGGAAATCCAAGTAGAGATGAGGGCTATATGTAGTCGATAATCAAATCAGAGACAAAAAGTAGATCAATTAAAATTAAGATTACAATGCGAAATGCATAGCAACACCAAATATCGGATGCATTGCACAGAGCGAGGGATTCGGTAGAATACCTTGAGGTACTTGAGCAGTTAAGCTTTAATGCTTTGCCAGCCCAAAAGAAGCTTTGCCAGTGCAAAAGATTAACTACGGTGGCGAAGAAGAAGCTTTGTTAAGGGTTATATTTAGGGTTGGGGGGCGGCGGTAGTGGTGATCAGGGTGGCTTAGTGAAGAAGAAACTTTGCCAATCCCTTGATGCGTAGAGAAGAAGAGCGAAGGGAAGACAGGTCGCACAATGGCTTGAGAGAAGATGCAAATGGCTTCACATTCAATGAAAAGGGTTGAGAGAAGATGCAAATGGCTTCACATTCAGTGAAAATAGAATAGGGAAGAGAGGCCGCAAAATGAAAACATGAATTTCGCGGCACGAAATATGAAATTAGGTAGCGTTCGCTGGCCTACGCTATATTTTTCCAGCTAATTAGCATTTTTTTCATGTAGCCTAGGCTGGCCTAGGAAAATCTAAAGTAAATTAATAAATTCTTAGTGGGGGTCAGGCGGACGCAAAGTAAATGCAGTATTTAAAAAAATAAATAAATGACGTCCTAGCGTCCGCTTAGCCTAGGCTAGCCTACGCTAAAAGAAAAAAAAAATTAGCCAAGGCCTCATGGCCTACGCTATTTTTTACATCTAAATAACTTTTTCTTGTACTGAATATATAAAAGAAATAGAAGGGAGGGAGAAAGAGTATAAAGTCAAATCAAAGTGTTTAATAAAAGGGTCGTTCTAAGGTGCACAAAGATAAAATTTGTACACCAATACACAAGTGAAATGACTTGCTATAGTGGGTATTGCAGGTAGTATTATATTTTAAAATTTTTCCAATTGCTGGTGCACCCATAGATTAATTATATCATTACTTGAGTCATGAATTAATAAGGCTACTCCTTCAGTTGTGCGCAAAAGGAAACGAGAGAAGAAAGTCCATAGAAGGTGATGGTCGGCCATGGCAGTCCTGATGATTCAGGGAGCGACAGTGGGGAGAGTTCGTGATGATGAAAAGTGGGTTGCGTTGTGATGCGCGACTGGAAGAAAGGGGGAGGAGGGAAAGAGAGGGAAGGAGAGAAAGCGAGTGGGAGAGAGGTGCGGCGGCGCACAGGGACCTTGGCTAGCGGTGAGGTGAGGTGGTGGCACAGGGACCATGGCCCAAGACAACAGTGCCTTGTTTAACCGCTCTTCGCGACAATAACGGGAGGCCACCGCCCTTTTTTGTTTCTCTGGGTTCTGATTTCTCGCTTTCCCCTCGTTCTCTGTCTGAGCACCTAGCCACCAAGAATTTGCAGAATGGTGGTAGTTGGGAAGTTCTTGTTTTCTGTGGAGAGAAATAGACAATGGTGATAGCTGGGAAGTAGAATGGTGGTGCACTGGTGCGGTCTTTGCGGCATGGCGAGGAGGACATGCGACAAGGCAAAGAGAGGCGGGGGTGGGCTGTTTCCATTTTTTCACATGAGGAGTTGAAGACAATAAAGCTAAACAACACTTGCAATCTCAAACACACAAGCTGCTAGAACTCTTGCTCACTTGATAATGCTGTGGGGTTACATCTAACCGCTGCTTCAATTTTTTTTTATATTTTTGTCAAAAGAATGATCTTACTAAACTTATAAAGCTCTAATGAAAGAAGAGGGGAAGGGAATTGTCAATGTGATGAAGAGGAATGGTGCGAGAATATAGCATCCTGGATCAAGTGCTTGCTTAATGGATACTTTTAAATCCATAATTGCAATTTCGAAAATTTCGTGATGCACAAACTTGTAACCGGTTACTTTATTTCAGTCTGTACCGTCGATTATAAATCTATTAAATCGTAGGGCTACGAGAAACTTGTGTACACATAGACAAATTTTTTATTTGTGTATCTTAGAAAGTCCCTTAATAAAAATAAAAAAGAGGAAAGAGAAGGTTATAGTTTTTAGGAAAAAAATATCATTTGATCAATAAAAATATATGAGATGGTGATTTGCTCCTTAGTTAGACTCAAATAATGGTGTTGAAGGGTTAATATGTCATGGGTGAAACTCTCTCATGGTTCCACTCATTTTTCATATCTCTTATCTACCTCTCCCTCTTACCAAACGAGGTTGACATACCAATCTCTCTTCTAACTCTCTCTTACCTTTCACTCTGCACTATCTCGCTTCAAACAAATAGAGCGTAAATGATGTTTTAGAGTAATTATTACATGTTTACATTGTTGTAAACAAAGTCAATTAAAAGTTTTAGGTAGTATTAAAGTAATTTTAACACAAAGTTTATTACCTTATTTTATTATTACTTTAATATATTTATCATAAATTGTTGATTTTTTTTTGTTGAAAACAAAAATCGGCCTCTTCTTATAAAAAAGGTACCATCACAATATGAAATAAGCACTAAGTGTATGTTTTCATTACCCCTAAACCATGTTTTAAACATGGATTTGGACTAATGCTACTGGATCTTGATCCACGTTTAAAACGTGGTTTCATTAGTAAATCAAAATACTGTAAAACTAGAAAAGAAGGAGCTACATCAAAAACTCTCAACCGAACATCTACATTATGACCATTTCTTGCTAAAGCGTTCTTAACCATGTTTGCTTCCCTAAAAATGTGAAACCATCAAACATCCCTCAAGTATCAAGGTTGAGGCAGCTGAAATAATCTCGGCTAGTAGAGAAGAACAAGGACGCGAATTAGATTTACTAGTATTATCTATATCTATTATTTATTGATCAACGAAAGCGTTTTACTTTTTTTAAAAAAATAATACATTTGATGCTTTTTTTTTTTTTTTGGAACAAATTTATAGATTTACTGCGTGTTTGGTTACCAGTTAGGTATAATGTAGAATCAATTCTACATCGTGAGACGTGAGTTTGGTTTAATGTTGAAATTGACTAAACTCTAGTTTCGATTTCCCAACGCAACTATTTCTAGAGTTAGAAACATAAGTTTACCATGTTTCAATGCTAAACAAAAAATGTTCATAATTGATTTTAAATCACTTTTGTCCAATATATTTTGTATAACGTGTATCACACATTTTCAAACATTGATTATAGAATCAATTATACTCCATTATAAATCAAATGAGCACTTATTATGTGTTTAGATGGAGAATTTCATAATTCTCAAAATTGTGATAAAGAATGTTTAGTGAATTGTATGTGTGGGAGGAACTATAATTGATAATCTAACAATTTAAACATAACAGAGAAATGTTGAAATTCTCTATCAATGTGTTATTCGAAATTCCTCATATTTGTCATAAAATTTTTTCTTATTTGTCATTTGAAATTCTTTCTTTTTCTATTTTAACACATAAAATTTAATAATTTTAATTTATTTTATCCAAACACAATATTAATGTCCATTTATTTGGGTTTTTTAATTATTTTTTTAATTAAATAAAAAACATTTGATGCTTTCGTTTTGTTTTTTGGTTAATAAAGGCTATTTTTCTTTAAAAAATATATCAGAATATTTTTTGTTAGTTTATTGGCATTGGACCTTAATTATTAACAGAAATTTCCTTGTTTTTTCTTCCTTTATCGCGTCAGCTCAGCAGTTAGCAACGCTTGGAAAAGAACCCATAAATAAAACGCTGATTAACCCCACAGCTCGCGCAAAGTATATAACTAAGAAGTAGTAAATCAGAAACAGTTTTCATTTTCTGTCTGCATTGCCATTTCAATTTTCGACAGTGATAAACTTATTTGCTATCTTAATTTTCTCCTCTTCTCGTTTCACTCACCCCACGCCTTCCTCAATGTTCCACAATAACAATCACAGTGTATCGATCTCTGTCTCGGACGACGAATCCGATGAACTGGGTCGTATGCGAGTGCGTGCGCGACGGAAGCGCAAGAAACTCGGCCACAGACGATTGCTGAGGAAGCTACTACTCAAATACTGGATTCTACTCGTCATTATTCCAGCTGCTGCTTTGCTCCTATTCGAAGCCTCGAGAATCGGTCGAAAGCCTAGCTTGAAGGTGAACTCCGAGATAGGAACACGCTCTCAAGTTCGTGGATCTAATCCCACATTGGGGAAGGAGCCACACGGTAACTTGAATCGCCTTGATCCTACTACCCATGTTGTTGGTGGTGTCAGAGAACGTAAGTCCAAATCAACCCCTTTTTCCCCCAAATTTCTTTCCTTTCATTTTGTACGGAGGAGTGAGGTTTTGTGTTTTTGTTTTAATTTTTTGGTTTTCTTAATCCTGCACAATTAGAGCCTTTGATAGAGCTACCTTTTAAGATAGTATAAACTATAGGAGACCCGTGTTATGTATGACATGTGATGTGATTTAATCCTATCAGGTTGCTTGAAGCTCCTACCCCTTGAAAAACTTGAGCAATTGGATATTCCTGTGGCAGAAGAATCTAGTTTTCCTCTTGGTAAAATTTTATACATGTCAGAGAGCGATGCATCTTCTGTAGGAGGGAATGCTACTTTGTCTCAATTGCGTGCAGAAGGCACAAGATTTAATTTATTTACTGGAAATCAAACATTTGAGGAGAGAGATAAAAGTTTTGAGGTGATGAGCTACTTCTATTGGTTTCTCCCAAAGTAGTTGCAAATGTTTGATTCACTTTTTTAGCTACTTGTTTTCACTGCTTGATATGCTTGGGTGGGTGTAGTTATATATACTCTTTGTTTCTTCTTATAGGTCAAAGAAACTATGATGGTACATTGTGGGTTCTATAGTGTAAATGGAGGGTTTAAGATATCCGATGAAGATAAAAGTTACATGCAAACTTGCAAAGTTGTGGTGTCTACTTGAGCATTTGGTGGAGGAGATGATCTCTATCAACCCATTGGGATGTCAGAGGCTTCACTTAAGAAGGTTATTTAAGTAGTATAAGAGTTTATCGTTGATGTGTCTTAGAGTTAGAAGTCACTAATCTTATCTGTCAAATCTATTTAGTTGTATGCAGGTTTGCTATGTAGCATTCTGGGATGAAATTACCTTAAAAGCACAGGAATTAGTGGAGCACAGAATTGGGGAAAATGGATTTATTGGAAAATGGCGTGTTATTGTTGTTCGGGATCTTCCTTTTGCTGATCAAAGGTTGAATGGTAAAATTCCCAAGGTATTAATTCTTTGAAGTGCTCCCTCCCTCCCTTCTTTTCTTCCTGTATGTCATTTGCTATACCTTGATAATGTTTGGACTTTCAAGTGCATAGTCAATGCATAGCTGCACTTAGTTCCATGTCCTAACCAATTGCTCCCCTGAAATTCTTATTTTTTTTATCCACTGCTATCAGTGCTATGTGAATACATATACAGAATGGTTGTTGTCTTCATTAAATCCCCTTTTAATCCTCATCAACTTCATAAAGGCCCAATTTGGATTAACTTCTAGCTCATGGGAGCCTCTTAATTGAGATATAAGTATTTGGTTCTTAACTTAAGAAAAAGCCCTTATCATTCTGTTTGGTTGGAGGGATTTGGAGGGGAGGAGAGGGGTGGGAAGAGATTTTAAAAGAGTTTTCATGTTTGGTTCATCTTTTTAGGAGGGGAGGGGGCCAAAATCCCTCCTAATGTCATTTTTCCTCCCCTCCGATAATGGGGGAATTTGGAGGGGAGGGGAGAGAAGTTTTAAACTAAATAATCAAAATGACTTAAATATCCCTCCACTTATATTAATATAATTGAGTGTTATCAAAGTAAAAGGGTATACAAATAAATTAGTTTTATTTTCCCTCCCCTCCCCCTATGAACCAAACAAGTAAAGGGTAATTTGCCCTCCCATCCCCTATTTGAACCAAACAAGATAAAATGCCATCTCACCTCGCCTCCCCTCCCCTCTTTTGAACCAAAGATACCCTATAAGTTTAAAGATGATTGTGGGGAAGTTGGATGAGGGAGCTTCTGAAAAAGTTGAGGTGCAAAAGTTGATTTCAACTTATGTGAGAAGCTATTATTTAGAAGACTCATAGTTATTGCAAGATTACTTCAACTTTTCTTTTCCTACATGTGCTTGTTGAAAAGTTTATCCAAATTGGCTTAAATTATGCATATCGACACATGTTTTATTTGCCAAGGATAAAATAAGATATATGACCAGAATGGTCTTTTATTCTCTAATTTTTTCGGGTATTGTCCTCTTACATTTTTTCCCCCTTTTCAATCATGTGTGGGCTTGGATATCTTTCAGATGTTAAGCCATCGCCTTTTTCCTCAAGCAAAATACTCTATTTGGGTAGACTCCAAGTCCCAATTTAGAAGGGACCCACTAGGTGTGTTGGAAGCACTCCTTTGGCGAACAAATTCTGTACTTGCCATATCAGAACATGGAGCTCGCAGTAGTGTCTATGATGAGGCTAAGGCTGTTGTCAAGAAAAACAAAGCCAAGCCAGAGGAAGTTGAAGTGCAGCTGAATCAGTACAAAAAGGATGGCCTGCCTGAAGACAAGAGATTTAATGGAAAGAAAGGTATGCACAGAATATATTTTCGTTAGCTGATAATAATTTTTAACATCTTTCTTCTTTTCTTCATGAAAGAAAGATAGCTGTTGTCATCTTTTCTTACTAGTAATGCAGCCGTATGTATGTCAATAGAATAGATGTCAATCCTTTCATTGAATCTGTTGCCAAACTTACTTCGGATTGTTGTCCAACCTTTGCACCAATGTTTTGTCAAATGTTTGATCAAACTTGTTCTTTGCAGCTCTATGTGAAGCCTCTGTTATTGTGAGGAAGCATACACCACTAACTAATCTATTGATGTGCGTCTGGTTTAATGAGGTGGTTCGTTTCACTTCTAGGGATCAGCTCAGTTTCCCATATGTCCTGTGGCAGCTGAAAGCATTCAAAAACATCAATATGTTCCCTGTCTGCACCCGCAAGGATCTTGTCAATAGCATGGGCCATATCCGCAAGGCCAAACCTTTGCAAAGCTGATTTAATTAAATTGGATGAATTGATACCTACCTACAATTATCTAACTCATTCCTTATTTCATTAGTTCCATTAGCCAATACAAATCAGGTATATGTGTTGTTTTCTAACCCCATCCCCTCTTCACTCATAGCCAGTGTATGGTTATAATTTGTATCTACTGTTTACTGCGAGCTCTTTGATTAGGTTATCTCAAAAAAAATATTAGTTGAAAGGCAAATCCTACAAACAATAGATTTTGCTTTGGATCTGTTTTCCAACACATAAATTTCTATAAAACACCAATATTTTCATAAATTGTCAAGAGTGCTTGTGTTCATTACATCTAGTGAAAATAAACAAATGCAGCCATATTTTTTTGGAATAACTCTCACCTGCCAGACATGTAGCAATTACTCCAGTAGCAGCTGCCCTACCAATTATTTTGTAAAGCGGGGTCTGATGGCAAGGAAAATGGTCTAGTTACACGTACAATGAATCAGTTGGCACAAGCAAAACTTCAAAGCACTGTTGTAACAGATGCCTTGCCAGCTTGGTGATTCATTGTTGCAACACCAGTGGAAGCCCTTGATAGTCCTCAGGTAGAGAAGTTACATAATGAGCGGGAACCTTTTTAAGGCTGGATAATTTTTGAGGAAATGACTTAGGATTAAGTTGTATTTGGATGTATATTTTAACGGTCATTTTTAGTTTCTTAAGATTTTTAAGACGATATAAGGAATAAGTTTGACAAGTCCGGGAATTCGACCCAAAAAAATGACAAAGTCCGGGAAAAATGAAGATTTGCATAATGGAAGGAGCCTTTCTATGGCTGGGTACTTCTAGTAGTAATAGTTTAGGGGTTAGTTATGCCTAGATATATCTTTTTTCTGTGGTTTTCAATTGCCAAAATTTTCTTGTTCAGCTACCAAAACCTGTAAATTACCCTTATAAGGTAGGATTAATTGTCCAAATGAAGGCATTGAGGCCTTTGAGGGTTGCATTTCATATCATAAAATAAACATTATTGGTGTTTTTTTCAAGAAGGAAAGACCAATAAAAAACACTTCGTAAAGTCATCAATGAAACAGTATGGTATGGGTTCTTTTCAAAAAAGAAAAGGTCAGTGGAGCATATTTTGGTTCAGAATGTCTAGTAGACCATTTTGCGCGGAAAGGAATAAATTATAGCAGAGTTAATATACAAATTAGTCCCTAAATATACAAATTAGTCCCTAAAAATGTCACCATGTTTACTTTTAGTCACTAAAAGTTAAAGAGTGAACAAATTAGTCCCCGAAAGTTTTAAAATGTTAACTTATTAGTCCTTCCGTTAACATCTGTTAGTTTACTGAAACGGAGCTGTTGAGTTGGATTGTTAAATGCATTGTTGGATTGTTAACTGACACATTGAATGTTTACATGGAACCTCAACTAACAGTAAATTTATGTTGGATGAAAATTTGGAATCATTCCCCCCAAATTATAACCTAGATCTCCATCTCTGTGTTCCTCTTCTCCTCCATCGCAAAATAATAATAATAATAATAATAATAATAATAATAATAATCGCAGTCCTAATCCTCCTTCTTCTGCAACTTACTTGTACTTATTTTACAACCCAGATCTCCATTGTATTCTCCATTCTTATCCCCAACATTGTAACCTAAATCTCCACTATTTTCTCCATTATTATCTCTCATACCCTAAATCTAACAAACCATAAAATGAGGATTGCAAACCATCGTCCAACAAGTGGAAGAATATCTGGTGATGAAGGTGGCTTGATGAACATATGCACATGTGGCAGAAGACTTCGATTGATGGAGTGCAAGGGAAAGAACAAAGGAAAATGGTTCTTGAGGTGTCCATTCTTTGGGGTAAGCAATTTTTCTGTTGAAGGAGGGCTTTAAAAGTGGTTTCTTACCCCCTTTTTGTGTATTTTATGCAGAGAGATGATATTGATTGTGGATACTTTGAATGGGTTGAAGAGTCATTGCAGAAGCTAAAGGCTGGAATGGAAAAACATAAATGTGTGAATAGAAAGTTAAAGAAACAATTAGAAGAGGCTGAGAAATTGGTTTTCAAATTCTAGATTTTATGTGGATTTTGAGTATAATGGTTGTTGTCTTATTTGTAATGTGTGTTAAGAAATAGGTTGGCAAATTAATAGCTAGGAATTAGGTTGTGTTTGGTATGAGTTTAGTATAATGCATTAGTATGCTATGTTCATTGTATTTAGATGACTCCAATGGATATAGTTTTACGGTTTATGGTATGTAATGTTCATTGAGTCTTAGTCTATTTGTATTGGCTTTGAGAAATGAAAAAAAAATTCTCTGTACACTCTCACTGTTTGTTTAATGATGAGATTTATGTTGCTTGATTGAGTTTCAAATGATTGTGGAATTATTTGAGTTTAAAAACCATAATCTAATCTAAGGCAAAATTTCAATTTGTCATATAGCAGAAACTGTGAGATGCCAATTTCATTCACAAATATGCTTTTGTCACAAGTACATTTCCACAGTTTTCTGTCACATTGACCATAACAAAGAAATAAACCAGAATACCAAATGTTCTGCAAATTAAAGCTTTACTTTGCATCCAACAAAGAAAACATAACTAGACTATTGTTAGCATTTTTCATTACAAAATGTATCAAAATACAAAATATTGTTCCAAAAAACATAACTAGCCCATTCATCAAGTTCTGCAAGATTTTGCATTCCTTAGTGTTGCTGCCAGTGCATCCTCCCTGGGCTAAACTTGATGATTCCTGTGACATTACTAGGTTTGAGAATCTGTTGGAGTTATTTGGAAAAGATGCTAGTAATGCCTCTCTTGTAACGACTGGCCTCTTTTTCCACACACAGTTTCCAGGTTGTAGCATATGGGCATCATGTGGCCTATATCCACGTGGGATTAATCCAGGAGGTCTAAAAGGTGCAGGTGCCCTTACAAATGGAAATTGTTGGCCTGGAGGATGCAAACTTTGATTACCAGCATGTCTCTCCATTGGATTCTGTTGGCCTGAAGGCTGCAGACTTTGGTTACTAGCAGGTCTCGCTATTGGAATCTTTGGTCTATCCAAACCTTGTTTAGCCTACATAAAAAAATCCAATTTAGAACTAAATAAAAGAAGATCAAGTTTAGAGAAATAGAATGATGTTTACCCTGAACTGTGCAACACCCTTGGTTCTCAAGACACCCACATTTGGTGAGGCGAGTCTAATGGTAATAGGTTGCCCCTAAACAACACATGAAACAGATTTGAAGTTAAAGATTATATTAAACAAAATTTACAACAACACATGAAATAGATTTTATGTACAAGACCAATTTCTTGTATCTTGTTTATGAAACAGAATTTATAGTATTTGTAGTTAAAGGAGGTGAAAATGTTGTTGAGGAAGACCCCTCAAGTTGTCTTTGGGAGCTTGTCCTAGGACCAAAGGTTGGTGTTGCATGACTTCTTGAAGGTAATTTTGATCAGCTTGTGTTTGGGACCTTGTCCTAACACCACTGATTGGTGTGCTAGGACTTCCTGCAGATAAATTTTGATTAGCCATTGTTTGGGACCTTGTCCTAACACCACTGATTGGTGTGCCAGGACATCCTGGAGTCAGATTTTGATCAGCTTGTGTTTGGGACCTTATCCTTGGACCACTTCTAGGTGTTGTGGGACTTCTTGTACCCTACATAACAAAGCCAAAAAAACACTTAGAATGGAAATAGAACTACACAGAAACAAATTTAGAGAAATAAAATTAGAACCTACTGAATGGAAACATATTCTTGGCTATATGCTATAAAAGGTGCAGGTGTCAGAACTTGGGATGAGGAGGCCTGCAGTACAAATGTTGTTAATGAAAATATCACAGGTCATGAAAACATTGGATGAAAATATAAGTAGTCATGAAATTACCTCAAAGGTATTAATGCAATATCACAGGCTGCATCAATTGCAGCCTCTTCATCTTCTGCCACAACTTCATTTGTTCTCTGTTGTGCTTCTTTTGTCTTTGGGCATCCCTTTATATTATGACCTTCTTGTCCACATCTTGAACAACATATATCTCCATAAACTCTCCTCATCTTATGTCCAATTCCTGGTTGTGCAAGTGTCTCATCATTGCTTCTATTTCTCTTTTTCTTGAGGCTACGTCTAGTCCCTAGTCCCAGTAGGATTTTCCACTATATCAACCTTGATACAATGACTTCTTGGGTGCTCCTCGCCACTAGTATTCTTCTGCAGCCTCTACAGGCTCAACCCAGTATTCTTCTACAGCCTCTGTAGGCTCTTACAACAGTATTCTTTGCTCAGCCTCTGCAGGCTCTTCACACTCTCAAACCAAAACTAACTCTCTCTAGTTAGCTTGGGAGATCACAAACACTCTTCAACAAGAGATGGGTTTTTTACATATGGCTCACAAAACATTCATGGAGTGAATTAATCTTTACAAAACTGAACCTAGACACACTCTCTAAGAATATATGAACAACAACTCTGCATTATGGAGTGGTCGAAGGAGAATCTCACTCTTGAAGGGAATTTCTACATTGTGGCTCTTTGGATTTCTTCCCATTTTCTCTCCTTGATGTTGCCCAGCTGAATGGGGTTGTATATATAGAATTATGGTGGTCATACTAGCCGTTGCAGTTGTTTGGAGAAGTGATCAAGCTCTCAGCTGGCCTTGTGGGAACTGTCACTACCATAGGACAACTTCTTTCTCACTCATTCTTTGACCAGTCAATCCTTCTAATGTGTTTCTTCTGTTCTTTCACAATATCTTTCTTCTGGACGTGTAAAAACATCCAACAATTGTTAAATAACAATAATAAGCTCCTGGAAAAAAAACTGTGATGTTTTTCCTGCATCTGAAAAAAATTGTTCCTTTTGGAAGTATGCATAAATTATGTTTCTTCTTATGCAGAAAACTGTTTCTTCTAGAAGTGTGCAGAAAATCTGTTTCTTCTTCTGGAAGTGTGCAGAAATTTTGTTTCTTCTTCTGAAGCTTCAAGTATGCTTGTAAAGCTTCCAATCTTTTATCCTTGCTTTATTTGCATTGCGAGAGAAGTAATTATGCTTATGGAAGCTTCTTTGAGTGTTCTTCATCTTGAAATATTCAAGGATAATATCTTGAGGAGTGTGGAAACTTGTTAAAAGCTTCTAAAGATGCTTTGAACATGTTTACAACTTGAAATATGAATTTGATGCTTCTGCAGAAACTGTAAGTTCTGCTTCTAAGTACGAAATTGTGTTTCTAGTGATATTGACCTTCTCCAATTGTTTGCATCAGTAGCACTTGGAATGAATATTCTTGAATTGCTTAAGTTATCTTTCACATTCAGAAGGTGTCAAGTTTTATGAAAAGCTCATTCTCATGCTTCTAGTGGTCTTGAATGATCCTTTTAAATCTTCAACTTTGCTTCTGAAGCTTGATATAACTCAGTTCAATATTCATGGGATCTTAGATGAACTGTCTTCACCTTCTTGAAGCTAAGAAGCTAATTCTTGAACTTGTTTCATCACTTTTGACATGAAAGCTCTATGTAACATGCTTCTAGACACATGTTCTGATGTTAAATGATGTTTTTTTATCTTTGCACATTCTTTTTGTAACTTTTCCTGTATTCTTTCAAGAATTCTCAAGTGAAAACATTAGTACCAAAGTATTCAGAACACTTAGAATATTGTTGTAAAAGTTTGTTGTCATTAAAACCTTTGCTCAAAAGGGGCTTGGACCTTACAATTCTACCAGTGATACCCCAGTGTGCTTGAAGTTTTTTAGATGCAGATTGGAATGCTCAATCAGGTGATTCTTTCTCTACTATTTGTTATATATTTACTTTAGGTAGCTGTGCAATTTGTTGGAAATCTAAAAAGCAACAAATAATTGCAAAATCAACCATGGAAGCTGAATTAATTGCTTTGTGATGGCATCTGTCTAGAAGACATGGATGAGCTACAAAGATCATGGATGCAAGCTAAGGAAATTAAGGGTGTGAGGTTTACGACCATGTCCTACAACATATGGCTAAGTTGACTTTCTTCCCAAAGTCAACATTTGACACTTCCTCTTATGGGTCATGCACTCCAAACAATTATTTGATAATATCCTTACTTGGTTTATTTTTAATTTTCCTAAATAGGCCACATGTTCATGGCCTCAAGTCTATTGTTTGATAGTTTGTATTTTATTTGAGTTGTATTTTCCTATTTAACTTTTCCTTTAATGAGGCACCTAGTTTAAGGCTTAAGATAGCTTGCGGTTGAAGGTTCAACACCCACTTAGGATAGAATTAATTTTCCTTGCCTTTTTCCACTCATGACCACCCATTAAGGCTATAAATAGGAGGGGTCCCCATGTATACGTTTTTTTTAATCTTCATTCTAATAGAGAGCTTATGATTGTATTCTCCCTTGTGAGGTTGAGAGGCTTAATGGTTCTTGCTTAAACTGTTGTGATTCTTATCCGGTTCCACGAGCTGGTGGCGAATCTACACTGCTGACTTATCTGTTGAAGGGGTTGCCTTCCTTAGTGGCGCCTACACTATCTCTTTTCTCTTCCATTTTTCTTTCATTTTCTCTCATTTTCTTACATTTTCATGCATGAATATACTTGTTGTCCAACCATTAATTGCGCATTTAATTCACTTATAATCGGTTGTTTTTGCTCAACTCTAGATCCGAAACCTTCCTGCTATCACTTTGGCTTTGGCTAGCGATTAGGCTAGTTGGTTGACAGATTTATTGGGTGAAATATTTTTTTGGGAGAAATTAATTCCACCTATTTTGATGCATTAATATTGTGATAATACTGCTACCATTGGTAGAGTACATAATCGTTATTACAATGGTAAATCGAGACATATAAAGAGGAAGCATAGTTTGGTGAGGTCACATTTAAGTAATGGTACCATTCATGTGTCTTATGTGAATACAAATGATAATCTTGCTGATCCTCTTACAAAGCTTTTAAATAGAGAAAAAATTGTGAAAATGTCTATAGGGATGGGATTAAAGACCAAAGAATAGAAACTATGCTTGAGGATACCCAACCTGGTGATTAGAGATCCTAAAAGCTAGGTTCAAAGGGAAGAATGAATCTTGAAGTAGTTTGGAAAGAGATGCAATGTTTTTTTTCATCCCTATAAATAATGTGCATCTTTTCTGCAACGCAGAATAAGGTTGAATTTTTTAGAACTCTTAATGAAATTTGTAGCTCAATAAGAGTGGGATGTTTAATAGCTAATTTGAATTGATACAAAATGTGTACAATCAAATTAAATTCTGATTGATTGGAAATCAATTTGAAAGCAAAATTAATGTTAACATGTAGTATAATATTAAATGAAAACGTATCAGAATTAATGTCAATATTATATAACGTATATATCATTATTATTTTATAATCGTTACAATACTTTATAATAGCTCTAATATGTCTATAAGAGATAGTCTGATGAAATAGGATGATTATCTTTTTAAACTCTAAACTATCTCTAAATAATTTTGGGCAATAGAAATGTGTTGTGTGAGGGAACTCTGTCTCTTATTTTGTGCAGGGAAAAGAGATTAAATCAGTGATAGTTGAGCTGTTGTATCCTGGAGGTGAATGCGTCAAGACCTACTGCACCGGTGGAGGAAAAACATCTCCCGTGGTGGCGTGAATCACCTTAAAGAGAGCGAAAACGTGCCTCATCCCACTATCATTGTTAATTTTAATTTTTATTGTAATTTCCTATTTTTCTTCTTTGTTGTAATTTATTCCAACATTTGTTTGGGATTTTGTTTAGGCTTTAGTTTTGGGGAAATCTACAACCCTAATTTTATCCAACTGGGCATCCAACGTGTCAGATAACAACATAACTGTGCGGTCACTTGCCAACTCAGCAGCTCTGTTTCAGTAAACTAGAGGTTAACGGAAGGATTAATAAGTTAACAGTTTTAAACTTTCGAGGACAATTTATTCACGCTTTAACTTTTAGGGACTAAAAGTAAACACAGTAACACTTTTAGGGACTAATTTGTATATTAACTCAATTATAGCGTTTTATATTATTTCGTTCTAGTTCCAATTGAGTTCTCGCCACTCAACAACATTATTGCAAGCGTGTTTGGCATGTTTGGTTTACAACCTCCTTCATCTCTGTCCTCCAACCTCTGCCACAGACCCACAGTCCGTCGGACGAATCACTAAGAGTCATCACAACAGCGGACACCGGTTCACGATGAACTACCACTGCATCCTCCTAACGTCGTTGCGCACCGCCCGCCATCACACCTCTGTTGTGCACGCGTAGCAGGAGGCTCTGCCATCGTCCAGGTCGATGTACTCGCCGGTGTTGTGATGTGGTGCCCTTCCTTCTCCCTTTGTTGCAATCACGCCGCCACTGATGACGTCCCCCCTCCACCATTGAAACCTAACCCCTGTTTCGCTGTGTGCATTCCGCACTTTATTTTCCTCTAAAGTGTTGCCCTTTCTTACCCTATTTACATTATTATTATTTAAAAAAACAAACAAAAAAATATACCACTAACACTCACATTTTAGACTCTTTTATTTCTTTAATATAAGAAATGACTTTGGTTTAATCAACTAGGTTGACAGATTTCATATTATAGAAAGGTATTCTGGAGCGGTAAGACGCTCAAATGCAACACGATGCTTAGAAAAATGCGGAGAGATAATCCTGGTTGGAAAGATTGAACTGACTAATCATGATAGATGCATTTTTATTGCTCATGTTTATTATTGAATCGTATCATGTGATCATTTCATAAACCTGTTTAGACGCCAAGAATATTAATATATACAAAATTAAACAACACTTGTCACATGAGTTAGAGAAGAAACAATAACATTCAATCTAAAAAAAGAATTTTAAATGGCAAGACCACTTCGCATGTTTAGCACATGAGTCCATAATTTACGCTTTGACTTGAATATAATTGTTAAAATATAGTCTGTGGAAGAGATTACGCCCACTATATGAATTTACAAAAAAAAAGTGGGGGGGGGAGAGGATAGGATCAATATTCCCTCCCAAAAGGGGGGAATTTAGGATAAGTAATTACACGATAAACACTTGAACATGAAATCTAAAAAGACTATAGATCTACGGATGAAAACTAAAAGGAAAATGTCATGATTAGCCCAGCTCGGATACCTTCAATCTTTTATATTCTTTCCAAAAGTCATCTATAGATAAAAAGCAAGTGTCTCTTTTACATAATTTATACCACTATGAATTGATGATTGACAAATATATATACAAAGTATTTGCCATTGGCTGTATAGACTTGAAGGTTGGTAGAAATATGACGCTACATAGGCGACATGATCCATAAAAAATAAAACATCGCGGGTTTAAGCGAATAACTTAGGAGGGGTTACAAGCATACTCTCCTCAAGAACGCTTGGAACCTAGCACGCCTAGCAACAACGCGGGTTTAAGCGAATAACTTAGGAGAGGATTGCGGGCGTACTCTCCTTAACAACACTTAGAACCTAACACGCCTAGCAACAACGCGGGTTTAAGCGAATAACTTAGGAGGGGTTGCAGGCGTACCCTATTCAAGAACGCTTAGAACCTAGCACGCCAAGATATATATATATATATAACAAGATTTATACAAATAACAAAAATTACAACATTACTCGCTTCACAGTTGGCAGAAAATGACTTGAGAGCTATAAACGCAAAAAGCGTATCAGAATATACAATGAAAAAGAGATTCAATATTTCCCAAAAATACACAAAAAATCATACAAAAGACAACACTTGAAAACATGAAAGATTTGCATGTTCAAAAGCTCAAATTGAGAAAGTCATAAGATTCAAAAGGAAATATCATGTTTGGCCCTGCTAGGGCGATTTCAGTTTTTTCCTGACTAATAATTATGATAATTATGACTCATGAAGAGATAGTTCTCTCGATCAATTTTAGCTTTTTCACAGCTTCAACTATCCTGCTCAAAAAAGCAGCAGAAGGAATTATAATGTCGCCCTCCTCAATGATGTGTATTGGCAGAAACGCCCCAGGAACAAAAGTATAAAATATTTTCAGAAACACGCCTAGCAATGGTGATCATCAATCTTAAGGTGAAAAACTCTGACAGGAATGAAAGCGCATTTTTTGAAAGCATTCTGTTGCAGCAAAGCCCATTTTGTCTAGAAGGCATCTTCTGAAGGTATCTTTAAAGCCTCGATTATTATTCTCATTTGGAAGGCGTCTGATTTCATTTCAAAGGAAAAACATCTTTGTGATTGATATGGCTACCTTAATTCTGCAAACAAACGAGAAAGGATGAGAAAAACCAATATTGGTAAGGCATGATTATATACTTTATCAAACATCCAGGTACGCTCTACATGATATAATCAAGAAGTGTGTTTGATCTTTGCTTATATATACCTTTGCATGAACAAATGATAACCCTCATAGAAACAATACTTGAAATAATCACATGATATTATGATACCTGGGATTACATTAACTTAATAAAATATCACCCTTTGATGGCCAAAAACACTGTGGACAAGACGCCTAAGGCATGTCCAACACTTTTTTTTAGATAAATGATTTATGTTTGCATTGCCAATTACTAACCCATACTTGAACTGTGATGCACCATTACACGCTTAACTTCACCGTGTTGAGAATGGGCAGAAATAGGATTTCATAAATACCAAAACAATGAAACAGATGTCACGCCTTCATAATAAACTATTGAAGCCTTAAGACGATGCTGATAAGTAACCCACTCATCGAGAACACTCCCTACACGATCAGAAGGAATAAACAAAGAAGAGTTAAACAAAGGGAGACATTGCCGCTCCACAAAGAGAACAACTTTCATGGCCTCATGTAAGGGTAGCGGATCTAATTCCAATGGAAGTGGTGGTTGATCTAAGCCAAATTGACGACAAACTCGATCAGGGCGATAAGAAAAGGGGAATAAAGCACCCCCAATAACGCCCTCTATCTTTAAACCTTTATTATTCCAACTAGAAAATGCGGGTTCCAAATATATCCTATCCATCCCCTCAACACCAGAAAAGAATGAAGAAGTGTAAGGATGAAAAACAAAGGAGCCTTCATCATCAGTCAAACTAACCAAATATTGGCGAGGACGCCCCAGAGACCAACCTTGCACACGATACTCAGGAGGAGAGTTATCCCTGGGAGGAGGCCTCGAAATGCGCCTTACTGGGCCATAATTTGGAAATCTCTCATATAGAAACACCTGGATGAAAGCAACACCTATACAGGAATTAACAGAGAAACGCCCATATGAAGAATACATTTGTTCTTGAAGCTGATCCAAGCGGCCATGGAGACTACCCAAGTAAAACGAGGCCAAAGGAAGGCGTACACCTTCAGTTAGCAGAAACGCCAAGGTAAAGACAATTGGGCTAATAGACTCCCAAGGAGGACCATAGAAGATATGCCTAGAAAACCAAAAAGAAATAAAGGTCGCGCGTTCCAGGGGTTAGGGATGATCTGGGCTAGCCTCAAAATGTTCACCAGTAGGAAAATCACCAAAAAGTAACGAATCCAAGAGGCGTATGTGTATTTCACCGATTCCTTAGGCACTTTCTTTCGTTTGGGGGGAGAAGTATCCTTGGAATCCTTGCCCTTTGGGAGGCGCATCTTCACGATAGAGGAAGCACCAATGTCAGTTCCTTGTTGAAAACGCCTAAGAGCAAGTTTTTCACGAGAATGCCTAGCACTCTCAACCGTGGCAACCTTCAAAGACTTTGCCATCTTAGCAATGTGATGATCCAAGACAGTGGCAGAGAGATCAAAATCCCCAAACAACGTCAATTTCAAGATAATAGTAACATCCTCTAGAGTAGGACTAAACTCGCCCCATGTTGTTAAAAAGGAATGAGTCTTGCAACTCTAGCGTTGAACCAACATATCCAAATCCTCAGAGCGCTTCTAAATACTCAAATGAGGAGATATCTTAATAGCATCTGCAATGCCCGCTTGATAAAGAACAACGACAAAGGGTTTATCCGTAGTGAAAACATGATCCACCCATTCAACCCAACCATTAGGATGAGAAGACTTGCTAACAAAGCAAATAGATGACCAAGGGAATTCCTCCGTAGTGATTCGCTAACGAAGAAGGGAAGAGCCCAGTTCAAGAGAAGGCGCCTTAGAAACCAGGTGATGAAGCAAAGTGTCTGCGCGTTTTTTAGAAGAAAAGGCAATAGAGGAAGAGAATAAGGCATCCCCTAGAGAAAGCATGGAAGTGTTAAAGGGACGCTCTGCGAAGGGAACACAGGAAAGCCATCGCCTATAATATGTCGATGCGGGAGCCGCCCGAAGAAGAGGCAATCTTGGAAGAATAGCGAGAGAAATGGAACAAAGAGCAGGGTAAGCTACACTTTCACCAACAGGACTGGATGAAGAGCCAGAAGCAACCCCAACTGATGGAGGACGAAAGCGAACCATGGCAAAAGAAGAAAGAAGAAATAGGGGAACAGAAGAAAAAAATGATAGTAACTTATGACTCAGAAGAAAAACTCATAAAAGTAAAGATGAGAAGCCCCACAGATGAAAAAGAGAATTCAAAAAATAATAAGTGAAACCGCTGAAAGCAGGCGTAAGAGAGATGGCATTGATTGACGCCCCCAATAAGGGTCAACTATATGACAACCTGAAATAAAAATCATCTTTTGATTAAAACTGCACATTACAGTATTGCATACTGTATGTGCAAGGGGGCAAATGTCGAGGATTAGTTTTCAAAACCCCAACAAAGAGAATAGGTTGACGTAGAAGAGGAAAAAGAAGCTGAGTTGCTGTGGAAGCGTGCTAACCAAGGAAATGGGTGTGTCAGAAGGAAGCCTGGCAACCTGCAGAATGACAGCGCAACAAGGCAGCAGGGCTTTACACCAAATCGGAGGCACCATATTTAACTTATGGAAAGCCATGTAACAGGGATACAAAAGAATAAACAATATAGCTGTGTAGGAGGAAAGCATGTTCCCGAGACAAGAAAAAATAGAATTAATTAGAGAAGGAATCCAATGTAAAGGCTTGTACCCCAAGTTTTGTGTAATTATAAATACCAGGGGGCAACCAGACCAAAAGGAACAAGGATATCAATAAGAAATCCCACATTTTTGCAATTATGTTTATCTAGAAATTGAACCCTTCAATCTCAACCTTTATTTTCCCATTTTTTATCCGAAACAGTAACACTCAACCAAACGAGCTATTAACAATAAGCTTTGAAGGTTGTTTATCCCGTATTGTTTTTTTTTTTTTTTTTTTACTTTCAAAATTAGGCATTTTTAAGTGAAGCAGATAAGTATAGATCATAGCACGTTTTAATTTGTGAAAGGAAAGGACAATTCTTCAAAATGAAAAAGGGAACTTTTGGGAGCCAAATTGAGCCAATAAAATATTTATCGATATCATTAATTAATAGAAAGATTGAAAAATTTGGGGTAGTGACCCGTAACAACCTCCTTCGCCACACTAATGTCTACATAAAAATGTAAAATGGTTATTTATACAATATATATATATATATATATATATAAAAGTTATTAACTCTAAGGGTTACTTTACTTAATAACTTGTTATGAATGTTGATTTTCATCAATCCAACCGTTGAATTTAAAGTTCTCATTATATAGATCAAGTATACAAATTTTCAAAAAAAAATTGAAAATCATTTGATACTTCATCGAATGACCTTAATTTAACGTATAATATACTTTTCAAAATATAAATAAATGTTGACTGTAAAATTACATATCTATAAATTTCTAATTTATCTCAAATTTGGTATGTATGATCATCATGTTAATATTACATTGTTCAAAGGTTAGATTTGTGAAATTTCTATTCTACAAAACAACTTACCAAGAGATATTCCTGGAGTAACTTGATCCCCCACACTATATTATATTTATATATATATTCCCTTCGTTCTTATTTATAAGGAATAGTTGACCCAAATCACACAGATTAATAAAAGTGGTTAAAACTAGTTAATTTTATTGGTGTTTTAAAAAATAATTGAACTTTTTTAATTTTACCCTTCGTTAATATCATTAACTACCTCCACGATCATTTCATAATTGAAAAGACATTAAGGGTCCGTTTGGTGGACAGGATATAATTTGATAGCATAGGATAAACGAGTTGAATAGAAACATGATAGGATAAAAACATGATAAGTTTTTATCATATCCTATGTTTGATGGACACCAGGATAAGAAGACATGTAACAATATTTTATCTGATTATACATTTGAAATGGACATATGATAATAGGATAGGATGTAAAAAATATTGATATGACAAAATTACCCTTATTATAAAATTAAATTCAATTGTAGTAAATTCAATTAAATTTTAATTTTTTGACTTTTCAATAAGCATATATGACTAAAGAATTATTTAATTATGAAAAATATTTAAATTTAATAAAAAATAAAATTATAAAAACTTATCATAAAAAGAAGAGTGAGGAGAGAAGAGCGATGGGAGAGGGAGAGATAGGGGAGAGGAGAGAGAGGAAAGGGAGAGAAAATAGAGAGGGGAAAAGGAGAGAAGAGGGGGAGGGGGAGGAGAGAGAGAGCAAGGTAGAGAGGACAAATGAAGAAGAAAAAATTGTATCATATTTTATCACTCCCTGCTCCCCGCTTAAGATAAGAATTACACTAGGTGAAATGATAGAATAAGCCACATGATAAAGTTATCAATATTCTATTGATGCAATAAACACAAGATAAGTGTGATGGAATAAGATAAAGTTATGATATTCTGTCTCCTATCATATCCACCAAACGACCCTAAAGTTAATAAGAATAAATAAAGAAAAGGTTAAATTAATCAGTAGGTCCCTATAGTTTCATTAAATTTTTAATTAGGTCCCTGTAGTTTAAAATGATTCAAAACAGTCCTTATAGTCCTAAATATTTTGTAATTAAATCCCCAGATACTAACTGCGTTAAGCTCTGTTAAATTTTTTCCACATGGAACATGTCGTGTGTGTGACTGGATCATAAAGATGATAACATGGAAACACTTGGAAGAGACTCCTTTCACGTGGATGCATCGAATGGAAGCCAACATTTATGGGGAAACTAGAGGAACACAACACACAGGGGATGAGGAAGCAAGAAAAATTACAAGAAATGAGCATGCTTTGTAGTTTGCTGAACAATCAAGGTGCAATGAGGAAAAGGAATCTTCCATTCTTAAATCTCAGTTGACATAACTAGTATGTTAGAGTAATAGAATTCTATGCATAACAAAGCATAAATTCTTGTGTTGTGTTTTTGTTTTGTGCAATGTGCAACATGTTACAGGGAATTAAGAGGAACAAAATTTTCTTCTATAGTAACTTATTCAAATATGTGTAATGTTAACAATGTGCTATATGAATGTAAATGTTACAGCAAAACGAAGATAGTGTTTTTGTGCACATACCTGGAACTCCGAAAAAGAAAACTTTGTTGTACGCTCGGGCTCCCAGGGAACTCGTACTTCTAGGGAAGCAACCTAGAGAATTAGGGATTTATATAGGAATATAAAAAAAATGTGAAATAAAAAGGTTTGTTGCCACTTGCCATATCATTCATTTTTATGTCAATATATACATAAAAAAATGCCATGTCATTTCTTTAAAAAAAGCCATGTCAGCAAGATTTAACGGAACTTAAACGATGTTAGTGTTCAGGGATTTAATTAAAAAAAGGAAAAATATGTTTTTCGTCTCTATAGTTTGGGTCAACTTGGGTCTTCGTCCCTATATTTTTTTCCTTGGTTTTTTGTCCATGTACTTTCTAAACCCCCTAATGTTAGTCCCTGCCATTAGTGACTACTATTAAATGGTGATGTGGCAGACGGAAAGTGACAGCTCAGCACCTTTTATGGGCCCCCTTATGCAACCTGACTCATTTAACATTATTATTTAACTTTTTAATTATTGATTATTACTAACAAAACCCTATTATAAAGTTTATACATTATATCCCCAAATCATATGCAGCTTGGGTTCGATTGAGGAGCAAAGTTAGGGTTCGTTTTTTTTGAAGGAAAGGTCCTGCATTTTCGACCAAAGTAGGCCATGAAAGGAGGGAGCAGCTCGACGGAGAAGAAAAGTTTTCGATGCAACTCATTTACATATTCTTCATACCCGCGATTTAGGAGATGTAGGTGTGTGGAGAAGTTGATCCTTCTCACTTCAAAGAGCTTGAGGAATCCAGGCAGAAATTTCTGGAGGTGCCCCTTTTGGGATGTGAGTTATTTATTTGCTTATCTTGTTTTCGTTCTTCCTCAATTTCTGGTGGTTTTAGTAGCCATGACTTCGTTTCAATTTGTTTGATTTGCAGACAGAAAAACACTGGCAATTTCTTCCAGTGGGCTAATGAGGAAGTCGCAGAAGATGTATCCATGCGTTTAGATTCTGCAGTTGAAGACTTGAAAGCAAAAAATGCAAAGTTGAAGTTGAAGCTTATGACTGAAAGAAAAGCTGGGAAAATGAAGAAATTTTTAGTTTTGTTTGCTTGGTTTGTGAGCTTTGTAGTGTTGGCATTTTGTGCACTTAAATGTAATTGTAATATGAAGTGAGTGTGGTTTTTGTTAAGTTAGTAATTTGGATAATTAGAGGGCTTATCATTTGTTTTGGTTTTAGCAAACTAAGTGATTGGTATTCTATAATGTAATTCAGAATTGTAATTCATTTGTGTTTAGCCAGTTAATTGAATGGAATTATGTATTTTTGTATTTTAAATTGAGTTAATGGATGTTATTTGCCAAAATTGCTGAGTCATTTGTCTACTTTATATGAGATAACACAGAAGCATAAGACAACAATTTCATACGGAAACATAATAGTCCGGTTTCATTCATTGATAAAGATTCAAAAAGTGCACATCAGTGATAAGTGCCAATTATATGATATATTCTTGTATTTTTATTGCACTTATCAAGGATAAAATAGTAATTTATGCCCAAAAATAATCCCTTTTTATTAATAATTGTGATAATGGTGGTAAAATCAGCTCTCCACCAGTCTTTGGCCATAATTGTTCTCCATTGATTGGTGCTATCACTTGTCCATAACAGAGTTCATAAGTTGTTCTCTTATAAAACCTATGTACATAGGATTCTGGGTCATCCCCCTTGTAAGTGATTGTTGCAACAACATGCCTACAGGGGATCCCCACTGATAAATGAAAATTATATGATAAATTAGAGCACTTTTTAGTTCACTTATCAAGGATAAAATGGTATTTTTGCCCCAGTTTAATCCCTTTTTATTAAATATTAGATAAATTGTATTTATTAATCTTAGATTTGAATTTGATGCTATTTTGATAGAAATATTGCTGATTTTTGCAGAATATTGCAAGGATTTGATTTGAGGGAAAGATGGCATTAAATAAGGGAGATATCTGCAAGATTTGAAGTTTAATTGAAGACAATTAATGAAGATTGGAAGATTATTTGTGAGCAATAATGAAGATTTGAAGATTATTTTAGAGCAATTAATGAAGATATCACTGCCAATTAAACAAGGATTCTGCAGACAACCTTCCCAATTAAATCCAAGATGCTTAATAACTGCAAGATTTCATCAAGAAAAGGGAAACAAGGAAAGACAATCAAACAAAACCAGTCTCGGGGAGAGATCAAGTTAAAAGGAGAAAGATTGAAGCTTTGCAGAACGTGTTGCGCGCTTCAATCTGCGCTGTAGCGCAGGGTGAAGAGCAACTTTCTGGTTTCTGCACTGCAACCAGCGTTGTAGCGCAGGGTGAAGCGCTGAACACGTGATTCTTGCCCTGTTGCCGTTTTTAGATAGATTTCTCTCCAATCTTCTTTGTCTTTCCTTATCCTATAAATAGGACCTCATTGCACCAGATTAAGGTGTGCACGATTATTGTAATTCAGTTATATTTCAGTGATAATGCACCAGTTCTAATTTTAGAGTAGGAGAGGAGGATCGCTTCACAAGGATTGAAGATGGTGACAGCGTCTTCGGTGGTTTGTATGGCTACCTTGTGTAGTTAACTCTCCATTAGGATTGAATGTAATTGATTCTATCCCCAAGTGTATGTAAACTCTATATTATTATTTCCTGAGCTCTCTGTCTATAATATTGGTAATCTTATTTTGTGCTTAATCCCTGACTTCCACGCTTGCGCCAGAGTTATAGGCTAGTTTCGAATATGATTGAGGATGGGGGAGCCTAGACATAGGAAACCCAAACTCTGATTGAATAAGAGGACTCGGTACTCTGTGACCGACACATGAGCGTTACTAATGAGTAATGGGTAGTGATAGTACTCTAGCGAAGGGCGTTTACAGGATTAGGCCTTAGTATCGATAGCAAAGGATTAGTTGATTGTCAATCCAGGACCGACACATGGATGTATCCTGATGAGTAATGGGTAGTGTGAGTACTCTAATGAAGGTGCGTCTACAGGATTAGGCCTCGTTTATCAATTAGTTCTTTTACAAACGAAATAAAGAGAACAAAATAAGCCGAGGGTAAGTCTGTCGCTTGGGAGAGCTCGCATGGATTATCTTTGAGTGTGAGTGGCGCCTGGTAACTCGGGATCATAAGCAATATAGTTTGTCTACAGTATTATAGAGCAAACCTAAAATAATAGATAGTTTTACATGCACAAAGGGTGTGATGATATGAAGTTCAATCCTAATCCAAGTAAAGTGTCTCTAACTCTTCCTGTCTAATTCATTAATTATTAAATTTCAGTTTACAATTTTCGCAACAATACTCTCAAAACCATTGTTTTCCCTTGATAATTAGATCACGAGTTTACGTGAATTGACCGTTCCCTGTGGATACGATATCTTTCTTACTATTATACTACTGGATTTTTGGCTCGCTTTCCAGAAACCCATCACCCACTAGTTCCCAGAAATTACATGTGCGTACATGTCTTTCAAGATCAACTATGAACCTATCCCTCCCAACTATGTGATTAACCTCAAACTTCTGAGCTCCTGCCTATGTAGCCAACCAATTCCCACTGTATTCAACCTCCCTATCAAGTCTCCTCCGGGGTTTAGGCATGACTTCACCTTGGTATTTATCTAATTTTTCTTTTAAAGAAGCAAACCTACCCATTACATATGTTCTTATCCATTCAAACATGGTGATAATAGGCTTGTCTCTAGCCAATAAAATTGTACTATTAAATGATTCACTGAAATTGTTCATAAGAACATCACACCTAGGGTAATAACTAAATGCCAGTCAT
Source organism: Sesbania bispinosa (assembly GCA_026901365.1). Classification (NCBI taxonomy): domain Eukaryota; kingdom Viridiplantae; phylum Streptophyta; class Magnoliopsida; order Fabales; family Fabaceae; genus Sesbania; species Sesbania bispinosa. Next base: position 536,692 of record QLOH01000429.1, read on the forward strand.
GTGCATTCTTGTCCAATGCCTTTATCTGATCGATTTTCTCCTCCCACGGCTGAATGTATGTTGCCTTAGCAGCTCCCATCATCAAGTCTCTCAACATGGTCCCTCCTCCAAACTTCTTCTTGAAGTTAGCATATAGGTGTCTAAGACAAAACCTATGCTAAACTCCCTCCAGCAACTCTTCAAACACAGGTATCAAACCCTGAAGCACCAAACATACTAAAGTTAATTTACAAATTAAGGTCAGATTTGAAATAACATTTTTAAAACAAAACACATTGGGATCGAGCACTTAACCTTTTGCTGGTCTGATATAAAGACCCATCTATTGGATCTGACATCACCAATATCTTCAAGTAACAGCTGCAAAAACCATCTCCAAGACTCTTTAGTTTCTGACTCAACTGCTACAAAGGCCAGTGGGAAGTATTGATCATTTGGATCTCTTCCCACTACAATCAAAAGTTGTCCTCCATATTGAGTCTTCAAATGATAGTCATCTACTCCCAAAGAAGGCCTACAACCTTGCAGAAACCCTTTTTTACAACCATCCAGACACATGTAATAACTCCCAAACCTTGGTGGAAGATCAGGAGACACTCTATCCAGTTGGATCTTGCATGTATTACCTAAACAAACCCTCCTCAGTTCTTCACTGCAGTCCCACAACTTAGTGTATTGTTGGCTTGCATCACCATCAACAACATTCCTAGCAAATCTCCTAGCTTTCCATGCTTTCCATTCACTTATTCCAGCACTATAGTTTTTTCTCACATCATCAATGATATCCTTTAATGTCACAGTAAAAGAGGTCCTAAATTTATCAACAACTACTTTGGAAATCCATTTGGAGTTAGCATTTTTATTGTTAAACACCCTCCCACACCTATGCCTGCCAGCCAATGTCTTTATCCTGAATGTTTCAGTCCCTCCAACCTTACTGCAAAGAACAGTAAATGGGTACCTTCTTGTACATACTGCCTTTGCCCTCACCAAATCATTTTTAACAAATTTCACTTCTTTCCCATTTAGTATGTTGTGCTCAAGCATTGCATCTTTAAATTCTTGCAAAGATGCAAACTCCATGCCCACTTTCCACTTAAATTGTTTGCACATGTCCTCTTTGTGAAACCTAGGATACCTAGGTTTTGTGCCTCCCTCTCCATCACTAGATTCAGTACCACTGTGTAGCTCTTCAGTTTCATAATCTTCCTCCATGATATACATGTTTTCCATATCTGGTGGGGGCAAAACCTTCCACATTGCCACCATCATTCTGCATTCTATTCTGACCACCACCTCTCCCACCTCTACCACTTGTTTCACCTCATTTTTCTTTGACTGGTGAATGTATATTACTTGCTTGTTTTTCTTTCATCATCCTCACATTATCATTCAACTCAGCCTCAACTTGACCCACCTCAGGATGCATGAAGTCATCATCAGCACCAAGTGCCCTTTCCTCCTCACTATCCTCAAAATGAACACCTCTCATCACTACTCTCACTACTAATAACTATTTCTTATGTGTTTGGAAGATTCTGCATAATATCAGGCTCCACCTCATCATATTCCACATTTTGAGCCACTACATCTCTCACTCCTTCACTACCAGCATCAGCCACAATTTTAGGCCCAACATCTCTCACAATTTTAGGCCCAACATCTCTCACTCCCTCACTTCCACCAGCAACCACAATTTTAGGCCTAGCATCTCTCACTCCGTCACTACCACCAGCAGCCACAATTTTAGGCCCAACATCTCTCACTCCCTCACTGCCACCAGCAGCCACATTATCAGGCCCCACATCTCTCTGACCATCACTCCCCCCAACATGCATAGTCTCAGGCACCACATCTCTCTGACCCTCACTCCCCCCAACATGCATAGTCTCATGCCCAACACCTCCCAATCCCCCACTTCCCCCAACATGGATTTCATCAGGCCCAACTGCTCCCAACCCCTGACTAGACCCAACCTGCATTTCATCAAGCCCAACATCCTTCACAGTAGCATTCACTTGCACATTTTCTGTCTCACTATTGTCAGCTATTAAAGGAACACTAACTTGCACTGTCTTCTTGGGACTGCTAATACCATGCTCTAAATAAATTTCCATCTCACACCTTTTACTTTCAGCAATATTGGCAAGCTCAAGAGCATCCTCATCATTCCCTAATTCTTTAAGACCTCTTTTAAAACTAACACCTTTTTGCTTCCACCACATCTTCACCTTATCAGCATATCCCAGATCCTTAGCTAATCCCATTGCCTCAAAATACGACCATTTATCTATGTCCAGCTCGTGAAATACATGTATTTCACCCCCTTGTATGACAATGAGGGCTTATGCACAAACTTTCCCATATGATAAAATGCTACAGAAAACCCCATCCCTAAATCACAGTAAACAATTTATATTAGAAAAAAGTAAACCCACTGTCCCCCAAAGATGCAATTGACAACGCATAAAAAACCAAACATGTTTTCCGCTACAATATTGCAACAACGACACATGGGGTACAGAAAAACAATGAAAGAAAACACATACCTGCAACCGGAATGTTCGAACCTTTCAATGTCTTCTATCCACGGGGAGATTGCACTGTTCCAAGGGACCACAAAAACACGCATCGTGTATACCTTCTTCCAGATTGCACAAGGGACCACCTCACTCACGGGTTGCACAATAGAGAAATGAGACAGAGAAGCTTCAGCGTAATGAGCACTTGTTAGGGTTTTTTTTAGAAATAAGATAGGATTAAAATCCCTAAAATTCTAATTAGGGTTTTGTTAGTAATAATCAATAATTAAAAAGTTAAATAATAATGTTAAATGCGTCAGGCTGCATAAGGGGGCCCACAAAAGGTGCTGAGCTATCACTTTCTGTCTGCCATGTCACCATTTAAGCGTAGTCACTAACAGCAAGGACTAACATTAGGAGGTTTAGAAAGTATAGGGACAAAAAACCAAGGAAAATAAGTATAGGGACGAAGACCCAAGTTGACCCAAACTACAGGGACGAAAAACATATTTTTCCCTAAAAAAAATTTAGAATTATAAGGACTGTTTTGAATCATTTTAAACTACAGGGACCTAATTAAAAATTTAATAAAACTATAGGGACCTACTGATTAATTTAACCTAAAGAAAATGATAAATGTTTCCTTGAAATTGTAAAGTGACTTATAAAAAAAGGGGTAAAATATGTTTTTGGTCCATGTAAATATAGCGAGTTTTGCTTTTAGTCACTATAATTTTTTTTTGTTAAGCGTCCTCCCCAATTTTTTTTACAATTAGTCCCTCCCTTTAATTTACGTATGTCAAGTATTAACGTGACACGTTTTCTTTCTCCTACGTGTTGATTAATGTGTTTATGGCGGTCTTAAACGGCGAGAAACGTAACCATTCTTTTCTCCCCCACTCCCTCTTCTCTCGTCCCTATTCTCTCACCACCACTTCCTTTTTATTTTTTTCACAGACAGAGACAGAGCCTCTTTCGTTTGGCGAAGCAATTCCCTCACTTCAATAATCGATCCTTTCGTGTTGGGTTTGTGAATTTGCTTTTGTTTTCTTCAACTTTACACTCCCCCTCTTTTCAATTCTTCTAATGTTTCGGTGTTTGAAATTTGCATAGACTAATCCTTCTTCCAATTTCATCATGGCCAAAACCTCCTTCAAGCTTCAACGTCCTTTGGGTACTATTTTTAATTTTCTCCAATTTCTTATAATCTGCTTTTTGTTGGGAATCGAAACCTTTGAGATTGATCGAGATTTTATTTTCTTTTATATTTAATTATTCAGCATGCATTGCTAAATTGTGTGATTTAAACTGAGGTAATTTATTCTAAATCATTTTTTTCAATACTTTGGATTGGATTTGATATTAGCAACATTTGCTAGCGCCATTTTAAATCTCGTTCCTGCTATCACGTTTATTCTCGCTGTCTTGTTCCGATACGTATAGGGGATTGTTGGATTGTTTGATACTATGTGGGGATGAGTTTTTGTTGGAAAGGAACAACATTGGATGGGTGAGAGAAGGCGAGGGTTGGTGGTGGTGGTGAGAGAGTGAGACGGGAGAAAGGGAAAAAATTGGTACATTTCTGGCGGTTTAAGACCTCCAAAAACACTCTAATTGACACATAAGAGGGAGAAAATGTGCCACGTGAGCACCTGACACACGTAAATTGAAGGGAGAGACTAATTACAAAAAAAAAAAAAAAGGAAGACGCTTTAACAAAAAAAAAATTATAAGGACTAAAAACAAAACTCACTATATTTATAGGGACCCATGGCTGGATATTCAATAAGGCAATTAAGGTCATTGCCTAGAGCCCCCAAATTTATAAGGCCCCCCAATTTTTTTTAAATAGTAATATTATTGATATAAATTATTTTTTAAAAAATTAATAATGTTTGAGATAGGGCCGAATATTTTATAAGGTCTATATATATGTTACATTTTTTAAATTTCTTTTTTCTTATCATTTAAACTACTTAAAGGTCCACAACCCATTTATTAGTTTTTACTAATGAAAAAGTCACTCAACACTCAACTGTGAGTTTCCTTGTATCGGTAGTATTGTTGAGCCTGTGATCTATTGACTACTTGTACAGTTACCACATTAATGCAATTTAATTTTCTTTGATAAAAAAAAAGTCACTATTTTTGTCTTTTACGGATCTTCAACCTCTTTGCTTCCTCTCATGTCTCTCTCTTTCTTATTCTCTTTGTTCTCAACTCTTTACTATTATTTGACTTTTCAGCTTTCATATAGTCATATTCTAATTTGTGAATTGGTATACCCCCACACCAAGTGACCAACTCCAAGTGACATCAAGTGGACACTCACACACGTTGCTAGCATCTCAGCAGGTTTGATCATTTCACTCATTTATTTTGCTTTTTATAAAATAATTGATTGAGTTGTGAGTTTTGAGGACCATTCCGATATTGATGGTCTTGATTTATTTTCAAAATTAAAGTTATTGAAAGAAATTCTAACAAATGAAATTAACACACCATTAAAAATATTAAACTATATAAAAAGATTAGGTTCTTTTCCAAACACATACATTGCTTATAGAATCTTATTAACATTACCTGTAACTGTCGCGACCGTTGAAAGAAACTTTTCAAAATTCAAATTGATTAAATCATATTTAAGATCAACTATGCTACAAGATAGATTGAATGAATTAGCTATATTATCTATTGATAGTGAGATGTTTTAAAATTACTTGATTATAAAACCTTAATAAATAATTTTGCAGCTCAAAAAGCCAACAAAATATAACATAAAAATTATTAGTCTATATTAACATGGGCCCCTGTCTTAATTTTTGCCTAAGGGCCCGAAATTCCTAGATACGACCTTGTAGAGACCACAAACATATTTTACCCTAAAAAACATAAAATACTGGTAAAAATTACCTTATAAATAAAAATGGAAAGCATAATATAATATAATAGTTTATATAATATATTTTTTTTCTATTTCATTCTATCATATTATTAATCATATCTGATATTTTTTCTTTCTAAATATCATATTATTTCTTCATTATTTATGCATATAAGACAATAAGACGTGTTTATAATTTAGAATGCAAACCTCCTCGAGTGATTAACTATTTATTGGAATAATTATTAAAGATGAAATATAATATATTATTTCATATTTTGATTAATTGGAGATACCTTAATTGTAATTATGTATTGAGGAAGATTACTTCCAGTTTATACATAATTACATGTCATTAATATTAGAAAAAACTAGTAGAGTACTCGTGCGTTCGCACGGGTCAATATGTTAGTGTCTTTGTTATAATAGGAATTTAAAAAATATATATAAACATACTTCATAAAAATATATAAATAATTGAATAAAATCAACATAGTCATTATTTTCATACATTTATTATGAATTATAAAGGGAATACTGTAGGAACACAGGGAAACACTAGAAGGGGGTTGAATAGTGTTTCTGAATATTTTTGAAAGCTTTTCGCAAACAGGTGTTAAAGACACGATTTCAGACAGACTCTTAACGGACTGTCTGAAGTTTTCAGACGGTATAAAAATACTGATTTGAAACAATGTTTTATGCCTTTATAACATATCAGATTAATTACTCTAACCCCTTGATTAGTATAAAAAGAATTGACAAGAGATAAGGGTAAGAAAACTTAGCCAAGAAATTTATCCTGGTTCACTCACTACCACTGTGAGCTACGTCCAGTCCCAATGGCAAACAACCACTGGATTTCCACTATATGAATATTCAGATTACAAGCTTGAATGTGAGTACAGTCTCTCCAGACACAACGAGTACAGTCTCTCCAGACACAACGAGTACAGTCTCTCCAGACACCACGAGTACAGTCTCTCCAGACACAAACAAGTATTCTTTTCTGTCAAGTCTCTTCAGGCTCTACCACAAGTATTCTTTTCTGTCAAGCCTCTTCAGGCTCTACCACAAGTATTCTTTTCTGTCAAGCCTCTTCAGGCTCTACCACAAGTATTCTTTTCTGTCAAGCCTCTTCAGGCTCTACCACAAGTATTCTTTTCTGTCAAGCCTCTTCAGGCTCTACCACAAGTATTTTTTTCTGTCAAGCCTCTTCAGGCTCTACCAAGGTTTACAAAGAAAGGAGTTTAAGCTTTTAAACTATCCAAGTTTGAAGCTCAAACCAATACAATGTACAATAAAAACTGAGGTATGCTCAGGATATACAAATGTGTACAAAGAATTCTATCAGAGAGTTTTTACGGAGTAAAAACTTGCAGCGTGATGTTTCTCTTGGCTTTCTTGTATATTGATTTTCTTTCTTTCTCTTCCGTCTATTTTGATGGTCTTCATAGAGGGGTATTTATACCCAAACTTTAATCCGTTGAAATACCACCGTTTAGAGATAGCATTAAATGCTATTTAATCCGTTGTGAGACATGCTTCTGAGAGCTCTGATATCTCTGACACGATACAAGGTTTCTTTTTGCATTAAGGCTGCTACAAATGTTGTTGCAGAGGCTGCGTTGCAGAGATTTCCTCAGTGGTGTATGAAATTCAAAATCACCAGGAAAGGTCTCTGTGATCCTTGCCATAATCGTGTTTGAAAAGGTACGTGCAGCAGAGGTTCAGAAAAGTCTTCACAAGCTTCAGCAGAGAGTGCCACGTCATAAGTGAGACTTCAGACGACACTGATACTTCAGACGGGTTGAGCTACTTCAGACAGCTTCAACTCTTCAGACGAGTTCTGCTTCTTCAGACAGCTTCAACACTTAGTCTTTCTATGTAGGCTCATAGTGACTCTTGCTGAAATCATAGATAAATCATTAAAGCATATATGTATCTATGATAAATATTTTAACTCAAATTTGTTAAGCATTAAAACTTGGGAATTGAGTTGTCTTAAACATCATATTTTCTTTTATGATATTTTTGAGACTCAACATTCTCCCCCTTTTTAATGATGACAAATTTGTTTAAAAATACATAAATCTGAAAGGAGTTTTAAAGATAAAAGTATAGATAGCTCCCCCTCAGATTGTGATCTCTTAAACTGATTTGATCAAAAATCAATTTCTTATATACTCCCCCTGAGTCCTGTAATTTCTTCATTCTTATATACTCCCCCTGAGTCCTGTAATTTTTCAGATTCAGATTTTGTTAGATTTTAATACTCCCCCTTTTGTCATCAATCAAAAGGGAATAGCAGAGCTAAACAGGAACAGAGCAATAAAATCATATAGAACATATAGCATAATGATAACAATGCACTCATAAAAGGATGAGAAAAACCACTGATTGTATATAGATGGGAATGTTCAAATAAAGAAAAACAAACAATCAGACACTTGTCATAAGCATAAACAAAAGACAATGGCTAAGATGAACAGTCTAATCTTTCTTCTTCAGCAAGGCCTCAGTGAGAAAGGAAATCAAGTCGTCCTTGGCCTTTGTTATTGCAGCTTCCACTGAGGTTTTTAAGTCTTGCTGACCAGATCTGATAAGCTGCTGTTCTTGAAGAATCTGTTCTTGTTGAGCAATCAGATGCTTAGTCTTCTGTTCTTGAGCAGCACACTTCTTTTCAAGTTTCTGCACTTTGGACTTCAACTTTAGATTTTCCCCAGCCAAGTCTTGCTCAGATTCATAAAAGATGAGCTGGATGTAGGGGCAAACAAATCTAAGCAGTCCAAATCCTGGCTTGTAAGCTGTAGTCAGATGGGCTGAACACAGGGCAGAAGAAGGTGCCAATAGGATTCAGCAGAACCCAATCTTCATTGAAAGAGTCAGCAGGTGGGGGAAAGTGATCTCTCATATAATGATATTTGACAGTGGTTGCCTTTCCAACTCCAACACCAGAATCAGCATCAGGACCAGTTGATCCAGAAGAAGATCCAGCATCTTCTCTGATCTTCCAGTAAGAGGACCACATCCAATCTTGAAGTAGATGATCCAGGCCTCCTCCTAGATTTGTGATGAATTCTGGTAAAGAGTCCCACTCTGATGGACTCATCACTTCAGACACAGGTGAGTTTTTCTTTGAATAGCTTTTAGCTTCCTTGAATTTCTCTTCCAGTAAGGGATACCTAGGAACTATTCTATCAGGTTTCACCAAGATTTTGGTGGTTGGCCTGATTGAACAGGTTCTAGGGGGCCTGTAGCCTCTCATCCCAACTCCCTTGTGCAGATCCCTCTGAAACAGCTCAGACTCAGTGTTCAGCTGCCTCACAAAGCTCCATTCATCATTAGACAGCCTCAGGGAATCATTTGAGAATGGATTGATGGGAGCCCAAATATGTGCAAGAGGGACACCCTTCCTGATCTTGTCTAATCCACCTGAAGAAGCACTGTATTGATTCCTTACTTCAGCAGCAGTTTTCCTGATTAAGCCAGGATGCAAGGATACAGCAGGTGCTGATCTGAAATACTGTAGCTCTTCAGACAGGGTGCTAAACTTGGGCAGTGAGCAGGGATCAGCAAGCACTTGCTCTTCTTCAACAGAGAGCTCTTCTTCCAGAGAAGGTGTAGGAGGTGGAGGTGATGAAGGTAGGAGTGGTATTAGAGCAAGGTCATGAATTTGTGGGGAAGGTAATGTGGGCTCAGAGAGTTGATTCTCTGAAGGTTGTGGTGAGGTAGGTTCAGAGGGTTTGGAGGGTTCAGAGGGTTGGTTTTCTGTTTGTGGAGGTGGTGATGGGTGTGATAGAGGTGAAGATGGTTGGTTTATAGGTGATAGGGTTTTTGGTGAAGGTGATGGTGAAGGTTGTGAGGGTTGAAGAGGTGTTTGTTTTTCTGGTGAGGAGGGTGGTGAAGGAGTTACATTATCAAATCTTACTTTAATTCTCTTGTAGGGAGGCTTGGTTACCTCAGATTCTTTTGCCTTTGCTTCTTCCTTCTCCCTTTGTGCTTGTTTTTCTTCCCTTCTCCTTTTGAAGTATTGTTGAGCTTTAACAAAGTTTTGATACTTCTCAGCTTCATCTTCTGCTGTCAGCTGAGAGGCAATACTTCTAGTCACCCTAGGTTCAGGTGCAGTCTGAAGTAGCTTGCCTTTGGTTCTCCTTCTCTGAGGTGCACTTGACCTCTTCCTTTTCTTTGCTCCCTCAGCTATGGTTGCTTGCCTATCATCTTCAGCATAGGCCAATTGTGAAGCAATAGCAATAGCTCTGTCTGTCTTTTCTTGTTCTGCTTTCTTCTCCAGTTCCTCCTGCTCCAAAGCAGTAGCCAAAGCTGCCACCTGAATGAGTTCAGGATCAGATGGGCACGCAGCCAAGGGCTCAGCTATGACTACATCAGTTTCCTCTGCCTCTTGAGTCTGTCCTTCCATCTCAGAAGAAGGTTGTGGGGTCTGTACAGGTTCAGACATCTGACCCACAATTTCAGATGGCCTTTGTGATGCCTTCTGAACAGGTTCAGACACCTGACTCTGCCCAGATGCAGATGCTACCTTAGCAGCACTCCTTACAGGCAGCTTCTTCAATTTTGCCTGAGGAGAGGGTTGTGATGGCTTGAACTCATGCTTTCTTATGTCTCCTCTGAGTTCGTTCTCAAGAACCTCCATTGTTGTCTGCCTTCTTGCAGCTTTCTCAAGAAGAAGGCTCTCCTTCAAGGACGGAGAGGGAGGTCTTGGAGTCAGCTTTACTCCCATGCTCTTGAGGTTTGATTCACCAAACATAGGTTGTGAAAGGCGATCAAAAAGCCTTTCAATGGGAACTTTGAAATGCAGCAAGATTTTGGTGATGATGGTATTGTGAGGGAAGCTCCCAGCAGAGTCTCTGAGACGCTTCTGCATGTGGTACATTATGATGTTGGGGAGGTTCACCTTCTTCTTCTGCAGTAGGTGAATCAGACAAAATCTTTCCAACTCAGAAACATGGTTTCTGCTTCCATTTTTAGGGATTATAGAGCATCCTAAGATGGCATGCAAAACCCTAGCCTTGTCTGACATATGCTTTGCATCCAAGCTTACTGGTTCAGAGGTGCCATACAGAAACTCAGTGAACTGCTTCTGTCCTCCATTTCTTGCTTCCCAGCCAGGAGTGAATACAGCTCCTTCAGTTCTGACTTCACAGATGTGAGCAATGATATCTTCATCAACGAAGACAGGAATACCACGTACTGTGGCCTTGATGCTGGTGTAGATACCCTGAGGATTGGGTATTCCTCTGGCAGTAGCCCAGAAATCCAGCACACTTTGCTCATGCCACTGTGTCAAGTTGTGATTGAAATACTGAGTCCACCCAGCTGCATCGAACTCAGCAAACAAGTCCATTCCCAGAGATTGAAGATCCTCCAGGGCTACGCCCTTAGTTTTCACGATATTGCTTCCAGCAGATTTCTTAGGGGCCATTGGAGAGTTTTTCTGAAGAGCTTGAGAGAAAAAGAATTTCTTGTAGAAGAAGGATTCTCAAGGGATGACTACTGATTCGTGAAGAGTGAAGTTCTGTGACCCACTAGCTTCCGTATTTAAAGATCCATAAAGCAATGATGGCATTTACTGGGTGCGCAGACATAGGAGAACGTGCGAAGTGGAAAAGACAAAGTAAATGGAATTAAACCGTCTCATAAAGCCACGTCATTTGTTTACTTCAGACAAGTGACAGATTTCAGACACCCCAAAATTTCAGACGACCCAAAATTTCAGACGGGCTGAAATTTCAGATACAATCAGATCACACACACTTAAAAAGCATGTATGTTCAGATTATTTCTAATGAACTTAAATCTATCTTCAGTCAGAGGTTTTGTGAATATATCAGCCCATTGATGCTCTGTATCAATAAACTGAATATCAAAAACACCTTTCTGAACATAGTCTCTAATGAAATGATGTTTTATTTCTATATGTTTAGCCCTAGAATGTTGAATGGGATTTTTAGACAAATTGATAGCACTTGTATTATCACACAGAACAGGTATAGCAGATATAGTAATGTTAAAATCTTCTAACTGATACTTCACCCATAACAGTTGTGAGCAACAACTGGCTGCTGAGATGTATTCTGCTTCAGCTGTTGATAAGGCAATTGTGCTTTGCCTTTTACTTGACCAGCTAATCATATTTTCTCCAAAGAAATGACATCCACCACTAGTGCTTTTTCTTTCAATTCTATCTCCAGCAAAATCAGCATCACAGTAACCTATTAACCTGCAATCCTTACTTTTCTTATAGCACAGACCAAGATTAGTAGTACCTTTAAGATATCTGAAAATTCTTTTTACAGCTTTGTAGTGAGTACTCCTTGGATCAGATTGAAATCTAGCACACAGACATACACTGAACATTATGTCAGGTCTGCTTGCTGTTAGATATAGTAATGATCCAATCATTCCTCTATACAAAGTCTGATTCACTGGTTCTTCCTTCTCATCTTTATTTAAAGATGCAGAGGGATGCATTGGAGTTGGCATGGGTTTGCAATCATAAAAGTTAAACTTCTTAAGCATTTCCTTTGTATATTTTTCTTGATGAATCCATATACAATCAGAATCTTGCTTAATCTGAAGTCCTAAGAAAAATTTTAGTTCACCCATTAAACTCATTTCAAATTCTGATTGCATTAACTCTGAAAACTCCTTGCATAATGAAGAGTTAGTTGAACCAAAGATAATGTCATCAACATATATCTGAACAAGTATAAGATCTTTGTTTGACTGTTTTCTAAAAAGAGTTGTATCCACTTTTCCTCTTTCAAAACCATTTGAGATTAGAAAACTGCTCAATCTGTCATACCAAGCTCTTGGGGCTTGTTTCAGACCATAGAGAGCCTTTTTGAGTTTGAAAACATGTTCAGGAAAAGCAATATCTTCAAAACCAGGGGGTTGTCTAACAAAGACTTCTTCTTCAATGAGACCATTGAGGAAGGCACTTTTAACATCCATTTGATATAGTTTGATGCCATTATTTACAGCATAGGATAAAAGAATTCTAATTGCTTCTAACCTGGCCACTGGGGCAAAGGTTTCAGTGAAATCAATACCTTCTTGCTGGTTGTATCCTTGAGCAACTAATCTTGCCTTGTTTCTGACTACCTTGCCTTCTTCAGACAGCTTGTTTCTGAACACCCATTTGGTTCCAATAATAGTTTTTCCCATGGGGTTTAGGAACAAGGGTCCAGACATCACTCCTAGCAAACTGATTCAGCTCTTCTTGCATGGCTAGGATCCACCCTTCATCATGCAGAGCTTCATCAATGTTCCTTGGCTCTATTTCAGATAGGAGAGCAATAGTATTCAGAATCTTGAATTTTGATCTTGTCTTAACTCCTTCTGAAGTGCTGCCAATGATTTGCTCTTTAGGATGATGTGATTTGTATTTCCAGTCAGGTTTCTGAAGAGGTATTACATCTGTTTGTTCTGTTTGAGACTCAACATTTGTCTGAAGAGGTTTAGTAACAGTAGGTACTTCAGACAGCTGCTCATCCTTCGAGCTGTTGTGGTCATTCAGCTCCATTCCTGCAAAATCATCCTCTAGATCTGATAGTTCCCTATCAGTCTCTTTGTTATCATTGAATTTAACATGAATAGTTTCTTCAACAGTTAAAGTTCTAGAGTTATACACTCTATAGGCTTTAGATGTTTCAGAATATCCAATGAAAAATCCTTTATCAGACTTTGCATCAAATTTTCCAAGATCATCCTTGGTGTTGAGTATAAAACATTCACATCCAAAGGTGTGGAAATATGATATATTGGGTTTTCTTCCTTTCCACAGTTCATAGATAGTCTTTTTCAGAATTGGTCTTATCAATATTCTGTTTTGAAGGTAACATGTTGTGCTAACAGCTTCTGCCCAGAAGGTTCTTGGTAAGCTGCATGAGTTGAGCATGGTCCTTGCCATCTCTTGCAAACTTCTGTTCTTTCTCTCAACAACCCCATTCTGTTGAGGTGTTCTAGCCACAGAGAAATTGTGTGAGATCCCATTCTCATCACAGAACATTTGAAAGTTTGCATTCTCAAACTCTCCACCATGATCACTTCTGATAGCAGAAATACAGAATCCTTTCTCATTCTGTACCTTCTTGCAGAATACTGTGAAATTCCTAAAAGTCTCATCCTTGCTTCTTAGGAATAACACCCAAGTAAATCTAGAATAGTCATCAACAATGACCAAACCATATTTCTTACCACTAAGACTTTCTGTTCTAATAGGACCAAACAAGTCAATGTGTAAAAGTTCTAGTGGTCTGCTAGTTGAAACAACATCTTTACTCTTAAAAGAGTGTCTTGTTTGTTTCCCTTTTAGACAGCTTTCACATAAAATGTCAGATTTGTATGAAAGCTTGGGCAATCCTTTAACAAGATTGTGTTTTGCTAATTTTGAGATTAATCTCAAGCTGGCATGCCCAAGTCTTTGATGCCAAATCTGTTTTTCATCTTCAACAGAAATAAAACACTTTACATTTTGACTTGCTAGATCCTCTAGATCAATTTTGTACACATTGCTGTGTCTCTTAGCAGTAAAGAGGATTTGCTCATAGGAGTCTTTGACTATGCATCCTTCCTTAGTAAAGGATACCACATAACCACTGTCACATAATTGACTTATGCTCAGTAAATTGTGTTGTAGTCCTTCCACAAGGAGTACATTTTTAATAAGGGATGAAGAAGATATACCTACAGTCCCTATTCCAATGATCTTCCCTTGCTGATTTCCACCAAAGGTGACCATTCCACCAGCTCTAGGTCTAAGGTTTTGGAACAAAGACCTTTCTCCTGTCATGTGTCGTGAGCACCCACTGTCCAGGTACCATTTGTGGGGTCTCCTTTGTCCTGTTAAACACATCTGCAACAGGAATAATTAAGTTTTTAGGTACCCATATTCTTTTGGGTCCTTTTCTGTTAGCTTTAGACCTTGTCTTTCTCTTGTGTTTGCACTGAGCCATATTGTGTCCAGGCTTACCACAGTGAGAACACCCAGTAACCTTTTTTTCAGAAAAATTTAAGACAGTAGGAGGTTCAGACAAGTTATGATCACAAAAGCCTAGTCCAGTTTTGTCAAGGGAATGCCTTTGATTTCCAAGCATTATATTCAGATTTTTAGTTCCTTTGACAAATTTGGCCAGATCTTTTGTCAGTCCCACAATCTGCTCCTGAAGTTTCTCATTTTCTTCAGACACAGCTTGTGAACTGCAGTTTTTAGTCTCAAGAACTTTTTCTTTGAGCATAATGTGTTCTATCTCAAGTGCCTCATATTTGTTACACATTTCTGTGTGGGCTTTGGATAGATTCTTATACTCCTGGAAAAGTTCTTGTGAACTTTCCACCAGATCATCATACATCTCTTGTAGAGTAAGAGGAAATACCTTAGCTTCAGAGCTGTCTGAAGATGGTAGACTAGCCATGAGACACAGATTTGCCTCTTCTGAAGTGTCTTCTTCTTCTTCTGAGGTTGATTCATCAAGGTCTTCCCATGTTGCCATGAGACCTTTCTTCTCTTTGAAAAACTTTTTCTTCTTGAAGTTGTTTTTCTTAAGTCTTGGGCAATCAGTCTTCACATGTCCTGGTTGCTTGCATTCAAAGCAAATAATTTTATCAGAGTTAGACTCTTTACCTGTCTTACCTGATTTGGATGATGACGGTTGGTTCTTTCTGAACTTTCCTCTGTTCTGCAACATTCTCTTGATCTTTCTGCTTAAAAGAGCAAGGTCATCTTCATCTTCTGAGCTGTCTTCAGAATCTTCATCTGCTTCTGAACTGTCCTCAGCTTGCATAGCCTTCATGCTGCCATGCCTAGACTGTTTGACTTTGGAGTTCAGAGCCAGAGACTTCTTCTTGTTGTCATCTTCTCCAAGCTCAAGTTCATGGACTTTGAGAGATCCCAACAGTTCTTCCATTCTTAGAGAGTTCAGATCTCTTGCCTCTTGAATGGCAGTGACTTTGGGTCTCCAGGACTTAGGTAGACTCCTTAGAATCTTTCTGTTGTTGTCTCCAGATTCATAGGTTCTTCCTAAAGACCTGAGTCCATTGGTTATGGTCTGAAACCTCCCAAACATTTGGTCAATAGTTTCAGTTTCTTCCATCTTAAACATCTCATACTGATGTATAAGCATGCTGATTTTGGATTGCTTGACAGTTTCAGTCCCCTTCATGGGCTGCTGCAAGAGTATCCCAAATCTCCTTGGCAGAAGTGCATCCATGGACCTTCTCATATTCTGATTTATTCAAGGAACATATCAGATAGAGTTTGGCTTTAGCGTTCATCTGGACTCTAGTCTTCTGCTCCAAGGTCCATTCAGTCTTAGGTATAGGCAGACCATTTTGCATAGGCACATAGTCTCCATCAGTGACCACATCCCAAACATCAATGTTGTTGCTCTCAATGAACAACTTCATACGATCTCTCCAGTAGTGGTAATCCACTCCATTGAATGCTGGGGGTCTTGTGATAGAGGCTCCTTCTGTGATGTATTGCCTGTTGCTGTTAGAAGCTTCCATTTGGATCTTTCAGTCCTCAGTCATTTGTTAGGTGCTTCAACCCTGAGTAGAGCTCTGGTACCAACTGTAGGAACACAGGGAAACACTAGAAGGGGGTTGAATAGTGTTTCTGAATATTTTTGAAAGCTTTTCGCAAACAGGTGTTAAAGACACGATTTCAGACAGACTCTTAACGGACTGTCTGAAGTTTTCAGACGGTATAAAAATACTGATTTGAAACAATGTTTTATGCCTTTATAACATATCAGATTAATTACTCTAACCCCTTGATTAGTATAAAAAGAATTGACAAGAGATAAGGGTAAGAAAACTTAGCCAAGAAATTTATCCTGGTTCACTCACTACCACTGTGAGCTACGTCCAGTCCCAATGGCAAACAACCACTGGATTTCCACTATATGAATATTCAGATTACAAGCTTGAATGTGAGTACAGTCTCTCCAGACACAACGAGTACAGTCTCTCCAGACACAACGAGTACAGTCTCTCCAGACACAAACAAGTATTCTTTTCTGTCAAGTCTCTTCAGGCTCTACCACAAGTATTCTTTTCTGTCAAGCCTCTTCAGGCTCTACCACAAGTATTCTTTTCTGTCAAGCCTCTTCAGGCTCTACCAAGGTTTACAAAGAAAGGAGTTTAAGCTTTTAAACTATCCAAGTTTGAAGCTCAAACCAATACAATGTACAATAAAAACTGAGGTATGCTCAGGATATACAAATGTGTACAAAGAATTCTATCAGAGAGTTTTTACGGAGTAAAAACTTGCAGCGTGATGTTTCTCTTGGCTTTCTTGTATATTGATTTTCTTTCTTTCTCTTCCGTCTATTTTGATGGTCTTCATAGAGGGGTATTTATACCCAAACTTTTAATCCGTTGAAATACCACCGTTTAGAGATAGCATTAAATGTTATTTAATCCGTTGTGAGACATGCTTCTGAGAGCTCTGATATCTCTGACACGATACAAGGTTTCTTTTTGCATTAAGGCTGCTACAAATGTTGTTGCAGAGGCTGCATTGCAGAGATTTCCTCAGTGGTGTATGAAATTCAAAATCACCAGGAAAGGTCTCTGTGATCCTTGCCATAATCGTGTTTGAAAAGGTACGTGCAGCAGAGGTTCAGAAAAGTCTTCACAAGCTTCAGCAGAGAGTGTCACGTCATAAGTGAGACTTCAGACGGCACTGATACTTCAGACGGGTTGAGCTACTTCAGACAACTTACACTCTTCAGACGAGTTCTGCTTCTTCAGACAGCTTCAACACTTAGTCTTTCTATGTAGGCTCATAGTGACTCTTGCTGAAATCATAGATAAATCATTAAAGCATATATGTATCTATGATAAATATTTTAACTCAAATTTGTTAAGCATTAAAACTTGGGAATTGAGTTGTCTTAAACATCATATTTTCTTTTATGATATTTTTGAGACTCAACAAATACAACATTAAAAATAAGATTATTTAATAACATTTAAATATGTAACAAAAAGTGCTGTAAAAATATTGACATGCTTTGTATTGAAATTAAAGCACAAAAGTAAACTTGTTCATGTAGCTGAAAAATTTTATTAGTAAGGTTTTTCCTATATTTTTATTCTGTAATTTAAATGATTACCCTTTAATTTTTATTTATTACTATTTCAAATGAAATAACAAAGAGAAACAATTAATTTACATTGAAATTTAAAAATTGTCCATTTAACAAATGTAATTAGTGATAATTATATAATAAAGACTTCTTCTCCAACATTGCTTCTTGACATGAATGTTGCTTTCAAAACATAGATATTCATTTGAGTTATTATAAATTGAGTACCATTACTTTCATCTATAATAATCATCCCTATGTGGTGTTTTTTTACTCTTAAATTACTATGTCTTCATATACATTTACTTTTATTATCTAGATAGTAATGTGTTTTCATGCAATATTTTAATACCTACATGTAATAAGTATTCACCCCTATGGTTTAAATTTAAGTATTAATAAATTTTGTATAAATTTTTAACCGTTGAGAAAATTATATTTACATGTTACAATCTACGTACTAAAATAACTTTTAGATATTAATAAACGTTATACAAATATTTATTCCCCTTTGAAGCATAAAAAACATTATGGTGCTGTTTGGAAGAGTTTATTTGAGCTTATCTTATGACATAAGCACTTATATAACTGTTTGGGTAAACTTATAAAAAGAGCTTATGACATGCTCATAAGCTGTTTTCAGCTTATTTCAATAAGCTCTTGAGAATAGCTTATAGGTTAGCTTATGGAGAATTTAAGTACACTACACCCTCTTCAATTTTCATCAATTTTTTAAAGAGCTTATTCATTTAGTGCTTATTAAATAAGAGTTTATGTTATAAGCACTTAAATAAGTTGTATTTCCAAGCGGGGCCTATAAGAAAAATTAAAAAATCTATCAATAAAATAAAATTTAATTTAAAAAAGTGATTCATTTTTATTAATTGTTTTTTCTAATATTGTTACATCTAAAAACACAAAACATAAGTAAAACATGAATATTCAACATAAATTTAATATTCATATTTTAGTTAAATATCATTCATGCAACAATTTAAATATTAATACTTTTTTTATAATTTTTTTTATCACATGTGATTTATTTTTATCCTACGATTATATTATTAATAAATTTTATTGTAATACTTCATTCAATTTTACCTTATAAATTAATTGTTATCAAGACTTTTCCTGTATTTTATGCTTGTAATGAAAATGATTGTCCCATAATTTTATTTACTGCCATGGCAAATAAAATAACAATAGGAAACAAATATAGGGAATAGTTAATTTAATTTAACATTTAAAAGATGTCATTTTATCATATGAAATTAATGATAAACCTTTATTTTTCATCTAGAACGGTCATTTTCATGTGGTGTATTTTTACTGTTAAATTATTAAGTCTTTCATATATTTTTACTTCTATGATCGAAATATGAACGCGTTTTCATGCAAACTTTTTATTCCTGCATGATACAAATATATTCCCCTGTAATTTAAATTTAAATATGGATTTAATGGGTATACACTGTCAGTGTAAAAAAATTTACACAGACATCCAACAGTGTGTCGCCATATTATTTAATGAATATGACACATCATGTGTTATTAAATCAATAATTGATGTGGCAGCACATCTTTGGATGTTTTCGTAAAACTTCTCTACACTGACAATGTACACATATTAAGCTCTTTAAATATTAATACTAAAAGTGTCTAAATGAAGAAAAAACAATACAACTATTATCTACTAAATTAAATAACAAACACATATGCTAACAAATTATATTTACCTTTTATAATATATTTACTAAATTAACATTTTTTTTTGTATAAACCACAGGTATCCCCTATTACCATGGGCAATCCTGTTCGGGGCTTAGTCACAGTTTCTAAATTAACATTTATATAGTAATAAACTTCAAGTAAAGATGTATTCACCCATGATATGTAAAAAAAAAACATTATAAGAAAATGAAAAATAAAATTTCTATCAATAAAATCATAATTCAATTTCAAAAAATTGAGCCATTTTTAGTAATTAATTTTAAAATTTTACAACTAAAAAAATAAAACATGAGTAGATGAAATAAGTATTTACCTCTATTATTTAAATTTAAATACTAATAAATTTAATGAAAAAAATTTCATTGTTTGGCAAATCATATTTTATGAAAATTATATTCCCCGTTATGTGTAAAAAAATTATAAGAAAAATTTAAATTAAATTTTTTATAAAAAATCATAATTTAATTTTGAAAAGTGACACATTTTTATTAATTATTTTTAAAATTTACAACTTAAAACAACAAAACATAAGTAGATGTAATATGTTTTAACTCAGATACTAAATTTATATACTAATAAATTATATGAAATTTTATAATTTTTTGGAAAATTATATTTACCTCTTACAATTTATATAATAAATTAGCATTTAAATTGTCAAAAAAAATAACATTTAGATATTCATAGACATTTATGTAAATATTTATTCCCTTTGATATATAAAAAATATTATAAGAAAAATTTAAAAATAATTTTTTATCAATAAAAAATAATTCAATTTATAATGTGATTTATTTTTATTTATTATTTTTTCTGAGGCTTTTACATCTAAAAATGCAAAACATCGGTAAAATATTTATAATCAGCAAAATTTAATATCATTCACGAACAATTTATATATTGATAATATGTATAAGTTTTTAATTATATATGATTTATTTCTACCCTAAGAATCAATTGTTAATAAGGTTTATTGTAATACTACACTCAGTTTTACCTCATATTAATTATGATTAAGAATTTTTCTATATTATTAACCTATAATTAAAATAATTTCCCCATATTTTTATTTATTTCCATTGCAAATGAAACAGCAATCGAAAACAACAATAGGAAATAATTAATCTGAATTGAAATTTAAACAATGTCATTATATCAAATACAATTATTGATATACAATTGTTTTCATCTAGAACGGTCATCTTCGTGTGGTGTATTTTCACTCTTAAATTATTGTGTCTACATACATGTGATTTGATTTTATCCCATAAATTAATTATTTTTTTACGGAACCCATAAATTAATTATTAATATGACTTTTTTATATTTTAACATATAGTTTTAATAATTGCCCCTTATTTTAATTTATTGTCATTGCAAATGAGAGACCATTTGAAAATAATTAATCTCTATTAAAATTTAAAAGGTCATTGATCTTGATATTAATGTGTTTTCATGCAACATTTTTTCCTACTTATTATAAGCATTTACCCCATATAATTTGAATTTAAATGTTCATACATATTTTATAATTTTTCTATCCTCGGCGAATTATAATTACCTCTTGAAATATATATATATTAAATTAATATTCAAATATTTATGAATTCTTACGTAAAGATGTATTCCTCCATGCTGTATAAAAAAATTATTAGATTTTTTTTAAAAAAAAATTATCAATATAATTAGAATTCAATTTAGAAAATTCATTCATTTTTATTAAAAATTTACTATTGTCGAAATAGCTTTTGACAATTTAAGTTTGAAACATACATAATATATCTTAATGGTATCCATACTTCATACAGGACTTTCTATGCTTCTTTAAATAAATGAATATATTAAAATTATATAATTAATCTAATATGTATAAATAGATATTTATTTTTATATTTTATCATTTAGTTTAATAATTATATCTTACCTTTATGGCAGGAACAGCCAAATATTCTTCATATATGTGCGTTTAATTGGTTTCATTAACTGATGAGATAACGAAGGCAAATGAGGAAGATAATTTCTTATATTATCAAGTGGGACCATAAGTCAATCCAATACTCTGAAGTTTAGCTTTTTTTTGGTCAAGTAGAAGTTTAACTTGACAATACAACAACTTTTGCAAAACGGGTTATATTATTTTGGTTGAACTTTTCTATACATACATGACAGAGGTAAGGTTGAATGAATTTCATTATTCACATAAGTGCTATAAAAGGATGGAATCTATATCTTTGTTTGGACCAGATTTTCGGTCCAGCATATGCAAATCTATGATTTATTTCTTTTCTTTTATTAGGGGAGGTCAATTTCAATTAAAATCCAACATTGGGGTTGTCTTTCTACAGCTACTCCCATCCCACCAAAACCATCCGAAGCAGCTGCTAAGTCTCATGGTCTCCTAATTGTTTAATCAAGTTTCCGAAATTGATATGGTCATCTTGTATTATAGAGAAATTGGCAAAGATCAAACCTATTATATTCTGGTGAATAACTCTGCAGGTTTTGTGAAGGATTGTGAACTTTCATGAGCTAATAAAAACATAAGAATAAGCCAAAATCCTTTGAGCATCAAGAGCTATCCAGCAGAATTAGCAATTGACTCAGCTAGACTCAATACTTCAAAAGGAGCTTTATCTGTTATAGCTTTGCGTTGAGTGGGCAAGAATTTGTTATCATCCAAAATAAGGCAAATGGCCAAATGCTTTCTCCAAGGCTTATGCAAGTTATATCAATTATCAACAACGTTTAAATATATGAAAATATAGGAATATAGAAGTATCAAGTAGGTGACATTAGGCAAGGAAACAAACCATCTTTATGAGTGAAATCCCTTCCAAGATTGGTTAGGGAACACGCCATGGGTGACACAGGCACTAATCTTTATTGCATTATTGGCTGCTAGGAGAAACTAACAGAAGAAAGAGAGATGTTAAGTTTCATTTGGATGCAGACACATGCTAATAGGTCAAATACATGCATATGGAGACAGATTAAGGGTTGATTTGGAATAGTAAAATGAACAACCCAAGAAAACACATCATACCTCACTCGTGAGGGAATACTTGGAAGATTGCTAGAGAAATTTATCAAAGGCCAAAGATTTGGTAATGCTAGCTAGCTTGCATTCTTGACATCCCACGGCAGCTTATCTATGTTGTTTTTATTGTATAACTCCAGTCCAGTAAGACTCAATTCTGCCCATGTCTTGAATAATTGCCGTAAGTGACATCATTGAAGGCACAATATTTCCATAAGTAATTTACTTATTGGAAGGCTTACCACTTGATATTAATTCAAACAAACAAAGGAGGAAAAAAATCTGAAATGATCAAGGCAGTCAGAAAAGGGGGCATATGTTGGAAATCTCTGCACAATCACACACGGGAAGAAAAATAAAATGGAAACTAATAAGACGAATTCTCAAGGCATACTTTGATTACCATAAAAAAGCAAAATATCAAACTTTTACCAAGCAAGACCATATATTTCAAAATAATGTTTCTATGCATATTTTACAGATCTGACATGCATATCTTCTATATTATTACTTCTACTTTACTTCCTATATCACGGTATGCTTTGAAGGGTGACGTAATTACTTGGTTAGTAGTGGCACTAATAGCTAGTAAAGCACATTTCTTTTAATCCAGCAAATCACACCACCCATAACCAAAAAGGTTAACAAAGAATGTGGATTAAAAGCGAAATGTTTTCCCGTTTTGAAGAAGGAAACAAATGAGGAGAAGCATTTTCTACATGATGAAGCAGAACCAAGCCACATTAGACAAAAGACTGAGCGCTGGGCCAAATGATGACAATCTTGCATTATTTCTTCAAAATAAGAAATTAGTTATGTTGCCCAACAATGGTTGGACTAACATCAAAACAATCTAATTCAAACATCATTATCATATAACCAAGATCATAAGCTATACCAATAGTCAGTAATGTAACGGTGAAATATAAAGTTATAAGAAAGAATGTCGCTAAAAAAATTATAATAGAAATCAATTACCTCTAAAGAGATGACAAATATAATTTACAAATGGATGATGAATTTCTTTGAGCCTATAGCTTCCAAATAACAAAGAAAAGAAATGCCCAATTTTTTTTTATATGTGTGTGTGTTTGAGTCACCAACCCACAAATGATACATTTCATTTCGGCTTTTAGTAATTTACACACTTGAGTAATCTGCTCGTCTCCAACAACCAAAACTCTCATACATATGGAGAGCTAACATAAAGGCTACAAGATATAATGACACAATTTTTAGCATAATAAACATGTATATGCTCATAACTTATTAAAAGAAATCACAGTCCCTACTCCACAAACCATTGTGTTCAGGATCGCGATCTAGATCGTAAGATCGTACGATCTTACGATCTTGCTGAGCCTCTCCGAGTCAGATCGCAGGTAAGATCGCAAATAGGTAGGATCGTGTGGGATCGCTGAGTTAGATCGTACGATCGTGGATTGGTTTGATATGCAAATACAAAACATGTCTATTAAGTATTAACCCTTTCACTTCAACCTCGTATATATTTTTCTGACAAAAGAGCATAAGAATTGTGACCTTAAAGCATATACTTAATAAATACAAATATTATTGCCACAAAAAAATCACATTGACATCTTTAATCCAATTTTTCATGTCAAAATAAATCCATAAGTACAAATGTCAAAACTTGACAAAGTTAAACATAATGATGATTGTAAATTATAAACAGTGATCCAAAGGGGTGGCCAAATCATTCACTTAACTCTTATACAAAATTCACATATACTTGGATTCTTGAATTTATTGAGAATGATACAATCATAATTTTATGACTATTAAAACTATTCCACAAAAGGCAGAAAGTATAAAAAATAGATATTATCAAACACATGACTAATCATTTGGAATTTCAATATCAAACATTACTAAATTCATTGAAAAAGCATAAGGTGATTGATGCTAGTTAAACCAAAAAATTTGGCAAAAGGTGACCTTAAACCAATCTAATAAATTGTATGATGTTTACATAGAACAAAAGTACATACAGGTGACCTCATTTCAGCAAAAAAAGAGAGAAGTTGAGAAACTAAACTCACCTACAAGAATCAACACTATGGCAACACCAATGTCCCCAATAAGATATTGAGCAATGTAGTAAATAGAAACTACTCAATGCATAACACAGAGCCAGAACTTATCACTTATCCCTCCAAAATGCTTGCTCAAAAATTTCACATGTTAAAAAAGGGGACTTGCAAAGGTGACAATTCACCAATATTTTCTAAAGTTCTACCATTAGAAGCCCCATTCACTATTATTATCAACAAAAGTTACCTAATCAAAAAAATCAATCACAACAAAAAGAAAATCAGAAAGGAGATGTGGTCTAAAAATAAGAAATAAAATATATAATCAATTTTAATATTTTTAATAATTAGAAGTGGAATACAATATTTCTCTCTACATCAATTGATTTTAAAAAAATCAATTTGGAAATAAAAATCCTTCTTAGACATCATACACTAAATCAGTTAGGACAACTCATCCACTTGTCTATTGTGCTCAAGAGAAAACAAACAAAACAATGAAATAAGAAAACAATCTGAACTCATCATTGACAACTTAAATAAAACTCACCTATTAGATTGCAAAATTAGAATTCCGCTTCACGGTTGGGCCAGTGCTACCCCGCACTACGTTATGCAATCTATACTACACAAAACACTGAACATAAATAAGAATATAGTATTGCAAAAGTGGCACACACACACACACAGACACACACAGAAACCAAATAATTGACTTTACTAATTTATTATAATAGAAATTTAGAATAAAATTGGATTTAGAATCAAATTTTGAACACCTAATTATATTCAAATCAAATCAGTTCTACAATCAAATCAAATCAAATTTATAAAACCTATCTATCTATATTCAAATTAGAACCAAACCTATCTATTTTCAAATCCAATTACTGATTTTAATTTATTATAATATAAATTTAGAATCAAATCAGATTTATAATACCAATCAATATTCAAATCAAAACAAATTTAGAAAACCTATGTATTTATATTCAAATAAAATCAGATTAAGAATCAGAACAGGTCTATACGCATAAATTAAAAGCAAACCTACTATATTCAAATCAAGAAATTTATTTTAATTTATTTATTATAATACAAATTTAGAATCAAATTTACAACACCCACCTATACTCAAATCAAATCAGCTTTACAATCAAATCAGGATTTATAAAACCTATCTATCTATATTCAAATAAAATCAAATTTAGAATCAGACCAGGTTTATACTCATAAATTAAAAGCAAACCTATCTATATTCAAATCAAATCATTGATTTTAATTTACTATAATACAAATTTAGAATCAAATCAGATTTAGAATCAAATTTAGAACACCTATCTATATTCAAATCAGATCAACTTTAGAAACCCATCTATCTATCTATATTCAAATAAAATCAAATCAGAACATGTTTATACATATAAATTAAAACTAAATCTGTCTATATTCAAATCAAATCATTGATTTTAATTTTTTATAATACAAATTTAGAACATCTATCTATATTAAAATCAAATCAACTTTAGAATCCCCTCAGATTTAGAAAATCTATCCATCTATATTCAAATCAAATCAAATTTAGAATAAGAATTAACATGTTTAGAGTTTCCAAAATTAAAAGGTTTATAATACAATCAATTCACATCAAGTTGCTGGATTCATGACAGAAACCATTTTCTCACAAACAGCGACATGAATTAGAGTCTCTTACCTGTATTTGCTTCGAATCAACTAATGAAGCCTCTTTTCCCCGTTGAAAGCTATTTCTCTCTAACGACCGATTGAATCCCCTGTAAAAAGAAGAAGAAATTAATTCCACCTGATCAAATTTTGATATGATTGTCCCAAATTAGCCAAGGAGAAGTTCTTTCTACCAGTACCGAATCAACCTAATTCTTTAGGTTTTGAAGTAAATTAGAACTGTAAATATACTAAAATCACACAAATAAAACACAAAATAAGAATCATATAATTTGAGAAGAAGAAACATGCAAATTAAAAAACGTAGCAATTTGAAGATTAGAAAATAGTTTCAAAATTAGAAAACATATAAACCCAGGAAAAAAAACAGATTGCATAGGATCCACAAAATATAAGGAAAAAAATGCACATTCAGATACAAATATTCACAAATCAGAATCATAGAACCATGCGAAGAAAACACAATTAAAATTTGAAAATATGGCGAAATAATCAGAATTATTCTCTTAAATTTCATGATATCTACCAATTTTCTTTCCCAAAATGATGGTGAACAGATAAAGACATTCAATAATTATAACCACAGAAGTGAACCTCCCACATAAACAGTAAAAAGCAATTGTAAAATCATTATTCAATCGGCAATAATCTCACACTAAACAAAGAACTATATGTCATGTACGTAAAAAGTAAAAAATCTCACCCAAATACGATGCTCAACGGTTGGCAGAAGCCTTGACTCCCAAATACCAAATGTCGCACACACCGATTGAATAATCTATGACAGGAAGAATAACAAACAGTAAGCATAAGAGTATATAACGATTATCAAATGCAGAAACAAAGAACAAAAATTTCGAAGAAGGGGGAAGAAAAGATTTGAAATCCCTAACCATTGCCATACTCAATAGAAGCAGAAACCTATTTCGTACAAAATAACCTTTAATTAGTACAATCTCTTACCCAAATTTGATGCTAATCGCCGAGTGAAGAACAAATTTCTGGTCCAATAACTTCACGGTCACAGGCCAAGCGAAACAAATACCTTGGTAATGTCCGGTTGAAGCTTCTGTGAGAAGAAGAAAAAAAAGCGAAAAGCAGAAAAAAGAAAACGATGGTCAGATGCGGAAATGAAGAAGAAAAATTATAAAATATAAAAGGGAGAGAAGAAAGAAAAGGCCTACCCATTACCACCTTCAACAGACGAAACAATTGCATAGAAGAGAAGGGGGAGAAGAGTGCCATAGCCATGGTGAAGAGAAGGGGGATAACAACTTTGAAGAAGAAAAGGTGGAGAAGATCATCGAAGAAGAAAAAAACCAAAAAAAGTTTCAGTGAAGGAGAAATAGAAGTGTTGGGATTCAAATGTGAAAAAAAAAAGGAGAAATAGAAGTGCTCTGATTCAAATGGACAGATGAAGGGTTTTTTTGTTTACAAAATTGTGGGAAAGAGTATCAGTAATTACTCTCAATTTAATTTTCTAATCTATTCACATTTTTCAAATCCATTACCTACTAATTTAAAATTTAAAAATTGATTTTTTAATTTAAAAAATAAATTAAATATGTAATTACAGTTTTAGTGTCAGATTTTACGCTTTCCAATCCCACTATTTCATTATTCCTTAATGGAAACTTGATTTTTTAAATTTTTAATTTAAAATTAAAAATGTAATTACTTAATTAGCTTCAATTCAGGATGTGAATTCCGAGAATTTTTAAAGCATGAATTGATGCTGATTATTTAGTGGATCTCTAAGTGGGTGAAAATGTGAAAGGTCTCAGCTTTCCAGTATTAATTTTCTACTATCCATGTGTTTCCACTATTGAGTAAATAATTAATCAATGTGATTTTCGAAATTAAAATGCCCCACTATCTCTCCATATTTTGAGACTCATTAATGGTAAATGGTTGATTACTTTTTTAACCCCATTTAGGCGGGAAAGTTAAATTTACACATCTAACCCTTATTCATTACTTTATATATATACTAGACCTGTGCCCGTGCGTTGCACGGAAAATGATTTATTCAAGTAAATAAAATATATTAACAAATAATTATACAAACATGAGAAAATTCAGTGAACTCAATAAGTAATGAAAAGTGTCTTAGTATACCAATAAAATGACAATATAAGACAAATTAAAATATGCTGATATTAAGTATTAGTAATACAGAATTATATTGTGTCTCGGCTTGAAATTTATAACTTCATATATCTTAATTTCTTATAATTTTGTATTATTCTATACTTTATATTTTCAATTTTTTATATTTCAGAAATCATTTGTACAATATATGATTTAGTTTAGGGTTAAAAAAAGGAAGAAAAATAAAAAAATGCAAAAATGAAGATATTAGATACTAAATTACTCATAAAATTATAATTGAACTTTTATGCAAAGCACGTTAAGTAAGAAGAGTGTGGCAATAAAATTATTATGTTGATTATACACCGTAAATAATAATAGGTTTTGGTAAACTCCTAGCTTCCCTATTGTGATATTAATATCTCAACATATATATTGAATGAATCCTCATGGCATTTATGTTTGCAAGCTTTCATTTCACATGAGCAAAATCTTATAGTAAATGAATATGGAAGGGTATTTCCAACTTTATATTTTTATATGAAAAAAAATTTATGTTTCACTCTCAAGAGGCAGACTTCCAATTTGCTTGTGATAGAAACTCGTAGGTAGGATATAACTCATAAGTCCTTTACTCAAATATAGGCAATAACAACATATAAGTTTTCTACTCAAAATACTGAATCTAAAGACAATTTTTTAAACTCCCATTAATGAAGCAACTTGTGCACCTCATCCCCTATGGATGAATTCTTCAACTCTTTATCTACCAAGAAAATTGTATAGCAACTTGGTGATGATGTTGTCCACCTTATATGCCGTAAAAAAAAGTCCACATTATAATGCACTAAATGTTTGGGTCATAGTTGAACCCATGCCTCTAGACCTGTGCCCGTGCGATGCATGGAAAAATATTATAAACTTTATGTAAAGATTTATTCCCTCGTGAAGTATAAAAAATATTATAAGAAAAGGAAAAATGAACTCATAATTCAATATAAAAAATATAGTCATTTTATTCAATTTTTTTGAAAAATTTACAATAAAAAATAACAAAACATAAATAAAAACAATGAATATTTATCCTTATAATTTAAATTTAAATATTGATCAATTGTAAGTAAATTTTTCATTGTTGGGCAAATTATATTTACCATTTGTAGAGTTCTAACTTCAATTGATTTGAGCTAATAAATACTGTAACACACTTTAAATACAATAGGGAACTGATCTAACTTACATGATTTTATCAAAAGAATATCCAAAGGGAAAAAAATTAAAAGTTCCAATATATATTACCTCCTTTACATACTTAATTTTTATCACTTTCACCTTAAAATGTATCAGTCTTGCCAATCTTTGTATTCAACTCTCTGGTCCCTATTAAAATTAGCAATTGAAAAATCCCTAATTCATAATTAAATGATATAAATTAATATGACATAGTATGAATAACAAATCACAGATTGAGAAATAAAAAATAGTAAGGTACTCTAAGGACTGATACTATTCTAAACTAAAATACCATAATTTAACCAGCTTGTTACATCAAAGTGACCTTTGATATCCTCCTATGTATCCCAGACATTTGTTCTATAATACAAATTTACCAATCAACTTTTACTACAAAGGAACAAAATCAAGACTTAATTTGAAAGTTTCATTGATTTCAAAAGGGAAACAGAAGTATTTATATGCAAAAAGCATAGTTAATGTCGAATAAAATTCCAGATCACTCACCTTAGTACAATATATTTGAAGGATGAAGACATGAAACAAAGATAAATTGTCTACTTGGAACCATACATTGCACTCATACTTCACAAAAATGATTTATAAATAGTTGAAAGAACATACCTTAGTAATATTAAGGAAAATCTCAAGGATATTCCAGCAACTTAATTACATGCACAAAAAATATATACATATAAAGGCAGCTAAAAGATTAATTCAAACTAAAAAAACTGAATAAACAGAGCATATATAAAAAATTTCTCAAAAAAGGATATGGAGTGAGTAAGATCAATGCATAAAAACATAAAAGGTTTATTAAAGACTCAGAAATAACTAAAAAAAGACAATGACAAACATTCATTACTATTTCCACTATATCATTACTATTTCACTGCAGCCAATAGTGTGCCTCATGGAACTCATCTGTTTCATGTAGTGTTCTCCCTTTTAGTTTCAGTGGCAACATTCATTTTTCCAACCTCGTATTATGAACCGCTCATTCTCATTTTTCCTCCTCTAATGTGCTTTATATCGATAGCCACCCTGCAGGCCCCAATAAAGAAGATATTTGTAGCCTTTGTTCTTATAGAGGCGTCATAGAAATGGTCACAGTATGCCTCTAAGTATTGCCAACCTATTCTTTGAATTTGTTTATTTTCCACCACAGGGGAAAGAAGAGAGAATTCAATACTATGGTCATTTATCTATAAATAACTAATCTCGCTCATTTTTGCAAAATCAGAGCAACCACGTGGTAGCATGGTAGTGTGTAGCCATTTCAATATACATTTCAACATAGTCCTCATATAACTCCTTCAAAACCATTTCAATAATAATATGTGGAATGGAGAGTATGTAAAACCAATATTTGTACCTGTCTTAACACATGTTATCCTACCAATAAAATGACTTGACTGGTTACCCTCCTCAATAGACAGGTTCCATTCCACCAACATGAAAACAAAAACAGAGTATTACATTTACTTTTAGAAAATCCATGATTAATGTTTGATGCTAATAAAAAGCAAATTCAAATAAATTAATCTCACTCAAATGTAAAACATTTGGATGAGACGTGTAAAAGCTATCAAATAGAACTCTCTGTCACAGAGACATAAGATAGAAATTGTTATCTTAAAGTTCAATGTAAGATCATAAACAATTTAATGAACACCAGGTCAAATACATGTTCAGTAGAATTGTGAGATGTATAAGATCTCAAAATAAAAGACAATTTTTTTTTAAAAAAGATAAAATTGTATGAACAGCGAAGAGGTTGGCTAACTTGATGGAAACTAAATTGGGGGATTTAGTTACCTGTGAAACAATTCACATAAAAAAAGAGAACAAATGAAATTAGTTAATTATAAGTATAGAAAAAAA
This sequence comes from Sesbania bispinosa, assembly GCA_026901365.1. NCBI lineage: Eukaryota > Viridiplantae > Streptophyta > Magnoliopsida > Fabales > Fabaceae > Sesbania > Sesbania bispinosa. The sequence continues at coordinate 567,948 of QLOH01000429.1, forward strand.
TTTAAAAACCCCAGGTTACACAAACCTAGTAAAAAGAGAAGATAAGGATGAAACACAAATAAAGAAGGAATTATAACAATGAATAGCCTCCCAATCGGTACATGATGAAAAATGCTGCAATGGCAAAGAACAAAGAGGAAAAGGAAAAAACCAAAATATTTTCCCAAAGGCAAAATAGAGGTGATTGAGGTAAAACATATTCAGTCACCACATATAATTTTCAACACAGCCTTTTAAGCCAAAAACCATATTTTTCAACACAACTTCAGAACATAAGTCACTGCTATCTACAATAACCATAATGTATCAAAAAATTAGAGGACATTGAAAGCCAAAAAATTATAGATTCAGGGGAGAATTCTGAATATAGTATGCTAGACAAAAGGGATGAAAAGGGGCGAAAAACAACCATTACCTTCCTCGCTGCAACATCTTGTTCGTTCAGTCACGGTGCATCCAAGCCACCACTCGCATCACATATGAAACAGAGGATATAGTTATGTCCATAATCTGTTACATGCTTCTTAAATATAAATGCTAATAGAGGCAGTAACATGATAAAAAAGAATAGATTCAATCTCAAATAATAGATCAAGCTCAGTTAAGTTTGACATACTGTGCCAAAATAGTAATAGTAATTGTTCACCACATCATTATCAGTTTGGGCAGGTTGTCCCTTGCTTGCTGCCAGAGCTGCAGCTAATTCTTCAGCCTGTTTAATTATTACCAACATAAGAACACATTGAAAAATACAGCAGGAAATCAGAACTTGCATAAGTTTATGAAGGGCACAGAGAGACCAATCTCAGAAGTACCTTTTGGGCTCGATTAATCATTATTTGTTCTGCATTTTCTTCCTGGTATTTAGCAATTTTTGCTTCAATAGCAGAAACATCTATTCCTTCAACCAAGTTAAATGCTGCAAGGGCAAAAAAAGGGGAAATAATAATAAAAATAAAGCAAAAATGATGAACTCAAACACCTGTAATCATGGTAATAGAAGCTTACCCATGTCCTCTACTGCCTCCAAATAATCATTGTATTCTCTCAAAGATTGGAAATCATCTTCACGTTTATTGAATCTATAGGTTTACAAAGAAATGGGTAATTGAATTAATATAAAATAACATGGCTCTGCACAGTGATAGTTAAAATGCTAAATATAGCGATATTATACTAATTTCTTTTCTACAAAATGTTTGAATTGAATAAAGACCTTTAAAACAAAGACAAAACCCAAATTCTTAATATGTTATATCTATTCAATTATAAACTCTAAATAACAGGGAGCAGTCATGTATGAGCACCGCTTACCCACAATGGAAGCAACAACGGAGAAGGAAGTGGAGAAGACAGAGAACTCAACCACATGCACAGTGAACAGAACAACATAACCCACCAAAAAACCGCGGCAAAGAGCCAAAAGACAGCCACAACGACGGCGAGGAGAAGCGGTCGCAGCGAAATGAAGAAGCAAAAGGGGCATATTCACGCAAAAGGAGAGGGGAGGAGAGCATGTAATGAAGAAGAAGGGGGCGCATCAAGATGAAGAAGAACATAGGGAGAAGAATCGCACTTCAGTAAAAGGGATGAAGGAGTGTTGCACGGGAATAGCAAAGAGATGCTTTGAATGACAAAATTGCAATTCCCAAACCTCCACCATTTACTCGGGCAGAGAGAAGAGGCAAGAGAGAATTAGCTGTAACGTTTACTAATTAATTCCTAAAAATGGAAGTCTAAATAAATAACATAAATCTGAATTGTCATGGAGACGATCAACGTCATATTTATTAAAAGGCAAAAAGTAGGAAAGAGATTAAAAGGCAAAAAGTAGGAAAGAGAATAAGTGGGGTAAAAAATCTGAGTGGAGTTTCATAGGAAGTTGAAGAAATACATTGGAAGATGAAGGGGTTGTTAAATGTTCAGATATTTTAAAAATTCAACTTTTAAATTTTAAAAAATTAGAAAATCAGATTAAAATAACTTACAAAAATACCCTTACTTTGGGCGGGAAAATGGAGTCCCAGACTTCCTTCCTTTTATTATTATAAAGATAAAGATATATATATATATATATATATATATATATATATATATAGATATAGATGATTAAATAGTAATTGAGATATAAGAAATATTAGTAGTGTCTAACACGTTTTTTTAAACACGCTTTTATAAGTGATTGGAATTTACGCGGGTTCCAGTAATAAAAAATTTATTCTCTCCTCCCCTTTATGATAGTATCGAAGATAATATAAGTCCAAAAAAAAAGATAATAACTTTTTTGACGAATAATATAGATAATAATAAGTCATAATAAAACATTGCATAATATTTATTATATAATGAATTTATTTAAATTATATGATAAAAAATTAAAAAGTTTATATCATGTATAAATTAATCCTATTGTTTCTACCGACGTTCTTTTGCTTTCGCATGGGAGATTAATTCAAAATTTATTATTGTTTTTCAGTTAATTTAGGGTCACCCGTTAATTCAATCTTATTATTAGATTCACGTATTTCTACTTACGTGTATTGATTCTTGAAACTTTTTTTTTTTTGAAACCTTTATTTAAATATCCAAAATTCCGAAGATAGACGTTAGGCGATTGTTATCTTTAGCGAGTTAGCGTCCATTCTAAGCTGCTCCGCAAAGCGCAAACCGACAAAGACGTCCAACGAAATCTTATTCAGCGTTCCACCGCCTTAATTAGAAGCCGTGTCAACAGCTTTTATTTGATTGCATCATCACCGTTCAATTTTCCACCGAACGCGTTATCTCAGCCGTCTATCCTGACCCTCCCCCTCTATATAAACCTCCTCCATCCCACACTTTCACCATGTCCCTAAGTTTAGGTTATTATGGCTTAGTGTTTCGGTCTATTCTATATTTTCATGTCTTTCTTTGTTATTCATCTTTTCGATTCTTTCTGGTGGTTGATTCCGATTTCATGATTCTGAAGTTTTCCGCTCTTAATTATGATCTGTTGCTCTAATTGACATGTTTGTCGTTTTGCTTGGCGGGTTGTTACATGCTTCTTGCTGGTTCGATCTTGAAGTTTGCTGATCTTATTATCATGATCTGCTGCAATAATCGTGTGTAGGGTTTTACGGATTGTTATGCTTTAGTCGGATTGAAGATCTACAAAAATTGATTGTTCTCGTGACTCTTCTTTTACGTCAATCATTCGAATATTATTCTTAATTTGATCATGAAGATGTAGGTGATGATCCATGCGTTCGATCTTGAAGTTTCTTAATCTTATTATCATGATCTGCTGCAATAATCGTGTGTAGGGTTTTACGGATTGTTATGCTTTAGTCGGATTGAAGATCTACGGATTGTTTTGCTTTAGTCGGATTGAAGATCTACAGAAATTGAATTGATAGTTCTCGTGACTCTTCTTTTACGTCAATCATTTGAATATTATTCTTAATTTAATCATGAAGATGTAGGTGATGAACTATGCGTTTATTCATTTGCAGCACGCTGGAGTCTAGATATGATTTTTCGGGTCTTAGGCGTTGCTTACTGAAGATTAAATCATAAAGAATGTTTTGCGAGTCTTGATGCAACAGATTAGAACGGCTAACGGCTCTGGATAAATCTAATTTCTCCTATGAGTTATTCTCTAGTATTTTTATTGTTTGCCTTTGATCGAAAGGCATAAGAACTGAACTCTGAACTTGTTCTTCTGCAGAGTAGTTTTATTGAAACAACAACGTTCTGCATAGCAGCCAGCCTCGTGTTTAATTTGGTGATCTATACTGGGATTGTGAATTATTTTCCTTTCCACCTTTCTATGTCGATTCTTAGCATCTAGTTTTTCTGGATTTTACGCTCCTTCTTTTGTCGGCTTGGGTGTTACAGGGGAGATAATCTATCAATGTGTGGTGGACCATAGAAGCTGTGGCGGAGATTGTATGACGGACTTTCCATTGAGCCTTAGGTTTTATTACCTACAATACACTCGTGTTTTCCCCCTTTATATGTTTGTTCTAGATTGGCGTCTTTATGCGTGGGTTCTAGATTTGGTCTTTGTGTATTTCTGTGTCAGGAATGGTATGATTGAGGCGGTTGAACTTGGATGATTATGGGGAATCTATACCTTTGTCCTTCTCAACGTGAGAGATTTGAGACAGATTGGTTTGCATTCTTTGTTCTGATGATCTGCCTCTTAGTTTGGAGGATTTCGCTACTCTTCTTTTACCGTTTTGATGATAATTTTCCATGTGATTCTTAAGATTATGCTCTTTCACAGTGGCACAGGACTTCTCTCTGGATTAAGTGGACGTTTAAATTGTTTATTTACTGTGATTATCACCAGAGTCTACAACTTTTGGTATTTTTTTCAACGATGAAGTCGGTATATGGTTTTGCATGAAGTTAAATTAGATATTGTTTTTAAAGTTAATTTAAAATTTTAATATTAAATTTCGTACTATGATCAGATTTATTTAAGTGAAAAATACAGATTAGGTTGTGAATTTAATGCTTTAATTTGATAACAGAATGTTAATATATGAAGGCGTAATTCTTCCTTTAAGATTTTTTTTTTTTACAAATTTAAGTGTTCAGTTTTTGCGAAAATTATACGTGTGCTGGTTTGCTGTCTTCCTGCATGGGTTCTTGATGTGTCATCTGGCACTTTCTGTACCAGTATTACAAATACACATGAAGTTTGACACACCAAAGTTTCAACATGCCGCAAGTTTTATTTGTTCTAGTGTCAGATTTCTTTTTCCCTCCTTTATCAGGATTTTATATATATATAAAGGTTTGAAACATGGAAGTTTTCTTCGTATCTCAACCATGAAGTTTTCTTGCTGGTTTCTATAGCAGAGTTTGCTGATGCTATTTATACAATCTGCTGCCTTAATTGAGTTCGAGTATGGTTTTGCCGGTTGATATGCTTTTTCTGGATGGAAGATCTCAAGAAATTCCCTGTTCTACTGGCTCTTTTTTTCATCAATTATCAGAATTTTATTCCCCATCTATTTGTAGAGATCTAGGTGTTGAAGTACTTGCGTTTATTTGCTTGCAGTCCGCTGGAGTCTGGATGAGTTTTCTGTTCTTAGCCAACCTCATGAAGAATGCTTTATAATTCTTGATGCAACAGATAAAAATGGCTAATGGCTCTGGATATATCTAATTTCTTTAATGAGTTGTTTTGAGTTTTTTTTTTTTATTTTCTGAATTTATTTTGAAGGCATACTAATTGAATTTGGAACCTGTTCTTTCTGCAGTGAAATGTATGTTGAACTAATGCGTTATGTGTAAAACATCGAGTTGTTGATTCTGAGCATTTCACCATTGTACTTCTTTGAAATTTCCTTTGTGATTTCCCCTTGGGTGTTACAGGGGAGTTAAGTGTATAACACTATGGTGGGCTGTGGAAGCTGGTATGGACTTTGATGAGTTTCAATATCATTCAGCTTTATTTCAATGCAATCATTTTTTCCTTGTGTGGGTTCTAGATTTGGTGTTTTGACAGAGTGACTTGGCAGTGTCGGAGTTCTTGTAAGCTACTGTTGCAGGAACTGTATAAACTAACAAGGCGCTTGAGTTTCTGAAACTATATAACTTTGTCCCTCTCAACTGGAGGTATTTGAATATACTTGGTTGTCCCCTCTTTATATTCTGGTGATTCTTGTATTGGTTTAGAGAATTTTGCTACTCTTTTGGTGCTTTCTTGATACTTGTTGGTATGCCCTCTGTGTCACAGCAGCACCTGACTTCCCTTTTTTAGAGGAGGCGCAATTGTTCTTTTATGTGATGAATGGACATCTTCTGCTGGGTGTTTTATATTTTTGCTGATATGCTGTTGTTTCGGTGATGGTGTCAGTGTAGTTTTTGCACGAAATATCGTTTATATTTAGTTAAATTTTTTTAATAATTTTATATTATGTTCAAATTTAAGGGAAAAATGCAAATAATATAAAACTTATTTGAGTGTGTAGGGTTTTACCAGTTGATATATGATTTTTCTGGATGAAAGATCTCAAGAAAGTTATAGTTCTCCTGACTATTTTCTTACATCAATTAATAAAATTTTATTCGTCATCTATTTGTACTGATCTAGGTGTTGAACTACTTGTGATTCTTGGTTCAATCGATTAAAATGGCTAATGGCTCTGGATATATCTAATTTCTTCAATGAGTTGTTGAAATAATGCGTTATACATATAGCATTAAGCCTTCTGTTTATTTTGGTGATCCCTACTCAGATTGAGTTCTTTACGATTCAATTTTGAATCTTTCTTTGCCTTTGTTGATTTTCTCGTTGTGATTTACAGGGGGATAGTGTATGACTGTATGGTGGTCTGTAGGAGCTGGTACGAGGAGTTCCATTATCATTCATTATGAGTTTTATAATCTTTAATATATCATTTTTTCCTTGTGTGGGGGTCTTTTGACTGTGACTTGGCAGAGTAGTCTTTCTTTGTCTGTGATTCTGAGCATTTCACGATTTTCTCCTTTGTATGACAGTATAGTCTATGAGACAGTATGGTGGGATGTGGTAACTGGTATGGACTTCGATCATTTTCATTATTGATTCAGCCTTGAGTTTTATTACCTTCATTACAATCAATCTTTTCCTTGTGTGGGGTTCTAGATTTGGTCTTTTCACAGTGGCTTGGCAGGGTCGGAGTTTATGTCTGCTTCTGTGGCAGGAACTGTAAAACTATCAAGGCGTGTCCCTATCAACATTAGGAATTTGGACAGCTTGGTTGGCCCCTCTTTCTTTCTTCTGGTGATTCCTGTCTTGGTTTAGAGAATTCTGCTACGACTCTTATACCGTTTTCTTGATACTTGTTTATATGATATGAAAGAATCTCCTCTCCTAATTGGATGTCCTCTTCGTCATAGCCCTCCCTTTTTAAGAGTAGGCGTACTTGATTTGTGTTAAATTTGTCCAGATTTGTGTCTATATCAGGTTTTGAAACGCGGAAGTTTTCCTCTTTCCTCAATTATGCAGTACACCAGCCTGTTGACTTGATCAAGTTATTTTCCATCGCAGAGTTTGCTGGTGTTATTTATGTGATCTGCTGCTGTAGTCCGTGTTGGGTTTTGCTGATTTATATCTGTTTTCCGGATGGAAGATCTCAAGAACTTTATAGTTCCTCCAGGCTATCTTTTTACATCAAGTCTCTATTTTACATCAATTATTATTCGTCTATTCGTGGAGTTCTTGGGGTTTATCTGCTTGTCATTATTTTTTATTGCTGCAGCACGCTGGAGTCTGGATGAGTTTTTTGTTCTTAGGCATTACTGATTGAATCATGAAGAATGATTTTGGATTCTTGATGCAATGGATTAGAATGGCTAATGGCTAATTTCTTTGATGAGTTTATTGGTATTACTATTACTTTTTGGCTTTGATGAGAAGAAGGCATACGGATTGAAATCGGAACCTATTTTTTCTGCAGTGTGATGTGTTGACATAATTTATGCTTCTGCCATCGAGCCTCCTTTTTAATTTGGTGATCTCTACTCAAAATAGTATTCTTTCCGTTTCAATCTTTCTTTTCTTTGTTGATTGTTGGCATTTCACAATTGTATGATTTCTGCATGGGTGTTGCAGGGGAAATGGTTTATGACATTGTGGTGAGTCGTGGAAGCTGTTATGGACTTCGATGAGTTTCATTATTAATACAACCTTGAGTTTTATTACCTTTAATGCAATCTTTCCTTCTGTGGGGTTCTATCTAGATTTGGTCTTTTGATGGTGTGACATGGTCGTGTCTTAGTTCTTGTGTACTTCTGTGTCAGGAATTGTATAACATCAGAAAGAAGAATTTGGGACTGGCTTTGTTCTGGTGATTGGTTTGGAGAATTCTGCTACTCTTTTATTGTTTTCTTGATAATTGTTGGTGTGATATTTAAGAGTCTCCTCTCCTAATTGGATGTCCTCTTCGTCACAGGACCTTCATAATTATCTTTTCTGTGATGAGCACCAGAAACTGCAATTAGATGGAAATTTGGTCTAGAAGTGAATCGGCATCTTTTGCTGGGTTTTTAAGTTGCTATATCGGTGATAATTTTTCAGTAGCTTTTGCATGAAATTATTGGATATCATTTTTTAAATTAGGTTAATATTTATAAAAAATTATAGGAAAATGCAAATTAGAAAAATTTATTTTGAAAATTTTATTGAAAAATCGTGAAAGTCTTTGTATCTTGCTCCTTGCATTACCTAATTCATTGCTAGTCTCTCATTTCTAACAGAAAAATTAACTTAGGTTATTTTGCATATTTTAAAATCACATGTATTAACTTGTATTTTCCATATTTTATGATCCTCAAAATTTTTGTAAATTAAGAGAAGGATTGCAAAGCTAGGTAAAGACTCAGAGTCTGAAACCCTCACTCAAATCAAAACCCTCCTTAGCAAAGCAATCTTCTAACTTCTGTTTAGATAGTCCTGGGTTAGGTTAGTTGGTTCTTGGCCTTTTTGGCCCTTTTCCACACCAAAAAAAAATTAGGAGAAGGATTCAGGATTGTGGATCTATGTTTAGCCAATTTGAAGACGAGATTTTAGATAATGTTAGCAAACAACTCACGATTATTTGTTTTGATTTCTTTGTTGAGTTTCTTTTGATTGAACACATTTAATTTGTGCATTTGTCTTTGTGCAGTTTAGCGTTCGAAGTCATGTATCTTTTTGCAAAGCATCTAACCTCATGCATACTTCTGGTGACCTTTATCTGAATTGTGATTTCTATTATCTATAAACTTATTTACTTCACGATAATTTTAATTGTTCAGTTTTTTGTGAATTAACTATACATGTTAACCATTTGATATTTTTGTTGTGTTTGTTGTCTTCCTGAATGTGTTTTTGATTTGTCTATCATCTGGCACTATGGGAGTTCCTTTTGTGTTTTTGTATCAGGACTAGAGCCAGATTTGGATTAAGCTGTACATTAGTAATCTGTTGGAGTTTCTCAATGAAGTTTCCTGCATTTTTGGATTGATCTGTACACCTTATCAATCTGCCCTATGAAGTGCAGGAGCTGGAGATGAGTGTCCCTTTGTTTTTTCACTGACGTTCTGTTTCTTGGTTTTTGTTTATCGTATGCATTCTTGTTGGGTTAAGACTATCTGCGACGTTGTAGTCTCCTTTCTTAATTTGTGCAGTACATTAGCACTGTTTCCATAATCATGTTATGGTTTGATATTTCCATGATCTGCTGATAGAGTTTATTTGTATGATCTGCTGCCATAATTTAGTTCGTGATGGGTTTTGCTGCTGGTTATACTTTTCTCGTATTGAAGATCTCAAGAAAGTGAGAGTGGTGCTGATTGAAGATTAGATCATGTAGATTGTTTTGTAATTCTTGATACAGTATATTAAATTGCTTGGATATTATTCTTTATCTGTTTTGTGGAGAGTGGTAGTGATTGAAAGTTTAGATCATGTAGAATATTTGGTAATTCTTGATACAGTATATTAAACGTCTTACAGTTTTGGATAAATCTAGTACCTTCTCTGAGTTCTGTATTGTTTATACTGTCTGGCCCTGATTGCAAGTCGTATGAATCAAATTTGGATGTCTAATTTTATCTGTATAATGCATAATTGGGCTCCCTAATTGCACATTGGCCTCTCTATTTTGTGTGGTTTTGCCTCCCAAATTTCGATGTCTACTCCACATGACCTCCTTTTATTTAAGCGTGAATGTGCGTAAAACGTGAATTAATCATCGTTTGCAGGTTTGTCATATTTCCCAAGTCTTAAAAATTCTGAGTTATATGTTCTGTTTCCAAATCCGAAGCCAGAGCATTTTCTGCAGGGTTTGTTACTTCCAAACTGCATTATGAAGACATTTTTTCAAATGGATAAAATTAGTTACTTTTGACATGAAATTATTCACATTATTTTGTTTGTCTCCATAAGTCTTAAAAATTGCTGCTTTTTTTTTTTTGAAATTTGAATCTGCCTCAAAAAGAATGGATGTCTTGTCATTTCCAATAGGGTGGTGGGTGTTGGTTGGTTACATGAATCAAAACATGTCATGAATTAAAATCATGAATCAAACAATTTGCTATAAATGAAATTCAAAGATATATCATTTAACTCTGAATAATCGTGTTTTCCAATCTATGATGAAAAAATTTATTTTGGCACTAAACTTAATGTAAATGAGGCTTATTTTAATGTTTTTTTTTTCTCCAGTTTTTTTTATGTAAAAATTCTTATAATCATTTTTGGTGTTCAAAATTTCCCATCAAGTTATTTGAATATCTTTTTAATTAAACTACCCACCTTTCTTATCTGTGTTTCTATCGTATTTGAAAGTTTAAGGAATTTGCAATTTCTACTGGATAAGGTGCAATTGTCTTTGAAATTGTCTTTTTTAATAAAATCTGCCTATTATTGTCCCCTTTATCGGATATTTTGCATTAAGTATTGGTGCTTTTGCCATTTTTGTAATATAGCTTAATTGTATTGGTTACTATTTAGAGGTGGTTGTCCTATTTCAGTTATTTGTGAACAGCCATATCAATCTAAGCTGCAGGTTTTTGTTTTGTATGGCTTTTGTTTTTGTTTTTGTGTTTTTTTTTTTTGTTGGTATTGGTTCCAGCTGTATCAGTTTAATGTGCAGGTCATTCACCTTTATGTGAACATTGTTACTTTCATAGTTGTTTAATTGGCTCATTTGCTCTCTCTGGTTTCTCTTGTTCGATTTTGATTGTGATAGTGGATGTTCTGTTACAGTTTACTACTTGCATTGTAATTTTCATGCTTTTACATGTATAGGCAGGTGGAAGTTTTGAGCAGAGTTTAACATGGCATTATTAGTAATTGCATGAAACATTGATAGGTAATTATTAGTCTTTGTGCCTAATTTTTGGTAGGTTAGGGTTATCGAATTATTTGGAAGAAGTTCTCAACTATTTCTAAAGTGGGAGATCATCAGATCAAGGTTTCAAGTTAGAAAGAAAGCTACTTGGAGGGTTATTTCTGCTGGATTAGTTTGGATGGAGTTGTCTTTGGTTATGAATTCTTTTTCTGTCGAATTAAATTGCTTTGGTCGGTTGGTGAAGTATTGATCGGAAGTTATTATATGGGACTCTTTGAACAGGAACTTCTGTAGAGTTAAAAGTGCTTCGTATTGATAAAAGTTAAATTGCTATTGGCTGTGGATGCTTTTGATGGCGTAGTTAACTTTCTGTGACAATTGAGTAAAATCAGAGTTGTTCTGTTAGGGGTATCAATCAGTGGTGTTGTGGTATTGGCATTGTTTGCTTCTTATACTCTACAGAAGGTATCATCTGTGCAGTTTTTAATTGTTTCAAGTGATGGTGGTTCTAAGCATTGTCACCGCAGTCTAATTCAAAGCATTGTCACCGCAGTTTTAGCTTTTTCAAGAGATGGTGGGTGGTTCTCCTACGATGGTTGTGTTATTGCTTCTTGGGGTACAGTGTGATTAATGCCTTGATTGCTGCTGACCTACCTTTGGCTTAATGAATATTTGACTTCTGATGGCTTCTATTGATTCTGTTAGCTTGCTCATTATCTTAGTGTTTGTTGCTTGGTAATGAATGAGCAGACAATTATGGTGCTTCTCTTTGGGTCATTTTTTCTTGGTTATGTCCAAATTCATCTCTTATTTGGTTGGTTAATGGGAAGCGTGAATACGTCCCACGTGTTTTGAGGGCTGAGCCGGGCAACTTGTTTCTTCTATGGTTGTAGCTTTGCCTTTTTGAGAAAGGGTTGTTGTTTCAGATTTCTAACGGGAAGTTAAAACATGTGTGATTTATGGTGTGAGAATGTTGTGGTTTGTTTGCTACATGAATAATTGTTGCTTGCAGATTCATGCAAATTTAAGATATATGAAGATTAAATTACCTTGTCCGTTGCAGATGGTGATCAGGAGTGTGTTGATTTCTATTCAGTATGCATTTTAGTTTTCTCCAGTATACATTTTGTTTATGACATACTCCTAATATAACTGAATATATCGTTATTTATGTATGAATTTGTTACTGCTTTTCTTTTTTACTCATTTTTATAATGTTCATTATTAGTTGTTTATTAATTAATTAATAGTATTACCTTTAGTTTTTACATGCAGTGAGTTTTTTCGGACTTTTGTATTATTTATTATTTATTTTATGCTTATTAAATTTTATATATTATTGTTAAACATTTGTAATTATATTATGTACCTAGAAGTATTGTTAAACATTTGTGTGGGATGTTTTCTTTCCTTGGCTATGATTTCTCTTCCGAGATTGGTTTGTTATATTTGTGGACAAAGTATTTTTTGCCAAGGTTGTATATTCATTTTTGCAGCTGTAAAATGGAAGTTAAAAAAAAATAAAAATTGACGGAGTTGGGTACGAAGATTGTGTTGTAGGTTGCCTAATATTATTTGTGAAATTTGCTGGTATAAATATTATTGTCTATGTTAAGAAAAAAAAAATATTATTGTCTATGTTATTTTTGTACGAATGACTTGTTTAACTTGGTTCAAGGCTAGTGGCTGCAAGTATCACTGTATCAATTCACAAGATAATGTGGAAGTTGAATTCATGAGGAACAACCGAAAAGCTTAATGGTCATCGTCAGTGTCATGCTAAAAATTGAGAGGCCTTCTTTATTTGCATTTATTATGTGTAGTTTAGAAATGTTTTATATTTTATTCCATTTCTTTGTTAATTGTACTCAATTTCTTCTTCATAGTGAAATTCGTGTATTATTTTGCTCGTGGATGTAGGTCAAGTGACCGAACCACGTTAATATCTGGAGTACTTTTTTTTTTTTTGCCAAATGTTTCTTGATTCGTAAAACTTATTTACAATCGCAAGTCTTTTTTTTGTACGGTTAAAATTGCAAGTCTGTAAGCGAAAAAAACATTTCATTTGAACATTAAATCCACAGGTATTTTTTTCTCTTAAAAAGTATAAGTTTTCTCAAAGTATAAACAGGATCTGTAATTGAATCGATATAATTAAATCAATTTTGTTCACGCTTAATTTAATTGGAGTTGAATCGTGGTTGGATGAATAATAATTAAATATATGTATTTATTATATATATATATTTATGAGTAATAAAATTACATAAGAGTTTAAAATTATATAAAATCATAAATTAATATGTACTTTAGTTAAAATTAATAATGATTGATTAATATATATATCTTAAAAAAATATTTATTTAATTTAAAAATATTCTAAAATAAATAATTGATTTGTTTTTTAAATTGATCGATTGAAATCTGGATTGAGTTTTGATTTAAACCTTAACGATACTTTTCATCTTGAATATCTCTTTTACTTAAATTTGAACTCAACTTTTTTAAATTTCTTTGATCGACCTTTTTAAGAGATCAATAATCAATTAAAACATTACAACTATTAATGATTCGTTACAACTCTTGTTTGCCTTTGTCAATACTTAAAAGGGCTCACTAACTACAAAACATGAATTGATTTTTACACATTTTTAATTTCTTACATCTCTTAATTTCCCCTTTAAATTCTTCATCTTCTTCCTGACTCTCATATTCCACTCTCACTCTTTACTCTCTCAAAACTATAACCACTTGTGTGTTAATATAAATAATAAAATAATAATTCAAAAAAAAATAAGTATTACTATCTCCGTTTCTATTTAATTGTCCATTTTGACTAAAAACACATATATTAATAAATACAATTATTACTCTTATTTTGATGAAAATAAATGTTAAATTTTTTATTTTACCTTATATCTCTTTTACTACTATTGGTTTTTATTAGTTTTCAATAGTGAGTCATTTACTAACATAAGGGTAAAATAGAGAAAAATGTATTTATTAGTACATTGGGTTTGTAAGTGGACAATTAAATAGAAGTAACTTTTTTCTTTGAAAATAGAAGTTAAATAGGAATGGAGGTAGTATAAAAAATTAAAAGGAAATTTATACAGATATAAACATAATTCAATTTTAAAAAGCTTTTCATTTTTATTAATTAGTGTTTTTTATAAAATATTTTTACAACTAAATACAACAAAGTCAAAGCATAAGTAACATATTTACAATTGATAAAAATTTATATTAAAATATTTAATTAATGCATACTTTTAATTTAGATGACTTTTTATGTATAATGTTTAATCCTAAATGGTATTTTTTACTTTATAATTAAAATGATGATAAAATTTCAAGTAAATATAATTAACACAAATGGTAATAACATTGTTTAATTTCTTGATAAGAATCATGTTTCAAAACATATTTATCTGAATTATTATAAGTTAAATACCATTATTTTCATATGCAATGGTTATTCCCGTTTATTATACTTGTACTTTTAAATTACTATGTCTCAATACAAATGTACTATTATGATTTAGATATTAATGTTTTTCTTAAAAAAAATTGTTTCTATGTGTTATAAGTCTATTTACCCCTATAATTTAAAATTAATTATTAAAATATATAATTTGTGAAAAATTTTCATCCTCGAGAAAATTATATCTACCTCTTGTAATTTATATACTAAATTAACAATTAAATATTAATACTTATTATAAAGACTTATTCCCATGTGGTATTTAAACGAATATTTTTAAAAAGATTAAAAAAAGTCTATGGATAAATACACGGTTAAATTTTAAAATTCAATAATTTTTATGAATTATTTTTTAATATAATTTTACAATTAAAAAATAATAAAATAAAAGTAACATTTACAATCAAGTCAAATTTATATTAAAAAGTTTAATTAAAGTGTATTTTTAATTTCTTTTCCCACTTACCAAAAAAGTGTGCTTTTAATTTTGATATTTATGAGCTTTCATATAAAAGATTTATTTCCGTATGATATTTTCTTACATATCATTTAAATAATAATAAATTTTTATATAATATATGATCAGCACAAATTTTAATATTTATACTTTATTTTAATACCATTCTTTAAGTAAATTAAATATTAGTTTATTTTTATTTAAAATTTTTAATTACTGTCACTCTATAACTAAATTATTAGTAAGTTTTCTTGTAAAGTTGCATTTCCGTTTGATTTGGTTTTACTCTATAAATTAATTGTTATGAAGAATTTTCTTGTAATTTTTAACGTGCAACTTAAATATTTGACCCGTATTTTTAGTTTATTGTCATTGGAAAATGAAAAGAATAATAGAAAACAATTAATCAACATCAAATAAAGGATTTTTTTCATTTGACTATAATTTATCAAAAGATTTCTGGTTACAACAATTTAACAAAATTTGCAAGTTTTTTTAGATAAATTTAATATTGAAAATATAAAAAGGCTTTAATTATGATATAATAGCTAAAGTTAAATAATTACTATTATCGCAATTATAAAGGGTTTTGATTTTAATAAATGCTTAGAATTTTTAAATTTCATATTATATTTTTATTCTTCTTATATATTTCATAAAATATACAAAAATGTTTTTATACATATTTTGTTAACATTCAAGAGAACACTTAACAATACAGACACGTGTATAATATAAGGAATCAGAAAAGTAAAAAGGTTGTCACATTGTAAATAAAAAATGATAATTAAAAGTTTCTTCTATGTCTTGTAAAATGGACTTCAAATAATTAAGAAAGAGCTATTTATTTTTCACCGACTGGAACTATATTAATATATAAATTGGATTTTAATTTTTTATGCAAAATTATTTCATAATTATTTTAGAATTTCTTTAAAAATGAATATATTAAAAATCATGAGAATAAAAAAAAAATGAAAATTATATAAATATGTTTAACTAGTTCGATTTTAATTTTTATGCAAATAAATTTAATTGTTTTCTAATCTGGCTAAATAATTTCTATGTTCAGGGTTTAGGATTTAGGAGAAATTATTTAGCCAGATTATTTACCCTAAACCCTAAGGAAATGCTAAAATGCATTTCCTTAGAAATGAACATATTAAAAATCATGAGAACAAATAAAAGGAAAAAAAATGAAAATTACATAAATTAATAGAGATGTTTACTGGGAGTGTTTATATTCAATATATTAATTTAATATAAATCATAAAATAAAAAATGGAATTAACTTGAACATAAAAAAATTAATTTTTTTTTCTTTTTTGTGGGGTGGTAATGTTGATAAAAATAAAATTTCTTGGGTTGCATGGGAGGATGTATGTAGAGATAAATGAGATAAGGGTTTGAGTGTGCGAGATTTGAGAGCTTTTAATTTAGCACTTCTAGGAAAATGGAGATGGAGACTATTAGTGGATAAAGATAGGTTTTGGCATAGGGTTATTTTTTTTTCCATTTATGGGGAGAGGAGGATTTCAGCTGTGAGGGGGGGTCAGCAGAGAGGGTCAAATTGGTGGTGTGATTTATGGTCAATCGATAATATTAACAATATTACTTTTTTGACTGGTTTTCTGAGGTGTTGTGTTAAGAGTGCGGGGAATGGTTGTGATACACTTTTTTGGAAAGAGGTGTGGTGTGGTGAGGAGATGTGTGATCGGTATTCTAGATTATTCCCAATTGCTAATAATAAGAATGTGTCTTTAGCTAATATGTTAGCTAGTAATGAGAGTGGTAGTCATGGAATTGGAGTTGGCGTCGAACTTTGTTTCAGTGGGAATGGGATCAGTTGCAACAACTTTCCCAAGAGTTACAGTCAGTATAGTTGAATATAGAAGTTTCTGATAGTTGGAGATGGAGTGTCGATGCAGAGGGCTCGTACTCTGTGCGGTCTGCTTACAAATTGATTGTAAATGATGTTTTATATGCTGAATTTCCAATGCATTCTTTCCTTTGGTCCAAATTTGTGCTAGCCAAGATTTTAGGATTTGCTTGGAGAGCTATTTTAGATAGAATTCCCACCAAACAAAATTTAATTAGGAGAAAGGTTATCAATGCTTTGGATGAAGGCTGTGTGTGGTGTGGTCAGAGGGTAGAGTCAACTTCTCACGGGTTCTTTGAGTGCTCTTTTTCTCATAAAGTGTGGATATCTTGTATGAAGTGGTGCAGATATAGAATAATGATTGTTTGCAGAATTTCACTCACTTGGTTGGTTTACTGTCATGTTATGCTACAAATAAACTACGTTGGTCTTTGATTTGGTTGGTGGGGTTGTGGTTTTTGTGGCTAGCCTGAAATGATGTTATTATTTCAAATAATACTACCGACCTTGAGGTTGTCATGGAGCTAATAAAAATCTGATCTTGGAAATTTTTGTCAGCTAGAGATAATTCCTTCAAATACCAATTTTTACTTTGGCATGCTGATGTGGGATCTTGTTTAAATTCTCACTACCTCTTATGTATTTCATTGTGATACTCTGCTGTAATTTCTATTGTTTTTATCTATATTGTCTCTGTGCTTTGTGAGCTGGGATGCAATCCGAAAGGCCTTTTTTAAAGGTTTGGTATATCTCCCGTGGTTCTGTTTCTACATGCACTTGTTATGCTGGTATATCATACGTGGATTGGTGAAGTCTTGTATCTGCGTTGTTGTTCCTAGTGGTGGGACTTTTGAATTATTTGGCCACCCAATCTTCATATATTGGTGTGATTGGTGGGTTTGGAGATTCATGTTTGACTAGTCTTAGTATATTTCATTCCATAATTTAGTTTTTTGGTCTGTTGTATTGCAGAATTTGTGATGTGGTGTATTGTTTCTGTTTCTTTGTATAAAAAAATTAACAATAAAAAAATCAAACTTTTTTAATTGAATTAGATAGGTTTTAGGATCTTATTTTAGTAGAGATGTTTAATGTTTAACTAGGAGTGTTTATATTCAATATATTCATTCAATTTAACGTAAATCATAAAAACAAATTTAAAAAAACAAAAAGTAGAATTAAACTGAATATAAAAAATTAAATTCACAAAAAAATGAATTTTTTTATTGGATTGTATAGGTTTTCGAATCTTATGTTGAAAATCAACTCGATCCAATACAAAGCGAACTTATATATATATAATTATTTTATTTATAAAATAATAATATATTTACATTTATATAAGTATATATTTATGGAATTACTTATTAATAATATTTTAAATTAGTTATAAATCTATTTTAAATTAATTGTAAATTGGTTTTCGTGTCTAATATTCTTATTTTTATATAATTTTATACTTATATTATTATTGTAGAATTTCATCACTTTTATCTAATATGTATGTATTATCTTTTTAAAATACTAAAAACTAAACCAATTCAATTTAAATGGAATCAAATTGGATTGTATTTGAAAAAAAAACGATTGAATGATGAAACGAAAAAAATAGCAATAATTAGATCGTACATTTTTTAAAAATTAATCCAAATTAAATCGCAGACACCTCTATGTTTAACAAAGATTCCTAATATATTATATACCATATTTATTTAAAAAGATTTAATCATCACTAAAGAATTATATAACAAGACAGTGAGCTCTAGCACGATACAAGATGATTGAGTGACGGGACACAAAGGGTGATGAATCTATAGAACTACTTGCGACATTATGGTGGTTTTGGGAGGTCGCAGCTGCAAGGCGGTGGCGCAAGGACGATAACAACTAATAGGTGTGTGATGGTGTTCAATGGGGCTGGTTGTCAATAGCGAACGGTAGTAGGCAAGCTTTCTCTCTCTACTTCTTTTGGAGATGACCTCCTTCTTTAAAATTGGAAACGAACTTCCTCCATTTTGTTTTTTCATTTTTCATTTGTTAAGGGATTTGATTTTACTTCTTTGTTTTGGTATCTCTTTTACTTTGGCTGGTGGTTGATTGCAGAACAATGGTGGGCCATTACACTTTGCATAACAATGCATTTTAAACAATGGTAGCCAGAACAACTTTGAGATGACGATGGCGTGATAGGCTTGTGCGTCGGGGACAGGGAGCATGCGGTCATACAACATGTAGTTCTATGGTTGGGGAGATTAGGTGCAGATTGTAGAAACAGGGGAAAGATGGTCTATATTGATGTTGTTGAGTGGTCAAGGGAAGTTTTTTTTACATGTTGGATTACAATAAAAATGATTTTGACACTGATTATTAATTGACCCCTTGGCACCATGATTAGAAGTGAGAATGTGCCATTCATCAAGGAACACACGCTTATGGAGGGGAAGGATGGATTGTAAACAATTGTTTTTGAAGGATGCTTTTAATAAAAAAAACATAGGGTGTGACACCCTTCTACCCCAAATAATAAAATAATTACCAAATTAAATTATAATGAAAACTACAGTTAACACCGAGGTCCAAAGGTCCACAAATCCTCTTTTAATTAAAAATACTTATTCCAAATCCAATGCTGTCTCCATAAAAGAATAAAACTAAGGTTTTCAAGGAACTAAATTACCAACATGATAAAGACATAACTTGGCCATATAAGACCCTTAGAAATAATTTTTCTAAATCTTTACATAACAAAATAAGAAATATAAGCTCCTAAACACTAAGCCCCGATGTCACATATATCAGAGCGAGACCCTGTCCCTTCAAAATTCAGCACTTTGAGTACCCTCTTCGTTACCTAAGAAAACCACAAGAAAGAGTACAGTGAGGAATGGAATACAGACATATACATGTAATACAAAAGGCTACCCCTGTTCCCACCCATCGCCATACACAATATCATTTATCTCAATCCACACACTATACATTCCACATAATAGATTCACACAATTATAATTTCGCACTTCTAATACAATCACAATATAATATGTATGCTCATACCATGCACATGCACAACACCTCTCCTAAAGAGTCATGACTTGGAACTCCGCACAATGGGCACATCTCATCAATTCCCTTAGTTGTTACCAATGATGGCCCTACCGTTAAACGCCCTCTTGGCCGGTAGGTTGCACAGTTAAACACCCCTCTTGGGCCCGTGCAGAGACACTCGCTCCCTCCCACCGTCACCCACCTCTTATGGGCTGGTGAGTCCATAGTAAAACACCCCCTCTTGGGGCCATGCATTGAATGTCCCCCATCATGGTCCACCCTGTTCATCGCCCCCTCTTAGGGCCAGGATATTTTTAGCCACGTCTGGCTTCTCATGCATCTCATGTGATTCATGCATCATATGCTCATGCTCAATGCATCATCATCACTTCACATATCTCTCATACAATCTCCTCTACTCTAATCATTCCACATCACATCATGAATATTATGAACATAGAACATTCACATTCACATTTATCTCATCACATCCAAATCACACATGATACCTCACAACCACATAGAGTAATCACCTAACAATACTTCATGCCACAATTAACACACATTGTACATCCAATTCATTCTAATCAATTCCACAAAATGATTCATATATTGAATAAGCACCCATCTTACAAGTAGATAATCACAACATCACATAAACATAACACCCTATTCTCAGTTTTGGCCTGGTAATTGATTACCAGAAGGCTGTAATCCATTACCAGAAGCATCAGGTGACCTGGTAATCCATTACCAGAAGGTTGTAATCCATTACTAGAAGCATCTGGTAGCCTGGTAATCCATTACTAGAAGCATCTGGTAGCTTGGTAATCGATTACAACAAGTTTGTAATCGATTACCAGACTTATTTTCACGTTTTTACCCAGAAATACCTAGTAATAATCGATTACAAACTACTGTAATCGATTACCAGCGTCGCGAGACACGACTGTACCTGCGTTTTTGCCCCTTTTTAACCCTCTTCTTCAATCTTTACTCAAATCTTTACATTCCTAACTTGTTTAGGCACGTTTTTACCGATTAAAATCATTGAAATCAATAACTACCCCTACGGATTAACATAAAATTAACATCTAGTCAATTATGATATCTCACCGCTAAATCCTAATTCGACTCCTTTTCGACAATCTCGTTCACAACTTTCAATTCATCAAGAAACATAACAATATGCATCAAACAGAACAAATTCCAAACATAAAACATGTGATTCATCGTTCAGATTTCAAAAATTAGAGATCCTAGAGGGACTTATGGTTGTCCTCACTACCCAAGCACTCAAGCATACACATATAGTTGCACCCCTTCCCCTTGTACCTTAGGAACGACGATCAAAGATGAATGGCAGAACTTTTCCGATGATCTACACTTCGGCACCTCCTCCTTGTAGAGTCGCTTCTCTCCTTCCTAGAGTTTGGTTGTCTGACGTATGAAAGAAAGCTAGGGTAAAATAGATGACCCCTCTCTATTTAAATATCTAACTGGCAGGGCCTACTCCGACCCACCCGTCTCCCTTTTTAATTAAATAATATTGTTTCTGACACATAATAATAAAGATAATAATAATACTATTATTTTTACATAAATTTTATTTTATTTATTTTAGAAATTATTAGGATGTTACAATTCCCCCCTCCTACAAGAAAATTCGTCCTCGAATTTACCTGAAATGAATAACTCTGGAAAAGACTCCTTCATCTTCTCCTCAAGCTCCCAAGTAGCGCTTTCTGGTGTAGCTCCTCCCCAGATTACCTTAACTAAAGGAATTTCCTTACCTCGAAGTTGTTCCACCATTCGATCCTCAACTCTCACCGGTATGGTTTCCACCGTCAAGTTTTCCTTAATCTCAAGATGATCCGACTCAATCACATGTGAAGGATCGTGAATGTACTTCCGAAGTTGAGAAACATGGAAGACATTGTGAAGATTTGACAAATGTGGAGATAAAGCAATTTGATAGGCAACATTGCCGACTCTTTTAAGAATTTGATAGGGACCAATGAAACAAGGTGTAAGCTTTTTAGACTTTAATGCCCTACCAACCCCAGTCCACGGAGTGACTTTCAGGAACACATGATCCCCTTCTTTGAATTCTAAGTCCTTCCTCCTCTTATCAGCATAACTCTTTTGCCTACTCTGAGTTGTCCTCATCCTCTCCTGAATTAACTTAACCTTATCGGTGGTCTGTTGTACTACATTCAGTCCTAAAACAAGGCTCTCTCCCGGCTCGTACCAACACAAAGGTGTCCTACACCTTCTACCATATAATGCCTCATAAGGTGCCATGCCTATGCTAGAATGAAAACTATTGTTGTAAGTAAACTCTATTAAAGGTAGGAAACTATCCCAACTACCCCCTTGGTCTAACACACAAGCTCAAAGCAAGTCCTCTAAGGATTGTATGGTTCTCTCGATTTGACCATCGGTTTGCGGATGATAAGCTGAACTAAGTCTAAGTTGGGTTCCCAAAGCCTGCTGCAAACCCTCCCAAAATCTAGATGTAAACCTAGGGTCTCTATCTGAAAATATGCTAGATGGTACTCCATGCAACTTTACAATCTCACTAATGTAAATCGTAGCAAGTTTTTCTAAAGAGTACTTAATGTTAATAGGGAGAAAATAGGCACTCTTAGTCAATCTATCTACAATAACCCAAATAGAATCATGTCCTCTTACAGTCCTAGGCAAAGCAACCACAAAATCCATAGAAATACTATCTCACTTCCACTCAGGTATACTTAAAGGTTGAAGCAGTCCTGAAGGTTTTTGGTGTTCTACCTTGGCCTTTTGACAAACCAAGCAAGCACTCACAAAGTCCTCTATATCCCTCTTCATCCTAGGCCACCAAAACACCTTTTTCAAATCTTGATACATCTTAGTTGAACCGGGATGGAAACTAAGCTTACTCTTATGCCCCTCTTCAAGTACTAAACGCCTAAGGGTAGGTTTACTAGGTACACAAACTCGGTCTCCAAATCCCACTACTTCATCTACACCTAAGACAAATTCTCCACCACTACCCTTTTCTATAGCCTCACGTCTAATCACCAAGAATGGGTCCTCTAATTGAGCATCTCCAATTTCTCTCAACAAGTCATTACTTACTCGAATCATCCCCAGTTTCACACTACCAGGGTTTACCTCACAAGCTAAGCTTAAATCTCTAAATTGAGTCAGGAGATCCATTTCCCTAATCATCAAAGAACTAACATGAAGAGATTTTCTACTTAAAGCATCTGCTACTACATTAGCCTTACCAGGGTGATAACTCAATTCAAAATCATAATCCTTTAGAAATTCCAGCCACCTCCTTTGTCTCATGTTCAACTCTTTTTTATCAAACAAATACCTAAGGCTCTTATGGTCAAATAATGTCTCCATATCTTTAACACAAACACAACACCTGCTAACTCAAGATCATGGGTAGGGTAGTTTCTCAAATGGATCTTCAATTGCCTAGAAGCATAAGCTACTACTTTACCTTCTTGCATTAACACCCCACCTAAACCCATCTTAGAAGCATCACAATATACTACAAAAGGTTTACTAAGGTCAGGCAAAACTAAAACCGATGCACTAGTCAATTTTTCCTTAAGGGTTTGGAAACTAAGTTCACACTTACTATTCCATACAAAAGTAACCCCCTTCCTAGTCAACTTGGTCAAAGGTAAAGTTATCTTAGAAAATCCCTCTATAAATCTTCTATAATACCCAGCCAACCCGAGAAAACTTCTAATCTCACTCACTGACTTAGGAGTCTCCCACTTAAGTACAGCCTCTACCTTAGAAGGATCAACACCTATACCCCCCTTAGAGATCACATGACCTAAGAAGCTCACTTCTTCTAACCAAAAATCACACTTAGATAACTTAGCATACAATTGTTTATCCTTCAGAATCTGTAGTACTACCTTTAAGTGTTTCTCATGCTCCTCCTTAGTTTTGGAGTAAACTAGTATGTCATCTATAAAGACAACTACAAATTTATCCAAGTAGGGATGAAAAATTATGTTCATATAATCCATAAAAATAGCATGAGCATTAGTTACACCAAAAGGCATTACAAGATACTCATAATGTCCATATCTAGTCCTAAAGGCAGTCTTAGATATGTCCTCTTCTCTAACTCTAATCTGGTGATAACCCGACCTAAGATCAATCTTGCTAAACACACAAGCCCCCACTAACTGGTCCATTAGATCATCTATCCTAGGTAAAGGGTACTTATTCTTAATAGTTACCTTGTTCAACTGTCGGTAATCTACGTACAACCTCATACTACCATCCTTCTTCTTCACTAGCAAGACAGGTGCTCCCCAAGGTGATACACTAGGTCTCACAAACTTCTCCTCTAGCAAATCTTCTAACTGTTTCTTAAGCTCGGTTAACTCCATGAGTGACATCCTATAAGGTGCAACTGAAATAGGTCCCGCCCCCGGTACTAGGTCTATGGAAAATTCTATCTCTCTCTTAGGTGGTAGACTAGACATGTCTTCCGAAAATACGTCAGGATAATTGCACACTATGGGTAACTCATTAATAATAACACTATTCTCAGAACTCAAAGAAGCTAGCAACATGTATACCTGGGCATCTTCTCTTAGAGACACCTTCACTTGGTTGGCAGTCAAAAAGTCCTCACTTTTCTCCTCAACAGGTTGAGCAAAGACAACTGTTTTATCAGCATAATTCAATAGGACATGGTTGGAAGATAACCAGTCCATACCAAATAATAAAAATATAATGAAAATAAATGTGTATTGTAGTATACATGTATATTGTAGTATAATTCAATAGGACATCGTTTCTACCTCCTCCAGACATCACTTTTCTGATTCACAGAAAAGTAGAATAACCAAAACAAAATAGTTAAGTCAAAACAATTCATCTCACTCAATCA
Source organism: Sesbania bispinosa (assembly GCA_026901365.1). Taxonomy (NCBI): domain Eukaryota; kingdom Viridiplantae; phylum Streptophyta; class Magnoliopsida; order Fabales; family Fabaceae; genus Sesbania; species Sesbania bispinosa. Next base: position 592,545 of record QLOH01000429.1, read on the forward strand.
ACATCACAAGTAAGCACAACGGAAACATAGCAAACACACAACTCAAGGCCGATGAATCAACCTGGCTCTGATACCACTAAATGTGACACCCTTCTACACCAAATAATAAAATAATTACCAAGTTAAATTATAATGAAAACTACAGTTAACACCGAGGTAAAAAGGTTCACAAATCCTCTTTGAATTAAAAATACTTATTCCAAATCCAATGTTGTCTCCATAAAAGAATAAAACTAAGGTTTACAAGGAACTAAATTACCAACATGATAAAGACATAACTTGGCCATATAAGACCCTTAGAAATAATTTTTCTAAATCTTTACATAACAAAATAAGAAATATAAGCTCCTAAACACTAAGCCCCGATGTCACATATATTAGAGCGAGACCATATCCCTTCAAAATTCAGCACTTTGAGTGCCCTCTTCGTTAGCTATGAAAACCACAAGAGAGAGTACGGTGAGGAATGGAATACAGACATATACATGTAATACAGAAGGCTACCCTTGTTCCCACCCATCACCATACACAACATCATTTATCTCAATCCACACACTATACATTCCACATAATAGATTCACACAATTATAATTTCGCACTTCTCATCAATCACAATATAATATGTATGCTCATACCGTGCACATGCACAACACCTCTCCTAAGAGTCATGACTTGGAACTCCGCACAATGGGCGCACCTCATCAATTTCCTTAGTTGTTACCAATTATGGCCCTACCGTTAAACGCCTTCTTGGGCGGTAGGTTGCACAGTTAAACACCCCTCTTGGGCCCGTTCAGAGACACTCGCTCCCTCCCACCGTCACCCACCTCTTATGGGCTGGTGAGTCGCATAGTAAAACATCCCCTCTTGGGGCCATGCATCGAATGTCCCCCATCATGGTCCACCCTGTTCATCGCCCCCTCTTAGGGCCATGATATTTTTAGCCACGTCTGACTTCTCATGCATCTCATGTGTCTCATACATCATATGCTCATGCTCAATGCATCATCATCACTTCACATATCTCTCATACGATCTCCTTTACTCTAATCATTCCACATCACATCATGAATATTATGAACATAGAACATTCACATTCACATTTATCTCATCACATCCAAATCACACATGATACCTCACAACCACATAGAGTAATCACCAAACAATACTTCATGCCACAATTAACACACATTGTACATCCAATTCAATCTAATCAATTCCATAAAATGATTCATATATTGAATAAACACTCATCTTACAAGTAGATAATCACAACATCACATAAACATAACACCCTATTCTCAGTTTTGGCCTGGTAATTGATTACCAGAAGCATCTGGTGGCCTGGTAATCCATTACCAAAAGGCTGTAATCCATTACCAGAAGCATCTGGTAGCCTGGTAATCCATTACCAGAAGGCCGTAATCCATTACCAGAAGCATCTGGTAGCTTGGTAATCGATTACAACAAGTTTGTAATCGATTACCAGAGACTTATTTTCACGTTTTTACCCAGAAATACCTATCGATTACCAGCGTCGCGAGACGCGACTGTACCTGCGTTTTTGCCCATTTTTAACCCTCTTCTTCAATCTTCACTCAAATCTTTACATTCCTAACTTGTTTAGGCACGTTTTTACCGATTAAAATCATTGAAATCAATAACTACCCCTACGGATTAACATAAAATTAACATCTAGTCAATTATGATATATCACCGCTAAATCCTAATTCGACTCCTTTTCGACAATCTCGTTCACAACTTTCAATTCATCAAGAAACATGACAATATGCATCAAACAGAACAAATTCCAAACATAAAACATGTGATTCATCGTTCAGATTTCAAAAATCAGAGATCCTAGAGGGACTTATGGTTGCCCTCACTACCCAAACACTCTAGCATATACATATAGTTGCATCCCTTCCCCCCGTAACTTGGGAACGACGATCAAAGATGAATGGCATAACTTTATCGATGATCTACACTTCGGCACCCCCTCCTTGTAGAGTCGCTTCTCTCCTTCCTAAAGTTTGGTTGTCTGACATATGAAAGAAAGCTAGGGTAAAATAGATGACCCCTCTCTATTTAAATATCTAACTGGGTTGGGCTTACTCCAACCTACCCGTCTCCCTTTTTAATTAAATAATATTGTTTCTGACACATAATAATAAAGATAATAATAATACTATTATTTTTACATAAATTTTATTTTATTTTATTTATTTTAGAAATTATTAGGATGTTACACAGGGGCCATAAATAAAGTTTGCTAATTTTACAGGATTAAAAATATATTATACCTCATATATAATATTTCATTATATATAATAACTCAGATTAATTAAATCTTAAATTATTTAACTAACACAATCATTCTATTCTTTTACGGGGACTGTAGATGATATATCTTTCATTACACATAACTTTCCAATAATTGATTTAATAATTTTCTTTGAGTTTCGTTTGTAATGTTTTGTCTTCAATTTAACAATGAAAATTACCAACACATTATTCACCAATTATATTTAAATGTCTTACGAAAATAAGATGGAGGAGCAGGGGGATAGTAGAGAGAGCTTGAGGATGAATACCATGGGTTCTCGCATGGATCATCCTAAAAGTAACTAGAGAGAGTATTGAGAAAACTCATTTGATAATACTTGAAAAGATACAAAATGAAAGGGTAAAACCAATTATTTATACTAAAACAAACTCAACTAACTTTTAAACAAACTAAAATGACTATAACAAAGAGTTGATACTCATAACATAATTCTAAAAATTCTAATACCCTCCCCGCAAGTTGGTAGTTGGTATCAACTAATGCCAACTTGAAACAAAGAAGAAAACCCATTAAAAGAAAGTAAAAGCAACAACAACATAACAACATCAGGATTAATTAACAACAACAACCTTTAGCTGAGAATATTGAGACCAGTAACATATTGGTAAACTGAAACTCCTGAGAATATTGAGACTAACTGTACCATGAACGGAAGCAGATTCTCCATCCATCTTGTGGAAAGAAACTCATTTACTGAAATTGCTCTTTGTCCATAGTTAAGAGGTGACAGCCAATAACCCTAAATCCAACAAGGCTTAATCATATCTCTTGGGATAAGAAATCCTCCCATAAATAACAAAACCATAAGTGCAGCTGATCCAAATGTATTAGCAAGGACCATGTCAGGTGCAAGATAAGCCATTAACCAATATAGACCTAATTTCATTTGGTGCATTATATATAGCAAAAGCATGTAGTGGAAGAACCTTCCATGAGATGGAGCAAATCCAATAGTGTAGTAAACAACACAAGTCCATACAACAACTTCTATAAGGGAATAAGGTACTTGGAGAATCCAAGTGGACATAGACCATGCCCATGCAAGATAAAATAAATTGCCCCTTTGTTTATAGAAGGCAGGTAGCCGAGATATCATGAGAGACAACTTAGAGAATCCATTAAACATACATAATGTGCATTAGTCCAATAAACAACACGGATTGATAGAGGGTGCCATAAACCTTATCCTTAGGACTAGATCTTACTTTTATGAACATCGTACATGTGATAAATCCGATGAACATAACCTTTAGTTTTCCCATAGAGTAAAGATCAAAAAATCTGTCAAGATGTTATTGCCACAAGTGACTATATTGCACCAGGAAAAAAGCCAACCACAGTTTGGCTTTTGGTCAAGAGCTTCTCACATAGTTTTGAAGGAACCATTATGAACTCACCTCCAAAAGTCATCACAGCACAAGGCATACCAACTTTCAAGTCAGTGATAGAATCCCTGATTGCTGCAATTATTCCAACAGTCTCAAATCTTGCATCAAATGGAAGACGAGAAGCAGTTTGAAACGGTGTAAAAGTTATTGGTGCAATAGTTTTAAGCATTTCAGCAAATAGGGTTAGCACATCCCTATCAGGCATTGCATTAAACAATTGCTAGACATTCTTTTCAAGATTTATATTAAACAGATGTTGCACGATATGGAACCGAACATTACTGATATAAGAGTGAGAACCAGAGAAGATGGAAAGGTCATTGACGACAAACATTGTCATGTTGTTGAGAGTGAAGAGCTCTACGCACTTCACCTTCATGGCAAGGACTAGTATGTTGAATCCGTTGTTATAGAGCCTGAGCATGGCGTCTCTGAGCATGAGGCACATTATAGAAGGCTGCACCGTGGCGCCGGGAGTGTGGAGATGCTGACTAGAGCGATGATCAGGATTGAACGGGAAGGAGAGTGAGGTCATCCTCTCTACATCATAAGAGAACGAAGATAGTGGAGAGATGAAACCTTGAAGGCCGTGAACCACAACCATGCCATTATTGAAGAGATCAGGTTGTGTGATCTCCATACCTCTGATGAAGACATTCACAGCGGCGCCGGTGCTGGTGTTCGAATGAACGAAATTGGAAGTAACAGTGATGCAACGTCCTGGACTCAAAAATTCAATTTTAGTGCCAAAAACAAGTTTCCACAAGTAATGAATCATAAAGAGATCTAGAACAATGTGCTCGTGAAGGAGGTTAGGGGCTGAGCGAGAGAAGCAAGTATGCAGCGAGGTGTCGGAGGGAGCGAAGATAGTGGAAGGATGAGCAGCATCGTTGCCGGTGAAGGAGCGAGATATGGCTACTGATTTGGAATTTGATTGAGATCTAAAACCCCCAAAAGTGAACCGATCTGGCGCTAGCTTCCATCCCGATCTTGTAGAGGAAGAGGCCAAATTGTTATGATCTTCTATCATGAAGATAAAAGATCTTGAAACTAAAGAATCCTTGTGGTTCGAAATTGGAACCAAGTCAGGTGCCAGTGAATAACAGTTCTTGGAAGATGAAGAAGACGGTGGTGCCGCTTTAAGAACCACCATATTCATAGCTTTCAACAATTCATGTTTGAGAGGACGATGAATTCTTTTGAAGCATGGATAGCTCTTCCCGTTGAGCTCTAATACCACCTTACGAAAATAAGATGGAGGAGCAGAAGGATATATAGTAAAAAGAGCTTGAGGATGAATACCATATGTTCTTCCACGGATCATCCCAAAAGTAACCGGAGAGAGAGTTGAGAAAACTCATTTTATCAATTTTCTGTTATAGTCATAACAGAATTCTAACTGTTCTAATAAAATGTTTCTATACAATTTAATTGGCACCATATATATGTGTGTGTGTATGTGTATGTGTATGTATGTATGTATATGGTGCCAATTCTATAATTTTTTTGTGTCAATCTATTTCTTATCAAACAAAATAAAAAATAATATCTTTAATTGCATGTTACATTTTAAATCGCCATATAGTATACTATCACATACTTAATTTTGATTTATTTTGAATAAAAATCTATAATATATGACACTAACACATTATTCCACAATCTTTCATATATCTTTTCAATTAAATTTACATATATTAAAGCAATGATGGTATATTAGAACAAAAAATACCATGTGCATCATACCGGTATACGTATTAGCTATTTATGATAAGAAAATTTTACTTTATATAATACTATAATAATAAGGGTCTTTGCTAATGAGTGTCTTAAGAAATCCACATATAATAGATATTTCGATTTTTTTAACATGTGCAATATTGCACATGTAAATTAAAAGGATCTGAATCCTCTCTAGTTGTGCATCTCTCTCCAGCAAATATAGTTACCAAATAGCTACGGAATAACTACGGAAAACATTCTGTAGTTAATTCGATAGTTGTTTCCTAGCTATTTTGTAACTAAATCTATTGCAGAGGCAGGACCGCAGGGGTGGATCCATACACAAATTAAAAGTGGAAAAGTTTTATTGAAAAATGTAACTATCACAACATGCAATGTATTGGTAATATCAAATGTTACATTTTCCAATAAAACATTTTCACTTTTGATTTACTATTATCCTTAACAATATTGCATAGGTTATAAAAACCGTAGATATTTATTGAAAATTACAACATTGATAATATTTATAGTATTAAATGTTATATAATTTAATAAAAACTTTATAATTTGATTCTTAACCGATTGTTAGCATAGTCGTTAGTATTTTCATATAACAAAAATAAATAAATAAAATATAGATAATAGTCATAGAAAATAGGTTTATTCCACGATTGTTTTCCCATATAATAAAAAAAATAAATAAAATATAGAGTGTGTTTGGCTTGCCATTTCAGCTAGCTGATAGTTGAAAATAGTAGCTGAAACCATTTCAGCTGGGTTTGGGAATGTAGCTTTTTTGGATAGAGATACAAGCTTTTATTGAAAAGGTACTTGAGGTAGCTTTTTTAAAAAAAAAACTCCAATTTTCAGCTATTAGCTGAAAATTAATTACAAGTTTATCTCTCAATCAACCTTATTTATTACTCCCTCCGGTCCTATTTATAAGAACCTTTTTGAAGGTGGGTCTTGGTCCTTTTTATAAGAACTTTTTCAGATTGTCTCATGCATTAATTATTATTTGACAAAAATACCCCATTAGTGGAGATGAGTGAGTAATTAATTAGTAGAGAGAGTATGACACAATTGAGTAGTTAAATAGAAAGAGAATGATAATGAGTCTCAATAAATTCAAAGGTAGTTTAGTAAATATGATACACATTCATGACAAATTTATTGTAATTGATCCAGAGGTTAACTCGGAACTAGCTCGACTGGTCTAGCGGCGTACCAGCTACCTCGGATTTAGACATACCTCAACCATCTCGGCTGGCCTATTCAGCCATCTCGGCTGGCCTATTCAGCCATCTCGGCTGACCTATCAGCCATCTCGACTGGCTTATCATACAACCATCTCGGCTGGCCTACCTCAGCCATCTCGGCTGGCCTATTCAGCCATCTCGACTGGTTTATCCACCATCTCGGCTGGCCTACCAGCCATCTAGGCTGCATGGACACTTAACAACTGTGCAACCTGGGGACCACCAACTAGCTCCTCACCCTACCACTTGCCTATGCCTACGCGGACTGACACCAATAAAGGGCACTTCCCATCACATAGACTAAGCAACTTACCCACTGACACAAGCAATCAGGCGTAGGTTGGGCTACATCACAAGCTAGCCCAGGCTAGACCCCAAGCTATAAATACCCCCTCCCATGGAGGGTCAGGTACGCTCATTTCTCCCCTGCTCACACTCTGTCTCAAACCCATTCTAACTTGGGCGTTGGAGTGTCTTCGCAGGTCACCCCCTCCTCCTCCACCGGAGCCACTGTTCAGAGCAACCACCACCGCATCTCAACCTCGGACCATCTCGGATCATTATCTCGGACAACCTGGGAACAACTCGGATTACATCCTGAACCACCCTAGGACACCCAGGGATGATCACCTCCGCCACGATCATTTGTCAGGCTTGATCATTTGGCTCCGTCTGTGGGAAGAGGTAAATAGTAAACCCCGCCAATAACTTCTGGTTGAAACCTCTTCTCCTTTTTCTTTTTTCCAATCTCAGAAGAAACCATCACCCTGAGCATATATGAATACTCAGATCTGGGCTTGCCCAGTTTTCTGCATTTTTGGATCAACTTACTTCTTACGAATCTGCCCTATAAAGTGGAGGAGGGGAAAATGAGCGTCTCTTGGTTTTTTGTATTGATAATCCATTTCTTGATTTATGGTTATTTTTCGCACTGTATGGGAGGAGATACCTGCAAAATTGATACTCCTAAAAATCCGAGGTGTGAAAACTCGGATGGAGAAGTTATGAAGATGCTTCTAAAATCCGAGGTGTGAAAACCCGGATGACATACAAACGAGGATGACGTACTTCTAAATCTGAGGTCTGAAAACTCGGATACTTCTAAATCCAAGGTGTGAAAACCTGGATGACATACACGCGAGGATGGCGTACTTCTAAATCCGAGGTGTGAAAACCCGGATGACATACAACTGAGGATGACATACATCAAATTCGAGGTGTGAAAACCTGGATGACATACACGCGAGGATGACGTACTTCTAAATCCGAGGTGTGAAAACCGCGGATAGCATACAAACGAGGATGACGTACTTCTAAATCCGAGGTCTGAAAACTCGGATACTTCTAAATCCGAGGTGTGAAAACCGGGGATGACATACACACGAGGATGGCGTACTTCTAAATCCGAGGTGTGAAAACCCGGATGGCATACAACCGAAGATGACATACAACCGAGGATGACATGATTCCAAATCCGAGGTGTGAAAACCCGGATAGCTTACTAGCGAGGAAGAGATGCCTCTAAATCCGAGGTGTGGAAACCCGGATAACACACTTCTAAATCCGAGGTATGAAAACACAGATGACGTACATGTCAGGATGACATGATTCCAAATTCGAGGTGTGAAAACCCGGATAGCTTACTTGCGAGGAAGAGATGCCTCTAAATCCGAGGTGTGGAAACCCGGATAACACACTTCTAAATCCGAGGTATGAAAACATAGATGACGTACATGTCAGGATGACATGATTCCAAATCCGAGGTGTGAAAACCCGGATAACTTACTTGCGAGGAAGAGATGCCTCTAAATCCGAGGTGTGGAAACCTGGATAACACACTTCTAAATCCGAGGTGTGAAAACCCCGGTGGACATTGGCGAGGACAAGATACTCCTATATCCGAGGTGTGAAAACCCTAGTGGGCATTTGCGAGGATGAGATACTTCTAAGTCCGAGGTGTGAAAACCCGGATGACCTACTTCTAAATCCGAGGTGTACAAACCCAGGTGACCTACTTCTAAATCCGAGGTGTGAAAACCCATGTGACCTACTTCTAAATCCGAGGTGTGAAAACTCGGATGACCTACTTATAAATCCAAGGTGAAAACCCGAATGACATACCTATAAATCCGAGGTATGAAAACCCAGAGGACCTACTTATAAATCCGAGGTGTGAAAACCCGGATGACATACTTATAAATCCGAGGTATGAAAACATGGATGGTGTACTCGCCAGGACGGAGAAGTTATGAAAATGCAACATAAAAACCGAAGAACTAAAATATAAATTGCCTATGGGGAAAGCTTTACGTGAAGAACGTAATTGTCTTCTTCCCACAACTCTAGTCGCCAACCGACTAACTTTCATACCCCATCCGAGGTCTGGAAATACAAAACATTAAAACGAGATGCTAGAGTAAACGCACACGCGAAACCAAGTCTAAAACTTGGAAAAATCGGAATTCATAAACTCGGATAAATAAATTCTTCATATGCAGAGCGTGGAGTACTTCTAAACCCGAGTTCATAAACTCGGACAAATAAATTCTTCATATGCAGAGCGTGGAGTACTTCTAAATCCGAGTTCATGAACTCGGATAAATAAAATTTTGGGTAAATAGTATGAAAAAGACGAGATATCATTAACTCAACTCACCGGCTATGATGATATCCCAACCGACCAATCTTCTCGTCCTATATGTCCCACACTTTGTTTTACCCGCTTGGATTTTCACCCCACAAAAGGTTAGACCAGCCGTTAAAATCGCATTCGACATCTCGACCCCATATACTTAGACATGGCATCGAGCTGGGGGGCATCTGATCCAGAGGTTAACTTGGAACTAGCTCGACTGGTCTAGCGGCTTACCAACTACCTCGGATTTAGACCTACCTCAACCATCTCGGCTGGCCTATTCAGCCATCTCGGCTGACCTATCAGTCATCTCGACTGGCTTATCATACAACCATCTCGGCTGGCCTACCTCAGCCATCTCGGCTAGCCTATTCAGCCATCTCGACTGGTCTATCCACCATCTCGGCTGGCCAACCTCAGCCAATTCGGCTGGCCTACCAGCCATCTAGGCTGCATGGACACTTAACAACTGTGCAACCCGGGGACCACCAACTAGCTCCTCACCCTACCACTTGCCTACGCCTACGCGGACTGACACCAATAAAGGGCGTAGGTTGGGCTACATCACAAGCCTTATTATTTCTCTCTTGCCCTTAGCCTTA